>JANBPO010001224.1:0-600000 GCA_024336825.1 Amorphophallus titanum
GTGCGACATGCAGTTCGGCTCAGCTCGGAGGAAACCAGGCACTACAGGGAGTTAATTATAAAGGCTCAGAAGCCATCATATTTTGAAATCCTAGAGGTAGCTCCAACCACTACGTCTTTGCCACCTAGTGGTTCGCAGAAGCTGACGAGGTCCCAAGTGGGGGAGGCTGTTACTCGGGCAAAGAGAGCCTGGGCATTAGTGGCCCGAAAGAAGAAAGCCGCAGACACGGAGCTAGCGGCCACTCCCCCTGCTGTGCTCACCTTTGAAGAATTTGAGGCCTCTCAAGCGCAAGCACGCCCGACTGAAGGTATGTTCCTTCTACACCTCATTCCCATATTGGTCATATGAGCTAACTTCCATATTGCAGTTCCCGTAACTCCACCTGCGACGGTTACGCAAGAGGTTGCTGCTTCTATAGGAGTTGAAGGGAGGGGATATGGAGCACTAGTGGCTCCCCTAGTTGAGGAGAATTTGCCTTCTCCCACCCCCAGCCATGAGATTGAAGGTAATTTATGATGTGCCCTCTAGAATTTACACCATCCACTATATTTTGGGCTTACATGAGTGCTCCCCTTTTAGGCTTCGGTCGAGGTTCACCCCCTACTCCTCTTGCCGTAGAGCCAATTGAATAGGTTCCTGTTGAGCAAGGTATACATCTAGCAAGTTGCTCCATGGCTGAGGTTTGTCCACCTATTCCTCCTACTGCGGAGCCGGTTGAGTAGGTTCCTGCTGAGAAAGGTGTACCTCTAGCAAGTGGTTCCACTGAAGAGCCGACTGCTTTTAGAGAGAAAAGCCCCAGCCTGGGGCAAAGCTCATCTTCGACGGAGCAAGTGGATTACAGTGGCAACTCCAGTTATGAAGAGTCTCCTAGGGTGGGAACAGAGATTGAAGAAGCCACATTTTCATTCTCTTATGAAAGTGACTTTATGGCTTTCAGTCCACCGCAGCTGACGTGGAGTAGCCTCGGGTCACCTGGCCCTTCTGTGGGAGAAGGGGTAGCAATGCTGGAAGTGGGGGTTCCCGCCGCCAGGGATTTAAACTTGGTGCCGGCTAAGATAAACGTCTTCCTTTTAGCCTCGCGCTCATTCTCATTAGTCAATATACCGACTTCCTGGGACATTTTATGCATATTCCTCTTGAAGGTCCCCATTGTTCCAGCTGAGGTGACCATGCCAGTCGTGAGTGTAAAGATGCCTCATCCACCTCTCAGAGTGGATCCACCACTGTTCCCACCTGTCTTGAGGCCCATAGCTTTGAGGTACCCAAAAGACTATACTATGACAGTGGGCTTCGAGTTGCCGAGAGTAACGTGGGATCTGACCAGCTGAAAATGGCTCTAGAGCAGCCACAGCTTAGCATTGATTATGAGCCACTTGAAGGCGAAGAAGACATTCCCGCGTGGAGAGGATTTGAACTTTCTCTCTCTAGATTCTAGAGAGAGAAGCTTCGGGATTTCTTCTTCCCGACTGGTGTCCTGGGCGTCTCTTCCCCCTCCCGGCCGGCCATGGCCGGTGCGGTGGGTCGTCACCCCCCACCCTCAGCATGGGCTCTGGCCACCAACTGGGTCGTGCTCCGCCACTTCAAGATTCGAGGATGAATCTTTTCCAACTAGGGGGGATTTGATGGATACGCAAGCCCAAAGAGGTGGCTCAACCCAATGCCACTGGGCTTACGTCACCAAGACCCAAAAATAGAAAGATTCAAAAAAAAATCCCTTCATATCTTTATTTCATATTTTGTAGTGTTTATGTAGGAGTATTTTCTTTTATTAGTGTCTTTCTGTCTTCCCGTAAAAGCTATGATGGAGGTTAGGTACTAGGTGTCAGTAGTCTTAAAGATGCGTCTGTCGGCCTCCTTGTCGAGCCTATAAAAGTGCCTGTAATCTTATGTGGAAAAGGCAGAATATACACAACCATAAGTGTTTTGAACTACCTGAACCTTTGAGGTTTCGTCCTCTTCTATCCTGGGGTGAGACGCCCTGTTCTCTTCTTTCCTTCTTCTCCTATTCTCCTCTCTCCCTCAAGCTCTCTCTCTTTCTAGCCTCCAGTTGCGACCTTCCCCTCCCCTCTTCACTCGGCTCCCTTCCCCCTTCAGGCCTACTTTGGCGTCATCCTTCCCTCCCTCCCCGACTCATCTTGCCCCAATCCCCACCCTCGATTTTGTTGGCTGCTGCTACAACCACATGCCCGTGCCCCTCATCACCATCACCAGCTTAGACATCTGAAACTCCACAAGCATAGGGCAATTCCATACACCATACTAAGAAAACAAGGATGTTCAAGCACAAGTACTTTGAAGCCACAATAATGCACCACTTAAAAACCTTTTGACAAATAGTAAAGAAATATTTTGTAATAATCAAAATCACACACTCAATAGGGAGAGAGAGGAGAAGGAGAGAGAGAGAGAGAGGAGAGGCGAGAGTGAGAGGAAGGAGTGGGATGAGAGGAGGGCCTTGGAGGCCCAGGTGACTGAGCTTCGGCTGAGCCTCAACATGGCAGAGCAGAGGTTACGAGAGAGCGAGGAGCACTACCAGAGGGGATGAGAGCACGCGGTGTGCCTCCGTCACTCAGGCTCCTTCTCCATGGGTAGCTTCCTAGTCACTTCGACCGAGGAGCGACGCGCCGTCGAGGTCTATTGTGTCTCCTCTGGATTTGATGATGGGTTTTGATGCTAGCAATAGTTTGTGTTTTCATGCAGTAATAGTCATTTAATATATTGAATCCTCTCCTAAGTCAATTTGAGTCTCTAGCTATTTACTAGTCAATGCGTGTTCATTCTTGTGTATTAAAAGGTCAATGCACATTCATACATTGTGATAGGCAGGTCAGTGCACATGTCAACACTTAGCCTAGAAGGTCAGTACATATTCATATATTTTGAGTTATAAGGTCGATGCATCCTCCACTTCTCTGAACAAGAAGGTCGATGCACATATGTCGCTGACTTTAGAAGGTCGATGCACATATGTGTTACAGGCCAAGAAGGTCGATGCACATATGTCGCTGAGACTAAAAGGTCGATGCACATATGTGTTACAGACCAAGAAGGTCGATGCACATATGCATTGTTCATATAAAAGGTCGATGCACTTTGTACACAGAATGCATAGTCAGGTCGATGCACATTCCATATAGTACACACTATAAGGTCAATGCATGTTTTGAAAGGTCTATGCTAGTCTGTTAGCCTTTGGAGCATTAGGTCAGTGCAATAGAAGTTATCTCTATCAAGGTCGATGCACCTCGTGTACTCATTATAAAAATATGTCGATGCACATTCATTGGGGTCTACCTATGTTACAATTAGAGGTCGATGCTTCTATTCTGACGTATTGCATTGGTTAGTTTTACAGGCTAATGCATCTCACTTATGCATTGATGCATCTTGCAGAAATGTGTGTACTCTTTTGACATGGCTAAAATCTGATTGAAATACTTAGAATTGAACTTGTGCTTAAGATTATTATTTTCTTTATGACTAATACTTTTTTGGTTTTGATAACCCAGATTCTTGTTCGAACACTTAAGTCACATGAAGGCTGACATCACGTGGGACTTAAGTGAGTCTGATGAGTGGCACATGATCCAAGGTGGGAAGATGCTCTAAAGTCCTGCCACGTGGCTAGTCGTACATGCTGCTCGTGACATGTGGACTCTCGAAATGCACGGGAACACGCTCTCCACACACCCAAATCATGAGCTCATGGGACCGTAAGATCTGGCTCTATAAAAGGCATCTTGCATTTGAACTCAAAAGACAACGAAGATAACGAAGAGAATCAGAAGAGAAGATGAAGATCAGAGAGCAGATTAGCAGAAGAGGAGAAAAGAGAGCAATAGAGCGAGAAGGGTCTGAAGAAGTGAAGGAGCCAGTTGTTGAGAGTCAGAAGAAGAAAAATAGAGCGTCGTTGAGTAGATCCGAGAGATAAGAGAGATTGAGTGATATTGCTCTATACTGACTTCTGGATCAGATCCAGAGTCAAATCGCTCCAGTGGAGCAACATTTTTCAATTCTGTCATCGTTTTCCTGTTTCTTAGTTTTACTCTTTTAAATCCCTTATAAGCAGTGTATCAGCAGAGCAAGCTGTGGTGCTCAGTAGGCGAGGTGTGAACCTCAGACAGTAAGCTGTGAAGCTCAGGGGGTTGTAGGGATTCTATCCCCAAAGCTGTGGATCAGTCGTTTCAAGCTGCCTGACAGTGGAAGCCTTACTCAGTTGAGTAAGGGGTGGACGTAGATCTCAAGCTTGAGATTGAACCACCTAAAAATCTATTATTTCCTGTGTGATTGTATTTTTGTGTGATTGCATTTCTACTCTACTCTTGATTAGATGAATGCTTAGGATTGCTTATGGCAAAGCATGTGTTTAATTGTCTGATACGTTCATCCGCTATATGTATGCCTAAGTTCGTCATCCAGTAGGTGTCCAAGTTAAGGGAAATGTTGACCGATCTTGCCGATGATGACAAGGGTCGAACACGGGTTTATTCATCGACATTGGTTAAATGCCGAAGCAAAAGTTTATTCATTAACGAGGACGAAAGATCCAAGTTAAAGGAAATGTCGACCGGTCTTGTCGACAATGACAAGGGTCGAACACGGATTTATTCATCGACATTGGCTAAATGCTGAAGCAAAGGTTTATTCATTAACGAGGATGAAAGGTCCAAGTTAAAGAGAAAATATCGACCGATCTTGTCGATGATGACAGGGGCCGAACATGAGTTTATTCATCGACATTGGTTAAATGCCGAAGCAAATGTTTATTCATTAACGAGGACGAAAGGTCCAAGTTAAAGGAAATGTCGACCGGTCTTGCCGATGATGACAAGGGCCTAATAGGGGTTTATTGAAAAAGATCTCCGATGGGACCTGTGGTGATTGTCCTTTTTAGAGTTTCATTAGAATGAGGGTGGAGAGGAACTTTTAAATTATCACGTTACCGACTCAAGCGCCCTTTCAGGTTTTCACTGAAGTCGGCCCCCTCTTGCTTTTGCCCACACGCCCTTGCGGGTTTTCACGTGGCGAGGTACCCGATTTTGCCTGCAACACCCTTGCGGGTTTTCGCCACAGCCGGGTTATAGACATTTTAGCCCTTGTCCTGATGTAGGAACAAGGCCGGCGGGGCACCTCTATTTTAATCCCCATTTTCTTTTCTTTCTTTTTTTTAACACATGGTAGAAGAATGTTGCCAGGCCAAAATGTGATATTGACCCTTGGTGATGGTAGATAGTTACTGACTTAGGCGCAGGGCCTTGTGCCAGTAAAGTAGTTTATTCGTTGGCAAAGGGATAATGCCAATGCAAAGGAGGAGCTTTAGCCGGCTCAGGCGTAAGGCCCGTGACAATGATATTGTTGAAGGATTGGCTAGGATGTGAAGTCTTTTGCTAGAAAAGGGTTTATTTGTTAGAAAGAAGGTGATGCTAACGTAAAGGATGAACTTCCACCGATTTAGACGTAAGGTCCGTCGGGGATATTACATAACAGTCGACTAGGACACGAAGTCTTTTGCCGAAAATGGGTTTATTTGTTAGCAAGAAAGTAATGCTAACGCAAAGGACAAGGTTTCATCGATCCGAATGTAAAGTCTGTAATAGCAATAACATATGTCTTATTATATATATATTTTAGAACTCGGCTAGGGCGGAGCGCCACTAGACCAAGATAGGTAGAGCTTGGCCATGGCGGAATGTCACTAGGCCATGGTGAGGAGAGCTCGGCCAGGGCGGAGTGCCAATAGACCAAGGTAGGTAGAGCTCGGCTAGGGCGGAATGCCACTAGACCAAGGTGAGGAGAGCTCGGCCAGGGCGAAGTGCCACTAGACCAAGGTAGGTAGAGCTTGACTAGGGTGGAATGTCACTAGGCCGAGGTGAGGAGAGATCGGCCAGGGCAGAGTGCCACTAGACCAAGGTAGGTAGAGCTCGTCTAGGGCAGAATGCCACTAGGCCGAGGTGAGGAGAGCTCAGCCAGGGTAGAATGCCGCTAGGCCAAGGTGAATTTCGGTCATTCCGGGGATGCCAGCTGAGCTGTGTGGTACGACTTTATATGTTTTCCATTAAGGGGAGAGAACTGGACGACTCCTTTGTGATCTACAAGGATGTAGGCACCCCCTTCATATACTCGGCGGATGACATATGGTCCGACCTAGTTTTCAACCAACTTTCCTTTGGGGTTGGAGGCCATTACTTCTCTTCTTTTGACCATTACTAGGTCTCCTTTCTTGAATTCTCGTCCCTTTATCAGCTTTTCGAAAGCACGGGCCATGCGAGCTTGGTAGAGTTGGATATTTTGTTGCGCGCGAAGATGCTTTCCTTCGAGCTCAGTGAGCTCTTCCACTCTTCTTTCTATATTGGTTTGTTCATCGCTAGCCAACCCATGCTGGATGGCGACTCGCAGCAAAGGGACTTCCAATTCAATCGGCACCACAGCTTCCAACCCGTACACGAGGGAGAATGGTAAGCAGTCGGTTGGGGTTTTATAGACCATACGATAGGCCCAAAGTGCTCCATACATCTTCTCTTCCCAATCCTTTTTATTAGACTTGACAGTCTTCGCCAGCAGTGTGCATAGTATTTTATTGAAGGCTTCTGCAAGTCCATTGGCTTGAGGGTTGTAGCCTGTAGGGGGACGACGTCCCTACATTATTTTTTGTTTTGAGAGCTCGATTGATTGTTTTTCTGTTTCTTCATCTTTGAAATTTTCCCTTCATATAGTCTTGTTACCCTCTGAGTGTGTTCATAGGAAGGGAGAAGATCTCCGGGTTCCCTCCATCGTGTTGGAGGAAGAGAGGACTGTTCCTCTGGTTTGTAAGCTACAGGGTGCAGCTTACTGGGTTTCCCTTTGTAGTGTGCAAAGGAAGGGAGGTAGTTCCTCCACTTGGTGTTCTACTTCTGGTGACTAGAAGTTCGAGGAGTGTGTTCCTCGAGGGCAAGCTGTTCGTCAGCATTCTATTGGCAGACTGAGTCTGCTGTGATCTTATTGGATCTAGCAAGGAAGCCTTACTCTGTGGAGTAAAGGGTGGACGTCGATTGCGGGTAGCAATCGAACCACCTAAAAATCCTCCGTCTCATGTGGTTTGTCCTGATCTGATCTGTTACTTGAATGCTTGCACATCTATCGTTCGATCAATCACTTCTCTGTTTGTCCTCTTGTTCTTAATTGTTGGATCCTATTGCTTGTGGCGTTTTGAATAGCTTAAGTTTGACCAAATTGGGGGTGATCTATTCAACCCCTCCCCTTCTAGCTCACCTTCCGCTTAGTCTATCAGCCTCGAGCATGACCATCGAGGTCTCATGGTGCCCGACTTCTCAACAACCTCAGTCATAATGGTGCCTCTGACACTTGACTACCAATTACTCCAGTCACATCGGGTCCCAAGGCACCTGATCGCTCAGCTCCTTCAGTCACAATGGTGCCCGCGACACCCAACTATTAGCTCCTCCAATCACATCGGGGCCCGCGGCACCCGATCCCTCAGCTCCTTCAGTCATAACGGTGCCCGCGACACCTGATCGCCAGGTACTCCAGTCACGTCGAGGCCCGCGGCGCTCGACCACTCAACAACCTCAGTCACAACAGTGCCCTCGGCACCCGACTGCCAGCTAGTCTAGTCACGTCGGAGCCCGCGGTGCCCGACCACTCAAAAACCTCAATCATAACGGTGCCTGCGGCACCCGACTGCCAGCTACTCTAGCCACGTCGGGGCCCGCTGCACCCGACCACTCAACAACCTCAGTCACAAGAGTGCCACCGGCACCCGATTGCCAGCTACCCCAGTCACGTCAAGGCCTGCAATGCCCGACCACTCAACAACCTCTATCACAACGGTGCCCCGCGGCACCCGACCGCCCACCTACTCCAGTCACTGCTGTGCCAATGGCACCAAACTACTCCAATCAAAGTGAGGCCTACGGCCTCAACGGCTCTGGTCCCACCGATGCCTACGGCACCCTGCAACTCCAAGCTCAATGTCTCTTGGTCACTCCAATCATGGCGATGCTCACGCCGCTTAATCGCTCTAGTCTCAACAACACTCGGCCGCCTCCGCCTCAACAGTGCCCGACTGCTCCAATCACAAGCAGGGCCTGTGCCATTCAATCGCCTCGATCTTGGTGACGCCCAACTGCTCCAACATAATGGTGCCCACGGCACCCCTACTACCCCAACCTCGACACTGTTTCATGTCGGGAATGCACTGTGATGCCCTTGGGTGGCATTATGCTAAGTCCTAGGTCCTTTGACAGACACTATGTACGAATGCAGAACTACCCACACAATAATGTAATGACCCGGGGACCATCAAGAATGACGGAATTGTCCCGCGGCTTGCAAGCACTTGTAATCGGGCTTTCATGCCCTCATATAAATGCCTTTCATGGCGCATAAGCCATGTAATCCAGTCAGGGAGTGGATCCCCCTCCTCGTCAGAACTAGTCTCTCTACCCCCAGTTATCCCTGTTGTGTTGCTGTTGCCCTGTCATTGTTGCACGGACGAAGCCCTCCCGACTTCGTGGCTCCCAGGGTCCCTGACTCTTCCTTCGGCAGTAGAAACAAAGGTGTTCGGGCTCCGCCCGATGTAAAATAAACACCAATCACTTAAGGTCGGTGGGAAAGACATCCAGTACACGAGCCCCCACAATCTGTTGTGCATATGTTGTTTAGCCTTGATGCTAGCAACATATATATGTTGTTCTATTTTGATGATAGCAACAAAGTAACTCTGTGTTTTGTCACCATGAGCCTGTCAACATATTGTGCCTATTAATACACTATGTCTGTTTGCATTTCATTAACTCTGTGATGATATCTTAATGCTGGCTGAAGGAATGCATGAAGGCATCATATTGATCTCGTCTATATCCGACGATTTATTTCTAACCTCTCTGGAAGGTGTATGCCCTTCGGTAAACTGATGAGGAAAGGGGCACCCTTAATATGGGACGAGGATTGCTAGAAAGCCTTCGAGCAAATTAAGGAGTATATGTTATCCCGTCCGGTCCTAGGAGCACCTGTGAAAGGGAGGCCTCTTATCCTCTACATTGCTGTCATGATGCCTCTCTGGGGGCACTTTTAGCCCAAATCAATGAGGAGGGCAAAGAGCAATCGCTGTATTATCTCAGTCGGAAACTCATTGGGTGTGAGCATTGGTACTCGCCCATGGAAAGGGTGTGCCTAGCCTTGGTATTTGTTGTGAAGAAACTAAGGCATTACCTTTTGGCACATCGAGTGGAGCTCATTTCAAAATGTGATCCGATCAAATTCTTTCTCAGCCAGCCTGTCCTCTCCGGAAGGCTTGAGAAATGGACGCTCATTCTCATGGAGTTTGACATCACCTTCGTCCCACGTAAGGCAATCAATGGACATGGAATGGCTGAGTTCTTAGCTGTACATCCTATGCCAGACGACTTACCACTCAATACTGAGCTACCTGATGAGGAGATGGTAGTGCCCCTACCAGAAACAGAGGAACGTGTTGAAGACCTCCCACCACAAGTGGAACATGACATCCTTGCTCTTGATTTGCTATTTTGGGAATTATACACATTCAACGCTTCCTGAACAATCAACAGGGCCGACAGCCTTACAGACTTTACATCTAGCACCAAAATGGTTTTGTATCTCCGTAAGGTGCCATTCTTCATTATTCGTGTGCTCTCATGAAGTCGTTGACTAACAACGAAGCGGAGTATGAAGTACTAATTAGTGGGCTTCAGCTGGCACTAAAGATGGACATTAAGTGCATTAGAGTGTATGGGGATTTTCAACTCGTCATTCGACAAGTTTTGGGTGACTATGACGTCCGGAAGGAGTTGATTCTGTACCATGCAGCCGTCATGAGGCTGAAAGAAAAATTATACCTATTTGAAATAGGTAATGTTCCAAGGAGTAATAATTTCCAAGCAGACGCTTTGGCAAAATTGACGGTAGCTTTGAAACTCCCACCTGAAGGAGAGTTGAATGTCATCGTCAGACACTGCAGATTTAAGCATGTTGGACAAAGAATCTGGCCTGACTGTCTATAAGGTCAATAACATTCAAGAGGAGAATGCTCCAGAAGAAGAGGATTGGCACGGACCGATCATAAAAATAATGAATGGGTGGCTTCCTCCCTATCGCGGCCAAAGAGTGCAATCTTTTGACTTGTCCATGAGAAAGACCGATCGGTCCTCCTACGGTGCCTTTCACCTAAGGAAGTAAGAACCGTGATGCACGAAGTCCACTCTGGATTGTGCGGGGCTCATCAAGCAGGAGTCAAAATGAAAAATAACATCAAGCTCAAACGGTTCTATTGGCTCACCATGTACGAGAATTGCAATCAGTAGGCTCGTACATGTCACCAATGTCAAGCATTTGGGCCAGTGCCTCGAAGACTACCTAACCCGCTCCATTCGACTGCTCCTACTTGGCCATTTACAGAATAGGATATGGATATTGTGGGACCATTCTCGCCTTCATCCCAAGGTCACAAGTTCATCCTTGCAGCCACATATTATTTTTCCCGCTGGCTCGAAGCTATTCCACTGTGGGAAGCGACAGGCAAGATCGTTGCCCGATTCGTGAGGCATTACATCATCATCATCAGAGCCTTATCCCAATTATTTGGGGTCGACTACATAAATGCTATTCTGCCAAAGATTTCTATCAAGTGCTATATTCATATTTAAACCCACGAAACTATTGTCCTTCCTGATAACATTGTACCATCTCATTTTAGGCCATCCCCGAGCTCTTTTACTAACATTCACTAAGATTCAGTCACATCTTTTAACTGGTGCTGAGTTAGGGCGATGAAGCACATGTCCAAACCACCCGAGTCTATTTTATCTCATTTTACTTTCAATTGGGGCTATCCTCAAGTCCTTACGGATGTCCCCATTCCTAATCTTGTCTTTCTTAATCTTTTCACACATCCATCTCAGCATCCTCATCTCTGCTACACACATTTTGTGAATGTGTTTCTTTCGTACTATCCAACACTCAGTACCATATACCAAAGTAGGTCTCATAGCCGTTCTATAAAATCTCTCTTTGAATTTCACAGGCATACGACAATCACAGAGCCCAAGGGAAGTTTGAATTTTCCTCCCTCTCCTCCTCCCCCAAAACCCTAGGGCGCCCCCAAAGGATCCCCCGCCCCCTTGATCTGGCCGCCCCTCCATTCTCCCCTCCACCACCCTAGCACAACCTCCTCCCTCCCTCCACTTCCACCTTGTGCAGAACCAGCCACCCTCTACCCTGCGTCCTCCCCCTCTCCCTGCACCTCCACCACACCCTAGTCACCCTCCTTACCTCCCCCACATCCCCTCCTACCCTTCCACCATCTCCCTTCACCCTTTGACACCATCTCTACCCCAATCTCGTATCTACACCTGCAAACCTGCTTGCGGTTGAGCACCCTTCAGAGAAGTAGCAACTTTCAGAGCCAGCCACGTCATCATCCCATCGTCCCTGGAGGCACAAGTGGTACCGTCGAAAGCGTATTCCTATCCTCTTCGCAACGGTGGTGGTCCCGTCCCAGTCTGAGCTTGTGGCTGCCTAGAGGAGCTGATCTCCCCAAACTGCACTTCTTCTCCCTGACAGTCAACCTGAAGCCTCTTGCAAAGGCTCCCACGGACATCCTCTTGAAGATCTGGAGGCGGGGCTTGGCCAAGATCTTCTACGATGAGTCACCTTCCAGTACCAAGAAGCGGCTCCCCGATTGGACCTTGGACGAGTGAGTTCTCAATTTTCTCTCCTGGGTACGTCATTCTGTTCCCTCTGGGACTGAACAGACACCCAATCATTTTTCAGGCCCTCCCTGCCTACTCCAACCTCCTCCGGCATCCCCGCGGGTCTCCGTTCTAAGAGGGCTCGACAATGAATTCAACGACTCTGGCCACGCCAGAATCAGAGCTCAGGAGCACCCGTGGTGACCACGTCTTCCTGCTGCAGTGGCACCAAAGTGGTCAGAACCAGAGAATAGAGGCCCTGCTCACGACCCTGCCCCGACCAACGCTGGCAACCAAAAATCCTCCCAAAAATCTGACGTCCTCCTGGGCCAACCCAGGAGGTTTTTCCACTAGTTTCGTCTACAATGGAGTTCGGGAGCGACTGCAGTGGTGCTGACATTGGCTGCCTATCCCCTGTTCTAGAGAGTGGGCAGAACTGGCCACCTCCTTCCATTTAGTGCCTAGTTCAACTTTCCCCTCCCCGCCTGGCCGACTTACCGCCCCTCCCTGTGGGAGGTAGTGTTTGAATGTAATTCTGGCTTCCCCTCCCCTTGTTCAACCCCCTTGCATGGGGAGTAGTTGTGTAAAATCTTAAACAGGTCGAAGCTTCACCAGCACAGCGTGTGGGGAACCCACTCTTCCCCGCTCGCCCACATCTCCAAACGGGACCAGTTTCTTCAAGCCGGTCGAGTAAGTGCTCCATCCCTTGCTCATATTTGGTGCCTTGTTCTTTCAATATTAGTTCATAGCTCCGCTGGCCCATGAGAGTGAGTGCCCAGTCCGGAAGCTCCATTGCTTCGAGTGACCGCCATGGGAGAGAGTGTGACCCATGCCCTCGGCACCCGGCCAGCCCCATTGAATTGGGCATCTATACCCTTGGGGAGAACCTTGGCCTTGCTGGCCCTCTACCAGCAAGGGCCCAGCCCTCACAACCTTGACTCGGTATCGCCAAGTTACCCCAGGTTTTGGGTGAGTGTTAGGTGAGTGGTCACCGATATTGATCCGATTCTCTTGCAAATTGTGCTTGTTTGTTTAGGTCCAAGGTGCCTCGGTCTTGTGACTACCACTGCCAGGTGGTGTCACATCAATTGGTATCAGAGTCAGGTTTAGACTTGTCTCTACCAAGTCTAAGTCCTAGGACCATTGCATTGAGTCATCCATTCGTTAAGTCTTACCCCCTCCCTTGTGTATCCACCCGTAGTGGGGCCATTTATCGACCCGATCCATCCTCTTCGATTTCCCCCATGGATCTCAATCCCAAAATCAACCAAGATGCCCATAGGGAGGAACCCAAAGGCCAAATGAACTGAGTGGATACTACCCTTGCCACCATCCTTGCCCAACTAGAGTCCCTTTCCACTCGGCTTGCTCGGCTAGAAGAGTATGAGCCCCACCGAAGGAACAATGGTCCAAGAGTCCACCCCCCTCATGCTGAAATTGATAGGGAGGATTTGAATGCTGATCCCTACCATGACTATAAGAGGCCTCACCACCATCAACATAATGAAAGGCGTCCATGGGATGACCCTGATGACCCTCTCTTAAGGATGATCAATCTGGAAGCATCAACATGTGAGCATCAAGACCAAGATGGTCAAAGCATATTTCCACAAAACTTACACAGAATGTGTCACTGTAAAGTATACGTAAAACACATAATATATTGGAATCATCAAAACCATTGCCAAAGACAGAGAAGGGCACAGAACCTAACACCCGTCTCCACAACCTTCACAAACCCAAGTCTCTGCTCAGGCTAGTGCCGCCTCCACTTCCACCACCACCTCTGCCACTTCTACCCCCAACGCTGCTTGGCGTGTCGTATCAATATGCCGACGTTGGGCCCTACGGCCTTCAGCTTCGCCTTCATCCTCATTGCCATCTCCTTCCCCACCATTACCCTTTTCGCTCAAACCTGAGCAGGCTATACCTACACCTACACCTCCACCTGCACCTTTACCCCCTCCTACACCTCCACCTTTGCCTTTGCCTCCACCTGAGCCTGTCATTGTCACTATCCCTTCACCACTCGCATTGCCTTTACCCCCACTTACGCCTTTTAAACCTTTGCCTCCGCCTTCCAAACCTATTAACCTACACTTCTCCACCCACTTCTACCCCACGGAGCGGGTGTGTGCTACTTACGGTGCCCCTCAGGTCTGGTCCCCAGAGAGATGACGAGCCAAGTCAGGACAGCTCAGTGTCGGTTCTGCATTACAAGATTCAGGATTTCATTTGCTGCATGCCTATTCGCGTCCTGGTCTTTGGCTATTTTGGGGATGAGCTTCCCCTTCCCAAGGATAGTTGCTAAGAAGAGTTCCCTTACACTAGTGCCAGTTTCTTCAAAAGCAAGCCAGGTGGTAATGTTTTTGCTCGCTGGAGGTCTTACTATTGATGCTATTATCACATTTCGCTCCGTCGCAGTTTAGATTGCTGGTCGGGAAGGGTTCTCAACCCGGATGATGCTAATAGATATGGCTACCAAACATATTTTGAATTTCATGTTCATGGGGCAATTGGCCGTATTCTCAACATTTTCAAGGGACATTCTGCACATTCTATACAATCTCTCTCGGTTCATCAGTACGACGACCACGTCAACGTCGTGTATTACTCTCTCTCAGTTCCGTCCTTCTCTACTAGCAAGGGAGTTATGCTTCATGCAGGATTGCCAAGTGAGATTGTTGAACCTCATGTTTCTAGTGCTGAGTGACAAAGCTCCATGGTATTCTGATGCTCATCACTCTAAGGAGTTATCTATCCAGGAACATCCATATATTGTTAGCACCGGGTGTCTAGGGGCAACCGCCTCGATGAGGCTGCACATTCATAGTCGGGCCAGGTCGTCTGCCAGATGGGCTTGTTATTTGAAGAAATATTACAGATTGGGAAGCCTGAAGGTCTAAGTCCGCGCCAGGTGAGCCCGTTTCTAAGATGCTTCAGCCAAGAAGAGGCAGCGGTGCAAGTACAAAGGCCGTGTGTTGAGCACTCAGGGGTCCACTTCTTCTCCCTCTCCTTTTCATTCATAGTTTCTTCTACTTAGCTCCCACCCTTAGGTGGTGTATCTTCCCACTTCTAATCCCGCTTCTATGGTCTTCTCCTCTCTTCCGGGATCCGCGAGCCCCTATTCCTCTTCTTCCCATACAGAGTCTCCAGATTCTCCTTCCTCTCCCAATCTCAGGCCTCGACCTACGTCATCTCCTCATCTCGATTTTGGGACATATTCTGATTCTCCTTCCCTGGGACTTCCGGGTCTTATCCCCGATTCTTCTCTGACCCTGTTGGATGTCCACAATTCTCCTTCCCTGATCTTGTCAGATGATTATCATTCCTCTTCTCCGACCACGGCAGATGATTCTTCTTCTCCTCTTTCTACTCTCTCCTCTTCACCCTTTCGGGATTCTTGCCCTTTTTCTTGCTATTTTTGAGGCTTTAGCCCGCCTTGATCTCAACTGATCGGGTTTCTTCTTGTACTTGGTACCTTGTTATCAGGACCTTGACGCCTTAACGAGGGAGATCTAGCCCTCGTCTCTCTTTCTTTTTATCCTTCTTCGTCCAGTTTGGTGTCTGACGCTCCTCCGTGTTGAGGAATCCAATCCTTTGTTCTCCTTTCATTTTTCATCCTGTCAAGCAAGGAATATAAAACTCGTGCTACTCAAAGCTCGTTGATCAAGTTCGCTTTAGGATAATGATTTCATGCCATGGATTTGCGAAGGTATATTTATTTCATGCAAAGAACATGCTACTATGGTTATTGCTTATGTTTCTTCATGCACCAAACTTCGGCGGCTTGGTGATGCCAACTGATAGCTTCTTGGCGGCGTAATGAGTCGGGTAAGGCACCCAGTACACGTCAAATGGCGTGTGATCACTATCACCCCTCTTCGCCAGCTTCATGTCTATCATCTGTTCAAGCTTCAACCGGCTCACTACTGACGGGTCGACCTAGCTTGGATAGAAGTGGGCCGGTTGCGCCAGCGGCGTGGTCAGCACTGTCGCCTATGGTGCAATAGTGGACCCTTGAAATGGCAGAGTCAGTGGCAGGGCCGGTGCCATATGCTGTGTACGCTACAGGGGAATGCCCCAGGTGTAGTTGGGCATTGGCAGAGACACCGCTGCTTGCGGGGAAGCTTCCGAGGCCTGACCGTTGCCCCCAGGGGTTTCGGGCAAGGCTTCAGTCTGCCCAGATGTTGAGGGTTGAGCATTCCTTTCAGTCAGCTGCTTCCTCAGCAATTCGATCTCTCTCTGGTACTGCTGCATCATATGCAATACCGCGGGGTCGCTCATAGAGAGACTAGGAGTACCTCCTGCTTCTTCAGCTGGCACCTCCTCAGATGACTTGGACGGCCCGCCACTAGTGCCCCCGGTAGTGATAACATTGGTGGCCAAAGCCATGGAGGGCTCTTCGTGGACAAGCTCTTCAGTGCAAACTTGCACCATCTCGCTCGTCACTCTTCCCCTTTTGGTGAGAGGTCCTGGTCTCGTGGCAAGTCTGGCCACTTCTTCGGGTTCTGTGGGTAAGGCCCCGTACCGACCAAACACTCCTGCCATGTTGCAGGTGTAGACTCTCATGTCCCTGCCTCTTCTTGCCGTCCTCCTCGACAGCCTACCCGGAAAGACCAGTCTATCGAAGACCGACCTCCGGGGCTTCGCTTCTTCCCGCAAAGGGGATTGATGTCACTCCTCCAAGTGGTTCCTCGACTCTGCACTGGGTACAGGCCGGGTCTCTTCCTCTTCAAAGGCAGAGGCTACTACCCCCAGTAATCTCTGGCGACCCAAAGGGGTGCTTCCTGGGCCCCACAGATAATTTCTCATGGCTTGCACCACTCCTTCCCAGTCTTGGTCAGGACGAGAAGTTGGTGATAGTGCGCCGACAGCGGCAGCAGGGGTGTAAGCCGAAGGCCTTGTACGAACGGCTCGGTGGCGGCACCTATGGTGTTGGCGACAAGTATCTTCCGGTAATGCCAATGTTGTGAGTATTGGCTGGTACACGAGGGTCGCTATCTTGACCCTCTCTTCTTGTCGTGCCCTTATAGGGCAGAAGGTGCTGGGCCCTGCTTGGGCGGGTAAAGTGGTCTGGGATCCCCTGGGGATCCAGACCTGTTTGGACTTGGCCGGCCTATGAGCTGGCATGTTCTTCGATGCTTCGGCCGGGACAGCAGGCATCATCTTGTCTTTCATTTTCTCCAGTGCTCGGAAGGAGTTCCGCACTGGCACGATGGGCACGACCCAGTCTGGGATCACCTCGGATCTTCGGCCATTGAGGTGGACTCGAATGCTCCCGACAATAACAGATTTGCCAGAGTGGGAGATTCGGCCTTTGGGTGCAGCGGTAGCGCGGCTCCTCTGGAGCCTTCTCTGGTGGGATGTCGACCCCTGAAGAGATGGACCGACGGTTTGGTGCACGTGGCGCACACAGTCGCGTACTGTCCTAGTCGGGATAATATTGGTAGTCTTGGCCAGTGATCGGCCAACAGCAACTTTGGCGACTCCATGAGTGGGAGCGTCGATCTCAGCAGCGTCGGATGCTTCCACGTCCAACAGGTTCACGAAGGCCATCCCGAGGAAGTTGGGGAAGCCCACCATGGGAGGGAAGCTCCCGAAGCAGAGGGGAACAGCTAGGTAGCCATTCCACACGTGGCTCTCTATGACCTGAGGGCCGAAAGTGAGCGCCATTGCTGTTGTCGAAGCGCAACCTGCATTTGCAAAGTAGAGCAATTAGTATTACAAGAAAGGGGCTGTAGGGGCATTATTTCTGGTAAAGAGATGAAGGGTGGATCGGTCCCACCGGGTGTGCCAGAGTTGTGGACGCACTTTTATCTTAAGATCATTAGTTTATTAGTTTATTGGTTTATTAAGTGCGTGGACGTGCCAGTCACATATGTGACAATTTGTTCGGGCTTTGAAGAGGCACAGGTGCGCTCGATCTGACTCAGTCAGATGATTGTGTGGTTCGGGTCGGGACCAATATCCGTCGTACCATAAAGGGCCTAAAACACACCTTTGACTGAGGGTAAAACGATTTTTATAGACTCACGAAAATTATGGTGGAAGGGGATATACGTGGGGAACACTCAGTAATTTTTTGGGATTTTTTAAAAATTGAGAAAGGGGTGAGAAAAATATAAGAAGATGACTCTGCACTGGAGATCTATAGAATGACAGATTAATAGGGGTGGCGTAGAAATTGCAGGAAAAATATCAAGCGAGATCAGAATGGGGCATAAGATATATGGATGGAAAGCTAATGGAGAGGGGAATAAGTTCTCAAAATTGCAGCTCGATCAGACAACAACATAGGAAGATAGACCCATGGATGTGGGGTTCTATCTTGATAGAGATAGAACTCCGGTGACGGTGGCGGCGGCGCGACGGCGGTGCAATGGCGACGGCGGCAGCTTCAGAAAGGGAACTCAGAGGATGAGCGGGGGAGATAGAAAGGGTCTCATACCCTGGATTGCTGGAGGAAGGGGAAGAACAGCAAGGAGATAGGGGGAGAGGGGCGCACCCTCCAAGGAGCCTTCTTGGCAATTTTCTAAAAATTCACTTCATTAATTCTAACAAAATGGAAATACAAGGTACTTATAATAAATGAAAAAAGACCTAAACTACCCCTAGATCTAGGGTTTGGGAGGATTTAATTCTCCCATGTGGCTTGGACCAAACATTACAAAAAAATAAAATACCATGTTGTAAGGGGCGCCCCCTTGACTTGTAGGTAAGCATCTTTGAATTTTTAAACCCTTTGTCCCCCATGTGTCTATTTGACATTCAAACCTTCTAGATGGCCACCTAGGATGGTTGACCAGCCCCACATGGCCTAGGTGGACCAATGGGGAAGGAGTGAGGGCCCCCTTGCAGGCCCTACTGGTATTTTACACTTAAACCCACACAATCCAAGGGAATGACACATTGGCTTACAAAGCCTTACAATTATACATATACTTTCCCGAGGATATAAAAACAAACTAAAGGACACAAATGTAAAATAAAAATGTCAATGCTTAGCATCGATTCCCATCAATGGTGGGTAGCGTGGTGGGCATAATGAGGGGACTGGAGGGAATGGAGGGTGGAGCCGTGGTCAAGGTAGTGGGCCAAAGGATGGAAGGAACGGAAGGTGTGGGGGAGTTGGTGTATGCGTGGTGGAAGGCCAAGAGGTGTGCGGGGGTCTCATCGTCGAAAGACCACCCAGTGTTAGGGGCCGAGCGGTGAACGATGTTAACTTGGGCCAGTGCCGACGGCTGCTGTGGTTGAGGAGCGGGTTGGTGTTCTGGCTTGGGATTTTGATGAATCCCGAGTTCAAGTTGTTGCTGCTGCTGCTGTAGGGGTTGTTGGGGTTGTTGGGGTTGCTGGAACTGCTGTTGCTGAGGCGTCGCCTGCTGCAGCCTTGCTTGTCTTCTTCTCTCCTTTATGTCTTCAATGAGCTGGTGCATCTGGGCCCAGTCGATCTGCCCCTCGTGCAAATCATATACCAAATCTCTAAACTGATAACACCTTTCTATAGTATGCCCGGGCTGCTAATGATAGACGTAGTATCTTGACTGATCGGCGGTCGAATTCTAGTTTTGACGTTCCGACGGGAGCTGTATATCACCAGTGTACATTAAAGCCGAGAAAATGTCCAGAATGGTTTCGAGAAGTCGGGGATAATGAGCTCTCTTTGGACCTGGCCAAGCAGGTGCGTAGCCAGCAAGAGGTGGAACATTATGGTATTAGGGTGGTTGTTGAGGCTATTGTGGTGGTGGCGGTTGTTGTTGCGATTGCTGGGGAGCTGGAAATGAAGGTCAGGGAGCTAGTGGAGCAGAGAATTAGGTGTTGCGTGGAGGCTACTGGAAATGGGGTGGTGCGGACTGGTTAATAGCCTGCACCTGCTCATTGGTTTGTACCCCTCTGTAATAGGGCCTTGGGACTTTCTAACAGATTTTGGCTTTTGGGCCTCAAACAGTGAGTGGATGGGGGAGTCTTTAAACTACGTTTGAATGAACCGGGCTCGGTTGTACAACTAGTGCATATTTGAAATGTCATTCATGGCAAGTATGTTCCGGAATGTCGGTGTAGCATTAGAAATCAACAATTTCACCTTTTCTTCCTCCGGGATCTGCCCGGCAACACGTGAGGCCATCTGCCTCCATCGGTCTGCATATGTAGCAAAATCTTCATCAGCCTTCATCTTTTCTACTACCAAGTCTGTAAATGAATATTCCGGGCCTACTTGGTCTTGAAATCTTTGAATGAATTTCTCCTTTACAGTCTTGAAACTTTTGGCCTCCTCTAAAGGTAAGGTATAAAACCACTCCAGTGCCACCCCGTCCAATGATTGGTGAAAGAGATATGCCATGAGGCGATCATCATGTTGGAACTGCATCGATTCATGCAAGAACTCCCTGATGTGAATGAATGGGTTGCCATTCCCATCGTACTTCCAGTATACGGGGAGCTCAGACTAAGAGGGAAAATGAATGTCCCTAAAATTGGGAACGGGGATGTCGGCAAGGGACTATGGGCCGACCCTTTTGTGAAGGAGATCAATTAGTTGCTACATGGTAGTCCACTTTTCAAGACTTTCCCATTCACGGGATGGAGGACACAAAGTAGGGAGAACAGACCCGGAATATGGAGCTGATAGGTAAGCTGGCAAAGGGGGAAGCCCATAAGAAGGACGATGGGCCAGGGAGGGGCCCATATCAGAATGAGCGAGCTGGGCAGCCCTAGGTTGGAGGCGGATGAAATCAGCTAGGGCCACGAGGGCCTGCGGCGTAGGAGAGATAGTGACATAGGGATCATAATAAGAACTCAAGGGGACTTGGGTCTTCCCCTTGTCTGGAACCTGATGGACCAAAGTAGAGGCTTGGCTCGCTTCCATGCTTGGAAATCGAAGGGCTCGGGGATGGATCGGAGTGAGATCGATGGGCGCAGCAAAGGTGGCCCCTAACCCAATAGCAGGAGACAAGGTAACGACAGCAGTCATGCTGGAAGAAGGAACTGAAGACGGGGTGTCTGCCCCTTGCAAAGCTTTATTGAGGAGATGGAGCTGTGTGGGGTCCAACTGGGCCATCATGTGTAGAACGTGACTGGCCGAGTTGTGAGTGGACGAATCTGAAAGAGAGGGTTGAGTGCCCTCAGCAGTGATAGATGGGAGAGAAGGGGCGGACCCCTCTCTCCCCTGTGGGTCCCCCAGGAGCCCTTGAGGAAGGGAATCCTCGTGGGTGTGTGAGAAGCTATAGGATGGCATGGCTGCAGGAGAATCAAACAAAGGATTGAAGTAAGAAACAAAATGAGAGTTGCTCCTAGGAGATGATCCTATGGGCAGAAAGCAACTCCACATACACTAAACACTATGGAGAAGGGAGAGAATCAACACCTAACCAATGACCTAAATAGACAGAATCAACCAAATGCATACAAAAGAGAGGAGAGAAGAGAGAAGAGACAACCAATTAATCACCCAAGTTATAGATGATGCATGAAAAGTTTTATAAATTCCCCTTTTAGAACCTTAGTGGATTAATTATAATGATAATTCTCACAACCACAAGGTGCCTAGCAAGGGTAGAAATGGGAAACTTTGTTGACTCTAAGGGACACTCTCTCTCGTGGATGCAAACCTAGACATGGTGTGGTATGGTACAACTTGTCCAGCGTCCGTGTGGGAATTCACGACTCATGGGGACTTACGGAGGTCCCGGGTAAGGTCACCTAGTCGGCTCCATGGAATATGGAGATGAGAGGATCCCCTACCTAGGTAGGAATGTAACTAATATGGAAAGTTTGTATGCCCCTATGTGCACCAGAGTGCATGCAAAATCTAGCTTAGGTCTAGCAAACAATGATCAAACAAATATGCCAAGTGTAAAAAAAAGTCATGTAAGATCAAATGACAATAAAGGGGAGATTAATAGCAGCACCAAATAGATATGAAATGATATGTGATAATGATCGAAATGATAGCCTCAGGTGCACTGTAGCACGACAAGAACGGTCTATTGGAGACCGCATAGGGAGGTAAACAACCTAGGACAGGGCCGTGCAATCACAGAGAGTAATAAAGAGAAAACAACACAAAAAGACTAAAAAGAAGCTGAAGCAGCTAAGCCTAGTGCGTACCTGAATGGACAGTTGATCGATCAACCATGCTAGCTCTGCAAAGGCCCTGAACAGACCATAGAAAATCAATAAAAACTAAAAGAATACGACGAGTAGAGACGTACTTGAGCAGGTAGACGCACACGGCCAAAATCTAGACCGTGGAGAACAAGGAACGGGCAGTTCTAGACCGCTGAGACTGGAATTTCATGTCATGTCGTCCGGCCGTGATATAAAAGGAGCAATTCTTAGTAAACCATGTACCGCTCCAGAGGCAGAAACGCAAGGAAGACAAGATGACAAACCTGAAATCACTTTGAATAAAAACTAACCAAGCACAGAAGAGGGGTCAACAATTACAACAACACGATGGGTACTAGGTGTCCCATAGTGATTGCCAAAAAAGAGGGTGTAGACATGTTTTCCTTCCCTTCCTTCCTAATCCCTTATACTATATCAATGTGGAAATGAAAGATATGGTGATAGAAGGGTGGAAGGGTGTGAGTGTGTGATCGTGATTGCCACCAAGACACAAGATGCAAAACAGATGCACCCGTACCTTGGAAAGGGAGAAGGAACTTGCCTGAAGCAGCACTAGAGAAGTACATGGTTCTGTATGAGCCGACCAAGGAAGTGCGTGGTCACTCGATAAACCGCTCCAATGCTGGGCAAGGAATGCGAGACAAAGAGTGGTGGACGACGGAACAGTTCGCAGACAGCCACTCAAAGGGGAATGATGTGATACGGAGTGGAGGGGTCTTCAAGATTCAGTTGAAGGTTGCGCTATATGCTCCTAGCGCCTTCATGAAGGACCCCCATGGGGGGTGTGCCGCTGAAGACCCCCATGGGGGGTGTGCCGCTGAAGACCCCCATGGGGGGTGTGCCGTTCATAATAATTTATTTTTAAAACCTTTTATTACTCTTATTTTTTGATTTGTTTTATTCAGCTAATTGGAAGTAGGTTTGGCATGGAGGTTGAGATAATTTTTTTAAAATAGCGAGAAAAGACTCATGATTGAAATGGTGTGGACTTGGAACCTAAACTCGATGTTCATGAAACAGGGTGCACCTAACTTAGATTCAGATTTTTTCCACTGTCTTGACAAATGGGGTGATAAAACTTAGCATTCCTTGAGAACTTAATTCTAAATAGTGATGGATGAGACTTGACCGATTCAAGATTATAAGGTGGCTCAAACTCATCTAGCAGTGTGTTAGTTTGGATTTATTGTTGATGGTACGAGTAAAATAGGCACTGTTCCAAGAGTTAAACCACCCAACCCCTCCCCAATGGCAGATGGAAGCCAACTTTTCGCCCGATGCATTTTCTGAGTTTAAGAGCTATAGACTTGAAAGTTCAAGTTATTTTATATAACCAATAAATTTTATCAAGATAGAAGTCAAAAATATCTGTTGTTAGCTCCAATTTTAATGTCTTTATTATTTATTTTTTATAGATAAGTTAAGAACAGAGGTAAAAAAATTTATCACTTTCACTTAAGGCCGTGTTTGGAGGAGCAGACTTCATAGGGTATATTTTGTATAATCTCCCTCCCGTACACATGTCTCACATGGGGGAGATTTCTCATGATGAATCAATACCGCCGAGTCTTTGGTGTTGGATTTAGCACATGGGCTGAATAACGAGGGCCTTAACCCAAACCACAGGAAATCTTCGAAGGTACAGCGTGTGCTCAAGATGACGACCCCTTTGGCTAGAGACCCAATCCACATAGCGTTGCCCCTCCCTGGGCCATACCTAGGGCTGGATTTAGTCCTTGAGGGAGGAAAATTGAAGAAACATGGAGGCAAGCCTAACGCAGGGATGTAGGATATCTAGGTTTGACTCCCTCTCAGGGCACTACCCCTCAAAGAGTCGGTGTATTGTAACTGGGGTTTTAGCTTTGCACGCATACGTCCGGGTTGGTCAACCCGCGGGGACTTTGCCGCTCTTGTCGTGCTTTTAAACCATGATTTTCTCCCATGATACTGCATTATCCTTCACCGTATTACGTAAACCTCAACTCTTATTAGGAGAAGTAGGACCGGTTACTAGGATCAGGGATATTTTTCATGGTGTTTTTCTTTTACTTTTGACCTAAGGGGTGGGGAATTGAATATTACACTTAAAATTTACCTCCACGAATTTACCTCCACGTAGGGAGGAGCTTTCATCCGGCCAGACACGGGGTGGGGAAATATGTAGGAAGTCAGTTCTGCCCGATTTGGACTCGCAGGACAGCAAGCCGATGTTGAGAAAGCCACGGACTCCTCTGGGCATTGTAGGATGCGGGGCTAGCGCCGAAGTGCCCAGGGATGAGGTAGGAGTTCACTATAGAAGCCACTGATCGTTTGTAGTTCAAGCAAGGTCACCGCAGGTCGAGCTTCGAGGGCCGACCTAGTTCTGCTCAGTCTAGTCAGTAGGACATCACTAAGGGGTCAGGATCACCACGGGCTCCACCGAGTGTTTCTGGAGGCAGGTCCGGTGTCGACGTGACCAAGGATGAGTCTGCTTCGTAATGTCGAAGACAGGGACCCTAGAAGAGGTCGGTGGTGGTCGCAATGAGCAGAAAGGTGGGGAGGGGTCCAACCTGAGCCTGGTGAGGATAGTCTGCCCGCGCCGGGGACAACAGCCAGACTGGGGTGCTACGGTGGTCAAATGACCTCCTCCTTCATGGATCTGAAAGAGGACTCACGAAGGATCACCTCGGTGGAAGGGTGCACCAGGAAGCTTGAAGGACAGGCCATGCGAGCTTCTACAACTCGCCTTAGGTTATCTGCCGGAGATAGATTGCGCAGCTTGACAAGAATTGCTCCTCCAGGCTACTTGGATGTCGGTTGAAGGTATTCGAACTCCCGTTGTGAAGTTGGCTCGGATTAGATTCCAATGATTCTAGGCTGGTCACCAGGAACTACTCAGAGAAGGTGGAGGTGACACTGCAACAGGGCTTCTGTTCTACTGCTACTGCTGGACTGGGTAGCAGTGGGAGATAGGCAAGGATACGGGGGAGATGAGAGGGAGGTCTTTGCCGCTCGTGCGGGGTCGACACTTCGTTGGACCTCTTTCATGCCTTTTTCGAGTTGAAGGAGCATGCCCATGCGCGCAAAGACTTCTTCTATCTCCAGGCGAAGAGTGGGAGGAGTTGCGTGACCCTCTCTACCAAGGACTCTTCCTACAAGGGCTTGAAGACCCAGTATTTCTGGGTGGGCTCGGCCTTGGGTGCTGAGTCCTGGACCTTCCCATTGGTGCCCAACTTCCATCCAAACATTCCTTCGAAGCTGGCTGTGGCTTCTCCGGTGGTGGAGAAGAAGGCTGCCTTTCTCCAGAAGAATCGTCGATCCACCACCGAGTTGATGACCGAGGCAAACATTGAGGAGTATCCTTCTCGGATGATGGCACCTCCGGGTAAGGGCTTCAGGGTCTTGCATTGATGTTGGGTCAGATTAGTAGACTTCCTTTTGATGATCTACTTTTCTTTGTTTAGATTCGAGGTGGATGACAGATGAGGGGGCGTCGCCGGCCGAGGTGGAGATCATCGACTTGGAGGGGACACCTACTCCCGGCAGACCTCAGACGTCCGGGAGCTCCTTTCGTGTCCAGGACAAGGGGAAGCAAGTCGCCCGGGGTGGCACTTCCGAGCGTCACAGGGCTAAGCATAAGGACCCCGTGGAAAAGCTACTGCGGCCCTCGATGAAGGCCGTGGCCGCTGAGAGGAAGCGGGAGAGAAGGGTGGAGGCCACCCGTTCAGTCGAGGAGGGTGCGCAGTTGGCTCTCCCGGTCGTCAAATCAAAGGGGGCCGTCACCGTTGGAGAGGTCACGGTCGAGGCAGATGGGTCCTAGGTAGAGGCGACTGGTGCTGGGGCTCATACCAAAGCTGAGGGGGCATAGGGCGGCGGAACCTGGTCCGAGCTGGTCGAGGCCGAGGGGTCACGAGGTGAGGTGACCCCATCCTAGCCGACCGAGGCTACGGAAGTGCGGGGTGAGGCGGCCCGATCCGAGCCAAGTTGTGGGCCCCCAGAAGTGGGAGTACTCGGGGGGGATGCCCCAATCCCGACTGTCCCAGAGAGGACCATCCCTCCCGTGGTGGGTGCCTTCGTTGTCCGAGTCTCCCTGTACCACAAGTGCCGTTCTACGATGTCAGAGGCAGTTCGAGGAGGTCTTGGGCACAGCCCCCCTTCCGTGCTTCTGGAGCGAGTCATGGAAGGTGGCTTGATTCTGGCCCAATTGGGGGCCGAGATGACCGAATTGTTTGCTCGGGTGCACTAGGAGAGGGAGTCTCTATCCTGGGCCAGTGGCGTGTCTGACTGAAAGATCGAATGCTTGACTCTCGACCTTGAGGACCTTCAGCTCGAGGTGGCCTCGCTTAAGGCGCATGCAGAGTCGAGCCAGAAGGAGGCTCCGGTATCGACCGAGTAGCTGGCTCAAGCTCGTTATATAGTCGAGCTAAAGGATAGGCTCCTGGACGCGGAGCGCAAGGTTCAGGCCGAGTGCGATGAGCAGTGGAAGGCCGAGCGTGAGGAGCTCGAGGGCCGAGTCCGGGAGGCCAAGGGTGCGTAAGCCGAAGCTGAGAAGAGATAATCTGAGGCAGAGCGGAGGGCAGTCGAGCTTGAGAAGAAGGTGAAACTGGCCAAAGTGGAGGCACTCGAGCAATACAAACGCTCAGAGGGTTATCGGGCGGCGCTCCAGAAGGCTGCCTTTTCCTGCTACGAGGCTACCGTCGGGGTCTGCGGAAGGGGTTCTCTCAAGGCTTCCACTGAGCGACTTCTCTGGCCCAGGAGCAAGTGATGGAACAACTGGAGTTTCCTTCCGGGCAACGTTATGACTCGGACGAGGATGTCACGGATTCTTCCTTCTCGACATCAAGCGAGGGTGGAAGTCGGGATGCCTCCATCTCATCTGAGCAACCACCGACTCCGGCAACCTCGGGAGGGTGCGCGGTTGAGACAGTTCCCACACAGGTGGGGTCAGTGTCTGGATTGGCCGTTACTGAGGGTGCTGGGGGCAGGTCACCTAGTGCTGAGGATTCTTCGTCTGTCAAGTTTTGTGGTGGGCCCAAGGCCTAATTATTTTTTTCTTTTTCTTTCCTTTCTTTAATGTGGCCATGAAAAACTTTTCCTTGTATATATGATGGCGGTAGTAATAAATGCTGAATTGACTATTTCTTACCGCCTTTGGCGCAATTTGACTACTGTACTTGTAGTTGTTAGAAAGGTGATGATTTTTTCTGCAGATATAGGAACCTGTGCAACGGGACCAGGAAGATCTGCAAGTTAGAAGCCCTAAACAAGGTAATTTTGTAATATCCCAGACACTTTGGACCTTTTTTCTCGGGTCTCAGATTTATTTTCATGGAGAAACTAACTTTGTTATGTCTGAAATTATTTTTCAGATATTTTTCGGGTCAGGATCCGTGAGTTTCGGATCACTTTTGGGGGTCCCGGAACGTGTTCCGCGATTTACGCATGTTTTTCCCCGGTGGACCTACGGAACCCTGTATAGGGCAGATCATTGCGTTCTCCTACTCCGGGACAATACCAGTGTATTCGACGTGTTTCGTGGATCGAGAAAATATATTTTTCTATTTTTTCATGTTTTCCAAAAATCTAGATTTTCTATAAATAGCCCATTTCTTTTTCTTTTTTTTTCATTCTTCATTCTTCTTCTTCTCCCCTGTCTCCCGTGAGAACCGCCCCCCTCTCCCTCTTCTTCCTCTGATGACGACCATGGCAGTGCCCCCTCCCACTGCAGACGGCGGTGAGGCGACGGCGTGGTGGCGATGGCGACGACGAGGCGATCGCGACGGCATGCGATTCGTGGAAGCTCCTGGGAGTTCGAGGGTTTTAAAGTGACTTTTTCGTGGATCGACGGCGATCCGTGGCATTTTGAGTGACCTTGAGGTAGGGTGATAGATCCTTAGCTTATTGCTTACCTTCCCCGTAATTTCTAGGCCGATGGGAGGTCGAGAGAGGGTTATTTCGTGCTGAGAAGGGAAAATCATGCTTTGGGGGTCGAGCGCCGGATCTAGAGTTTTATCGTGTTATTTGATGGTTTGAGGGCACCATTGGATGCCTAGGGGAATGGGGAAGGGTTCCCCCTTTGTTTCACCATCACCCGGGGGTGATCGAGGCGTGGAATGGCGAATTCTGTCGTGTTTCACCGTTCTCGATTTTTCAGAGCAGAAATGGTCCTAACAGGAACCGCTTCTAAGGTAGGCGGCCCTCATGGAGACCGCTAGCCGACCAGGAAGTGTTGGCAGGGTATGCGGTCACCCGATAGACCGTTACCCCCTGTGGCGGCCAATCGGCCGACCTTTTCCCTTGCAGAGCTAGCACGACTCCCGAGGCATTTTTGACTGTTACGTTTTGACCGTTGAACAATCTTTGGGCTTAGCGGTCATGAGATGACCGTTTAACCCCGTCTGGCGGTCCCAAGGGAGACCGTTTCAGTCCCCAACGGTCACAAGGTGACCGTTTGACCTTTCGTGCAGTTTGGTGGCTTGGCGGCCCCAAGGGGGACCACTTAGCGTCTGAAGCGGCCTAGAGGTGGACCGCTTGGGTCTCAAACGGTCTGAGACTGTTTATCTCTTGTGAGCAGCGGACGGTAGGCAACCGCCCATCCTCCTCATGCGGTCAAGTGAGGACCGTCTCTCTCCTTGAGGTGGCCCACCATTTGACCGTTCATGGCAGGGACGGTCCAGAGTGGACCGCCACCTGGATTCTGTCCGACTGGAGTTCGGTTCTTGTCGATTCAAATCTCGAGTGAGTGGACCTCGATCCACTTGCTGACCTGTGGTCCGATTGATGCTGAGCATCGTGTGGGGGCCATATTATAGGGTGCCGTGGGGTCCCGAGAGGTGGTGTTCTAAGCTTGTGTCACCGTGAGTAGGTGTCGGTACGAGGAGCGGTCATTGTACTTTGTCCGATTTAGGTGTTATTTCCCGTTGGCAAGGGAGTCTACTCTTTCAGTGACCCTCCACTAGTCGTAGCCTTCTGACACGCGAGTGGTCCCACTAGGGAGTGGTGGCGAGGCTATCCCGAGAGACGATTTTTAGACTGGTTACCGTAGGGCCCCATGTCTTGCAGCCAGAGTCTGGCTGAGGGGAAAACTAGCTAGCAGGCCTGACCCAGGACACATGATCTGTGTGTGCACACGTGGTCGGGGGCAGCGGACCCACACTACGACCCCGACCAGTCCTTGTTCTGTGGTTACTTGTACGGTGTCCCCATTCCGCCAGGGGCGACGAGAGGGCCGCCTGAGGCGCGGTCTAAGACGCCAGGGGGCGCATTCAGTCTTTGCTTCTAGTGGGAGGTACTCTTGTCTTGTCAGGTAGTGACTCTTGATTTTCACCATGACGTGTGTCTCGATTTTCTCACTGTGTGACCGGTGTCAGACATAGCAGGGCTTTTCCGTTTATTTATTCTTGTTGTACTCGATTCTACATCTTGCTAATATTTTTCTCTAATTTTTTGGGACCTTTTTGAAATGATGTCAATCAGAGTGGTTGACATTTAATTCGCGTCAGCCATCCGGACACCAATTTATGAATTCATGATAGCTGCAGTAGATGCCAATTTCTTCCAGTTGATAGATCCTGGCCTGCCCTAATCGCGGTTTCCTAGATGATCACGTTCATCAGATTGCGGTTGCCAGGGTGACCACGTTCTTGAAAAGTGGCGACCAATCCAAGACGCTAATTCTTTCATAAATTCGCGTCTCTTTACGTGGCTGTGTATTCTTAAATTTACGTCCACATCAGTGGACTTGAATTTCATTTTCTTATTTTTAGCTTTTAATTCTTACCAAAATTCATATTATTCTTAATCCACGTCTTACGAGATGGACGTGAAATCTTTTCTAATTTTCATAATTTCTGGACTTTCCATAAATGGTTTTAAATTGGTGCCTTTCCACATTGACGCGAATTCTTCCATAAACCTAATCCGGGAACCAACCCTTCTCTTCCTCATTTTGATCTCCATTTCGACTTGGGAAAGGGTTCCTATACTTTTCTAAGGCAGTGAGGACACTTGGAGGAAGGATTCCCCTCTCCAAATCTCATTAGAACCCCATTTTATATTTTTGAGAAAATTAAACTCTTAATTTTCAACTCTATAAATAGGACCCCTCTCTCATGAGTGTTTAAGGTTGAATTTTGATCTCTTGGGGAAGCTCTACCGAAGGAGGGTGCCCCTGTTGATGGAGAAGGAGTCTCCCATGTGTTCAAGGCCTCATCCTCTTGGAGCTCCTTCATCCCTTGGAGAATTTTGAAGAAATCTTGGAGAAAACCCATAAGCCTTCTTCCTCCTTATCTCCTTTTCATTTTAATTAGCATTACATGCATCGTGTCCCTCTCTCTTATTTCATTCTCATCTCAATCACATTGAGATCTCCATTGTGCAACACTTGCACACTCCCTTTCATCTTCATCATATTTTTACCTACCCTTTACATATGGGTTTTAAGGCCAAACACCAACAATGTGTGTTCTTTTCCATGTTTCTATTGCTTATTATTTGAAGGATTTGATACTACACTCATCATTTCTAATCTATATCTTCTTTTGTTGGTTGTTTATTACCTTGCAAGGGTAATCAAAGGAAGCTCTCTTCATCGGCCAGCCGATTGGAAGAGAAGGTAGCATTCATAATTCTCCCACTTTTAAAGGTATTTATATTGCGATCACCTATTTTTCTTTATTGTTATATTCTTTCGAGGCCCGCGTGTCTCTGACGATCACGTTCCACTTTAACATCTACATGCTCTCTTTTCCCTTTTATTCTCATACTTCATATATTTTTTCTTTTAAAATCTTATGAATTTTTTAATAATCTATAGTGATGCCATCCTTTTATAGCTAGTGTCGAATTTGGAAAGGGAGGTGTACCTGATAAGATCACACGAAGCGGCGTGGCATCGGGGGTGGTTTCATGGGGTGCAATTAATACTAACGGGTCAGAGCGTATCGCGGTCTGAGATGCTACATTGATCCACTAACGTGAGAGGATAAAGATGGCGCCTTTTTACCTTTCATACCGAGTGCGGGATGTCCGATTTAGCGGGATATGGCCACGTGTCCGTTATCGGGGAGGCATACACATCAGCATTCATTAATTTTTTTAGGCTTTTCGACTTGGATTTGGCAAAAGTTAAAGTCTAATCCACTATAAGGGCCCAACTAAAAATTTTAGTCCAAACCTAGCTAACTAGAAAATGAAATAGGCTCAGAGTTAATACCCTGCTCAACTTAATGCGGATGAGCCAGAACTTGGCTTGGGGCATTGGTCATTCATCGACCGCCGTAAGCAAGGGCCATTGGTTCACGCGGGTGGGATCGAATTCCAAGTTATTCCACCTCACATCCACAAGCCAATGATTCGGCTTACGCCTCTTTTATCAGATATGCGCAGGAACCAACGTGCAGTTTCACAGGGGCTGATTGGATGGTCACAACATCGATAACGCTCCTTCCAAATGAGGCCAGGCAAATGATCCCCCCTCTGTTTGGTACAGCTTTAAGATTCCTCTTTGCCCCCCCCTTCCATTCGAATGGATCCACTGTTTTCATGTTAAAGTGAAATCTCTCTCTCTCTCTTTTTTTTTTTTTTACGGCGGATTAGGCCTGTCAACGGAGCGGATACGAAGCGAATATATGACTATCCTCCCCCTTTTTGATGATGATGAAACTATATTCTAAGAACATTTCCAAAAAAAGATAGACATCGTGTACCATTCAAATCATCACGTAGCATTCAAACCAAACCATCATACAGCTTTCAAACCAAACTATCGCATAGCATTCAACCATTTAATGTAGCAAAGTGAATCATAATTGTTTTAAGTTTCATAACCATGGGAAAAGCTACAAAGTGCATGCTAACTAAGGAGACCAAGACACACCTAAGACCTCAGCATGAAATGAGACCAAACCTATCATGCAAGGAAGCAAGCAAACACCACACATGCATAAATCACTCTCATTTTTTGACATCACCGTAAAGGGAGGTGAGTACCGAGCACCTAGAGACTAGAGATGAAGTGCCTATTGCCAATTAGCAACACATGGACAAACTAAGTCCTTGGGAAACGGCAGAGGAACCTTGTAATGTCCCCAGGTTCTCGGATCGTATTTTCGTGGGATGTGATTCGTGTCTGTGTATATTTCAGACTTTAATATTAGATCTTCGGACCCCTAGATTGTATGTATGTGAATAACTTTGGGTCTTAGACAGCGCATGGAGTGGCCTAGCATTTTTCTAGAACTTTTCTAAGTCAAGATGTATTTTTCAAGATTTTTGCAGAGTTATAGTGAATTTTCTAAATAAAATAAAAAAAATAAAATAATAAAATTATCTTATTTTAAACCCCCATCCACACTCTCTCCAGTAACTCACCTCTCTCCCTCTTTCTCTCTCTTTCTCTCCCTCTCCCTCTCACTCTCACGTCTCTCCCTCTTCTTCTCTAGCGACTGACGAGGAGGATCTGTGGGAGAGGTGGAGGCGACGCGGGTGATGAGCGGTGAGAACCAGAGCGTGGAACAGGAGGCGAAGTGGTGGCGAGTAATTTTTGTGATTTTGCGAAGAATCGGTCGTAGAATGAGGTATTTTAGGCATGGATCGATGTCAGATTCATGTGGTTTCTTCAGAAGCGGTAGGGGGATAGATCCCTAACCTTTGTACTTTACTTCCCCACAATTGCATGTCGATTAGAGAGAGATTGAGTGGGTTTCCCCTTTTTTGGGTTAAAATACTTATCTTAGGGTGAGTGACAATTCTACCGATTGAAGCGACGTTCTTTGACTTAAATGCTAGATTTTGAGCTAATGAAATATCAGGGTGTAATTTCCCTCAATTTGGTCGAGTTTTTCTCATGATTTGAGGCCCGGATGAGGCTTAATGTATTATGTGGTGTAGTATGGGTGTGTGTATAGGGCAATTGAAGGAATCACCCATTTCTTTGATATTTTTATAATTTTTTTGAGTCCTTCCGATGTGTGGAAGGCAAAGGAGTCACTTTCATGTATTTTCCCCTTTGTACGAGATGAATGGGGCATAGAACAGACGAATTCGCACTGGTTTGCAGAAATCTGAATTGGAAATGAGAACGTGGTCATCTCCCAAACTGCGTTCAACTTCTGGATAATGAATGCCTCGTGAATAGGCACCATGTTCATTTGAAACAGCCTTGAGAGGCGATCATGGATGCGGTCGAACGACCCACTGCGTCTTGCAATGATCACAGTCCTCAGGTAGACCACAATCACCTTAATGCGGACGGCCCCCCAACCGCGTTCCTATCCAGTCGACAAACCCATCCCTGGCTGGTCGACATACCCTTGCTTGGTAGGTCGACTGACCTGTGGTCCAAGATGATAGGGATGAGGGTTTTTCTGCCCGTTTAAGTCCCGTGAATAGGTTTTCACCCCAGAACATAGAAATTAGTACTTTATTTACATAAGCCCATGAAATTTGGGCCATTTCGGCCTTGTGAGGGCGGCAGTCGCCTGAGAATGGATTCACATAATGCAAGTTTTATAGATTTCCCATGGTGGGTTTGACTGTGTATGCGTACCTTAGTTTCCACGTGACTTGCATGCAAGTGGTGGGTTATATACCGCGTGAGTCCCATGACCGTGAAAGATCATATCCATGTGAGTTCTATGATCGTGGTGAGTAGTCCTTGTGGTAGTTAGTAGGCTAGTACATGTCACGCTCCGAGGTATGCAGCGAAATTAAGTCGAGAACGTGAACAACCGACAAGATAAGTCTCACGATAAAATGATAATCAGAGCGCTAGAGCACCCACACATAGAAGAGTGAACACAAGATAATATACTCAAAAATCTAAATTTATTGAAATGATGATCAAAAGTTAATAATGGAGGATAGATGTGATGAAGAGATAGATTGGAATGTAGAAGCCCGCCTGAAAGGAGGCCATCGGGACCATGATCCCGCTAGAAGGATAACTCATTATGTCATCTCCCACAAATGGGAAGATGATGTCGAGGGGGATCTGAAAAGCTCCCCGCCAGCCATGGATTACCATATATGACACCAATGGCGGGGAGTTGGGTCGACTTGTGCTGGCACCCGAAGTGCTTGGCACACCACCTTGACTGCGAGGCGCTTCTTCGGAAGAAGAAGAACTAACATGAGGGACTCCCCTACGTGGAGACATGACTACAGAAGATGGGAGACGTAAGAGAAGGAAGAATCCTCACTAGGCAAGGAAGGAGGACACCTACAGTGAGCACGGCGACCAACGAAACATGGATGGAGACTGCGGGGAGACCACGCGGTCGCCCTTATAACCACCCACGACGGGTCGGCACCACTCTTTGCGAGGCAGGTGAAAAGGCACCTGTCACAGTGTCAGGTGACCGTTCGGAACCCACGCTCCCAGAATAAGACAAGATGTGGGTCATCATTACCCGCATGGCCGATGCCACCACCAAAAGCGCCTTGTGCGCCAAGTCGGCCTCGAAGCTTCGAACACCCACAGTACGAGGATTCCGACCTCGGGCCTCCCAAACCCTCTCCTGATCGACTCTTAGCCCCCTGCAGAGTGCTCGGCGACTGAGAGTAGGGGGGAAGTGGGGAGAGTAAATCCGATTTGGCCCAGGAACGGCCCAATAACAGCGGGCCCACTGAGGACCGTGCGCGATAACCCTTCCCAAGGGACGGGCACACGTGCTCGTCCCAATAAGAGGAGGCCCGACCCAGAAGAGCATTGGATTCTACAATATGTAACGGCAACGACCCAAGCGTGATTATCACTGGAAGACTCTCCGGTGACCGACCGTTGTCCCCACGACATCGGCCTTGACCCCATAACGGGCGAGCATGCCCCATGAGCACCGTAAGACTCACCCCAAGAATAGCCAATGCTGGGGTAATCGCCCGCCAACGGAAAATTTTTGCCACTGTAGTGGAGAAACGTTACTCTACTACGGAGACCCTTCCCTATCAAGGGATGAGGCTCCTCGCTCCAGGACAATCCCCTATAAAAGAGAGATCGACAGAAGAGAAGAGCACGGTGGTTCATTCCACTATAACACTACTCCAGAGAATAGAGCTACCAGCCCTGCTACACAGAGAGAAAAAGGGAGTGATCGCCCCCACATTCTGAAAGGTTCCTTCCGGTGACCTTACCACCAGCGAGCACTCCCTGAGTGAGCACTGGGACTGGCGAGTACTCATCAGAAAGATCTCCACGGCTCTTCAACGCCCTACGATGATATCTCTCCCTCTCTCTTTCCTGCTCTTCTCTATACTCTATTTTTTCGTTGCTGACTTAAGCATCGGAGGGTTGTCCCCTGGGATAACACCCAGGACTCCTTCTGACGCCCTTACTTCATGGTGTTTGCAGGCCTCCACGGGCGCGAGATGAGTTTCTCAACAAATAAATAGAGAAGGTGGTACGTGGCCTAGTAACCATTTCCCAGCCTCCACAGGAACCATAAGTAAAACTCATCTATACACATGAATATAAGAGGATATACTTATGGTCTCGAATCGAAGGTATTAGTTTTTGCCATATAGTAGAAGAAATGTAGTATTATTTTTTACCACGTAGTGGAAGAAACGTAAGAATAAGTATTTGCCACGTAGAGGAAGAAATGTTGGAATAAGTATTAGTATCAATTATGATTATATTGTCGTAAAATCGTCTCAAATCAGTCACTAGTTTGAGACAGAAGTATTTTTGTCTCAAATTAGCGACAAAAATTAAAACTGTCATTAATTTTGGATGGATTTGTGATGAAAATATTTTCATCTCAAAATAGCAATGGATTTACGATGGTTTTGTGATGGAATAATCACAGGTCTCATTGCCCTACATCGGGAGCAAATTTAACCATCCAACTTTTATTAAAACTTAAATCCAACGATCAGAGTTAGATCAGTAGTAGATCTAACTATCAGATCTTGATCAGATGTCGATCGAGACTAGATAGATTGAGATCAGCAGCATATCTAACAGTTGCATATCATTGTCAAACGACTTAAATCTAACGATCATATTTAGATCAGGAGTAAATTCAACAGTCACAGCTTCGTCAAACATAAATCTAACGGTCATATTTTCACCTTAGCTGGGTTAAAACTTTTTTGCCATTGATTGCTCCCCTAACAAAAACAACCAAGTCCGCTGGGGCCTCAATATTTTTGACCATTTTTTTTAATACCTATAACGCCAAAAGATAAAGAGGGTGTGGCACTCCTAGAGGGACGTATATGCCACATACGTAGGACAAGTAGGTGGACTTGACAGCCCTAGTGCGACACGATTAGCCAAATCCGAACGCCGATAGGTGGAACAGGCTGGCAACTCGAGGAGGGTGTGCATACGCTAAGCCCGGTTGGGACAACAAGTAAGTAGATTTAACGGTCCGAAAGGAACATGTGGGTTAAACCTAGAAGCCGATAGACGAGATGGGTTGGCAGCCCGAAAGGGACATGCGTAGACCAGACCCAAAAGGATGAAGGGATGGATTTGACAGCCCGAGTGGGACATATGAATTAATTCCGAAAGCCGATAGGTAAATAGGATTGGCAGCTTGAGAAGGACATGTATAGGCCAAGCCCGTGGAGACAAAAGAGTAGACTTGACAATCTCAGGGGGAGTATGTGAGTCAAGCCCGAAGCCGAAAGGTGAGATGGGTTGGCAGCTCGAAAGGGGCATACATAGGCCAAGCCCAAAAGAAGAAAAGGATGGATTTGACAGCCCTAATGAGACGTGAGAGTCAAACCCGAAGGCCGATAGGCAGGAGATGGGGTGGCAGCCCGAGAGGGACGTACATAGGCCAGACCCAAAGGAAGTAAAGGATGGATTTGACAGCCCTAGTGGGTCATGAAAGTCAAATCCGAAAGTCGATAGGCCAAGGGTGGATTGGCAGTCCGAGAGGGACATACATAGGCTGAACTCAAAAAAAGAAAAGAGATGGATTTGACAGCCCTGGTGGGACGTGAGAGTCAAACCCGAAAGCCAGTGGGCAAGAGATGGGTTGGCAGCCCGAGAGGGACGTACGTAGGCCAAACCCAAATGCGAGGATGGATTCGACAGTCCTAGTGGGACGTGAGAGTCGAACCCGAAAGCCGATAGGCAAGAGATAGGTTGACAGCCCGAGAAGGACGTACGTAGGTCAGACCCAGTGGGACAAAAGACAAGTGGGTTTAACTGTGTGAAAGGGACATATGAGTTAAACCTAGAAACCGATGGGCGAAGTGGGTCGACAGCCTGAGAGGGGCATGAGTAGGTCGAGCCCGATGGGACTAGAGGGGCGGATTGAATAGCCCGGAAAGGCATGGGATCCCAATCCCGGGAAGTCTGAAAGATGAGTGGAGCTGAGACGCTAGGGGGCGTATGAGTCAGCTCTTAAAGAGAAATGGATAGACTTGACAGCCCGAGAGAATATAAAGGTCAAATCTATTGAAAATGGCTGTGTTGGTGGTCCCGGTGGGGCAAAGTGTAACAATGCCGGGACGCCCCGGTGGGACTAGATGTCACAGAGTGACCTGGGAGGCATAGCCATGACATCAATATGATGTTTTTATCATGATGGGGTGAAGTCATTGACTTGGAGCCACCCGAAAACAAGCTGGGAGAGAAATTTTTTTCCCTTACTAGCCTCACCTCCCTTTCGGGTTTTTGCCAAGGTTGGCCCTCTTTAGCTTTTTTCGGTGCGCCCTTGTGAGTTTTCACGCCGAGGGGTTGCCCATTTTTTCCTGAGGCGCCCTTTCGGATTTTCACCTCAGCCGGGTCTATGGCCTTTTTACCCTTAGCCAACCCTTGAAGGTCGACCAAGTCCGTCGGGGTATCAGTATTTCTAACCCCTTTTTTTTTTAACTGGAACCTTCACTGGGGATAGGTATGTCCCGTGAAGACTGCTGGAGAAACTCTTGCGGTGACGCATGATAGAGCTTCATATGCTTGTCGTTGAGAGGAGGGAAGAGCTTATTTCTCTTATGGTCGACGACCATATAGGCCCCTCCTTCGTAGACTTTCTGGATGACGTAAGGTCCCTGCCAATTGGGTTGGAGTTTACTACTGGATCTTCCCGCTAGAATCTCCTTTTCCTTAATCATGACGAGGTCGTCTTTCTTGAATGCCCTTTGCTTGACTAGCTTATCATAGGCACGTGTCATGCAGGCTTGATATACTTGTAAGTGTTGATAGGCTTTGAGCCTTTCGCCTTCAAGGTTGGACAACTCCTCAAGCCTTCTTTCTATTTCAGATTGGTCCTGACCCAGTAGTCCAACGTGGACAGCAACGCGATAAGATGCCAGCTCGAGATGCGGGTGTCGTTGCAGTAGTAGTTGCAGTTACTGTAGTAGTTGCAGCAGTAGTTGCAGTAGTATTTGCAGTGGTAGTTGTAGTAGTAGTTGCAGTAGTGGCAGACGTTGATGCAGAAGATGCAAGTAATGCGGCGTTAAGTTCTCTGCGCTGCTCGTCCAGCTTTGATTGTTGAATGACGAGTTGCTCTGGAGAAACAAACGCATCTTCGCCATACTTTGCCTTGAACGCATCAATGACAACTTGCACCGAGGCCTTGAGGTTTCGTCTAATCGTTGGCATGTTGGTTACGGCGCGTTGGTGAGTTGCATTTCGAAATGAAGCAAACATGTTGAAGGGCACCAGCAGTTCATAGTGAGTTTGATAGCGATTCCCATCGTGTGTAGAATCTTCGAAGTCACCAACTTCTTTATTCCATCGCTCTGCGAACAGTCGCACCGGCTCCTTGATTTGTTCAGTGACAGTTGCAGCTGTTGGCAAGTAGGTGACATTGTCATTGCAGCGGTGACGTTGAATGTACGGCTGTTCCTTGTCAATCAACGTGTATATGTTGACACTTCGCCGCCGCCACTCAACATACGCAATGATACACTCTTCGCCAGGCCAATGTTGGCCACTCGCGATTCGCTGGGCCTCTGTGAGAAAGATGGAATGAGAGGAGTTGTTTGCGCGACAGTACTTGGCAGTTACCCGTTCATCCAGCAGTGCTTCACGAATGAATGATTGCCAGAATGTAAGGAAATCCTCATGCGTGGACGCGGAGGTGAGCAACTTCTTCTCAAATTGATACAACGACAGGAACAAGCACCAACCCATTCCTTCAATGCTCACATAAGCAAATACTCCATCCGTTGATTTCATTACTTTTGTGTCATGAGCTGAGGTGAGATGGCTGCCATACTCGTTGCTTGCAAATGATGCGCCACAGTGCGGACATGCATGACATTGTGCGGCTGTTGCTGCATCTGTAGCAGTTGTTGTTGTTGCTGCTGTTTGTTCCAAGTGACGCCGTATATTGCGAATGGCGTTGGCAACACGTTCTCGTTCTTTTTTCTCCCGGCTGCGCAGTTGAAAGTTGTCGCGCGCTTGCTTCTTCATCATATCTGCTTGTCGTCGGAACCAGTCCATGAGAGTGCAGATGGTGAGGTTGGAGTTGGAAGCGAAGTGAGGAGTGATGGTGTAGCACACGAGTCTCTGCGGTACGCCACATGCGTACACACCAAGAGTTGCCACTCTCATTCTGGCTTCATTCTCGTGTGTGCGCTTGCCAGGTTGATGTGGCAGCGCAGCTGATTGGCCATCCATCTTGTCAGCATGAACGCTCATGTACTGGTCAGGTGATCGGCATGCTTTGTCGTTGTGCGCCCACTCAATTTCGCGATCACCCAGATGCTGCAGCGTGTGATTTTGACGAGCCACTTCAATCTTGAGCATCTCCTCAGCAGTTGCCATCTTCATTTCGTCGGCAAACTGCGCGCAGGTAGCGAATCATGGAGTACAAAAATTGGGTAAATGGCGTCCACTATGGGAGCCACAGATTATAATTAGCGACTATATCGATAGGCGCTTATTCTGGAAATAGATAAAAGGCACGAAAGTAAATAGCGTCCGTCGCACAGGGCGCTATTTGTAATTGGCGTTCACTTTTCTGGACGCAGATTCCAGAAAGTGACATTTTCTTACAAATGCCAGAAACAGCATTAATTGAGGACTAGTTTGTCATGTTTCTTCAGAGGGACATGACTGTGACACGGTGTAAGGGTTTTTAGGGTACAAGTTGCTCGGCTGCCTTGAGAGAATCCAAGGCTAGCATAGACTTACGGAGGTCTCTATGATGAAATTGCTAGTCCGAAGGAACGGAATGTCTCGTGGAGAGCTCAAACATCACGAAGAGTTAGGGGTGATCGATAGAAATCAAAAACAGGGACCTTACCCACGGAATGGGACGAGAGTGCCAAGCAGTGCCCCAAGGTGGGGGTTGAAAATGCAGGAAACAGTCGATTAGGAAAATAGAGTCCTGCCTAGAGGGCGCTATAACAAATAGCGTCTACCATGAAAGGTGCATTTTACATTTCTATTTTTTATTTAATGCAAATGGCATCCTTCCAGGAAGGCGCTCATTTGTTCAATTCATTTTATCTAAAAGTGTTAAATTTCTAATTTCCAGAATATAGAGTCCATATAGGTGGACGTTAAATTTTTTTTTTTTGAACTCTGCTACTTCTCTTTTCATATTGGGCCACCAAATTTTTTTTTTAAGTCTTGGTACATCTTAGTCGCACCAGGGTGAATAGCATACCTTGATTTATGAGCCTCTTTCATGATCAACTTCTTAGTGTCAGCATGATCTGGCACGTAGATTCGATCTTTGAACAATAGTCTTCCATCTGTTGAAATGGAGAATTCTGACTTTTGATCAATGTTGGCCTTGATTTCCATCAATGTGGGGTCTTTTTCTTATAATTTGACCAGATCTTTAATCAGTGTAGGTTGTGAACTCATATTAGCAATTATACATCCTTCCTCTTCTTTATGAACATCGAGATTCAAACGAGCAAAATCCTCGATAAGATAAGTCATACCTTTCCTAAGGCTTGCTAGTGTGCCATTGGTCTTCTGCTAAAAGCGTCAGCTACAGCATTAGCTTTGCCTGGATGGTATTGAATAGTAAAGTCGAAGTCTTTGAGATGCTCCAACCATCTACATTGCCTCATGTTTAATTCCTTTTGGGTGAAGAGGTATTTCAGATTTTTATGATATGAGAATATAGTGAACTTCTCCCCATAGCGGTAATGTCACCAAATTCTCAAGGCGAATATAACCGCAGCAAGTTCCACATCATGCACATGGTAGTTTTCTTCTTGACGCTTTAACTGCCTTGATGAATAGCAAATCACCCTGCCATTCTGCATAAGAACACATCCTAGGCCAATGCTAGATGCATCGGTATAGACTTCAAAACCACTGCCCTCAACGGGTAGTGCCAATATAGGGGCCGTAGTAAGATGATCTTTAAGAGTTAGGAAACATTCTTCATAATCCTTTGACCATATGAAAGGGTTCTCCTTCCTTGCAAGTTTAGTCAAAGGGATGGTGATTTTTGAGAAATTTTTGATGAATCACCTATAATAACCAGCCAGACCCAGAAAACTCCTAATTTTGGACACGGTGGCTGGCTGGCTCCAACTCTTAACAGCTTCTACCTTAGAAGGATCGACAGCGATACCTTCTTTTAAGATAATATGGCCAAGGAAAGAGACCTTCTTTAGCCAGAACTTACACTTGCTAAGCTTTGCGTAGAGTTGATGCTCTCTTAGGGTTTATGTTGTGTCCCGAGTGGTGGCAATCAAGAGGGGAGGGGTGAATTGATTAGCCAAAAAAAAATTATTTACCTAATGAGATGCTTCTTGGAAATCTTTAAACTCACAGAATTGAAGGTGTCCTAGGCACACAAGCACTTAGCCTCACCTGAACAGGGTCTCCCTCGTGAGTACTCGTAAATGAAGGTGTGGAGTCTATGATAAAACTAGAGATCACTCAGCTAACCACGAATCCCACTCGTTACACTACACGATGAAACAAACCACAATGGAGGCATAGAAATTTTTAGGTGGTTTGGGTACACAAACGTGTACCCTACGTCCACCCCTCACACGTGAGGATTAATGCTCCACTATGAAGTGAGCCACACACACACGCTGTAACGACAGTCGACGCATGCACGGCAGCCGATCTTGGCCACCACACACACACACACGCTCGTATCTCCGATCACGAGCACACACACATGAATGTAGTTCAAAATATTCAAGGATTAAAACAATTATTCAAACACAATCAGCAAAGACTTGAGAAGATCAGAGTAGAAAAGATTTGATGTGATTTAGAGCTCCCCCTTTCTCTCCTTCGAAAGTGCTTGAGCACTTTTGCAGGATGAGGACCATTCTTAAAGAGGAATGGATGAATGTTTCCCGAACGGTGTTACAGCTTTGATTCCCCACGCAGCTTCTAGTTGGAGGTCGATTAGAGACTTCTTTCTAGCTTCTTCCCTTCACTTTCGTACTTAGATCAAGGTGGAAGAAGTTGCTGGAGTTGCTGCTGCGACCCTGCACTTACAAGGGTTAGAACAAAAGAAAATATTTCAGATCTCACACCTTAATTTTTGTTTGCGACCCAAAGAGATGGTTTTATGCTTCCAGGACAGTCAAGGGACACCTCTGGCATAAGATCCAGGAATCTTGGAGTGATTCAAGGCGGATGGACCGGACTGGTTGGACTTCTGGGCCGTGGTCGTGAAAGTCATATTTTACGGTGCCGCACAAGTGTCGACACCTGGTGTCGACACTTGGTGCTTTCCATTTTACAAAAACTCCAATCAGAATGCCTGGGCACTGGGTGTCGACACCTAGTGTCCTGGCTTGCAAGGAAGGAAGGAAGGATATATTTACAATCTACACTGAGCACTCGCCCCGGGTAGCATCCGTGATTTCTGGCAGTTTGGGTGAATATTCAAGGAGAGCTTCACTGGCAGCGGTCCTCCACAGTCGGTAGCGGGGCTGTTGGCCCTCAAATAAGAATAGGGGGAAAGGCTCCGGGCCTATATTAATGGATTTAAATCAAAGGCCCTGCGTATCCCACGCCTGGATGTTGCCTCGGCCATAATCGCGCTGAACGGAGGTACCCGTGATGAGAACCTGTGGCACGAGCTGGTCCTTCATCCTCCCACATCCCTCGCTGAGCTTGTGACCCTGGCCCTACGCCACGCTGAGTGCGAAGAAGTCCTCACCACCTACCGCAGCGCAACGGGCCCGGGTCAGGAGGGGGACAACAAGCGACAGTCCGAGCAAGGCTCCAGACAAGGAAAAATGTGAAATCGGGATGGGGACCACAAAGAACCCTCTCGGAGGTGTTGGCCCAGAGTGATGGCGGACAAGAAGGGGGGTTGAATTGTCTCCTTGTCGAGATGGCGGATTTTAAAATTAATTCGAACTAATTATAATGGAAACAACCTGAGCCGATGTGAGATTAAGATATTCTCTCAAGCTTTCTGATCTCACTCGAGTTACCAATGTAACTAAACATTGAAATCATGCTTAACACAGATAACGAAGGTAGCAGTATGTGATAGTGTAGTGAATTAAAAACCTGTATAATGGACCCGTGAACAGAGATAGAGGAGATGACAATCACACAGGCAATCACACAAGACACAAGAATTTTTAGGTCGTTCGGGACCACGACGGGCTCCCTACGTCCACCCCTCACCTAACCGGGTGAGGCTTCACTCCATGCTACGAAACGTAGCAACACGGGGATGAACCCCAGCCACACATACGCCCCTTCCACAGTAATACACACACAGGGACAAGCCCCATCACACTACCACTGCAGCACTCACACACACCACGTCCGGGAACACGCCCCAGACACTGAACCACACGGAGTCACAGCTCAGTATACACACATGGCCTCAGGGAAACTTGCCCCGTAATATATCCACACATGCAGAGATGTAACTCCGCCCACACACAACGATATTCAGAGTTAGACAATATGAAGATATATAATATACACCAACAACAGTATGTAGATGAAGATTAAACTAAGAATCACTCATAGAAGTAAGCATAGAAGAATGTAGAAATATCTCCTTGGTTTTCCAATAGCAAGAGTAGATATTTCTTGAAGATTAAGTTGGAGAGAGCTGAATCCGGAAGTAGTCGAAGCAGACGATCTTCCTTCTTGAAGGTTAAATGTGTGTTCCTTCAAATCCAAGCTCCAATCATACCTGTAAAAACAAAGAACAGATTAATCAATATGCTCAACACTATGTTTAGATTAAAAGAGATATCACAAATGAATAGATAGAAGATATATAATGTTTCCCCCTTTGAATATCCCAAGAATCCCCTCAGAAGAAGGTAGAGTGTGCTGGAAATGATGAGTCATTGAGTGGAAGCAGCCGACTTTGAGATTGAGACGCCCAGACACCCAAACTGTGGAGAGCAGCAGCAGTGGCTTCCAAATCATGGCTAGGGCTCGTGGAAGATGCTCTCTCCAGCTTCTTCTTCCTCCTCCAGGTAGTGGCGGCACCCTCCTCCACGTACTTCTTCTTCTCCTACAGCAAATAGAGCCGTATTAGCACAAGGGTTAAGAACAGCCCGAAAATCCCAGATCTATCTTCATTTCCATGTAGCTTCCAGTACAGGATCATTTGGAGACTTGAAACTTCCTTCTTCCCTTCACATTCACGCTAAGAACAAGGTGGAAGAAGCACTGGAACCTCTGCTTGCGTCTCTGCACACACAAGGGTTAGAACCAAATCAATATTTCAGATCTAACTTCGATTCCTTAGGGTTTCAACCCAATAAGATGTATTTATGCTTCTAGGATGGTCAAGGGATAGCCCTGGGACAAGATCCACAAATCATGGAGTGATTTAGGGCAGTTGTACTTGACTTGATGGACTTTCGGTGCGTCGGCACGAAAGTCTTCTTTTACGGCGCGGCCCCGAAATGTAAAGGGTCGACCCTTGTGAGGGGGTTGAAAGGGGCCAAAACCAATGGGTCGACCCTTGGGGTCGACCCTCGTGATCACCCGTGCGGGTTTGAGAAATTGGGATAGAGGGGTCGACCCTGAAAAGAAAAAGGTAAGTCTCATCTCATTGGCTCAGTAGGGATCCCGTGGATCCCCACCATGAAACAACAACAATAAATCGTAACAATAATAACAATAACAACAAGAGTAACAGTAGTAACATGAGTAGTAACGACAACAGTCGGTGGAACCACAGCTCTCTAAGGTACTCCTACTCTCAACAGGGAAAACCTTGACCTCACGGTTGGAACCACCGAACCAATGGTGAAAACCATGGCCACGCTATAGGGAAAGGAACCATGATGCCTTTGTCGTGTCGGCCCCTCCTCACCGATGAAGGCCACAACCCAGACCACACGATCTAGGGGTAAGGTCACAATCTTGCTATTGCAAAAACTACTTTGTCTGCAGATGAAACCACGACGACTCTGTCGGGAACCCTCGACCTCAATGTCAAGAACCACGCACGATAGTCAGTCGGAGAACCATGGCCTCGCTGTCGGGAAACCAAAATCTCGAGTCAGGAGAGTCACGTCTGACATGATGGGAGAACCTATCCACTAGAAGCAAGGCCAGATGCGTCCCCTGATAACTTAGTCCGCAGTCTCGGGTTTCACCCACTCGTCTTAACACTGTAACTATGACACTATACACAAGTAACCACAGAATAAGAACTAGTTGAGGTCGCGCTTGTTAGTGTGCATCCAAAGACCTCCAACCACGTGTGCACACACTGACTAATTGAGCTATGTTAGGCTCTCTAGCTAGATTTCCTCTTGGCCCAAACTCAAGCCGCCACACTGGGAGAGCTTACGAAAACTAGCCTAAAACTATCTCTCCGGGTCTAACTCTCCACCACTCCCAAGTGGGTTGGCACCCGCGTGCCTAGACAAGCTACGACTAGTTGGGGAAGTTACTCGACGTGGGAACTCTCAGTAGAGAGGAAACTGCTAGAGTACTTTCGGCTACGCACACACCCCTCATAAGTATCTCGGAACACAAGGTGGTTCAGTGCCACCAAAACTCGGAGCAGCTAGCTAGACCGACTAAACTATCAGTCAACGAGTAAAGCGACTCATCCAAAGGCTGCTATACGATACGGTTCCATGTCATTAAATCACCCTAAGTCGGAAACTGAAACTACGAACGAAGAGGACTTACAAGGCAGTCTACTACCGTCGGAGGGGAAAACAAGGAAACCCAACCACCCTTGGATGGGTCACAGAATTCACGGTCACTGATCATACTCATGGCCCACATGGAAGCCTCTTATCGAGGAACTAACACTATACGAGAACGGACCTCCGCACGTACTCGAGTCCATGGTAACTCAAACTAGCACAACGAAGAAGCCCAGAATACATGGGGTCACCCAGACCCTCAAAACCACATGGGCATGCTATTAGAGGTAACAGGACTCCCACGGACACCCTAAAACATGAACTCGGGCTAATGGCATGTTCGGGAAATTCACGGGACAAAAGGTCGACCAATGGGTCTTAATTGGGTCCACCGCTGGCCAAAAAAGGTAAAAGGGCCCCAAATCGATCGACCTACCCCTTGGGTCGGTCGATCTATTCAATGGGGAGGGCCTGGGGGTTGGTCGACCGCTACTCTAGGTCGGTTGACCGATCCTCTGGGTTGGTCGACCGATCCTGGGCAAACTGCCCTCCCGTGGCAAACGGTAAATCGTTTGAATGATTTGCCCAATCGGTCAACCGATTCTAGCGATGTTCGAGCCTGACCCCCTCCGAGGGGTCCTAAACCATTCTCCACTCACTCCAAATGAGAGGGGAAATATGGGAAAATCATTCCCCAACCTCTAAACTATCGGGGGGTCACATTTAACCCATAAAAACTCGATCAAATTGAAGAATCCGTCGCTCACCCCAAAAACATTTTATTTTGCCCCGGCATCAAAGGAAACCCACTTTTGGCCTCGCCTCGGCCTACAGATTATGTAAAAAATAACATGCAAAGGCTAGGGATCCGTCCCCTACCTCTCACGATGAAATCTTGCACTAAGGATGCTGATTCCATGCAAAATCGCCACTCGAATCACAGCTAGGCTCGCAAACTTGCGAAGGAAGCACGCCGCGCCATTGCCTCCATTCCTCGCTCCCATCCTCTCCGCTCGTCGTCCCACGTCACCTCTGCCTCACCCACCTCAAGCTCTGTCAGCCGTCGGAGAAGAGGTGAAGAGAAAGAGAGAAACGAGAGGGTGAGAATGATGGAGAGAGGGGTTTAAGCTTTTTTAAAAATGAGACAGATCGGGACGGATCAAGATGGGACCGACCTGACCCGACCCAGGCCGAGACCAGGACAGGTAGGTCGGTCGAGGCGGCAAACCCTACGTAGGAGTATTTTTCGACTGTTTGCAAGTCTCGTTACCCTACTCTATGTGCTCGCGATGCATGGTATGCAGAGATGCTAGTGGATTGAGACACATGGCATGTAGACGTGGGCTGGGATAACCAAATTTGGACCTATCATACATGAGAGTCCTATCAAGTTGGACAGATGAAGGAGGACCAGGACATCCATATATGAACCTATTATGTAGGGGTTTGACAAATGTTAGGGGGCCAAGACATCCATGTGTGGACCAATCATGCAAAAATGGGACAAATGTCAGCGGACCAGGACATCCATGTGTGTATCTATCATGTAGAGACTCTACTGAGATGGGAGGACCTAGGCATCTAAACTTGTTGACTTCCTTGCCCTTTGGAGTCATGATTACATGCATTGTGATCCATATGGGCCTCGTGCTCCTAAGGGTAGGTGTATGTGGGGGAGGGATTTGTGGCATCCTTGTGTTACCCACATAGGTGGGAGTGAAGGGACTTATACTTATGCTGGGTTAGAGTGGGAATGATGACCTTGAGAGTTCCCAAAAGAAGGGATCAAAAGGTTCGAGGAAGAGTGGGTTTTTGCTAACAAGTGGAGCCCATAACATGGTGGGTCCCTCGAATGGGGTTGAGCATAGGGAAGCATATAGTTCAATCCCTAGGATGGGTGCTGGTCCCAATGGACTTGTGGGGGGGGGGGGGGCAGGTGAGGGGGGGTCGAGAGGGGAGTAGGAGAGGAAAGGGATAGGACAGTGCCATGATTCCCACTTGGTGGGATCAAAGGGATGAAAGAAAGAATGGCTTGGGATGGTAAGGTCTTTCCCTAGATGCTCCCACATCATAAGTTCCTCATCGTGTGAGGGGTTATCTCTAAGTGTAAAGGGAGATGGGACACTAGCCTTAATGTGGTGGCTTAACTTACTACCCGTGACCACAAGCTCCAGATTATGGATAAGTTCGGGCTCCTCGGGGGTAGGGAGGAATAAAAGAAGGTCACTAGTATAGCAACCCACGGTACAAACTGAGGTGATGGAGTCAACACATAGGTGAATGAGGCCAAGCCTTTTAGGTCAGTCGGTTCCTAGGGTCAACATGCCACTCAGATCAAGTTGCCATTCTAGACCCTTGATAAGATCATCCAAAGTCTCTACATTGTGGCAGAATTGGATGATGGTGCGATGGGAATTGAGGGGTACCAAAGGGAGGTTTTGCCCCATGGGAAGACATAGATGGGCCATGATCTCATAAATCAAACTCTTCCCTAACCAACTAACAAGGGGCCCACCTAAGATGAGTTCGCTCCCAATTAGAGTGGATGGTGTAGAGTGGAGTTCAAGATGTATGGGGGAATGCAGGGCTTCCTCCTTGGCTGAGGCATGGCTTTCCTCAAGGGTGGGGAGAGGGCCCGGGGTGTTCATCCCTATGTGGTCAGCTGTGTGGACCACGACTTCCTCAACTAGCCGGATGGGTAGGTCTTTGGCGGGAGGGGTGGTGGCGGCCGAATGGTGCACTTGGGTGGTGGGTTAAGGTAGGATTGGGTTAGGGTAGGGAGTGAGAGTAGTGGAGGCCTATGTTGGGATCGGATTGGGGTAGGATTAGTAGGGAGCGGTGGCGATGGTTGAGGGAGTTTAGGCTGGCTAGGATTGGGGGTGTGTCCTTCATGGGGGCAAGTGGAGGGGCAGAGGTGGTGGTCGTGGTAGAATAGGTAGGGAGCCATGGGGATTGAGCTATATAGGTGGCCTTAGGCCGGCTGGATGGGGATGGGGGAGTGGTAGTGCTCCTCGAGCTATGGCTATCGTGGTAGGAGGGGGAGGGTCGGGGTGCATAGACCTTCCTAAGCTTGGCTTTCATTTCTTCCCAAGTGTGAATGGGATCTTGCCGCCTATCACTCCTTAAACTTTCAAGGTGTCGCCATTCTTCCTGACCATGGGGATCGAGCACCTGCTTGACGACAAGCACCTTCCCATCCTCAGATAGGTAGCAGTGGTGGAAATATTTGTCCATGGAGGTCTCCCATTTCATATATGTGCGAGGATCGCGAGACCCATCGAAATGGGGTAACACTGGCCCGACAAACCTGAAGTGGTAGTCATTGGTATGTTGGGTGAGGCCCTGGGCTTCTTTAAGCCCGCATAAATCGTCACCTCAGTGACTGGCACGCCCTCGCACCAATAAACTGAACAAACGAACGAAAGGATGAATAAACTAACGAAAAGAACGAAGAGTCCCCATCAGTGCGTCCACAGGTGAACTGTTGCGTTCTCTTACTCCCGGACGGTACCAGTGCGTTGAGTGTATTCCGACGATTGAGAAAATAATTTTTCTAATTTTTCTAATTTTTTTAATTTTTTAAATTTTTCATAAATACCCCTCCTTTTCCCTTTTTCTTTTCTCCTTTTCTCCTTTCTTCTTCTTCTTTCTTCTTCCTGTTGGAGAGCACCCCCCATTCAACCGTTGCTTCCTTTCGGTGTGGCTCGTGGCGTCCCTTCCTCCTCCGACTATAGACGGCGGACCGAGGTAGTGGCATGGCGACGGCGGCGATGGCATGGTGATCACGGTGGTGCCATTTTCACGACGTGGAGACCGAGGTTTCAAGCGTGGACTTGGGATCGGCGGCGATCCGGTGGATTTTGAGATTCCTAGAGGTAGGGGGACAGATCCCTACACTCTTTACTACTTTCCTCGTGATTTGTAGGTCGAGGGAAGGTCGAGAGGGTTTATTTGAGCCGGGAGGGTAAAATCCATGTTTTGGGGTTGAGCGTCGGATCTCTTGTTTCCCGAAGTTTTTGGCCGATTGATGAGTTTAGAATCATGCAAGGAGGGTTGGGGATGGATTCCCCTTTGTTTCCCCATCATCCGGGGATGATCGGGGCGTGGATCCGATTTTTTGGGATTTTCCACCGGTTTCGAGCTCGGGTGGGCCTTGCGGCCCTTCTAGGGACTGCTAGGCTCCCTTGACGGCCCTCAGGGGGCCACTAGGCAACTTTGAACGTCAACAGGGATTAGTGGTCCCCATGGGACTGCCAAACCCAAGGCGGCGGTCACGCGATAGACTGCTACCCTTGGATTAGCGGTTGGCAGGTGACCGTTTCTCTAGTTTGACCAGAGCACCCTCGAGGCACTTGTTTCCGATCGTTGGGAGTCACGTGTAGGCTTGCAGTCGGGGCAAGACCATTTCCGTGCGCCTTGCGGTCCGAGGAGGACCGTTTGGCTGGGCTAGCAGCCTGGCAATAGACCGCTAGGCCCCCCTGTGGCTCGTTTACTTGCGGTCATGGCTTGACCGCATGACTGTACCTAGCGGTCCCAGGGAGACCGCTACGCCTGTCTTGCGGTCCTGGGGTGACCGCCAAGCTGAGGGCAGTCCCGAGTGGACCGCCACTCCGTTTCTTTCGATCGGTGATTTCCGTGAGTTGAGTCTTACCTCTAGCGACCTGTCCACTAGTCGTAGCTTTCCTGCGCACGCGGGTGCGGACCCACTTGGGAGTGGTGGAGAGAGTGACCTGGAGAGACGGTTGTTAGGTTGGTTACCGTAGGGCCCCCACGCGCAGCCTGAGTTCGGGCTTCGGGAGAAGAACCAGTTAGAGGGCCTGACCTAGGGCGTATGGTCTATGTGTGCACACGTGGTTGGGGGCCTTGGACCCGCGCTGACGAGCGCGACCCCAACTAATCCTTATTTGTGGTACTTGTGAGCGTGTCTCAGTCTCTGCCTGGGGCGTGTAGGGAGGCACTTGGGCGCGATGTAAGACGTCAGGGGACGCAGTCGGTCTTTTTTCTAGTGGGTAGTGCTCATGTCTTCTGGCAGGTACGGACTTGTGTTTTATCGGACCGAGGTCGGTTTGTACGGCACGGCTAGTTGTAGAGAGCTTTTCCGTTTATTTATTAATGCTTGTTGATTCTGTCGTACTTTCGTTAGGTAACGTAACTTTTCGTGCTTGCGCGCGCCTTGTCGTCTTGTTTTCTCGTGCGAGGCGGGGGTCCGCGGGATCCCTACTGAGCCTATGAAATGAGGCTCACCCCAGTGTTTTCTGGTGAGGCGGGTTCGTCGAGGGGCGCGTCCAAGGTTCTCGTGGTTCGTTGGCCCAGGGCTAGTTGCCAGTTGCCAGAGTTGGGGTATGTCTCGTGTACTTGTACTTTTTCTTTCTGTTGACTGTACTTAGTTTGGACATGAGACACGCTGGACCTTGTAGCTTTTAGTAAGTAGTTATTTATTTATGTCCTGCTTTATTATTTAGATCATTGCGTTATTTCTGCAGTTATTTTAGTTTCTTGTGTACTCTTACACTATCCTTTAACCCTTCTGAGTCTTCGGACTCGTAGGTGGCATAAACCATGAAAAGTTTAGATTTTTATCCACCCAATCGCCAAGGATCGATGTGATCTGGTATTGGAAATTACCCAGGACTCTTAGGGGATCAAATTAACGTCCCATAGGAGTCCCAATTCGACCTAAAATCCCAGCAATAAGCCATTCCCTATAAATAGACCCCAGATTCGTCCCACGCGAAACCTAATTTTGGATCGCATGATTCGAAGGTATAGTATTATCTTCTCTAGTTCATCCTTTAGGAGTTTTTATTCCCTTAGTGTCTTCTAACCTTCTACCAAATTTCGTGTAAGGAGATCAAGAGATCAATGAGTTAGGAAGTGCGGAAGTTGTTGTTTCTATGCAGGACAGGTAGGAATGAGAGCTCTCTTCTGGTGAGAAATTTGAGGCTTAAGAACAACACCAGAGATAGGTTGTCTCGTGGATGGCTCAAACAACCTGTTAGGAACAAAAGCCCTATGTTCCCTCCTGATTTCATGCACTATACACGATGAATTTCATGATTTCCCATGACTGCGCAATAGGTCCCGTTAGTATATGTTGCCCATGCCATGTTAATCAAAAAGATAACTTTGATAGAAACCATGCTTTCTCATGCATTAGTTACATTCTATCCTACTTACTTTCTCAGTTTTACATAGTTTTCATCATTAATTTCCTTAGAAATAGGCTCTGCACGTTGGACTTTTGCTTCTATCTGGAGATAGACAGATAGCGATTCTACAGAGACCGTTACCTTCAAATAACGGTCCCTGATAAATTGCGAGCTGCATTGTTCACCCCAACTAATGATCAGATTTAACCCTTTTATACCATGCTCTATGTATATATATATAGGAGTGTTCATATTATAATTCGTGCTATTATGGTTCTGTTACACCAGTTTTTTAAGAGGTTATGTTTTATTGACATATCATGCTTTCAAACCTATTTTTACTTTATGCTAATTTCATGCCAAAACCATGTAGTATTGTACTTAAGAGTTTTTGCATTTGATGCATTTCCTACACTTTGATTACGTTTTAGTGAATTTCCTTCTCATCTCATCTCTTGCTATTACTTGCACATAGTGCGTACTCCGGTACGTAAGCTATTAGTTCACCACACTTGTTAGGAAATTTTTCTTGGACTTGTGAGCCTCTCCGTCAGATATTCCTTCTACCAGACTAGGTTATCTTGTTTCAAGGCCTCTGTAAGACTCCGCGAGCCTGGGATTTTCATTAGGACGTCGAGCTGGTTGTACCCTAAAACCCAAATGTCTAGAGAGCACTTGAGTTTTCTGAGTTTTTCTGCACTCTGTCTTGATCGAGACTAGGAAGACCTGCAAGTAGCAGCTAGCCCATGACCGTGACCTTGTTCAGTCAGTAGACTTTTGGCTGAGTCGACTCCTTTCAATTTCTGCTTTAACTCCACTCCTAATAGTGGACTACACTTGACCGCTACCTCAAGATAGCGGTCTTCATTGAACCACATTCTGTCAACTTTTTATCTAACCCGAGGTTTGACCCAAGGGTTGATCATATATGATCTAAGATGGCCTTATGACTGTCTGACCCCAAAACTTTGTTCCATAAATTATTAATGAACTATGGAATGATGAAAATGTACAATTATGCTGTCAAAATTCCTCCGTGGCATAATATCCATTAAGTCTTTCTTGACCTCTCATATTCATTTTGGTACGTTCTTACCTTGGTTTTATTGCCACAAAGCTATTATTTGAAATTGACATTCTTGGCCTACTTTATTATTATTTCTCATGGAAGTAGCTTGATTTATAACTTGAAGATGCAAGGGTGTGCACGGACGGTGTCCAAGGGCTCCAGTCTAGTCCTCTCAACAGATGGCCGAAAACATACTATTAACCATGGGGTATGATGATTACTGGTGTCGCATTGCGTTGGGAGTATTTTTTTTATAAACGAGTGAAATCCACGAGACAATCTCATGAAATTATACATGCTTGCTTATTACATGACTCTCTTGTGCATAGCTTTTATTTTAAGATTATGAAAGTATATTCTCATTACATGCTAATACATTCTCGTTATTGAAAGGTCGAAACTTATATTTTTGCTTGATCATGTTTTCGTATCTCATATCTCTATGGTTCATATCTGGTTACTCATTATTACTATGGTTTTATTCGCATGTTTTGTTGCATCTTATTTCTTTATCTTACCTTCTAGAGCTAAAATATTAATCATGTAAGGGGCATTTTGGTAATTTTACTAGGCTATGGGGCTTTTCCGAAATTTTCGGATTGGAGGGAGAGTACGGTAAAATCTATGACTTCCAAGGGCATTGAGGTAATGTTCGAAAAGGTTAGGGGCTATTTAGCCATTTCTGAATTGCAAGGGTAATTTGGTAATTTTATCGAACCCAGGGTAGATTTAGGGTTCGAGACCACACTTAGGTGTAAAGGGTAGCTTGACGAAGTCTTTGAGTGGAAGAATGACGCTGGCTTTCATGGGAGGCGCGCGCACGTCCAATTCCTAGAGAGAAGGGCATATGTGCAATTCTTCTGAGAGTCAGGGTCCATTTGCAATTTGCCTTGACCAGCAAATAAAGGAGCAACTTTTTTTTTTCTTGGGAAAAAACCTTACCTAGAGGCAGATAGGAGAGTGCACCCCCTACCAAAGGTAGGGGGAGTAGCCACTCCACCACCGCGTAACTAGGGGGTATATTTTATTAACACAAGAAAAGAAATGATAACAATTACATCAAGCGTATGCCAGACATACCTAGCTTATCTAAGCGAGCAGCACCATTAACAATTCTAGGTAGCTGTTGCTGGGAAGAAAAAAATAAATTACATTTCGTACTGCAAGCCAATGTAGTTAAGGAATCCGCAACCGTATTAGCCTCTTTGAAGATATGGGAAATGGTGTCGGTTGTAGATAATATACTCCAGATTTCTTTAACATAGATGAGAATCGCCCATGGGCAAGGAACTTTTCTTTTGATAACTTGCACAAGCACTTAGAGAATCACATTCAATCAGTGCCGGCTGAGAAGTCACAGTTTGAAGATATTTAACACCATCAAGAAGAGCCCTGGCTTCCACAATAATACTATTACATTGCACATAGAAATGTGAGAAGACCAATAATATTGTCCCTTGGTAATCTCTAATAACACCACCACCACTCGACTCTCCCGACTGCTTGCATGCTCCATCAGTGTTAAGCTTGAGGTGAGGCCAAGGAGGGCAAAGCCACTTAATTAGTTTCACCTGAGGACATCCATTTGCAGATACCTTAATTCTAATATCAGCCAAGATCCTCCGCCTGTTATAGTTGTCTTCCTTAAGTTCAACAGCACCAATTACATGCTTTACCTGCACAATAATCTTATGATACAAACTCTGTTTAGAAATTTTCCTGCCCTCATATTTTGCAGCATTTCTGGATGTCCAAAGTTCCCACGTGCCATGAGCGACTACAGCAAGAGTAAAGAGACCAAACATAGACTTGTGCTTAACCTCTTGAATAGAGTTTAATATCATGGCTCTAGTTGAATTACCCCAAATCTGCAAGCCTTTTGCTTGAAAAGAAGACCAAACATAAGAAGCCCACTCACGGTTGACCGAGAGATGATTAATGTCCTCCTTATGATTATCCTCACAGCAAAGACATTTGGAACATATAGGAATGCCAAGTGATTTAACGTTAGCATCAGTAGGCAGACAATTAAAAAAGATCTTCCAAATGTGCACAGAGCTTGATTGGCAACCATTTGGGCCAAATTCGATCCCAAAAAGGAAAAGACTCATCTGGAAAATGGCCACTAATACTTTTATAAACAGAAGAAACAGAGCAATCACCATTGGATGATAAACTCCAAATCTCCTTATCTGGATCTTGGGAAAAGGTGACATGCCTGATGGCTCTCCTAGTTTGAGGTGGAAGAAATCTCTCCATTAGCAAATTGTCCTCATGGGTGGGGCGCATAATAATGTCTCTTACGGTGGCCTTTATATTGGGGATATTTTCATTGGAGACATATGAAGCCAATCTACGATTGCCAACCTAAATGTCCTACCAAAAATTGGAACAACAACCATTACCAATGCAACTCTTTTGTGCTGCAGAATCTGATTGTTTGCTTGTAACTAGCATCTCTTGGAATGCCCTTTCATAGCTTTGAAGTTGACATCAATAATATGGCATCCTCAGATATACTTAGCCCTGAAGAACTCAGCCCATAGCGAACTAGAATGCAGAGCCTTCCACAGCATTTTTACACGCAGAGCTAATTCCATATGTGTTAAAGACATGATTCCAAGACCACCATAAGAGATCGGTTTACAAATATCCTTCCAAGATCTCCAATGCCTTCTGTTACCTTGCTTAGAAGAACCCCAGGAAAAGTTAGCAAAGGAGCGCTCTAAAGTTTGATGGATTCCAACATGAAGGGGAGTTAACATAATCTGGGTTATTCTAACTCTTTATAAAAGGCAGGCCTAGAGTGTACATCATGTTGTATATCTGACCTTTATGATCTCTTGATATGCATCGTGTGATGAACATGAAATTGCGGTTTGTTGGGGGACCTGGATATGTGAAGGAGAAAGGAAAAAGGAGAAAGCAATTTTACCTTGATGTTGGGCCTCAGATGATTGTGCCACCTTTCTCTGCACTGTTTTCCAACCCTTCCCTTCAGCTTCTGCGCAATGAAGGACCATCTCTTCACCCCATGGTGTTCCACTAATCTGGCCAACAATCTTGATGAAACCAGAAGAAACAAATGCTTATTCATTGCACGATCATCACATTAATTAATTAACTACCTAAAACCGAGGCTCGTAGTTCTAGCTAGGAGGTGGGGTGGGGGTGGAAGATCACCAATTTAAAGTTGAAGTTCTTACCCATCTTCATCTTGAGTCCATTGCCCCTTAATCGCATTGACCTTCTTGTGGCCTTTGCCGCCATTCTTGTTGGCCGTGGCTTTCTTCTCACTCGCACTCACCCCGTGGAAGAACCCATTTTCCATCGTCAAGTGAGGAGCCTCCTCCAATGGCTTGACGCATGTTAGTGGCTTGATGTCATGGACTGTTGTTGTAGCATGACTTTGATCCAACTCCACTGGGTAGGCTACGACAGTCTTAAGCATGTTCGACAAATCGACGCCATGGAAGCTCTCTACGACACCGTCGTCGTTGGCGTCGTTGGAGAGGGCACTGCACACTGGGACTTCGAAATCTAACACCCGCCCATCTGACATGGGATTGAAAGGGTCGAGGAGAAGGAACTCCTGGCCGTCGTTAGGGTAGTATGCCTCTAGTAAAGAGAGTTCGTCATTCTTCTCCAGTGTGGAGCTCAACAACTCCATTTTTGTGCGAGTGGGAGAGGAAGGAGATGTAAACGGCAGTAACAAAAGAGGGAGGGATCATCAGGGCGATGGCTGATCTCCATGTGTGTCCTTTTTAAGGGGATCAAGAAGATGTATGGGTGTTAGAGGGGGCACCAATTATAATTACAGCCCATTGGTACCCATTTACTGTATGTATTAATGTCACTGATCTTTTAGTTAGAAGACGAATGAAACTTACGGTTCGTAAGAAATGGCCTAACAAATTGCTGCCCATTAAATCGCCATGCACCCTCCCTCGGCTCCCTCGATCGATGAATGATTACATTTAAGTGATGTTAAGAGAGCATTTTCTGCGTGCTTCTGCGCGCTGCGACGGCAACCTGGTGCTTCTTATAACCGAAGCTGAATCAATGGCTCTTATTTCTCCATTAAAACTCCCTACTATACATCCTGATTCCCATTGCTTGGGCTATATTATCATAACAATGCCCACAAGTAGCTGCGATGAGCTCTGCACATGGCTCGAATTAGGTTGTCGAGATGGACAACCATCTTGATAACTAAACCCCCCCCTTCAGTAATCCTAATAGAAGAAAAGCTATTATATTGACACTGGGGTACCCGTTTAGTGCTGCATGCATGTTTCTAACTGGAGTCGATAGCAGACTCTGCAAATGAAATGGTACACTCACTGCAGTCATCCAGATGCCCATTATATATAGTTGTCATGCATGTTAGGCAGAGAAGGCAGACGGGTCCCTATAGAAAACGTCGAGTGTACGTACGTTACATGCAAGGCAATTGCATGCGGAGTTTACTGTGTGAGCACGTTGAACTAGAGAACTCGTTAACGACTGCACTATTACTCTCATCTGCGGCACGGTGTCGGGTTTATGAGAGTGGGGTTCTTCTTTCGTTGTTTCCAATCTTGTGTATTGTCTCCGGCTGCCCGAGTTGCCCTGGATCCCTTAGTTAATGGCTGTTAATTAGATTCCACAACTAGGCATCTTTTGTAGGCATGGAATTGAAATGGTGGCCAGTATTCTGATGGTTCTCTTCATTATTGATTTTCTTTCAAGTAGATTTTAGATATAGTTTTTAAAAGTATAGTCTAAAAGCTGTGTGATAGTATTCCCACCAAATCATAATTTTAGTCGGGATAAGGATAGGTCATTCCTCTATCTTTATCTCCATGCTATTTGGTAAGTGGAATAATTAAGCGAGGATAAGATGGGTGATGACATGGAGCTTAACTTATTTCATAAAATTGTTAGAATGAGTTATCCCTAGATTTAACTTCAAAAATAAAGAAAAATTGGATCAAGCTCACAAATCAAATCACGATGCTCAAGGATTTTTAGGTGGTTCAGTCTGCACCCAACAGACCTACGTCCACCCACACTCAACCTGAGTGAGGATTCCACTGACTCACTGCTTGAATCGCTGATCCACAACTTTGAGGGAACAAATTCCTTACAATCCGTTGAGCCTCACAGCTTGCCTAACTGCTGAGCAACACAGCTTGCTTAACCGCTGATACACAGCTTAACCCGACCTCCAAATAGAGTATCAGAAGTAACAAGGAGAAACTAAAAACAAAACAAAAGAACAAAGGAAAGGACAAAACAAATGTAGCTCTGAAGGAGCAAATTTACTTGGATTTGATCCAGAAGCCAATGGACATCAGATTTGCAATAAACTCCGGCTGCACATTGATCTTCATGAGCTCTCTCTCTCTCTCTCTCTCTCTCTCTCTCTTTCTCTCTTCTTCTCTCAATCTCTCTCTCAGATCTTCTTTCGAAATAGGTTGCTCACTCTTCTCTCTTTCTCTTCTGCTCTCTCCTTCTCTTCGAACCAGATTGTTCTCTCTCTTTTTTCTTCAGCTCTCGCACTTTGCAGCTTTGCCGCCTTCTGTCGCAGCCACCCTTCTTCGGAGGAAGAAGGCTCAATGATATAGAGCAAAAAAATCATTTTCTAAAATAATCTTATCTCTAGATCTGAAATTCTATTGAACCAGGTGTCCTATGAGAATATTCTTCTCACAAGGAGCCTCTAGAAACATGCCAAGTGTCCTAGGGTTAAGTGCCAGATGATTGGCCTTCGAACCTCAGAGTGTATCTTTCGTTTCTCACGAGCCTGGCTATTCTTTAGCCTTACCAAGCTATTTTACACCATTATCATACATTTGTCTCCCTTAGGCACCTATTTTTCACCCTTAATCTCCTGAAGCTGTCGCCACTGCTGCTTCTATTATCATTGTGATTTTCTTTGTAAGTGGAGTCGAATCTAAAGTCACATTGAGGCGACTCTGCTTCTATGCTTTTCAAGGCTTTCACCCTGGCGATCTATTTTTTAGCCTTAGGAAGGTATTTGTCATCTCTATTGTCTATTTTTCTGCCTTAGATACTCATTTGTCGCCCTTATCTTCTGTGAACTGTCGCCCTTTTCTATTTTTCACCTTTACTGGCTTCAACATTTCTTGAGTCGACTCTAAAGGCATGTTGAGTCGACTCTCCTTCTACGCTTTTCAAAGCCTTCAGTCTTGCCATCAATTTTTCACCTTACTGAGTTATTTGTTAGCCTTATCACCTATTTGTCACCGTTGACCACCTATTTGTCATCACTATTCAGCTCCAGCCATCGCCCTTGACATTTGCTCCTCTGCCTTGCTGGCTGAAGCCAAGTCGGCTCCAACGGTAAACGAAGTTGACTCTTCTTCTTTAAACTTCTTCTTCTTTCATCTGTCAGCTTCATTTTAGCTATTTTTCACTATTCTTCGTCCATTTGTCAGCAGTAAGAGCTATTTGTTACCCTTGTGAACTTATTTGTCACTGGTGTTTTCTCCTGTTGGCAAGTTGGCTTTTGGTGTGCTTGAACGCATTGACTCTTCATGATGCTACGTTGACTCCATGGTCTGACTACATTGACTTTGAGTTGACTCTTGACTTGACTGCATTGGCTCTTCATGATACTAAGTTGACTCTTCATGATACTGCATTGACTCTTTATGATTCTATGTTGACTACGTTGACTATTTGACTATGTTGACTTCTTCTTCTATTCTTCAGAATTTGACTGGTTGTCAACCTTTCTTCACATAGATTCTGAATGTGCATGTATATAATATCATCAACACAAGCATAAAGACTCATGAATTAGTCATAGTTTGTCATCATCAAAACACAGGGACACAACATTCTCCCCCTTTTTGATGATGACAACTATGAGTCATTATGAACAAATGAGTCATTATGAACAATATAAACCATCTATAAATGAATGTACACTTATGACGCTTGTGACTCATCATCAAACTCTTTCCCCCTTTGACTCATCATCAAACTCTTTCCCCCTTTAACACTCTTCTGTTAAGTAATGACTCACAAAGCTCTCTCCCCCTTTGACATCAGCAAAAAGAGTGAGTTTGATGCTCAGTTGAGAAGGTGGAGAGGAGTAAGTTCAATGCAACAAAAAAAATGTTCGAATTTGAAGAGGATGAGATCAAAACCAGCAGGGTCTATTATCATTTATGACTACTTCAGATAGGCATTCCAAACAAACACAGGCCTTCAACAGAAAAAAAGCAGCCTTTGGGGTTCCAACAAATGGTGTGTTAACTATGAATTTTCTCTCAAAATCAGAGCTGTCAAATTGGCCTAAATTCAGAAAAGCATACTGTATTGACTCCCCAACTGCCATCCTGAGCCACACTCTATCATCTTTCGAAACATTATACAAAGTGACGTCGAATGTGAGACCAACAGGTAATCCTGGAACGAAGGGAAGAGGAAGTTCAGAATCCTCATTTAAAACTTGAAGTTCAGCCTTTTTGTGTCTAAACTTTCCACAAAACATCATTTGCTCCAGAGAAAAACGTTCAAGTAAATCATTAATGCAAGTACAGCAAGACGTATCAGTCATCCCCCCTTGAGAACACAATTTTTTTAATTCTTTGACAAAATCAGAAAGAGCAGCTGCATCTCCATTGATCAGTTCTAAATGGTTAATCATGAACTGCATCTTCCTCACAAGAGGCTCTGCCCAAATTCCAACTTTCAAAAGACGCAGTGCACATCCAAGCAATGCCAGCTCCACAACATGGCTCTCTTCTTCCTTGCTTAATACAGGAAAACAATACCTCATCATTCTCAGTCTGGTTTCCAACTTTTCAAGTAAAAGATCCACGTACCTCATCTTGACAGCAAGTGGGTCTTTTGGCTGCATTTGCTCCCACACTTCCGCTATCAATTGAATAACCTGAACATATTCCAAGGTAAAGACCAAGCAGGCTCTAGATTTTGCATTTACACCCAGTGCAATCATTTCCAGCTCCTCCTTGCAAGCCCTGAGCAGAGGACGAACCTGTAACTATGTTGCTAGAATATCTAGTACTAAAACAAGTAATATATCAGAAAGTAACATTCAAAAAGATTATCAGAATGTAAAGATCTTGCAAATGCCATGTAGAAAACACACACAAAAGAAGGATGCAGTGCAATATTGCTGAAGAGATGAGAGATTAAGACCTCAACGTCTTCAATACTTCATGTGTGCGCTGCGCCTTAATCATAGGCCAAGTTTCTGTAATGCTTCTCAAAATTTGCTTACTTGCGGATATTGCTAGTTTCTCAGAGAAGGTGGCCTCACTCTCTTCCATCTGGAATAGTTCCACAAGGTGACTTGGCCTGAATTGATGAATTTTGCTAAAACTACAGAGATAAGGTTGTACATTGCAAAACCTGTGCTTCGTTGGAGTCTGGTTCTGTTCCTGAATAAGGAAGTCCACTGAGTTTACAAAGATAGGCCAAAAGAGCATCTTGGCTCATGAAACCTTGCAAGGAGCGAGAGATTCTCCCCAAAAATGGAAATGCATAAGAAACGATTCTTGCCGGTATATCACATGCCAAATTCCCATTTGAAATAGCTGGAGAGAGAGCCAACACCAGAAGTGCAGCAACTCGGGGCCTATCCAGGTTCAATTCTCCAAGAGTTGTAGACTCTATCTGGAAAGGGGAAACTAGAAGAGTTAGAGCAACTCACCCAAAGTCAGACAAACCTTGGTAAGACAATAAAACGAAGTATCAAAGGTCAAAAAACTAACAACATCCTAAAGCATAGTGCCCTGGGAAGAAATCCTGATGACCTACAAAACTAGATTTAGCATGTCAAACAGTTGGAACTACTTATTTCGCTGTCACCATAGGAATAAAGCTTTTAGATGTGTGCTTTTTCAACCCAGTTTTCTTGTCGGATGTAGAATTTGTTGAAGGGATTACAAACTAACCCTACCGTATGTGCGTATATTTTGCAAATCTCATAAAATACTGTAATGTGAAACATGCATGCAGAAGTCCACAACAGCAGTGGCACAAACACAGCAAGTGGAGCAATACTCGAGGCTTTTAAACAGCACTTTCAAAAGAGCACCTGAAGCATGGCACATGCCTCTATCACTCCAATTTGCAAGCATAGATTTGGAACTCTCTTCAATCTGTAAAAGAACCACGAGTTTGGCAAGTCCATAGTGCAGTTAACATGAGCATGAACTGTGATATAACTTTAGCCAGAGTTCCTAATTCTTCACCGCCATGATAAGCAAACATGTTACATAATCATGCTAGGATTTTAGCAAAAAAAGCTGGAACAATAGAACAAGTGGTAGAACCTCACATAAGCTACACAAGAACAATTTACTAATTTTCTGCTCTTTCTAAATCTCTTCTGAGAATGGCTATCCAAAATCTTTGTATTGTCCTTGCACAAACTTTGCCTTAGTCCTTTCCACACTTTTTTCCTTTCCCTCTGCTTTGTTTTCCACTTCAGAGAAAAGCTCTTTCTTTTTTCATTTACACGTACTGTTCATGATTTAAAACAGACACATGTATTTTCACATTACTCCCCTCTCTGCCTTTTGTTGGTTCCATTCCATCTTTATTGTTAAATTTTGAAATGAACAATCACCCTTTCTCAAATGAAATAGCTACTTGTGAGTTGGGAACTGAAGTTTAGCTGCAAAAGAATTAAACCACAGACTTAACAGACATCACTGCTTCAAGCATCCTTTTCACAATCTTTAAATCATCATTCATGGTGCCAAGCTAAAACCCACCAAGTCTCACTCAGTCAGCATTCCTTTTAAGTTTCATTCTCAATGATGACATCAGCATCATTGATATATAATCTCGGGTTAGCTAGATCTGAAAGAATCACAGATTTGGCATAATACTTTCACCTGCTAGTTTCCTGCCAGGCTGCCATCAATCCATACAAAATGGCACAAGTAACCTCGCCACAATAGTTGCCCTTCTGGCTCGCCTTGGTCTGTCCGGCTTGCCTAAGCACTTAGGCTCCCCATCCCATCTGGCTAGCCAATGCAAGCGCCTTGCTCGTCTTTCTGGGGGGCAAAAAGGCACACTGGCACCTTGGTCCCATAAGGGCACCTGGTCGCCTAGGCGACCGCCTTGACAACTATGTTTCCAAGTACAATATTTGAAAAGATTTAAAGGTGGCAAGTTTCCTTTTGCTATGCTTTATAAATAATCTTGATGACAATAAAAGTTTCAAGTGACAGATGCCACTAAATGATCGGTAACAACCACAGAATGTATGATAGATTGTACTAACTCCACAGTGGTCCTTGATGACTGAACCCACTATATACAATAGTAAACTATATAACCCACACTAGACAATAGCAAAGAATACTTAACTTCCCACCAACCAGAGTTTCACTCCTTAATACAATTGTGGTACTATCCACCTTCCAAAAAAAAAAAAACAGAGTTTCACACTTCATAGCAACCCAAGGAAGAAAAAGAAGGCAATAACTGTTCCTCATCTAGGAAGGACTCCAATAATTAATGTCTCATAGTTTTTACCACGCATTAGCCAGACAGCTTTTATATGCAAGTTGAGAATCATTGATCTGTCATAGAATAATAGTCCAAGATGAGGGAGATAGGGAGGGAGGATAAAAGGCCATTCAGTAATCCCAACTCTAGCATTCCCCCTATTTAAGTAAGGAACATGTCCAAAAGTACAGAGCTATCTGAAAATAACATCAGATAAACACTTTCAAAAAAAAATTTCATGGCTGTACAGCCATTCACAAAAACAAAATAATGGGCAGCAGATCACGAATTATCAAATTTAAGTAAAGAATAAGAACATGAGGTTTCGACTTACTGTTTGGATGGAACATTCGAGAAACAAAGCGCACAGTTGGTGGTTTATTTGGATAATCCTCTGTGAACTGAAGTGTCAACTTAAACGTACCTGAAAAGTTGGAATAAAAAAATCATCGGTTAGATAAATAAATAACTCAACATATGTCAAATCATGGTTTAAAGAACGACCAGCTAATAATGCAAATGCGTTTGCCAGATCAGAAAATTTTGTTAGAGTCAGATTGGATTACTTTTGGGGGGTGACTACCTAAGGATGACAAGTAGAATCAGGGTGACAACTAACAAGAACAAATCAGTAACCATCTCATTCCATCAACGAATGTGAGAGGATAAAGGATAGAGACAATAAAATATGTCCCATACATATCAAATAAAGCAAGGCTTCACATTGCTGATCTACATACCAGCAACAATGCAAAGAACCAAGGATTAACCAACAGATATAATGTCAGACATCTGAAGTTAAAAGGGACATTCAATCAGCTGCCAAATTGCTTTAACATGTTTGATAAGTCAATAATCAGAATGAATGGCTGCAATAATGTATGTACTGTACTCCACGATAAGTAATGCAGTGTCCAAAAGATGATGATGATAATAACAATCACTGCACACAAAGTTGCACACCTCAGGCAAGGACATGGACAGACGATGAAATAACAATAAGCAGCAACAGCCAAGTTGTGAGAATAGCGCCATGTACGGATGATTGCAGGAGGATCTCAAAGCTAAATGGATTAAAAATGCAAAAAAAAATGCAAAGCCATGAGAAAATAAAAAATATATAACCAAACACTTAGGCCCTCTTTGATAGCGGGGTTGTCAGGGGGTTGTCGGGGACTGCGCTAACTGAGGAGAGAGAAGGCCCCACCTCCCCCTCACACAGTCGCGACTAATCGACCCCGGGTAGCGGAATCGACCCTCCGAGATCGATTATGCTACTCCTGCTATTTTATCAAACACGCCCTTAGGGAGAAAGAAGAGAGAGGGGGGAAGCTAAGGAAAGGCTGGACTCTGCAATATTAACTTGTTTTGAAGGCAATATAATATAATAATTAAGAAGACTAGCAAGAGGATGGGAAATGGCAAGGAAGGGCACAGAGACTCTGGTCAGAAAGTCTCGGCTATACACATGCCCCACTACACCACCGCTCTTCACAAGCTGCCAAAGCAGTGATCAGCATGGAGACGATACCATAATATCGTATATAAACCCAATTCTAGATATTTGCATGATTGGGTGGACGGGAATCTTGCTTCCCTGAGGAACAGCAACCCGTCAAAACCCGTCTGCATCCTCCTCCTCCCTCCCACGTTGCGTGCTCCTCCTCTCAGTATTTTTCTCTAGAAACACAGTTTTCTCTGAGACCTCATATGATAAGCCCAAAAAAGGTGGTGGGATGTGCAGAAAGAAATGAACTTTGAGAACCCCAAAGAGAAACTATCCAAGGTTAAAATTAAAAGGTGGTATCAAAACGAGACACCATCGTTTTGGCACATTCGAAAGAACAGGACAAAGAAATTTTGGGGGCAGAGGAAAAAGAGTGGTGCCATTTCTTCCAAAATTCCCCATTTCCATGGAACATTATGGGGGCAGAGGTAAACCAAAGACCGATGACAACACTAAAATGAAGGGACAGATAGCAAAAGAGAATAAACATATTATCAAAATAAGCATGAGAGTGCAGATTCGATACATAGGTGTCGGGTGTACTACAACACTTGCATTTATTTTCGTAAGAACTGAGTTACATTGCCCGTAAAAGTAAAATTACATAGTATAAGAAAGGGTGACTGGGTCAGGATACAGAACCAGAGAAAATGGAGAACGTGTTTCCACTAATAGGGTGAGCGTCAAAGCCGATTATCCGAGCCTCTGTTGACGGCCCTGGATGATACCGCTGAGTGTTATTTCACTTAGGCCTCCACTTATCTTCCTGGAGCTTTGAAGCCTTCATGGGCAACCTCTTGGGATGCTCGTCTACCTCTTGGCAAAGCCCTGCAACAAGATATCTCCAACTTCTCCTCGTCATTGGAGCACTTCGAGCTTGACCCAAGATGAGATCAAGTGATGTAGCTCCTAGGAGCTGAGCTGGAAGACGCAAGGTTGTGGAGAGGCCGCTGAGTCATAGGGCTAGAGGACGAGGTCTGCATAGGACCTAACTCTATGTAGACGTACTGAACCGAGAGTCCCGAGGCAGGGTCGGAGGACGCCGATGCTAGACTCTTGCTTGATGACACAGGTTCGTTGGTCAACCCGAGGTGTCACAGATTTCTAGGCTGGAAGATGTAGGCTTGAAAGCCGCATGGACGAGCTCCAGAACCACCAGGAGAAAGTGTTGGGGCTTGACATCTCCTCGTCCACTGGGAGGGCACCGAGGGGGTCTTGGGCACTTTCTTAGCTGATGGCTCAAGGCTTTGTAGCTGGGAGCCAAGTCGACCGTCCCACACTGCACAGTTGAAGGCATGAGAGTGCCTTGCCAAGCTTCTAAGCTGGCCCGGCAGATGCAGCCTTTACCCTGAGATTACCTTGCCAAGCTTCTCCTGCAAGAAAAAGTCCTCACCGGGATGGGTGTTCCTCAGGAAAACCCCCCGATGTTTAAGTCAGTAAGATGGTGGGAGGAAGGAGAAAGGGCTTGTTCCTGAGTGGTTGTGCCCTGAGGATGCCTTTTGAGTGGAGGTCTTTCATGGGAGCGGCTCGGCATTGTTATGGCCTTATGTTGCCCTAGGTGGATGGGCGTATGCCCCTTTTTTTTTTGCATACTTAGAGGGGGCCACGAAGGCCCCTGTCTATAGACGTGAACAGATGAAGGAGGCATTGGGCGACATGGTTTGCCATCTCTTACAAGATGTCTAAGATCTCCCCGAGATCTCTCCCTCCAAAGGTCACGAGAAACGAAGCTCCCGAGACCAAGATCTTCTCTCCCCCACCCCACCCGATTTCCTCCTTCCTCTCTCCCTGTCTCTGAGCTCTCTCTCTCATCCCAGTCTCTCTTTGTCTCTCCCTCTCCCCCGGACTCTCTGTCTCTCCTTCTGTGACACTCTCCCTCGGACTCTCTTACCCTCTCTCTTCGTCTCCCACCCTCTCTCCCCTCTCCCCCTTGTCTCCCCCTTCTCTCTATTTGAGAGAGAGGGAGACAGAGAGGGGGGAAGATAGAGATACATGTTCCATTTTTGATAATTTTTTATGTATTCTTCAATTTGTGATTCATGTACCATTTTGCATATATCTTTTTGGTGTAGCTTTTAATGTATATTAACATCGGTGCATGTGAATGGATTTGTTATTATTATCATTACTCTTTATTTTGTAAAATTGTGTTGTCAATTAGAAAAACATGTTTATGAAATTGAGTGGTTAGTAGAAAATTTTAGCATTTTCTTAGAAAGAGACTATATATATGAATTTTTTTCTGAAATCACCGAACTCGATCTCCCGAGATTTTTCCGAAATCTCTTCGAGATCCCTTCTATTCCGCCTTTCTGAGACAGAATCAACATTCGAGACGAAAAACCTTGGTCTCGGGTCCTGACCCGCAAGCTCACCGCTGCCGATCTGGACCCGGGTGCACCGCGGCCCTTAGGCCAGCCCACCAGGCCTTCTGGAGACCTGAGAAGCACACTCCGCCCCAGTGAGGATCCGGTGGGGGATTCGAATTTTAGAATCCCCTGCTGCCATGACTTGATGGAAGTCTTGGTTTTTATGTTACGATTTCATGTATTGGACAGGAATCATGATTCCTGGAACCTTATGCACATTACCTTAGCTGTTTTATGCCATTTCCTCCCACTAGCTTTTGGGGGCTAGGGGTTGGGCGGTTCAGTTATGGCATCACTTAAAATGCCTAGGCACTTGAAGCTGAGGCAACATCCTATTCCTGGTTGCCTTGCGGACCTTACACCTTCAACTACATGAATCAACTCTGATTCACAGATACCTGTAGATTTCAGTAGGCAGATTCCAAACCAGACTAGAATCAAGTCAGCTGACAATTTCAGTATGATTGTTGTTCTCCTCTACAGTGATCCTTTTTCTACTGATCTTATGGTGATGAAATCTTGTTCAACCAAAATTTGGACCACCTCCAGATGTATGCAATTTCTGATGCCTATAGTTTCTTTAATTCAAACATGGAAAAAGCAACCAAATGGATCCTGATTTATATCAGAATTCATATGCATCAATCTCAACTACATCTGTTTCATCCTTTATCACTTACTAGATTTAAATGACATGATACAGCCCAATACTTCTAGAACTGAAGTGGAGCAGCTAGTTAAATTGCAAATTTGAAACTGCTAACAAAGTGAGAATTCCAGTAAACATAAACCAGCATTTTTCAAACACAGTATGATATGATTGAAACAGTTAGTTACGCAATTCAACTGCCAGATGGGTCAAAGACCACATTTGTCCTGTTGGAGAGCTCATGGACTGGCTGCCTCCCTGTATATTTACTCTCTATGTTCAGGATTCCCATTTCTGTGGCTGCCAAGTTCCAGAGTATCCAATGCGAATGCAGTTTCTTTTGGTACGGCTGTGCAGATAAGGTCAGATGTTGGTATGATGCTAATTGGGGCAGGGTCTACCAGTCCAAACAAAATGGTAGAGCAGGCTTCAAGGACATTAGATTGTTTAACTTGGCCCTCCTTGCTAAATGGCTGTGGAAGGTCGGGTCTGCAGAGTCTGGCCTTTGGCTTCAGATCCTTGAAGACAAATACTATCATATAGGCTGGACTTGGGATCTTATCCCTCCGCGGGTTTACTTGCTGTCCCCTGTTTGAATAGGTATTTTGCAAGCTGCAGACCTCATCCAGGCACCAGTACAGGACCTTCAGGTTAGCATTGGGAATGGTCAAAAGTTCTTGTTCTGAATGGATAGATGGTGTGAGACCAGATCACTGGCGGACAGGTTTCCCAAGATCATTGCTAATGATCCTCTGATGGTGGTGGGGATGGCTTTTGATTCCAGTAATAGGTGGTGCCTCGCCTTTAGAAAGCAGCTAAAGGATGAGAAGATTTTGGAAGTAGCTGACCTGTTCTCCCTGCTACAAGGCTTCAGCTTGGACCAACCCCCCTCCAAGGACAGGTGGCTTTGGAGGTGGAACTCTAAGGGGTCATTCAGTTGGTATACAACTTCATTGCGGGCGGGGGTACACGACACCCTCTTTTCATCATGTGTGGAGGCCTGCGAGCCCTCTTAAGGCCAAGATCCTCATCTGGAGGATCTCCCTTCACAGATTGCTTAATCGGGAATAGATTGGCCCAGCTCATAGATGGCATTGACACGCTGTCCAGCTTGTGTGGGAAGGAGGAATCAGTGGACCATATCTTCATGGACTGCAACTTTGCTGGTGAGGTTTGGCAGTAGATTCTTACTAAATTCAGATGCAACAAGAGTGTTGTAGGACTAGGGGACGATTTCATTAAAAGGTGGCCAGTTCATTGGGACACTGAGGAGGACTGCCAGCTGCGGTGGCTGATTTTGCATGCCACCTTTTGGATCATTTGGAAGGAAAAAAATGGCAGAATCTTTAGAAGGGAAGCCCACGATCTGGCTACATGCTTGGACTTGATTTTCATTTTTGTCAGGGTTTGGGATGATACTTTTTGTAATATGAACAAATGTAAATCTCTTATTTACCCTCTCCTGCCTGTGTAGAGGCACACTTTTTCATCAAAATCCATCATAGCACAATTGTCCATGGAATGACCAGATTTGCCACAATATCTGCATGAACCAACAAATTTTCTATTTTTATGATGCATATCAACAACAGCATGAATTTTTTGTGGATATGCATGGAGTGTTCTGTTGTTAGCACGGACATGTTGTTTCTTGTTCCTAGTCAACCAGCATTCAGAAGATTTATGACCTATTTTGCCACAGTTATAACATGAAAAGTTTATAGGTCTCTTGGCAGGGAATTTAGCAGAATAAGAATTAACATGCGTTCCCTGAGCATGCCAATAGTCCTTGACTGTGTGGCCATGTTTCCCACACTCAAAGCACCTGAGGTGCTTGCCTCTTGAAGCATTGTTACTCCAATAAGCCCCTGACCAGCACTCGGCAGCCTTGTGCCCGGGTTTGTTACAACTAAAACAATTAACATGCGGGTTTGAATTTGTTCCCATTCTATATGGGCCATGGAGGCATGTGGATGACCTAGCATGCAATTCATCATCCTTTTTCATAATGAAACATGCACTCATGATATGACCACGCCTACCACAATAATGACAAGATACATTAGATGTCCTATTGGCATGATTTCTAGCAGATGAATTCTTAGAGTGCAATGTCTCATTAGCATGGTCATCCTTAATCATCAGCCTGCAATCATTCATGATATGCCCTGCCTTGCCACAGTAATGACATGAAGCTCTTTTCTCAGATGCATGCGAATAAGTAGCGGAATTACAAACAGCATGCATTTCACCTTTATGTTCAACAGAGCTAGCAGAATTTAAAACACATGCAGGGGCATTCTTGGCCTTGTTCTTCTTACCTTTCTTTTTCAATTTCTCATCATTTTTCACCATTTTTGTTTGTTTTTCATTCTTCTGAGCTTTAAACTGAAAAACACATGATGGAGAGGTTTTGAATGATTCAGAGCAGCTAGTGGTAGATGTGGATGGTTGGTTTTCAGATTTCTTTTTGTTAACCACATTGTGACCCAACCCATCCTTCTTGATACTAACCCTAGCCCCCGAGACCTTACCATGATTACCCTCTTTTTCAGTAAACTTAGACAATGAGCTTTCAAGTCTCTGAATTTCTGATTTTAAGAGGGCAGCATTATCTTCATGCCCAATGATCTCGGTCTCACATGCTATGACCTGCTGATGAAGCTCAGCATTTAAACTCTTCAGTTTTTCAATTTCATGTGAGAGCTCTTTCTCATTGATAACCTCATCCTCTCTCATCACAGATTTTCCTTTAACAGATTGGAACATGGAATTAATTTCAGATTGCAGAGAAGATATCTTGAGTTCAGATTTTTTCAAGTCTTCTTCACAAACAATAATCTGTCTCTGCATTGCATCATTCAAATTTTTCATCATTTCTAATTCCCGTTCCAATTTTTGCTCTTTTTCAGATTGAATATCTTTATTGGCAGCTTTTTCTCTTTCAATGTCCAGCCATTTATCTCCCATAACAATGTTGAGGACAATCAATTTCTTATTCTGTTCTTTCAATTTTTTGTTGTCCTCGGATAGCCTTTTAACATCTTCATCACTATTTTTGTAACTGGATATCAACTCCAGTTTCTCAATAAGTTCCTCTTCTCTTTCTTCCACTTTCATTTTCTCAGCCAGCAGATTCTTGTGATCTTCTTTAAGTGAGGCAATTAGCTTGTTCAGCCATTCATTTTTACTGTAGAGTTCTTCATTATACTCTCTCAAATCATTGCATTTGTAGCAGCTTGACTCCACATCAACAGTATGAACAGCTTCCTTACTAGCTTCATTCATTTTAGCCTCAAGGTTTTCATTTGTTTTTCGAAGATCATCATTTTCAAGTTTCAGTTTGTCCACATCAGATTTAATCTTTATCAGCTCTTGCAATCTTGTTAGATGTTCATCCTCTTTAACATCCAGAACATTTTCCAATTCTGATATTTTGTTTAAGCATGCCTATTTTTCATTTCTTAACAACACGATTTGTTCCTTAGAATTATGAACATCTAGCAAGCACGCATCATATGATTTCTTTAATGTAGGACAAACACCACAGGAAGTTTCAGATTTACCATGCTCAATCTTCTTTTTCAATTTTTTGTTCTGTTTTCTCAACTGATCATGCGACTCTAGCAGTTCATCATAGGCAGCAATCCAATCATCCCGGGTATAACTTTCAAAGATGTTCACTTGATCATCATCCTATCCGAACCACCTAAAAATCACAGTGTCCTTGTGGTTTGTTTCCATTTCTCCTATCTCCCTTCTGTGTGATTGATAGTGTAGTCTCAACTCGAACCGTGCATTCGTCGAGTCGTTAGTTATCAATTATCAATTAGAACTTGTTCAAATACCTTTGATTGAATAGATCTTTTTCTAAGCATCAATATCTTATCACATATTTTGTAAAAAGCCAAAATTTCTTAAAAATTTGAAAACACCCAATTCACCCCCCTCTTGGGTGCCATTGACACGGGACTTCACGTACCAAAAATGATTCATGAGAGTTCAAGGATGAATTAATTGAACATTATACCACAGTGGAATTTCGGCAACATAACAGTACATTTTTATAGTTCTTCCATACATTAATGAGTTATTTAACAAGGTGTTGGGTTCCAGATAATCAGAAGACCATCTGAGAACGGAGTAATGTTAACCCTTTGGTCAAACCACAGGTTAGACACAATCTGGGAGAACATGGTCTCAAAGGAACCATTTCTTGAAGTAGCGGTCAAGCCAAGACCGCTTTAAGACAGGGTCGACGTAGCAGCACTTGCAGGAGAAACGCGGTCACGGGCCGACTGCTACCAAATGTAGGTGGTCGCCTGAGGGCCACGACTAGTCCTGAGTGTTGGAAAATGGATGAAACTTAAGTGCTTTCTAATCATTGGGTTTGTAAGGTACAACTAGCTTGACATCCTAGTGAGAATCCCAGGTTCCTGGAGACTTACGGAGGCCTCAAAATATGACTACCAAGTCCGACACAAGGAATATCTGACGGAGAGGATCACAAGTCCTAGAAGGTATGCCTATAAGTGCAAAGTGTAACTAATAGCGACATACCAGAATACGCGCTATGTACTTAAGAAAGACTGGAGAGAAGAGTGAATACGTATAAAAACAACGGTTAAAACATCAATAAAACAAGTTCCACAAATCATGAGAAATAACTTTATTTACAAAACTATATGATTTTGACATGAAATTGACATAGGATTAAAATAAGCTACAAAAACATATAGGGCATGAAATCTAAGATGATTAATGCATGATATAACCAAAATTGTGAATATAATAATATAGCAAGGAATAGGGCATAATTACTCAGGCTTAGCATATAGTTATAAAGGTTGTTCTACATTCTATTTAGGGTTAACAGAAAACATAACGTGGTCTAGGGAGAACTGCCTATTGGAAACCGTGGTCTATTGGGGACCGCCTCTTGGAAACCACGGTCTCTGATGGACCGCCTCCTTTCTTTCAAACAGAAGGATAAATAATGCGAGGGCAACTAATGTATGGAAATCTTGGTAACTGAAAGATAAAGTATGCTAGAACATGATTGGGACATAGGGACGGATGTATTTACATGATTTAAGTTAAAGTCCCTATCTTTTCGTTAAGGGTGCAGGGTTATGTATGCAGTAAGAAGCTAGATGCACAGTCATGATAAAACATGAAATTCTCTACATACGGTGCATGAAACTTTGAGGAAAGAGAGAGCTTTTACTCCTAACATGTAATTCAAGCCATCATGAGATAACCTACCTTTGATTTGTTCCCTAGACTTCGAATTTGTTGATGGAAGAAGGTCCTTATTCCTACGCGTCCTGCGTGGAACTCGCAACTTCCAGCCGCTCTATCTCCTTGACCTCTTGGTTTCCTAGCACGAGATTTAGAGGGTAGTTAGAAGACATAAAGAGGAACAATTAATTCTAAAAACTCAACTTGAAATTATCTCAGTTAGGGTTCCTAAATCTCTGATCTTTCTCGGAGAAACTCATTTGTTCCTATGCAGTCTGCAGAGAACCGACGACTTCTGGGGCTTCTAACTTCTCAAGGACTTGACCTCCTGACATGGGGTTTAAAGGAGAATTAGACAAAACTAAAATGAACAAAATTTTGTAAAGGATAAACATGGGAAGATGATTCCTTACCTTCGAAATATGCGCTCCAAAACTAGGGTTTACGCAGGTCGAAGTTCAGGCCTATTTATAGGGTTTGACCTAGGACAGCTAGATTAGATCAAATTAGAGTCCTAATTTGGAGTAAAATCAATCTCCAAGAGTCCTAGACTAGGCTGCCATGCGAGATAGCATCGAACTCTAGCAATGGGGTTCGATAAAAATTCAAATTTCCTGGGGTTTATTGAACCCCTTCACGGAAGTCAGAACGTGAACATGTCCCGACCGGGTCGGACAGAAGGTCTGAGCCAAAGGTGAAAGGGTCTTTTTATTGACTGTTCAGACGGGAGGCCTGAACTAGAGGTAAAAGGGTCTTTTCATTGTATGGTCGGATAGAAGGTCCGAGCCAAAGGTGAAAGGGTCTTTTTATTGACTAACTGGACGAAATGTCTGAGCCAGAGGTAGAAGGGTCTTTTTGCTGTCTGACTGGACTAAAGGTCCGCGCCAGAGGTAGAAGGGTCTTTTTGTTGTCCGGCTGGATGAAAGGTCCGAGCTAGAGGTAGAAGGGTCTTTTTGTTAACTAGCTGGACGAAAGGTCCAAGCCAGAGGTAGAAGGGTCTTTTTGTTATCTGACTGGATAAAAGGTTTGAGCCAGAGGTAGAAGGGTCTTTTTGTTAACTAGCTAGACGAAAGGTCCAAGCCAGAGATAAAAGTGTCTTTTTGTTGACTGGTCAGATGGGCGGCCCGAACCAGAGATGAAATATTGATTGTCTACCCGACGGGATGTCAGAGTCGACAAGCCTTGCCTAGACGGTATGTCCAGAACAAGGGTAGAAATAAACATCATTGATGTCTCGACACAATGTCGAAATTGACTAAACTGGGAGAGACGTAAGGTCTGGGCTAGGGTAGAACATGGTTGTTGACTTGATAGACAGTCAAAGTCAACCAACTTGGCTAAGACGTGGGGCTTAAGCCAAGGGAGGAATATTGGATATATGTAGACCTATTGAGATGTCAAAGCCAACGAACTTTTCAAAGACATGAGTTCTATGCCAAGGAAAGAATATAGGATATGTGTTGACTTGATATCAAGTCAAAGTCAACGAACTTGGCAGAGGCGTGAGGCCTAAGCCAAGAGCATAATATATAGGATAGGTGTTGACTCGACGTCATGTCAAAGCCAATGAACTTGGTAAAGACATGAGACCTGAGCTAAAGGTAGAATGTAGGATAGGTGTTGACTCGACATCCTGTCGAAGCCAACGAGCTTGGCGAAGGTGTGAGGCCTAAGCCAAGGGCAGAGTATGGGATATGTGTTGACTTGATGTCATGTTGAAGCCAACAAACTTGGTAGAGATGTGAGGCCCAAGCCAAGGGCAGAATGTAGGATAGGTGTTGACTCGACATCCTATCTAAGCCAACGAACTTGGCAAAGGCGTGAGGCCTAAGCCAAGGGCAGAGTATAGGATAGGTATTGACTCGACGTCATGTCAAAGCCAACAAACTTGACAGAGATGTGAGTCCTAAGCCAAAGGTAGAATATGGGATAGGTGATGACTCGACATCCTGTCGGAGCCAACTGACTTGGCAGAGGCGTGAGGCCTAAGCCAAGGGCAGAATATAGGGTGTGGATGTTGACCTGATGTCATGTCGAAGTCAACAGGCCCCGCCCTGACAGAAGGTTTAGGGTGAGGGTAGACTAAATTGTAGATGGATGAGAGGCCTAGACCCAGGGCTAAACATAGATGTCAACCCGACGAAACGTCAGAGTCAATGGACTCTGCTCTGATGGAAGGTCAGAAGCAAGGGAAGAACATATGGATGCAGATGTCGACCCGACGGGATGTCAAGGTCAACCAACCTAGCAGAGACGTGGGGTCCGAGCCAGGATAGAATGTGGGCATTGACCCATGGAGATGACAGGATCACCAAACCTTGCCCAGACAGAAGATCTGAGACAAAGCGAAGAGGTCTTTTATTGATTTATTAGTTTGGATTGGTTAAGTTTATTGAGTTTGTTCGATTTATTGAGTTTATTGGTTTATTGGTTTTGTTGAGTTTGTTAAATTCATCAGATTTATTGATTGAGTTTGTTGGGGTTTATTTGATCTATTGAGTTTATTGATTTGACAAGTCGATTGACTTGTTGGGTTTATTAAGTTTGTTGGATTTTATCGATTCCATTGAGTTTATTGGTTTGTTTGGTTGAGTTTACTGGGACTTATTTGATTTATTGACTTTATTGATTCATCAAGTTTGTTGAGCTTATTGGGGCTATTGAACTTTGTTAATTTCATTGAGTTTATTGGTTTTATTAGGCTTAACGAGTTTACTGATTCATCGGGTCGATTGATCTGCCACTCTTTCCCCTATTCTAGGCATGTGTGCTTCGAGTTGCCCAAGGCGTTGGGTAATGTTATTGAGTTGAAGCATGATGTCGGCCATACCATCCATTAGGAAGGCCATGGGGTCGGGGTGCCTTGGCCCATTGGGGCCGCTGGAAACATTGGATGTGTTCTTCGGATTCATGATGCATCTCTGGCTATGACAGATACGTCGGAGGCATTAGTTTGTATTGAATTGGACTTAAACATTCCACGGAGGGAACGGATTTGGATAGGCGTTGAAGATGGAGGTTTCTGGCAACAGGTTAGCTACCACAGAGTTCCTCATTTTTGTTCTTTCTGCCATAAGATAGGTCATACGGTACACCAATGCAAGAAGAAACTGCGCGCTGCTCCGGATCGTATTCTGGAAAAAGAAGGTCAGACGGAGAGCAGACAGAAGAGCAAGCAAATTTATAGGCCCAGGGAAATATCTCTGGGGGGGAAGCAAGCTGTAGAGAGCAGTAATAGATTTTCTTCTTTACTTCATCTAGGTGATGGTTGTGAGGTTGAATCAAGCGAAAGTTCTCATGGCCAGGCCCATGGGGAGTGTAGTCCGCGAGATGTTTGTGAGATTGTCGCAGAAGCTCCTTCTACTGCTGCTCCAATTCAGCATACTAGAAAGTCAGACTCCCTTAAGAATTCTCTGTCTCAAGGTGCTGATGAACATAAAGATAATAGCAGACCCAGCTCTGTTTCCTCCTTATCTCAGAAAGAGAATTCCAGGATGATGGTTACAGCTAAATCAAGTCAGAATTCGTCTCAATCTCAAGTTTTCGCTGAGGAATGTAATGCAACAGGGGTGCTGTTCAGTGATACTCGCTTAACTAGGGCGAAAGCTAAAGTTTCTGTTCCTCACCATTTACTTCCAATTATTGATGAATAATGCTGCATTGATTTGGAATGTGCGTGGTATAGGGAATAAAGCTACTGTAAATAGTTTGAAACAATTAGTTCAGGTTCATAAGCTTTCTGTGGTGGCCATTTCAGAACCAAGAGTTCCGTTTAGCCATGCTTCCAAAGTGGCTCGTAAAATTAGTCTCCCCAGGGTGCTCGGTAATAGTGATCACACTTCCAAGATTTGGTTATTTTATAGCAATCACATTGAGTTGCAAGTGATAGAGACACATGTTCAGTATTTGACTGTGGCTTATATTTCCAATAACAGAATTACTTCTTTCTTAACAGTGGTATATGCTTCTTGTGATATGATAGCCCGAAGGGACCTTTTTGATTCTCTCATGCTTTTTAGTCATCAGGTTAATGTTCCTTGGCTTATTGGAGGAGATTTTAATTGTATAGCTTCTCCTACAGAGAAAATGGGCGGTTCCTTTTCCTCCACCAATGCAATGACTGATTTTCAGGGTTTTATGTCAGCAACAGGTTTGGCAGATGCAGGTTTTACTGGTTCTAATTTTACATGGTCTAATAATCAGGTGGGTCCTTCTCATATTAAGGCAAGGCTTGATAGGGTATTACTTAATCCTCACTGGGTTCAGTCTGGCTTCTATTTGGCTGTTAAGCACTTAACAAGGGGCCCTTCTGATCATGCTCCTTTGCTGCTTTCTATGCTTCCTGCCTCTCCCAACCCGGGTAGATTCATGTATCAGCAGATGTGGCATTCCCATGAAGACTTTAAAAGTTTTGTCAGGGAACAATGGAATATGCAATATCCTCCAGACCCTAATCCTTTCTATGATTTTCAGCTAAAGCTTAAAAGACTGAGGAAAGCCTTGCGGCAGTGGAATAAAGATGTCTTTGGTAATATCAATCAGGCAAAGGAATCTGCATCTGTTCAACAGGCTGAATGCCAATCACTATTTGACAGTCACCCCACTCCGGAAAATCGACAAAACTTACAGCAGGCTAATGCTCTCATGAACTCCATCTTGGCGAAAGAAGAAATCTTCTGGTATCAAAAGTCAAGAGTTAAATGGTTAACATATGGTGACAAAAATACAAGTTACTTTCATCAGTTTGTTAAAGTCCGGAGACAACAGAATTTTGTTCACAGATTGAAGATAAATGAGGTTTGGGTTGAAGATCAGGATACTATTCTTACTGGTGCTGTCCAATATTTTCAGAATTTACTTAAATCTGAACCTCATAATATTGATGAAGATTTATTATCTTCAATTCCCCAGTTGATTTCTGGAGATCAGAATAATATGCTGTGTGCTGTGCCTCAAAAACCTGAGATTCAATCTGCTGTCTTCTCCCTAGCAGGTAATAGTTCCCCTGGCCCCGATGGCTTCAGTGGTATATTCTATACCTTTTGTTGGGAAATAATAGAAAAGGATGTAGTGCAAGCTGTTCAGAGTTTGTAGCCCCGAGAGGAGGGCTTCGTATTCGACGACATTGTTCATGGTCAAAAAGTTGAACCGTAAGGCGTACTGGAGCTCTAACCCTTCTGGTGAGAGTAAGACTAACCCTGCTCCGCTACCTGCAACACAGGACGATCCATCGATGTATAGTTCCTAGGTGGGCCCTGAAGACTACTCGAGCGGATCCTCGGCAGGTATGGTACATTCGGTCACGAAGTCGGCGAGGGCCTGAGCCTTGATCGCGGTCCTTAGGCGAAACTTGACGTCGAATTCTCCCAACTTGATGGTCCATCTGAACAGCCTTCCTGAGGCATCAGGGTTCTAGAGGACTTGCCGCAGCAGCTGGTCGGTGAGGACGGCGATTGGATGCAACAAGAAGTATGGTCGCAACTTGCGAGCGATCGTAATGAGTGCTAAGGTGGACTTTTCAGTCCTTGAGTACCAGAATTCTGGTCCTTACAGCGCCCGACTGACGTAGTAGACGGGCTTCATGACTCCTACCTCTTCTCATGTGAGCACAACGCTCATTGTGCTCGGCGTCACAGATAGGTACAGAAGTAGCTGTTCCCCTTTTGTGGTTTGGCGAGGACGGGGGGAGCCGTCAGATAGCGTTTCAATTCTTCAAACGTCTGCTCGCACTCCTGATCCTAGTCAATCTGCCCTTTCTTATCCGGTGCCTTGTTGGCTTGCTTGATGAGTCGAAAGAAAGGGAGGCATCTCTCAGCTGCCCGGGATAGGAAGCGAGCGAGGGCGACGACAAGTCCGGTGAGGCACTGGACATCCCTTACTCGCTCGGGTCACCGCATTCCTAGCATTGCTCAGATTTGGTCGGGGTTAGCTTCGATTCCTCGATGGGTGACGAGAAAGTCGAGGAACTTCCCTGATTTGACCCCGAATGCACATTTGGCTGGGTTGAGTTTCATGTTGTACCTTCTAAGTATGGCGAAAGTCTCCGCCAGGTCTCCCAAATGTTCAGCGGCTTGAAGGCTTTTCATGAGCATGTCGTTGATGTAGACCTCCATGTTGCGGCTGATCTACGAGTCGAATATATGGTTGATGAGGCACTGGTACGTTGCTCCTGCGTTCTTCAATCCAAATGGCATGCGAGTATAGCAATATAGGTCATGGTTGGTGACAAACGTTGTCTTGTCCTGGTTGGGCTTGTGCATGCTGATCTGGTGGTACCCAGAGTAGGCATGTAGGAAGCTCAGCATCTCATGCCCGACCGTCGCGTCGACCAATTGGTCAATCAGTGGCATGGGAAAGCTATCCTTGGGGGTAGCTTTATTGAGAACGGTGTAGTCCATGCACATCCGCCACTTTCCATTGCTCTTGGGAACTAGAACCGCATTGGCCACCCAGTCCAGGTACTGGGTAGGCCTGAGTAGCCCTAAGCGTAACTTCTCATTCACTTTCTCCCTGATGATAGCCTGTCGCTCAGGGTTGCATCGCCTTCGGCGTTGCTGTACCAGGCAGCAGGTAGGATCCAACCTAAGTTGGTGTGTGATGACTTCCGACGGGATGCCGGGGAGCTCATCCTAGACCATACGAACACATCCTGATTGGACGCGAGGAAGCTCGCATAGGCTTGCTTATCGTGTTCAGACAGGATAGCGCCGATGCCAATAAGGGTGCAATCAGCGACTGAAATGTCATCATTGGAGTTGGAGGCATTAGGAGAAAGTTTCGCTCCAGTTGGGGCTTCAGAGCTGAGGGCTGAGATAGATCCGGCCAGAGGTTCTGCCTTTATCCCTACTGTTGTGATGACTGTTGCATCTGAATCCGTAGCCTCTTCTGTGCCAGCAATAGAGTCGGAGTCTCTACCATCTCCAATAGCTACTCCGAAGGCAGCTTTTGAAGATTCAGCAATGGAAGAGGCAGCGGTTCAGGAAGAGGTTGCCGAGAAGGTCAGTTCACCTCCAACGATTACCCAGAAGGCGACTCCTGAAGATTCGGGAACAGAAAGGACAGCCGTCCATGAAGAGGTTGCTGAAAAGACTAGCTCACCTCCCCCGACGGACGTTCCCTCTTCATCTTCTAAGCCAGACATAGGTTTATGGGCAGATATTGACCGTGAGGTCACTTTTGAAGTAGCTCCAGCAACCTCTCTTGGCCTTTCTTCATCAGAGGATTTCGTCTGGCAAAACTTGGAGATGCTGCGCCGGGTAGTGGAATCTCAACCAGCATTAACTTACTTGCAGCTGAAGGAGGATGGAGTTTTGAGTACATATTTGTGCAATTGCATCTTAATGTGTGATTGTCTTGTGCTCTGATTATTTCTTACTTGCAAGAGACTTACCAAGCCGGCTGTACACGTTTCCTCAAGGTAGTCTTCCGTTGTAATTAAAGGCTTGGGGCGTGACAAGTGAACACACATTTGACACCTCCAAAATAAGGGTAACATCGTTTACGTCTCACAAGAAAGGAGATGTGACCCACGCCACGAAAAAGCTATCAATAAAATAAACGGCAGTCACAACAAGCATCAGCTTAAACAAGGAAGCATAGTCCTCTCAGCTGATAGCTCGAACCATCGGCTTCTGCAGCAAGAATAATAACGAAACTTGGCACACAGAATGCCAACGACAACACTAGACCAGAAACACAATCAAGTCAGTTCTCACTCAGACATTACATCTGATTCGAGTCGCATGTTAACTCTATCACAATAAAAGAGTACAGCAAAACCAACTGACGAGACCACGGTCCACGCAATGCCAAATCAGCTTCGCAAGGAACTCTTCCCAAGTTGAACACAACCACCAGCAGACAACAACAACAACAACAACAATAGTACTTGCAGAATCCCGGCTCCGTACTCAACACAGAACTATAGAACACAACTATAAGCTGGGTCACATTAAGGCACAATAATAGCTAAGCACACGACTACAACATATGAGCCATGCAGTAAACAACTTACCAATAAGGTCCCACAACAAGAACAACACAATCTTAAGAAACACATCTCAAGGACCACGATCACATCCTGAGCATACAACACCCAAGAAAAATATAGAGAAGGAAAGGGTACTCGACCAGCAAATATGTCGACACATTCCCCCAACTGTCACAAATGCTAGTGCTAACACCATAATGCCACCAATGACAATGGCATGGCAAAACACAACATCAAGGCACATGGAGCCAAGATGAAGTCACATCAAGAAAAATAATCCTCTCGACTGGCTAGAATTTTCCAACTTTACGATCTTGAACCCATAGGTACTAGCACACACACTTCCACTGCGCACTTATATAACGCGCACTAGCATCACTAACAACTCGGCATCCGCATCTCAGCACACACCCGGCGCCATCACCATTCATGAAAATGTAATAGAACATGCCACGAGCACTAGTCCTACTAACAATCGATCACAAATCGCCTAAGTGCAAACTAAGGAGAGTACCAACTTCAGCACAAAGCACAAAGAAGATGCTAATCTCGGCTTATCCTTACGTCCTAAAATAATTACTGAACCTTCATAACACATCAGCCACTAGACACGGCACAACAAACACAGTGTACAACGGCACTTAACACACCAGAACTTGGTCCAAAGCCAAGCAACCATTGAATAAAGTGTAAATCAGGCTCAAAACTATACAGTCCATACTTAAGCAGACACAGGACAAAGGCCTCACAAAGATAGCACTTCCAAAGCTTACCTCAAAAAGACGCCACGAAACAGGATGAGAAGAATGAAGCTTTCTAGCAATAGCTCATCAGGAAGGGAAAATCCTAGGTTCGCATGAGCATTGTCTCAAACAAGGCATCTAATTGACCACTTTAACACAAGTGAAACACCTCAGGAGCTGAATAGACTCAAGCTGGGATGACCAAAACAACATAAACATGTGCATGGCCATCACACCAACAATAAAAGTCATCAGCCACTCGACCAAGCCATGGAAAAAGATCTCGCACAGTGCACTGTAGATTCACGCCTGTCGATGAACTTGCCAAGTACAGCATAATCGAGACAAACATCATGATGAAAAGAGCATCCTATCACATCCTGACGAGAGCAAAACCATCCCGTATAGTGCCAACACAGCACACACAAGACCATACACAAAAACAAAGTGATAAAGAATCACAAAACCTACACCAGCTGCTGACTGTACTAGGTCTTATAGACTCTAAGTACTGCAATATCTCGAATTCCCATATACTTTCACACAACAGAGCTCTGATACCACCTGTGACGACCCAGACACAAGATACCGGGTAACCCCGATACCACTTGGACCCTGAGAAGCCTCTCAAGAGCAGTAAAGCTCCAAAGGGAACAAAAGGAGTGTGTGGAGTACATTGAAGTCCCAGATAAAGTAGTAAGTAATTAGTAATTCATTGATCGAGTTTGCTAAAGTAGCAGAAATAAAATTACTTTTTCAATTAATAATTTAAATTAACTAGAGTCCAGTCCAAAGTAAAGCAAGTACAGTCCAACACAAAGGGGAATGTACACTATAGTCAGGGGAAGCCCGACGCTGGTAACGTTGGCAACTACGAATTGACTCATAGCCGACGAATCGTAAGGAAGCAGAACGACCACACCTAAAAAGTAGGGGTGAGCCTTGTGTCACTAGCTCAATAGGGGTCACGCAGATCTCCACTGGAAACAATGCAGTAACACACAAGAAACACCTAAGCAATAAAGCAGTAAAAGCATGTGTAACAACAGGAGTAACAGTAGTGTCAAACTACAACAGTAAAAGCTGTAAAAGTAGGAGTAAAGATAGCTAAAAGAAAGAGTAAAGCCGTACTGAGCAAAAACATGACTGCGGAACGAACCACGGCTCTCTAAGCTACTCCAAACAGTAATAGACAAGCAAACCCTGATCTCAAAAAGTCAGGCATTGCCGATCCGTCGACAAAGCACTAGCTCTAAAGCGAAGGCCTACCAAAAATAGGCAAAAGCCCTAGAAAAAACCTACACAGCCAGGAAACACTAATGCATACACAACTAGATTGTCGTTCATGATATACTAAGTGGATCTTGGACAAAGCCAAGAACAGACTACTCGGAGAGTCACGAAAACACAAGTAATAGTGTCAAGTGACAGAAGCACCTCCTCACTGGAAGAACAGCCAGATGCATCTACTGATGTCTTACACTGTGCCACAAGTATCTCCCACACGCCTGGAATGGTGGTAAATGAGATACTCAACCAAGTACAAGGAATAATAGTAACGAGTGATTGGTCAGAGTCATGCCTATCGGCACTCGTCCAAACGCCCCTAACCACGTGTGCACACACAAGCTCAATGCCTTGAGACAGGCCTCTAGCTAGTTTTCTCCCACAGCAGGACGCTACTACAACGCAAGGGAGCCCACGAAAACTATCTTAAAAACTATCTGAGTCGGGAACCTGCCCTGCCACCACTCCCTGGTGGGCTGACACACAGGAAAGTGTCATCAGGGTACGACTAGTGGAGGCTCACTAGACACAGAGACTCCGAACATGAGTGCCAAAGTACAGACAGGCTAAGCATGCACTGCCACACGTACAATGAAGCACCATTCACAAGGCAACATGCAAGACGTCCACCAGACTAAGGACAGACAATTAGACCTGCTGACACAATGATCCTTGAGTCATTAGATTCGGGTCAAGATCGCCACATAAAAGTGGTAACACGCTACCAATCAGCCTAAACACTGAGGAAGGAAACAGCACAAGACAGCTGGATCCAAACATTCGCATAAAATGAATCACGGAGACCTAAGGGATTACAAAGACCCTCAAAGCACTTGGATAAATAAATTGAGGTAAAATAGTACCTCACAGCATCCAAAACCATGTCTCGATCTCTCTAGAATAGCCAGGACACTCACAGGGTCACATTTCAACTGCTGGATCTCACCGGGTTGACCAGAAACTAATAATGACTCTGAAGCAGCACGTGAGACCACTCGTATAAAGGGACTCTCGGTTACCTTACAACATGGTCACAGTGCTTATAGGATTTCAATAGACATCCAATGGACAATGGGCAATCCAAAAGGTCAAGCCAAAACAATTAGGAGCTAAAACCTCAGAAAACAACACTCTGGGGCGTAAGCGGTCGATCGCTTGACCGCTAGTTAAGCCAAGCGGTCAACCAAAGGGCCGCTACACACACAAAGAGAAGACAAACCCTAGGCGGTCATATGATGGGTCGCGAGGTGACTGTAGCAGTCATGGATTAGGCCGCTAGACTCAGTCAACCGTGAACCAACACACCCAGTCAAACCACCTAAACGGTCTAATACTAGACCGTTACACTGACCTACGTGATCTACCTATGGGCTGCGAAGGAAACTAACTCAACTAACTTAAAACTATTGACTGTGGTCAAACGGGGTGTAGCGGTCGATAGAAAGGCTGCTAACACAAAGAGACTATCTAAGTTTAGGCCGCTAGCCCAAACCAACTTAAAACTATTGACTGGAGACCACGCAAAGCTTAGCAGTCTACCATAGGGCTACTAAAGCTAGCTTCACAGTCTATCGTAAGACCGCTTAGCCAAACCGACCTATTACCTAAGTCTAGCGGTCTAACAATGGGCCGCTCGATAGAGCTTGGAGGTCTAATAATGGACCACGAGCCAATATAAATGGTCTATCACACGACCGTAAAGATCCGAACCGACATGAGACCAAACGGTCGACTACTGGACCGCTGGAGGGAAGAAATAGTCACTGGAAGGACCGCTAAGGGGTTACGACGGGAAAAATAGGGCATCAATCGAAATCCAGCCTTTCCACGCCCCAATCACGCCTAAACGATGAGGAAACAACCCTAATGGCCAAATCATCCTTCCACACTCCAGAAGGGCTCAAATAGACGCACAAATGCTGAGAAACAGGCAATTCCACCGAATCGACCCTAACCGAGTCACTTGGGTTCCCAGGCTCATACCGGTCCCAAATGACCACCAATCATGACAAAATTAGCAGAAATTGAATGCTGACATGCTGGGGGTTCCAATGATACTAATCTAGCTGAAAATGGTCACGTTCACAGTTGGATGGTCTTTTAGAAAAGTGGCGGAGCTGGGTAAGTCAGGATGCTGCACTTGTGGTTCTTGCAGCGCCTCAATTGTAGGATCCTCATCTTCCTCCTTTTGGGAACATTCCCAACCTCTGGTTGAGGGGTGCATTCTCCCATGAGGTGCTCGGTGACTTTTTGCTTTAAAAAAAAAATGTACATGCATCTGTGTGTCTTATATAGGAATACATCAAGTCTGGCCCTCCCTAGGACCCCCGCTGTCACCGGTACCTTCATGCCTCTTTCCTGGTGGGCCCATGGCTATGTCGCCCTCATCGCGGCGGCGGCGGCGTCGCTCCTCCTCCTCATTCCTCTGATGGCTGGAGGAGCCAGTAAAGTACTCTCTGTAGGCGCTGCTGTGTGCACTGCTTGACGTCCTACTCTGCTGTGATCCTCTCCCCAACAACTGGAGAGCTTCCTTCATTGCCCTCACTTCACCCCACAACTCTGTTGCCTCTGTGCGAAAGCGCTCTGCCTCTGCACTATAGCGCGCCACCTTTGCCGCCTTTATGCGAAGGTGCTCTCCCTCTGCTCAAGATCACTCCGCCTCCTCCCTCTGCCGAGTATCCTCACTCAGCGTCACCTCCAGCTCCCTTGCCTGCATGCACACTCATTAGTCATTGCATTTCATAAATCATAAAGTCAAGGGAAGTTAACTATTGCTTACCCTCACCGCAAGTGTGGCCTTGACCTCTTTGGCTCGGTGACCACTCGTGTAAAGTCCACGTCCCGCTCCGCCCGGTCTGCCAGTGCCTGAGTAGAGGAAGATGGAGCATCGGGTCCAGTCTGTTGGGAGCCCTCGGCCCGCTGCATGTAGGAGCAAGTTGGTCAGCCGCATAAGCATAGCATTTGCATTTAAGTCTAGGTTGAGTAGGGCTTACCAGAAGCTCCAGCGAGCACTGTAACTCATCCCGCTACTAGATGGTGGAATGGAGGAGTCCCTGAAGCTCTGCAATCTGTCCCTCAGGGTTGAGCTACATGTAGAATGTCAAAGCGTCAGTGCATCGGTATCGCCAGAAGGCACAGGTTTGAGAGTTCATACCAGTCATCATGTGCCACGGAAGACCTGGTCTCTGTAGCATCGTGCGTAGTCCTTCAGGTAGGCCTCGTCGCTGGTAGCCTAGGCTCGTACTACTCGCCCCCATCGTGTCCGGTCTTGGATCTAGTCCACCGCTTAGGTGATCCAGTCTATCTCCCCCGAGAGTCCGCGTGAGTGTCATCCTACGCGCTCCTCCGTCGTCTCGCATGTCGGGAAGTCCACCTCTAGATGGTGAACTCCCTGGGTCCTCATGATCAACCGGTAGTGTAGCGGCTCAATCACGTTAATACAGTGTAGCCAAATGTCGCGTCCCGCGTAAGCCAGGGCCATCTCCACCCATGGTTGTCCCTCCTGTCCCTCCTCACTGTATGGTGTCCATCAAACCTGCAAGGTGGTAGGCAGAGCATATTCAGTGTCAAAGCATGTAATCATTTTTAAGAGTTCAAGTTTAGGTCTTATCGATGCGTAGGGTAGGGTGTCGATCTCATCCTAGATGGCCCGTACCTGGCATCCTAATGAACCTGTGTCTCAGACAGCCATCCATCACCTCGCGATGGGCACTCGGTCGGGGTGCACCTCCCTCCCTCTCCCAAGTCTAGGCAAGTATACATAGGCCCATACCTGTATTTCATGTGTCAAGGTGTCAGCATATAGCAATCATAAGGTCGTAGCAACTGCACAAGCATTTAGGGTCAAGTCTTACCTGAAGCAGTGGTGAAAACCCACCAAGCATTGTCTGCCGAGTGGTAGTGCTAAGCGTATCGAACAGAAAAGCAAGCACGGTTGTGCTCCACACGTACACTCCCACCATGTCTAGATCTACGAGTAGGGGAAGGAGTCTGCAGCTCACTCTGTTAGCTCTCATCGCGAAGAGTAGCTTTCCAAACAGTAGCATCAGGAACCACTGAAGGACCACGTCCGCCTCGGGTCCCAGTCCCGTCGCTACTCTCTCTCATGCCCTGTCTGTCAACCGCCCCAGGTGCTGCTCTGGCAGCTCTCCCACGGTGATCGTTGCTCCTCGTAACCCCAAGCTCTCCTGAAGCCCCGATCTCGATAGGACTGAGGAAGGGCACCCTGGCCTCAATAGCTCGAGTCCTAGCAACCGCTGTGCCAACTCCCGGTAGTCAGGGTATGTCGTCCTGCTGACTGGTGTGTCGTGGACCCACAAGCCTGTGATCCTCGCAACATCCTCTAGTGTGGGGATCATATGTCCCCACGGGAACACGAACGCTCGGCTCACCGGATCCCACACATATGTAGGGTGATAATACATGGTATACGATGATACGCATGTACAAACAACGATCGTAGGCCGAGATCATCTTCCCCACACGTCAAGGCCACAACTACAACACCTACTCATCAATGTACCCACGGGCACCGTCTGGCTCATCCTTCACCCGCGCTACCCGTGGGTGGGGGTCATTTGTGGACGTGTGAAATTGTACGTCCATATGTCCCGACCAGTCCAGTATCAGCAACAGCTCCAAATGAAGAAACCACAGAGAAGACGGGCCATCCGTACTCTCCGAACAAATGCACACTGCCATGAAGCCGTCTCCGGAGTCACGATAGCGAAGAGAAACCAACCCTCGGCAAGCCCACAATCTATGGGCCCCGAAGAAAATTAAATGAACCACAACTTGTGCACGTAACGGGCTTGAACATGCCTCCCAAATGGCACACCTTGCAAGTTCCAGAGGCACACTCTTGTGCCCTTGCAACGGCAAACCCGCTGATGTGCCTGGCTGGTACACTCGCTACCCGGCACACCCCTGCTGCCCTCCACGGCACACTCTGGCGGTCCTCGCTGGCACGCCCCTGGGTGTCATCAGCGGTACGCTCCCCTAGCCAGGCCCTCCAGCGGCATGCCCCGCCTGCGCCTCCACCAGCACACTCGGCCAGGGCGCTCCACCGGCACACCCAGTTTAGGTGTCTTCAGCGGTACATACCCCTGAGCACCCCTTCAATGGCATGCCATGCAGAGGCCTCCAACGGCACACCTGCAAGCTCCTTCAATGACACACTTTGCCAGCCCCTCAGCGACACACTTCTCCAGCCTTCCAGTGGCACAGCCTACTGGCTCTTCGCCGGCACGCCCTAAACTCCCTTACCCGGTGCGTCAAGCAGACGAGATCTTATGCCCACACCCTAGAGATCCTTGGCGTGCAGTGGGCTATCCGAGGTGTCACCCGGAGACGGTGGCATGCAAGCTACCTCCTGCCACCGAGGATGGGGAAAATCAAATCCCCATTAATGCCTGTCATTTCCCACGGCTGCCGTTCGTGTTTGAAGACTCCCGCCATCGTGAGTATAAAGCCTCGTCTTCCACACACATACAGCAACAGAGACACGGACCAGTGGAGGGAGTCACGACGGTGCTAGCGGAGAAGGGAAGAAGGAGAAGAGAGAAGAGGAAGAAGAGAGCTCCGGCGTGAGGCCCCTCCGGCGACCACCCACCAGAGAGAGTAAGAGTAAGAGAGAGAGAGAGAGAGAGAGAGAGAGAGAGAGAGAGAGAGAGAGAGAGAGGGAGGTCTTGTAGAAAGGAGGCATTTGGGGGAAGCAGGTAGCCGTCGCCCTTGCTCAACTCCCGACCCTCCTTTCACCCTTCTTCTTCCTCCCACCGTTGTGTCTTCTACCCTGATGTTTTGAAGTGTACATGGCCGGTTATGGCCCTTGTCTTCCATGAATAAAAATCCCTTACTTGAGGCTTCTTCACTGTCTCCGTTTGTTTAGGTCCCTGTGTGTGTTTGGGTTCTCCTCCCTCCTTCCTCCAGTGGCTTCTCCCTTCCCATGCCGATCATGCTTTGTCCTTGATGTTGTTGGTCTTCCTGCAGGGTTCACTGCCGTGCCCCATGAGTGTGGCTAGTGGCCCCTCTGCTTCACCTCCCCTTCGGCCTAGCTACAGCCTCCCACTTGCACTGATTGAGCCAAGGGCCATGGCCTCCTTCCCCCTCCCTAGCTCCAACCCATCTAGCCATCGCCTCTCTTGCCCGGTGCAGTCTCCCGGCCCCTGGCCGGTATGCCCCTAGGCCAACCCTCCCACTGATCACTTCTTCAGCGGCACACCTTGGCCCCGTCCACTGGCATAGCCCCTTCGAACCTTCCCCGACAAAGCCCTAGATCACCCCTTTACCGGCACAGCCTCCTTGGCCAGTACACCCTCTCTACTCTTGCCCGGCAAATCCGTGCCTCCCTTTGCCCGGAACACCCTGGCCTCTCTTAGCCAGGCACACCTCTCCAGCCCCTGTGGGCTCCCTGGCCAGCACACCAATCACCGGTCCCTCCTCCTTACCCGGTGCACCCCTAGCCAGTCCTAGAGAGGTCTTCTGTCTGCCGTTTCTCCCTGATTTTTTGAGGTTTTATCAAAGGTGTTGTTGCCCTTGGCACGCATCCCCAATTGTCACGTTTCGTCACCCCATGTGGACGCATTCCCTTTATCTCCCTTACCGCTCGGGCCAACGGCTCCCTGCTCTTCCCCCTTTCCCCTGCTACATTTCTCTCTCCCTCTCTCTTACTCTCTTCTTCTGGTGGCTGCTGAAGGGGAGAGCCTCTTTCTTCTCTTCTTCTTCTCTTCCTCTTCTTCTCTTCTCTCTGTGGGAACGCTTCGTGGATCTGCCTCTGCTTCCCTCTATGTGTGTGTATGTCTCTCTATGTGTGTCTCCCTATCTCTGCTTGTGTGTTCGTCAGAGAAGACAGCCCTTTATACTCCCAGCGACGGGAGGCTTCGAACACGAACGGTGGACGCGGGAACGTGAGGCATTGAACGGGATTTGACTTGGGCGTCCTTGGTGGCAGAGGAGTAGCCCGTGTGTCTCCCCCTCCTGTCGACACCTCAGCTAGACCCATTGCGTGCCAAGAATCCATAGGGGGATGGCGTGAGATCTCTTCTGTCGGACGTGCCGGATGGCATGGTCCCGGGCATGCCGTCGAAGGCCATTCGCAGGCGTGCCGCTGGAGCGATTGCAAGCGTGCCACTGAAGATGCCTCAGGGTTCGCGTGCCGGGAAAGGCTACCAAGGGTGCACTGGCAAAGGGCAGCCAGGGTTTGCCGAGGAAGGGCCACAACAAGGCGTGCCGCTGAAGGCGCCTGGGGGTGTGCCACTGAAGGGGCTTCAGGGCGTGCTGTTGAAGGCGGCAAGAGTGTGTCGTTGAGGTGGACTTGGGCCCGTTTCGAGCCCGATCAATGGTCCACTTAGTTTTCTCCTTGGCCCACAAGTTGCGGGCTTCCTGGGGGTTGGTTTCTCTTCGTTGACGTGACTCTGGGGGTGCCTTCACGATAGTGTATTGTTCATTCGGAGAGTCTGGCTGGCCCGTCCTTTTCGTAGTTCCTTCGGTTGAAGCTGTTTGTCGATGTTGGACTGGTCGGGACACTCGGACGTGCAATTTTACACGTCCACACCTACAGAAAAGGAATGTAGTATGACCTACAGAAAAATGACTTAACAAAATACGAAGATCGAGCATTAAGTGTAATGTAGTATGACCTACAGGAAAGGAATGTAGTATGACCTACAGAAAAGAGATGTAGTATGACCTACAGAAAAATAACTTAACAAATGTAGTATGACCTACAGAAATTATTTATATTCTGGTTTAGCAAAATATGAAGATCGAGCATCTAATGAGGGGCAGCAGCAGCCATGACTGCTTAAAATAGACTTACACGAGGGAAGGAGTAGCCAACACGGTGATGAGGGGAAAGAAGCACCCACTCACTGAAGGGGGAATGAGTACCTCACGGAGTGACCACACAGAGGTGAAGGGGAAGGAGTACCCCATGGAGTGACCCTACATTTAAGTGGAATATATGTCACATAAAACCATCTTATAAAAGGGAAGGAGAACATGTAGAGTACCACCAGTAGAACACCACCAGAGAACATCGTTGTCGCAGTGATGATCGCGACCGAAAGGGCAACAGATGGGGAAGGAGAAAGGCACCCAGACATCAACTGCCACAGACAACCACCAAAGACGGTAGTGAGGGCCCAGATGGGGAAGAAGAAGGACACGTCATTGTCACAGACGACGACCGGAGGATGATCGAAGCCACCTTGTACCACCTGTGATGCGCAGATGAGACGATCGCGACTGAAAGGGCAACAGATGGGGAAGGAGAAAGGTGCCACGTTACCGCTCACAACCACCAGAGACGGCAGCGAGAAGGATGCGTCGTTGTCGCAGATGACGACCGGAGGACGATTGAAGCCATGGAGTACCACCGGTGACGTGCAGATGAGACGATCGCGACCGAAAGGGCAACAGATGGGGAAGGAGAAAGGCGCCTCATTGCCACAGACAACCACCAGAGATGGCAGCGAGAAGACGCGCCGTTGTCGCAGATGACGACTAGAGGGCGATCGAAGCCGCTGGTGCGTTCGGCGGAGTAGGAGGGCAGAAGCGGGGGAGGGTAGGAGCGAAGGGCAGGAGCGGCCGAAAGGGTGAAAAATGGGGTTACGGGAGCGGGGATATGTCATTCCACCATTTCGGTGGAATGGCATATCCTCGGCAGTAACCCCGATATCTTTCCTAACCCTATTCCAGCTAACCCCCTTATTCCTCCCACAAAATTTCAAACCAAACGACAAATGGGTATAACTCAGGGATATCCCTCCCTTAACACCGAACCAAACGGGGCCTCAGCTTCTCATTTTCTTTCACAAACTTCTCACTCATCTTTTTGGTCTCCTAGGGGTTTGGATCCCATGCCATTACAGGCTATCCAATCCGACCCTCTTTTGTCCCACCGGGTTCGGCCTCTGCGTCCCCCTTTCGGGCAGCCAACCCATCCTTTGCCCATTGACTTTCGGATTTGACCCTTACGTCTGACTGGGATTGTCAAATCCGTTTTCGCCTCTTCTAGGTTTGGTCTCAACATGTCCTCTCGGGCTACCAACCCATCATGCCTGTCGGCTCATCTTACCTTTTTGGGTTCGGCCTCAGTATGTCCCTCTCGGGCTGTCAACCCATCTTTTGCCTATCGACTTTCGGGTTTGACTCTCTCGTCCCACGAGGCTGTCAAACCTATCTTTGTCTCTGAGATTGGTCTCGGCATGCTCTCTTGGGCTACCAACCCTGCCTTCCGGCTCATTTTATCCTCCTGGGTTTGACCTCAGTACGCCCTCTCGGGCTGCCAACCTACTTCGTCGTTCGGCACATTACCTTCATGGGATTGGTCTCAGCATGCTCTCTCGGGCTGCCAACCCATCATGCCTTTCGGCTCATTTTACCTCCTTTGGGTTCGGCCTCAGCATGCCCTCTCGGGCTACCAACCCATCACGCTTTTCGGCACATTTTACCTTCCTCCGGGGTTTGGCCTCAGCATGCCCTCTCGGGCTGCCAAGCCATCATGCCTTTCAGCTCTTTTTACCTTCTAGGGATTGGCCTCAGCATGCCCTCTCGGACTGTCAACCCATCATGCCTTTCGACACATTTTACCTTCATGGGATTGGCCTCAGCATGCCCTCTCGGGCTGTCAACCCATCATGCCTTTCGACATATTTTACCTTCATGGGATTGGTCTCAACATGCCCTCTCAGGCTGCCAACCCATCACGCCTTTCGGCACATTTTACCTTCATGGGATCGGTCTCAGCATGCCCTCTCGGGCTGCCAACCCATCATGCCTTTCGGCACATTTTACCTTCATGGGATCGGTCTCAGCATGCCCTCTCGGACTGCCAACCCATCATGCCCTTTGGCTCATTTTACCTTCTAGGGTCTGGCCTCAGTATGCCCTCTCGGGCTGCCAACCCATCCTCGCCTATTGGCTTTCGGGTTTGACTCTCGCGTCCCACTAGGGCTGTCAAATCCACCCTCTTTTGGCCATTCCGAGTCTGGCCTCAGCATGCCCTCTCGGGCTGCTAACCCATCATGCCTTTCGGCTCTTTTTACCTTCTTGGGCTTGGCCTCAGTATGCCCTCTCGGGCTGCCAACCCATCATGCCTTTCGGCTCGTTTTACCTTCTAGAGATTAGCCTCAGTATGCCCTCTCGGGCTGCCAACCCATCTCGCCTATCGCCTTTCGGGTTTGACTCTCACGTCCCACTAGGGTTGTCAAATCCACCCTCTTTGTCCCACTGGGTCTGGCCTATGCACGTCCCTTTCGGGCCGCCAAACCACCCATCATCTGCCCATTGGCTTTCAGGTTTGACTCTCACGTCCCACCAGGGCTGCTAGATCCACCATTTCCTTCCTGTTGGGTCTGGCCTATGCATGCCCCTTTCGGGCTGTCAACCCATCTCGCCTCTTGGTCTTCAGACTTGACTCATCTATCCCACCGGGATTGTCAAGTTCATTCCTTGTCTCCACGGGCTTGGCCTTTGCAGGCCCTTTTGGGCTGCCAACCCTATTTACCTATCGGCTCACGGATTTGATTCATACGTCCCACCCGGGCTGTCAAATTCCCTCCTTTCATCCTTTCGGGTCTGGCCTATGTCTGCCCCTTTCGGGCTGCCAACCCCTCTCACCTATCAACTTCCAGGTTTAACCCGCATGTCCTCTTGGGACTATTAAACCTACTCCTTTGCTGTCCCAACCAAGCTTGGTGCATGCACACCCCTTTCGGGTTGTCAACCCGTTCGACCTTCGGCTCTTCGGGTCTTGGATTTGGCTAGTTGCATCCCACTAGGGCAGTCGAATCCACCAAGTTGTCCCACCTCTGCGGCACACACGTCCCTACGGGAGTGCCACTTTCTCCTTGCCTTTTGGCATTATAGGATCAAAAAAAAAAGAAAGAAAAAATAGGGTTAAAAATATTGAGGCCCCAGCGGACTTAGTTGTTTCTGTTAGGATCACAGATTTTTCTTTTTCAGAAGCAAGCATCTTTTCAGACAATGTTACATACAAATGTTTTAGCTTTTTATTTTCTTCTTTAATAGATGCCACCTATATGGACGCTATATTCTGGGAAATAAATTTAATAATTTTGGATAAAATAAAATGAACTAATGAGCGTCTTCCATGATAGACGCCAATTTAAATAGCGCCTGCCAGGAAGGACGCCAATTGTTCCTGACCGCTTAATTTCCCCGAGTTTTCAACCCTTAACCATGGGTTCTTGGCACTCCTATCTCACATCTGTAGATGGAGTCCTGGTTTTCATTTATATCGTTTACCCTTAACTCTACATGATGTTTGAGCTCTCTGAGGGACATTCTGTTCTTTCGGACTAGCGATTTTATCGTAAAGACCTCCGTAAGTCTACGCTAGCTTTGGATTCCCTCAAGGCAGTCGAGTAGGTTGTACCTTAAAAACCTATACACTGTTTTACTGTCATGTCCCTCTGAAGAAACATGACAATCTAGCTCTCATATAATGCTGTTTCTGGCATTTTTGAGAAAATAGTCACTTTCTGGAATTGCGTCCAGAATAGTGGACGCCAATTGTGAATTGCACCCGGGTTAACAGACGCTAATTCGTCGTGCCCTTTATCTTATTTCCACAATAAGCACCCATCCATATGGACGCTAATTCTAATCAGCGGCGACTATAGTGGATGCCATTTACCCAGTTTCACGTATGTCTCAGATTTTTAGATAAGTCATCTCTACATAATTTCTGCCTTGAACTCCAAAGTTCCGTAGATCTACCTTATCATCCTTTAAGTATCTTTCATTTGGAATTCTATTGGCTGCAAACTATAGTGGATGTCAAAATGCATGACCCAATGCCTGTGCATATAGGGCCCAGTCTGGTCCTGGGAGGAGCACCCAAAAGTACTTGTGTCCATGGGAGTTAAATGATCACGATGTGGCATTGCACCGAAGTACTTGACTATCTTGATTTTATGACGTTCCACACACACTCTCTCTCTCATGACTTTACATGATATTACTTGCATGCGTGACTTGTCGTGGTACTTGCTAGAGCTCTAAAATAGCCAATATCTTATGCTTGATACTCCTCGAAATTTAGCTAGTTCATCTTTATTATTCCATTTGTATTTCACTCTCGTTATTATCTCATGTTAGTGTTGTACATGCCATATTGCATAATTCATTAATCACTTAAAGTAAGTCTACGTTAGAGATATAATTCCTACTGAGCATTCGCTCATCCAGTTTCATTCCAACATTTTTCAAGTAATCAGATGGCTGGTGACACCGAGACTCACACGGGAGGGACAAGTGTGCAAGCGAGCTCCGAAAATTAGCGAACCCGAGTCTTTTATCTTTCTTGAGTCTAGCATGGTGTCCCTTATTCAGTTATCTTGCCTAAGTCTGTTAGTGCGTCATCTCCTTTTCTTTCATTGTGATGTAGTTGAGTCTTCAAGTTTTTGAAATTGTAAGAGACTTATATTTGAAATAAAATTTTATTATTGCTCCAATTTATTTGGTCTTATGCGATTGCTCTTGATTATTCACGACTGTTAACTACCACGTTCTGAGTAAATGACACGTTTCGCTACTATCGATTCGAGGCGTGACACTTAATTTGGCTAGATCTTCTGAGTATTAGTTTCTGAATTTCTTCTTCTCTAGAACGTCATGTGTCAATCTGTCAACCTGTAATTTATCATATAATCACTTAGACAATCTGAACCACCAAAACATTTAGGGCTTCAATTCAATTGATTCAGACTGATTGACTAATGATTCATATTGTACTGACATCATCAAAACACACATAATGCAACACCTTGTACCCACGCGCAAGCCATCACGCTCGGTACGACCATGCATGCTCGTGATCCGCCACATGAACTCCCAGCATGAGCATCACCTGACATATCTGAACACCAGCCCCTCTGCGAACGGTGGCTTCCAGCCTGGAGCATGTGTCTGCCATCGGCCTGCTACTGTCGATGCCTTGTTCACGCATAGGCCATGTAGCGCGCATGCCAACAACCATCGCTTCCATTTCTCTCTTTTCTTCGTCGTTTCTTCTCCTTCTCCTCTTCCCTCAACTGGTGGCAAACTGTCGAAAATGATCCCTGTTCTGTTGCAGTTAAGTCCTGGCGTGGCCTCGCAGCAACTCGTTTGAGATCTTGGCGTCTCTGTTTGCTGAGGAAATGGTGGGAACGAGTCTTACGGGAGGGCCGCGGCATGCGGCATGCAAGTGTGCGTGTTTAGTTCAATAACGTGCAGATAGCAAGCCTGGAACCGCAGGAGATGGCGAACGGGCCGCTGGGCAACGTGAAGGGTTTGAAGGCGATCCTGGAGAAGGGTCAGTCTTATCGGGTTCGACAACCTCCCGACAATTTCGATATAATAAAGCGGGATTAATCCGTTTCCCTTCTTTAATGTTTTCCCTCTATTAATTAATTAGTTTCCTGCTGTTGAGTGCCTATCCTATCTTTTTGAGGAGGAGCTTGCTAATTAATCAGTTGTGAAACTTGGACTGCTCCACATGCCTGCTGCCTGTCTCTTCTCAATCATCTTCTAATTCTCATGTGCTCAAAGGAGAGCTTGATATATACCTTTTTGAAACATCTAAAGCATATGTCGACCCCAAAAAAGACTGATTTCCATGGCCGCCGTGTACGTGGTCAATCTCTCATTTGGCAGTGATTCCGTTGTACGCCTTCTTCATGCTAATTTTTATGGTCCTGTTATTATTCTTAACATTGTTGCAGAAGTGCAAGCCCTCTTCCGAGACCGGCGACTTCCTGCGCTGGGATCGCACACAACCTCCTCTTCTCTACTGCTGCAGGTCCTACTACGTACTTGGTTGAGGAGATTTGTATATGTCCCCGCTGTGCCATCCATCATTGGTGGCATGCTTGAGGCGATTTTTGGCCGATGTGAGAGAAGCAGGAGAGTAGTGAGGGGATGTGGTGATGAGCTACGCTATAGAAGGAGGTGAATCTTCTCGATAGAACTAGAAGCTCACAGCCAACATCTACACCCAAAATTTCCACATGTTTCATTATTTCTTCCAAGGTCTTAATTTGTCATGATGTGGTGAGCAGTACGTATACGTGTGTGGTCAGTGATAACTCCGTGGAGCAGTTGCCGGGCGCTGCCATTCTCACATATTCTACGCACGTACGTGCCTTCTAATTATTAATGTTCTCTCCCTTGTTATATCTCTCCATGCATGTTTCATACAAACACCATGTATTTGCAGGTCATGGGCGTTGAGATCTCATACCAACTCAACCAGACATGGGGCTGCGTCCGTATATATTATCCCAATTCAAAACTTCAAAAAAAAAATTCAGATTGCACCAGGCAGTACCTTAATCCGGTTCGAAGAGCCTCTAAATATTGATCACTTACTTCATTGTGAGAGCTTTTCATTAACACCGACCCAACTACATACATAATGCAAAAGCAGATCTAGACTTATCATTTGATTTGCTAAACAATGCTATCGACGTAGGTCTAACCCACCACAATCACCTGGGGGTCACTCTCTAGTAGAAAATTGTTAGTTGCTGTACTGCCATTTTGCATGTTATCTGCCTCGGTATGTTTTGTTGTTCATGTGAGCGTTGGCCTTCCATGTACAGCTAGTCTGCCTGCAGGTATACGCAGGCGGTGAGCGATGCGGGCGCTGCTGCACATGACGAGAAGCGCGCCCCGCGGGCTGCGCATGACGGCCTCGCTGCGCGCAGGCTTTGCCGTCGTGTGCGTGGGGCGGTGCTACCCCCACGTCGGAGATCTTGTCTGGCAGGAGAACGTACGGCAGACTTTTTAGGCACTTTATCCGTAGATTGATTGTGTGTGGTGCCGTACTCTCCGACACGTCTCTTATCAAGCCTTCACTTCACCCTAAACTCGAAGGGCCCCTCCTGTTATTGAGACAATTGCTCGGCAGCCTCCTTCCCCTTCTGGCTGCGTACGAGCTGAGGCCTCACGTAGCAAAGAAGCTATTTCTGTGGCTCTTGCAAGCTGCCCCGGCGAAGAAGAAGGGGGGTTAGGGCGGCCACCCACATGTGGGCATATGATAGCGAGCAGTGAGTGAGTAGTAGGTTTGCCGGTGATAAAAGCAGGTGGATGGGGGAAGAAGGGCCGGGGAGCAGGCCTCCATCGGGCAAAGTTGGGCAGTGCATGCAAAAGGTCTTAAAACACCGGCCTTGGCTCCCACTGACACTCTGAAGAGTCACATTTTTCCCAAGTGTGTGTTCCAAGCCATTGGCCCCTCCAATTATTTCTCATCCACACACGGGGTATCTTCCAAACCGACCAGTCCACCCCACTTGGTTCGTCTTTCGATCTTTCTCGTCCAGACCAGCGTAATCGATATGTCATGTTTTTTACGTGGGCTAATTACGATTACATGTAAGACGGATATTTTAGATAAACAATTTTACTCGTTCAGATGAGTACTAAATATTTCTCACACATGCATACATATACAAACTTAAGAACGACACGAGCTCTGTGTTGTTTCCAAAAACAACACGAGCTATGATAACAACACGAGGTGTTGTTTGCCAAGAAATAATTGGTTGTTGAATGCCCACTGTTACCACCAGGCAGACTCGGGGATGCTCTTTAGTCGTGGGGAACCAAATTACAGGTGCACTTGCGGGTGTCCACATGACGATGGCAACTAATATAATTAAGTTACATTAATTAGCTTCAAGGGCAACAATGTGAAATAAAAAAGAAGAGGAGTAACAAAGGGCTGGATGTTTGTACGTGTAATGTATTACATTTCAGTATGTCACTACCTCCATTTCCCAAGCTCATTAGAAGAATGATGCCCAATTGTTTCGGTTTCAAGAAAATACGTGCCTCCTTCAAGCTTCTGGGTAGCCCATCACGCCAAAAATTTCTCTAATTTCTCCACATCTTCCACACTCCCGATAAACAGTGGCACTCGTTGATGTATCTGCAATGCAAACAGCAGCATGATCAAAAGGTGAATCAATTGGAATTTGCCAGTGCAGACGTTTCATGGGTTCTTGGCTGGTGAAAGTTAGAAGTGTTTGTTAAAATGCCACGCCATGGGGAGGCGGAAGGGGTTCAGAATTGGCATACCTCGGTGGGCATAATGTCGAGGATCCTCTGGTGGCCGTCGGACCCCTTGCCACCGGCCTGTTCAACAATGAAGCTCATGGGGGCACACTCATAGAGCAGCCTCAGCTTGCCGTTCTTGCTCTTCTTGTCACGAGGGTAGCCATAGATGCCACCATAGAGCAGGGTGCGGTGGAAGTCGCCGACCAGGCTGCCGATGTATCGCGCCGAGTAGGGCTTGCCGGATGGCCCGGGGTCCTTGAGGGAGTCCAGGTAGGCCCTCAGCTTGTCGTCCCACAGCTGATAGTTTCCCTCGTTGAAGGCGTAGATCTTGCCGGCCCTGGGGATCTTCACTTCCTCCTGTGTGAGCACGAACTCGCCGTACATGGGGTCAAGCGTGAACACGTAGACGCCCTTCCCCACCGTGAGGACGAAGATGACGGAGCTCGAGTACATGCAGTAGCCGGCTGCGAGCAGGTTGCTCCCGGGCTGGCAGACGTTCACCACGCAGCGCTGCTCCACGTCGTCCAGCTGCACACACCGTCTTGCACTTAGAAAGTCGGAATCAGGGAACGATTCACAGGGAAGGGGGGGGTAGAGTTCGTTTCCTGATCTTACGTTGGTGTCATCACCGTGGTCGGCGAGGCACTCGTCGTTGGGGCTGTAGATGCCGAAGATGGAGCCGGTGGAGACGGCGGCGTCGATGTTGGAGGAGCCGTCGAGGGGGTCGAAGACGACTATGTAGTTGCCGGAGTAGCTCTCCTCTACGGCGACTGGGACGTCCTCCTCCTCCGAGGCGATGATCCCCGTCCGGCCGCTCGACTTCAAACAGTTCGAGAACACCTGCACCGTTGACCAGTCAACCGGTTCAGCACTTCTTCCGAGTTCCGAGTCCTCTGATTGACCTCGTCAGACCAGTTTGTTAAACCCGCGAGGTCGCAGGTAGTGGAGGGGCTGACCTCGTTGGAGACGACGTCGAGCTTCTTCTGGTCCTCGCCCTGGACGTTGACGGCGCCCTGGACGCCGGTGAGGTTGGAGATGCCGGCCCGCTGCACGAGCGCCGCGATCTGCTTGCAGGCCATGGAGATGCTCGACAGCACGATGGTCAGCTCGGCGTCGATGTTGCCGGCCTGCTCCTGCTTCAGCAGCCACCCCGTCAGCGTCTGGATCTCGTAGCCGCTCTTCCTCTTCGTCACCGCCGCCGCCGGGGCCGCGTCGATTGCCGCGCACCGCACGAGCACCCTGACGCCGGTCGATGGCGCACAGCCATGCTTCCTGCCCGGGCAGATAACCGCACGTTGCCGCCGGCCGGCCGCGTGGAGCAGGAAAGGGGACAGGCGAGACGCCGACCGTGATCTGCCGGCGCCGGAGAAGAGGAGCTGGGAGGAGGACGTGGGCATGGCAGAGGCAGCCATTACGTACGGGCAGTGGGTCGATAGGTTCTGGTTAGATGGATTCGGACACTGCATGCGCAGTATGTTTGTGTGCGCGCGCGCTCAAAGTTGGGGGGGTTGCCGTCTCGTTGCAGTGATGGATATCTTTCTCCGGCGGTGTTGGTGGATGGAGGGGAGGGTGCATAGAGAAGGGAGAAGCAAACGTAAGGCTGGTGTCCATCTGGGTATGACATGGATGAATGTCTCTCCTATACACTCAGGTTATTTTGGAACTTTTGATATGTACTCTTCTCTGGAATATGCACTCCTCTTGGAAATCATGAATGGTTGAAATGCTATTTTCATTCCCTATAATTGTGGTTTCTCTCTCTCATGCGAGTATATGCATGTTCATATATTTGTGCTTCCGCGGTACATACGAAGTAATGCTCAAGGGTCCGATGGAAGAAAAAAAGAAATTGTGCCCATAAATTAGGAATCGGATCCCGAGGCGTTACAGAATGGTATCAGAGCACGAGAGACGAAACATGGTTAAAACCATTCCAAATGTCCAAGTAATAGGAGAAGAGATAGGCTATAGTGGGAGAAGGGTAGAGTATAATTAGAACCTGTTTAGATCAAACCCTCAGTTAGTAAATGTTTATTCTCAGAGCTATGCCACCGAGAAGACAAAGAGAGCTTCCCCAGGCTGATGAGAGGGGATCGAGGGTGGATGACGCCAACATGGTGAACGATGGGGCTGTCAATGCTCCGGCGGTCAGGGGCGGACAAGTGCCCAATGCAGGAATCAATCTGGAAGGGTTTATGCAGAGCTTCCAAGGACAGATGCAGGCCATGCAGTAACAGATGCTGCAGCAGCCTACGCCCGCACCACGTCACGACCTGCCGACGCTTGATCGGTTCCTAAGGTTGGCACCTCCTATTTTTAAGGGGGAGAGCCGTCCAGAGATGGCTGAGTCATGTCTTAGCAAAATGAAGAATAAATTTTACGTAATGTGATGTCCTGAGGAAGAGAAGGTGAATCTGGAGGCCTATGTACTACAAGATCAAGCTGACTTGTGGTGGAAGGCCAAGATGAGGACCACCTTCGTAGACTACCACGATGGCAACATATTATGGGAAGAGTTCCTAGTTGTCTTCCGAGAAAAGTACTTCCCCAAAAATGTACGAGATGCTAAGGAGCAAGAATTCTTGAGCCTCGATCAAGGAAGCATGTCAGTAGTGGACTATGAGGCCAGATTCTCCGCTCTAGGATAGTATGCTCCACACATATTCGACAACTCACGTCGAAAGATGAAGAAATTCATCAGCGGGTTGCGTGGCAGCGTCTGGCGCTATGTGGCTACCCAAGACCTTGACTCCTACACTGTGGCATTGAGGCTTGCTTATCTAGCTGAGCAAGAGAACACAAGGTAATAATCAAAACCATAAAATCTAAGAGGCGTATGGATTAAACTCTAAGAAATGCTCTAAGAAATACTCGTGTAGGTTCACTGAGGAGAAGAAGAAGATGGGCAAAAGGCCTAGGCAGGCTGGAGGGAGGTAGGACAAGGAAAAGGTGGCACGCCATGAGCCAATGCTTAAGAATAGGCTGAGGGTTCCGTTCTGTGTCCATTGTGGGCACAACCATCCTGGGCAGGAGTGCTGGAGGACAAAGGGCAAGTGCTACGAATGCGGCGAGGCTGGACATATTGTGAGGAACTGCCCTAAGAAGGCTCAACAAAAGTCATTTCCCCAGTAGGAGAAGATTCAGTACAGAGGGCAAGTCTATGCACTAATGCAAGAAGAGGTAGACAATACCCCTACCGTGGCTGAAGGTACACTCCTTGTGGCCAATGTTTATGCAAAAGTCTTGTTTGATCCGGGGCTACACACACGTTCATATCCACTAGCTTTGCTAATCAACTAAAGAACCAACCCCAAGCCACATTCCTTGGGGAAATGATAGTTAGTACACTGACCAGGAAACAAGTCCACACCAAGCTTGTGATCCCTACTATTGAGGTTAAAATCTATGGGAGAAGATTTCTGGGGGAAGCATACTGATGTGACACGACCTTGGACCTACTAGCAAGCACGTTTCGCAACGTAAATGGGCCGTAATTGGCGGCCGGCTCACCCGACACTCACCCAAAACCCGGGGTGACTCGGCGATGGCAAGTAGAGGATGTGGGGGTTGGTCCCTTACTGGTAGAGGGCTGGCAAGGCCAGAGGGTCTCCCAAAGGGGTTTGGCTAATCCAATTCTAGGGCCGACCCGATGCCGAGGGCACGGGTGCACACTTCTCCCACGGTGGCCACTCGGAAGCACTCAGGCTTGCGGGACCAAGCTCTCTCTCACCGTCCAGCAGAGCTATGAGCTAAAATTGAATGAAAAGCACTTAAACTAGAGCAAGGGTAGAGTGCTTACTCGACCGGTTTGAAGAACAAAAATCTCTCAATGCAGGTGACGCACTTTTCGCAGCCTTCACAAGAATCACCACGTGCAAATTCAAAAAGGAAATCTTATTTGAATTCAAAAATGATAGCAGAGGTTATAGGCAAAGAGATTTGAATTTTTCAATAACGAATTTTCCTACTGTTAAGGAAGCAGCGGGGAAAATGCAAGATGCTCAGGGGGCAACTATTTCACCCCTGGGAGGGTTCTGCCGGGGCCGGTATGTGCGGTGATGGGAGTGAGGGGTAGGACACAGCCACGGGAGGGATGCCAGAGGTTAATCGGCCTCGAGCACCCACTCTCATGACTAGATCCGCCTCAAGGTGGCACTGTGCACTCGCCTTTTATGGAGAGTCATGGGGAGACCAAGTGGCACGAGAGATTTTCTGTGTTAACGGGAAACATGGCTGGGATGCGAGCGTGCCAGTCGATTTCTTGATAATCACCCGAGGAACCGAACGTTTAACTGGGGATGTGCCGCCAGGGTGTGGCACGTGGACTCGGGGGATGAGCGACACATGGAGGGAAGAGTGGTTCCGTGGGTGCGAGTGTGCAGGCGATTGTGGGGAGTCGTGTATAGGACGTCTTTCCCCACCGACTGCAAGCAGTCAGTGGTTTTTTACATCGGATTGAATCTGAAGACCTTCGTTCGATGTCAAAGTGGAGTTCGTATTCCTGAAGCCCAGGATGAAGACTCGAGAGTACTTTGCAACTATAGGTTCGTCTCAGACTGGGTCGTGCTGGCTGGGGGTAAAGGGTGCTGGGGGTTCACACTGGGTGACATAAAGGGTAGCTGGAGGCCCGAACGTGAATGCGAAAGCATACATCCAACTAGCGGTGTAACACTGAGATGTATATGTATTTACAGGCGGGCCGTGATAGCCCGGGTACAATAGGGGCATGCCTCGGGACAATTCCAACATGCTAGTCAGTCCCCGGGTCGATGCGTGACGTATGAGTACATGTGTGTTTCACAGAGAGTTCCTACCGTGATGTAGGCCACAATCGCAATGTCGAATGGGGGCTTGTGGCTGACTGGGCGACTGAGGGGACACATCGGTCCTGTATCTGGAGGAGGGTCGATCATGGCTCGAGTCAAGCGATTGACGTGGCCTTGTTTCTAAGAGGGAGCAAGACGTCATGACGCGCGCATGGTCGTGGCCGACGGGCACATGAGGGGCGACCCTGGCATTGTTGACACCCATTTTATGACCAATTAGTTTAGTCATCTCCTTGCTCATTTTAATGATGCTCCGAGTTGTTCACCCTTGTCGAGTCTTCTTGGGCAGTTAGAGGTCTCTTTCATGGGTCATTGCCTTCCTTGGTTGGGTCTTATCCATGTTTCATTGCTAGGCAAGCACTTTCATTTCATTAATTGCCCTTTTGTGCATAACGCATCCTTAATGGCACGTTATAGTAATATAACGCCCCTCATGAGTTCCGTTATAATCCTTTCATCGTCTTTCTCATCGTCTCACTCACCGTCTCATCCAGCATCTCATATAGAGTCTCTATCATTTAATGGACCTATACCCATCCATTATTCATCATATAACGCCCTCAGGCTGGTCTGTTACCTTCTCTCTGAGTGGAAGCTACCGACTCACCCATCGTCTCATCCACCGTCTCTCCTTCAGTCTCATTTAGCGTCTTTGTTGCTTAACAGATCTTTGTTCATCCATTATACCTATAACATAACGCACATAACCTGGTCCATTATATACCCCCAAAGGTCGAGTCTACCACCTCCTCCACCGACTTCCTCGTCGTCCCAGCCACCATCTGCCTGGACATCTTCATATCCATAACGGACTGTGTTCCATCCATTATATTTTCACTATAATGCTCTTGTTCCTATCCGTTTTACTCCCTAGAGTCCTAAGTCCGAGCGCTTCCCCTGTTGTTCTTATCTTTTATTGGATAAGGTCACATGACGGATTGATGATGGCGCGTTATATTCACATGGCGGTCTATCGTGGATGCGTTATGTCAAACGGAAGAGTTTTAGCAGAACTGCTCCCCTCTGCTATTCCGTGGATGGATTACAAAGTTTGATGTCTTGATTTCTCTCTCAAATCTGATCTTTAGAACCTTCTGTTGGTTTCTATGGACTCTTGGGAGCATTATCTTTAAGAGTTTGTCCATAGTCCTCCTACTTTTCAACTGTTCTCTCTCCAACTCGTCCCAAGACTTGGAGGGTCAAATATTATTGCTTACTGCTATATCTGTCAGTTCAATGTACCCCATGACAATCCTTTTTTCCCTTTAGGGGCTTTACACCCCCTTGGGAGGCCTCGCGGGTTCCAAGTGGTATCAGGTATATTTGATAGTCCTATCGGGTATATCTAGTATCCGGGATCCGGGTCGTCATAGGTGGTATAAGAGCGTTTGTCGTGTGTGGTACATGGAAATCTCGGATATGCAGTTACCTGAGTCGTAAAAGTCCTGTACAGTCGTCCAGCCTTTAGCTAGTGGATTTTGCTGGCGTTAGGTTTCGTGATTTATTTTTCGTTTGTTGGTGATCCTGCTCGTGTCAGAATTGTTCGGTATGTTTCTTCTCCATTGTGATGTCTGTCTCAATCATGTTGTACTTGGTAGTGTTCGCCGAAAGGCTTCAATCTGCAGTACCTTGTTCGAGAGTTTTCTTGTAAGTTGTTCAAGTTGCTGTTGACTTTTAGCATCGGTGTGTTGACCGTACACATCCTTACGTTATTTTGGTCACTCCAGCTTGAGTCCGTTTCAGCTCCTGATGTGTCTCACTTCGGTCGAAGTGCTCGACTAGATTCCATGTTTGAGAAGTTGCTCGAGCGAGCTAAGATTTTTCCTTCCTGGTGAGCTTTTGTTGCTGAGCTTCTTGATTCTCGTCCCTTCTGGTGGAATCTTTTTCGCGGCTTGCCTTGGAATTACTGCCTTAGTAATGCTTCTGTCCTATGTCTGCTTAAGTGTGGACAGCTTTATTTTGAGTCTGATCTACTCCTCGCTTATTGGTTACTTAGCTTTGAACTTCGTTATGGTGTTGAGAGCTATAGCGTACCATGTTCGTCGTGCCATGTCCAATGGCCGATGTGTTGAGAAGGCTCATTCATTGTTTTAGGACGTAAAGGTAAGCTGAGATTAGCATTTTTTCTTGTACTTTGTGCTGAAGCTGGTACTCTCGTTTATTGCACTTAGGTTCCTTGTGATCGATCGCTCGCTGGATCAGTATTCATGGCGTGTTAATTGCGATTCTGATTTGTTGCAGTGCCATCATACGTGTGCTGAGATGCGATTGCTGAGGTCTTTCCTGATGCCTATGTGCATTGTTTAAGAGTGCATAGCGGAAGTGTGTGGGCTGGCTACCCACTGGTCGAGGATCGTTATGGTGAGATTCTCGCTGGTCGAGAGGTTTTGCTTCTTCTCAATGTGACTTCATCTTGGCTTCCTGTGCCTTGATGTCGTCTGTTGTCGTGCTATTACTGGAGTCATTCTGGTGTTGACATTGGCATTGGTGAGTATTGGGGAAATTTGTCGGCATTCCTACTGATTGAGTACCCTCTACTCTACATGTCTTTTCTTGGGTGTTATATTCTCAGGACGTGAGCGTGGTTCTTGAGATTCGTTCCCTGAGATTGTCGTTTCCTCGTGGTCGTGGGTCTTTTCTTGGTGAGCTGCTCGATGCATGACTTGTCCCTTGTAGTCGTGTGTTCAACTGTTCTTGTGTCTTGATGTGACCCAACTTGCGGTCGTGTTCTGTGGTTCTGTGTCCCGTATGGAGTCGGGATCCTGCAAGTGCTGCCGTTGTTATCGTTTTAGCACTATTTCTCTATGATTTTGTGTATCTGTCTTGGCACTAAGTAGACCTTGATCTTGTCGGTTAGCTTTGCTGTACTCTTCTTTCCCTAGTGGAGTTAGCTCGCGACTCGATCAGATGTAATATCTGAGTGAGGACTGACTGGATTGTGTTTGTGGTCCAGTGCTATTATCGTTGGTGTCCTGTGTGCTAGGTGTTCCCTGTTACCTTTGGCACTGGAGCCATTGATGTTGTCGAGCTGTTAGCTGTGAGGACTATGCTTCCTTGTTTAAGCTAATGCTTGCCGTGTCTGTGGTTTTGTTTCAATATCTGTTGTCGTGGCATGTGTCGTGTCTCTTTCCTTGTGAGACGTAAGTGACGTTGCCTTGTTCGGAGGTGTTGGACTTGTGTTCACTTGTGTCGTGCTCGGTCTTGAGCGTGTGGTTGTTTTTATGGTCTGACTGTTTACCTCTGAGCGATATTTCTCGTGATTCGTGTTAGTGTCATTGGGTTGTTCTTCTTTGCTTCTCCTTTGCTTAGTCCTTAAATTTCGAGGGTAAAATTTCTTAAAGGAGGGGAGGATGTAATACCCTGGATCCTTATTGGGTCTTCTTGGATCTTTAGTAGGTCTTTTGGATCTTTTCTAGGGACACGCGCGGCCAAACACCCATTTTGTTCGCGAGAAAGGAGCTCTCTACACTTGCTCGTCCTGTCTCCGTGTGTGTGTGTATGTGTGTGGAGAGAGAGAGAGGGAGAAGCAGATTATAAGGAGATATGTAGAGAGATTGACAGATAGGCCTACGATACAGATAGGAAACAGAGAGCTGCCTTCCCTCTACTCTTCCATAACCTCAATTCTCTCTCCCGGTGTCCTCTCCATGGGTAACCACAGATTCAGGTTAGCCGACATGATGCCCAATGCATGGTTCCACAAGCTCAAGGTCATGGGCAGGGCCAGCAGGAACGCAACAACCCTTCACACCTCCAAGAAGCCCCACCCCACCAGAACAGGCGGCCCTTCCACGCCCAAGCCGCTGCCTCCGCCGCCGCACCCACCAGCGGAGCCACCCTACCTGCAGCCCCGCAGGGCTTCCTACTACTTCCCCAGCCGGCAGGAGAAGGGCCCCGGCGGCCCCAGCTCTCCCGTCCACCCGCGGGCCTCCGACACGCTTTTCCCCATCGACCCCCCGAGGAAGTCCAAGAAGAAGTCGAGGAGGAAGCAGCCCAGGCCTTCCCACAAGCTCGTCTCCTCCGCCGGCAGCTGGAGCTGCCGCGCCACGCTCGGCGCCGTCTGGCAGGGCGAGGCCGCCATGCTCGAGCTCCCGCCGTCTCCCGAGACCCCACGTCGCCGGAAAGAAGACCAGCCCGACGGCGGCGGCGGCGGCGGCGGCGGCGGCGAGGTGCTCTACTTCGACAAGCTCGTCATCGCCGAGCACTACGAGAACTGCGACAGCGTCGAGGCCTGGTCGCGGTCCTGTAGCTGCAAGCTCGTCTCCCCTGTAGCCGAGGACGTGGTCATGGACATGGGGAGCAACAGCTCCTCGTCCACAACGAAATTTGCAGAGATCGGACTCCGACCAATCCTCACAAAGCAGCCCGCCAACAAAGCTTCTCCGAAGCCCTGCACCAAATTGGAGGACGACGCCAAAATCCTGAGCTCAAAGCCGAATAAGTCTCACAAGTTGGGATCTTTTCCTCCTCCCAAGGAAACCCAGAAGAGCTCCCTGCGGAGACCATCGCCTGCCGGAACCCAGGGCCTCAGGATACGCGCCACCTCCCCGAGGCTGGCGAGCAAGAAGGTCGTCCGGGCGCACAGGAGCAGGAAGGCGGCGGCGACCACGCCGAGGAAGGGACTCTCGGAGAGCTTCGCGGTGGTGAAGTCGTCGTCGGACCCGCAGAGGGACTTCCGGGACTCCATGATGGAGATGATCGTGGCGAACAACATCCGGGCGTCCACCGACTTGGAGGATCTCCTCGCCTGCTACCTGTCGCTGAACGCGAACGAGTACCACGACGTGATCGTGAAGGTGTTCGAGCAAATCTGGTTCGATCTCACTGATGTTAGGTGTCGGGAGGTCCATAGGTGACGGCGCTGCAGGAGTGGTTAGATGGCACTGTTACCACCCTCCAGTACTCTACGATGCCGATCGATATTACAGTAACCATTAATCATTAATTTTCTCTGTCTTCCAGTGTTCTTGATCCCCACTCTTAAGTTGTTATTTTTTTTTCCTTCCTTACTAACGTTAACCAATTAAGTGTCATGAGATTTTGTCTCTTCATGGGGACACAGCATGTTGGGTACTTACCTAATTATATGGACCCAACAATTGAAAGAGAGAAATTAAGTAGAAAAATTGGCTTGTTCTTCCAAAATATGTAGCTCAGCTCCATTTTTCTTCGATCTGTCTCGAGGTTCCTAGTGAGGAAGCTAGCTAGGGAGAGAGGCAGTAGAACAAAGACGTGATTAGAGAGACGCTTCTCCGTAACGTAGTTGTCAGGTTTTTCCACTAATGACATATCAATATATGTTTAAGACAAATTAAAGTACAAGAACGAATTAACAGCCTGGAGCTTGCTCATACCCAGCTGAATCCAAATTTTTGAGACGTCCATTTCGTCCTTTCCAAGTGAGAACAGGTGACACTGTCAACGTACAGAAGACCGTATAAATGCCTCCGTCGTCTCTGTATTCCGAGGGCGACTACGTACAGGTAGCAGACAGGACAAACGTATACTCCTCCCCATTCCTGGTATTCATACTTCATACATACTCGTATACATAAATAGATATACATATATACGCGTATATGTATGTATATATGTGCTCATGGAGATAAGATTAATGAGGTCCATAGAATTATTATTTTCAGGCCTAAAATTTAATTTCCTAATTCCCTAAACAATAATAATAATAATAAAACCTAAACCAAATAACCCCCCCCCCTCCACCTCTCTCTTCTCTCATTCTCTCCATCACTCTCGCCCGTCACTCTCCCTCTTTCTTCTCTCCTCTAGTAGTCAACGGCGACGAGGAGATGAGCGGGCGGGGTGACAACAACAGCGTGCAGTGAGGACGGGAGCGGGAGCGTGGTGGAGCCACGTGGTGAGCCATTCACGGTGGTGGAGTGTCGGCCGTAGGAGGAATGGCATTTTCACAACGATCTGAGGTTTTTAGCGAGCCAAATCTTCGTGAGAGGCAGGGGGTGGATTTCGCACCCTCTTTGTCTATTTCCCATTGTTTTGGGCCGAGGTTAGATCGAGAGAGGGTCTTATGTTGAATTTGGGGAAATAGCATGCTCGAGATAGTGCGGAAATTTTTGATCGATCCGAGCCAAGATTTATAGTTAGTTTTATTCCATTTTGTTCCTGGAATGTCCAGGGAGAAAATCCCCATTGTTTCCCCATCATCTGGAGGTAATTGGGGAATGGACTGGCACCTCGGAGGGGTGTTCTATCCCGAAAGACCCCGTAGGAGGCGGCCCAGGTGATGGCTGTTGGGTCTGGCACATTGCCCAATTGGGCGGCCAAGGTCCTGGTTGCCCATGAGTGTGCCCACTCGGCGGCCAGATGGGTGGCTGCCTAGGTCTGTGGGTGGCCACCACTCTGGCCATGCAGAACAGGGCTGGGCAGCCACTTAGATGGCCCCCCAAGGGGAGAGTCTGGGCGAGCAGATCTTTGGTCACCCTGGGTTGTGGACGGCTAGAAGGCTGGCCACCCAAAGTTTCTTATCTCCAATGCATTGGACGGCCGTAAGAGTGGCCGCCGATGACCTTCTGGCAGCCAGACTTATGGCAGCCTATGTTTTAAGACTTCTGAGAGTCCTTGTGATTTTGTGTATACTTAGATGTCATTCCCACGTATAGTGAGTAGGCCGGTAGTCCTTGTTTCTATCTTCCCACTTGATGTAGTAGCTTTGAGTGATATCGTAGTTCGACCATATCTATGTGGGTGAGTTGGTGATTCCTATTTCGATAGGCTTTCTACCTTGAGAGCTTCGCCCCTCCTAAAGCCCTAGGTCGTGAGGAGTTCATCTAGGATGAGGGATTTCCCATGAGACAGTTTCAAGCTGGCTACCATGGGCCCCTGCGTACGTTGGCACGAGGAGTCTGCCTACGTTCCCGGAGCTAGTCCGTGAGGAGTCCGCCTACTCTGGAGCCTAAGTCTGAGCTGGAGGAAAACCAATCTTTTAGGGCCAAGATGTTGAGGAGTCTGTCTAGTGTGTGTACACGTGGTTGGGGGCTCGGACACCGTGTTGACGAGCATGGACCCGGCTAGTATAGTTTCTATATATGGGTGTATGTGTAGGATGGTGTGCATGAGTATATTATTACCTTGCAGGGTGAGGTTGAGCTTACCTTCCAGTTAGTGAGATAGTATTTCCACGTCAGTGAGGGCGTGGCTTCCCAACTAGGTAGTTGTGATTCTCACTGGTTAGCACGAGGCTTTTCCCGACATCGAGGTCATGGATCTTCTGAGGATAGAGATAGAGATTCTTGACCGCACAGTGTTAGTGTGGTTTCCCAGTGTCGTGTACGAGGTCTTCCCAACAGAGGTGTCGCAGGCCCTTGACAGCATTGTCGTGGCCCTTCGTCGATTAGCTTAGTGGTTTCGGACCATAGGGAGGTCGAGGTTCTCGATCATAGCCTAGAGCACCGTGTTCCATGCCTACTGTTGCTCTTGTTGTTGTTGTCATTGTCATTATTGTTATTTTTGTGATTTATTACCGTTATGTGTGGTGGGGATCCACGGGACCCCTACTGAGCCAATGTGATGAGGCTAACCCCTTTCGTTTAACATCCGGTGTTCCTTCTCGCGTGTCCGAGTTCGAGGCGGCATCCGAGGAGTTCTTAGTTGCTAGCATGCTTGAGTCGGGGTATGCCCCAAGGCTTTGTACTTTTCTTTTCTGTTAGACTATGCCATCGACGCTGCAGCATCCCTCCGGCTTCCCCGGACCGCCATCCAGAACGTGGGCCCCACGAGAGCGTGTGCCAACATAGTCAAAGCGGCCCCGAGTGCAGCCCGTCAACCCGATCGCGTCGCTCCCGATTTTCCTTGTAGCCCTTGACTTTCAGGAGCCGCCCCCTGCGGAGGTTGTACAGGTCACCGCGGCTGCAGCAACTTTCGGTACCCCTGGGCCGATGGACGATCCTCTAGAGGAGGGGGAGATCGTGCCCGAGGGCAGCATAGTCCCGGTGGCCGCGGTGAGCATGGGGACCTTTCAGCTCTCCCTTCGCCTTATTACGACTTCTGGGCGATTCGCCTCAGGCAATGGGTGACTAACCCTGTCTTGTATATTCAAGAGGAGGCAGAGCCCTCGGAAGCACGCGCCGCCGGAGCTCGCAGGGCCATCCCCAAGCGTAGGGAGCTTCCCAGTCCTGCGGGAGAGGACAAGCTGAGATCGCTCTGGGGGCCGGAGGTGGAGCTGCTGGTGTCGCTCCTGCAGTCAGGGGCCAGCCTAGAGCTGACGGTTCCCCTTCCTCCTCTTCCGACGCTCTCGACACCGGTGGAGACTCAGCTGTTGCGGGGAATCCTGGCGAGCATCGCCATCCTCGGGGAGGAGGAAGTGCAAGCAGAAGGGGCCGCGGGTCTCCTGGCAATAATGTCTGGCCCGGTTTCCTTTGACGTCCCTCCCCCGACCCAGAGCGAGGTCCCTGCCTTGCCAGGCCGCGAAGCGATGATGTCAAGCGATCCGGCGATGGTCTCGCCTGCTCCCCTGGCGGTGGCCGACCGGGAGTTATCCTTTGAAGGGGGAGGGCCTAGTGATTTGGCCGTGGCACTTCCCTCTTCACCGACTGCAGTGGATGCCGAGATATGGGCTGTCGTGGATAGCGCGGTGGAATTCACTCTTCCGACGGTACCTTCAATTGGTCACGCTACTTCAGACGCACCAGTTCGACAGATGCTACTGATGCTTCGGTCGATGATGCTTGCCGACCCCTCCCTCACATACCGAGGGGTGCATGCGATGGTGATGCAGCTAACCGGTGCACTACAGGTGCTGGGCTACCCGCTGGAGGAATGGTCGCGACGAGTCCTATTATTGTTGAAATACATGAACCATCGTAAATTCCTTGAGACTCGGGCCCCCAACGAGCTTGCCGCCATCAAGGCCCAAGAGGGTGAATATCTGCAAGCTTTGGGGGTGTGTTGAAGCAACGAGGAGCAGCACGAGAAGGCCTTGGAAGGAGGTCACCGCGACGCCCACACCCTCAAGAATAGAATCGAGGAACTAGAGGGCTATCTTATAGTAGCCAGGACTGAGCTGGCTGAGGCCGAGGCAACCATCGAGAGGGAGAGAGAGGCGCTTGCCGTTGCCAAAGCCAAGGCAGCGTCCGTGGAAATGGAGCTGGCGCACCTCGAGGAGCAGAGGAGCCGATTACGCGACATGACAGACTTTTCTTGCGTCGGGATTCTCCCCCTCAAGGATATCTTCTGGGGCATCGACTGAGCATTGCTCTCTTCAACCCTCCTTTTGTACTCTGCCTCTCTCTCTTCTCTTCTTTTTCTTCTTCTTTTTTTTGACATGTAACCAGGGGTATGCCCTGAAGCACGTGCATCCCTCTTTTGATTGAAAGAAATAGAACAACCTTATCGTGTAGATCTCTTGTGTGTGGCCTCGGTAGCCCTCCTCCCCCCCCCCCTTTTTTGCGCCTCGCTTGAAATGCATCGACGGGGTGTAAGCCTTTGCGGTAGCTCGCCCAGGGAGAACCAGGTAGGCATTCTTGTTAGCGCACAGGAGAGTGCTCGCCCTCCCAGGGGAAGGATGAGGGGACCACTCCACTGTGCGAAGCAGATTACTAACCGGTCTCGCTCGGGCACCCGAAGGGGATGGAGGCAAAAGTTCATTCATTCGGTGATGTGGACGTGAGGTCCAAATCAAAGGAAGTACCCATCGTCCCAAGGGATAGTGAGAAGAGTTTGTTCGGTTCAAATGGCACGGACGAGAGGTCCAAGTCAAAAGGAGGTATTCGTCACCGGAAGGGACGAAGAGAAGAGTCTATTGGTTCAAATGACTTGGATGGGAGGTCCAAGTCAAAAGGAGCTCTTCGTCACTCGGAGGGACAGAGAGAAGAGTTTATTGATTCAAATGACCTGAATGGGAGGTCCAAGTCAAAAGGGAGGTATTTGTCACCCGAAGGGACGGAGAGAAGAGTTTATTGATTCAAATTATCTGGACGAGAGGTCCAAATCAAAAGGAGGTATTCGTCCCCCGAAGGGACGGAGAGAAGAGTTTATTGATTCAAATGACCTGGACGAGAGGTCCAAGTCAAAAAAGGACACACACACAAATACAAAAGGACGTATATGCAAACACCATGTGGGCGGGCTGCCGTTGATGTCCCCATCAGATAGAGCCAGAAAAATGATACTTCCAAGGGAGACCATACCGGTGCTCCAGTCGCTTCACATCCACCTCGTCCAACTCACTGTGATTCGGAGCCGATGTCACCAATGATGTCCTCGAGGCCCGCCCACTCCCCAACTCCTCAACATCCGGATGCTGGTCCGCCATGGAAGGAGTAGGAGAGCTAGAGGAAGATGATTCTGTTGACTCCGGAGGAAGATGAAGCTGCCGAATTACTACTGTAATAATCTTCACCTGCTTCGCGAAGGCCGCCACAATTCTCTGCTCCTTCGAGTTACCCTCACGGTGCATGAGCAAACCCCAAAGGCAGTAGCGATGGAGAGCAAAACCCTAAGCCATGGGAGTATAGAACGCATACAACGCATAAAGCTTATAACCCCTAGCGAGAGGTGGCGCGACATTTCGATCTCCGAGAAAAGGGGCCTCCTCGCCTTAATCCATCAGGATTATCATCATTATGGGCACACTTCTAGGATAGCTGCTTCACGTGGCCCCTATTAAAGTTGGATCTCCACCCACCTGAGCCACAAATGTCCAGTCCAAATAGCTACTCAACTGAGCCTAATTTTTCTCGGGAGTAGGAGGGGGACAAGTGGAGATGGGGATTTCCACAGCCCATGTACGAGCGGCCCAACAAGGTCCTGCCAGACTGAACAAGGCCCAGCTCCCTCAAGTGATAGCCCTGTTGGGCCCACTTGCTATGAGATAAGCCTAACAAAGTCACTCAGAACCAAGCACTTCCTTGGTGGCCTCTAGGCTCGGAAGCCCGAGCGTCGGTCCGAACGGGGAAGGTCACCCACTGCTGCCTCATACCCCTTCGCCGAGCTGCGCCCCCATCACTCGGGTAAGAGTTAGCGCCCATGCTCGAGCCGACCGACGGATGCTTATAGCAGTTGAGAGTTCTTCAATAGCCAGGAGTTTATAAGGATAAGGGAGACCAAGAGTCCTTAGGCTATAAAGAGCCCACGTCGAGGACGTAACCCCCCTCCTGAAACTCCTCTGCTCACAGGACTCATGCAGCTGGCGCACTATTTAAACCTGGGAAACCCTCCAGCGAAAGGTAAGGCCAGAGTAAGCCTAAACTCCCTGAGCAAGAACCACTTCACCACTTGGTGGAGAGGAATCTTGCGCCCTCATCTCCTTCCTTCTACCCCTCGCACCAGGGTTCTACTGACTTCGGCATCGGAGGGTTTACCCTGGGGATTCATCCCTGGGCTCCTCTGACCCGTTTCCCTTTCTTGCTATTCATAACCTTGTGGTCATCATCTCCGGCTCAAGACAAGCGCGAGATCGCCCCTCTTCATCTGGTGCCGTCTGTGGGAAATGAGCAAATAGCCGACATGGTGCGAAGGAGTTCCAGCAGGAGGGTCGCAGGTGACAAGGGGAAAGCTCGGGCAACTGAGGAGGGTGCCCCTTCCCACCATACGGGGAACACCCCCTCTCACGCCAGCGACCCAACCGGCAACCTACCCCCACCCACGGTGGAGGGGCAACCCCCTACCGGGAGCGAAGACCCCCTCCAAACCCTCAACGCAAAGCTGGATAGCCTCATTGATCTAATGAGGACCCAGGCGACAAGGGAGGAGCATTCACGACTTCCCCGGGTGAGCCCCCATCGTGGGGAGGCTTCCTTGCAAACTGCAGGGGGCCGCTTCATCCTCCCGGGACGGCAGATAATCCACAATCAGTCAGGTGGACCATCGCAAGCCCCTCCCCCGGAACAAGAAGCCTCCTCTACTCTAAGGAGAGAGAAGTCTGGAGCGCGACGGCCGCCTCCGGAGATAGAAGTTATCGAGGGGCGTCAAGGTAGCATCCAGGAGCGCCCTCGTAGCCCCACGACCCAGCGACAACCGGAGTTGTCCCTCCGGCTGCGAGACTTTGAGAGACGTTTTGCAGAGCAAGAGCGCGCCCTCCGCGCCTTGCAGAAGACCTCTCCCGCAGAGGATGAGGAGAAATCCCCATTCTATGATCACGTCTTGAAGTCAAAGATCTCTCCCAGGATCTCCCTCCTGACCTTCAAGTCGTATGACGGTCAGGGCGACCCGGCCGACCACTTTGACAGCTTCGACGCCCTGATGACTCTTCACAGGGCGTCCGATGCCATTAAGTGCCAAGCGTATAATTCAAACAATAATAAAAGGATGAAACCTGTTTTGCAACCTCGATTCTCCTCGAGACCCTGTGTAAAGGGAATATTAACGCCACCCCTCCAAGTTGGGTTCGGACCTCGGGAGCTATCCCGATATGACCATGATCCGACACCGCTCTGGGCCGATAGTTCGTTAAACCAAACTCATTCCCATTGGGATCCACTTCCGCTCTTTCATTGAGATTGCCGTCCCCCGGCAGACATTTGTATGATAACAATAATGAATAGAATGATATTGCTCTCATCACCCCAAGTCTCTATCCATGGGAATATCAGTAAGACCTTCGTGGGTCATGTTTAGACCTCGAGTTCGTCCCAATCATGATCATTGCCTGACTCACATCCTAGGCCTATAGCCCGCTATCTTTGAACATATATTTGTTTTGGGATCTAATCCCGGGACCTTTTCCCGTTGCCCTTTGGCTTCGAAAATATAAATGATGCCCACGCAAGTCTTGCTCTGACCGCGGGGGGACCACCGTAGTATGGTCGCGGTTTGATCTTACACCGGGCCGATAAACTTATTGGTTTCCGACCACTCTAACCGGGATTCAACCAAACGTTTTCGTTCCTCGAAACAATAAATTTACCGTACCTCGGCATACATATGCTCCGATTTTTCCGCGACGATTACGCTATTCTCAGGCCGGACACTCGTCCGAACATTAAATGGTCAACACACGATCGACATAATCTCAAATGATTTCTTTACACCCTCGTACGGGGACTTCAGTGTTTCTTAATAGATTTTATTTATGCAATTAACTTTCTGGCCATGAGGTCTTGATTTTCGGCGATTAATCAAGGGTGTTCCCCTCTCCGAGGGGATGTAAATGACATCGTGACCTTTATGGCGCGGCAGATTTTGATCCCGACACGAATCACACAATCGTCCAACCGAGTTAGATCGAGCGCACCAAGGGCTTCCATGAAGCCCGAATAAACCGTCACTTTGTGACTGACATGTCCTCGCACTAAATAAATAAATTGACCAGATAAATAAATAAATAACCATTTTTGATTAAAAAGTGCATCCACAGTACCTCTGAAAATAGAAGACGGAGGCCAAGCCGCGGTCGATGAATTGATAGAAGTCAACCTGGGAGATGAGAACGACCCTAGGCCGACCTTCCTCAGCGCCCAGTTATCTGCCAAAGAATAGAAGCTGTATGTTCAGCTGCTACAAGAATACCAGGATTGTTTTGCCTGGACCTACAAGAAAATGCCAGGACTCAGCCCTGCAGTTTCACAACACGAGCTAGCTATAAACCCTAAGATTGAGCCAGTGAAGCAACTGCCACGACGCATAAGGCCAGAGCTCATTACTCAGATATGCAAAGAAGTGGACAAACTCATTGATGTGGGTTTTATCGAAGAAAACTAATACACCACATGACTAGCCAATATTGTGCCCGTGAAAAAGAAGAATGGGTAGATCCGGATCTGTGAAGATTTTTGAGATCTAAATAAAGCATGTCCCAAGGATGATTTTCTAGTGCCAATCATGGAAGTCATGATTGACGCCACAACTGGCCACGAAGCCCTGTCATTTATGGATGGGTCATCCGGCTACAACCAGATATGGATCGCAGAACATGACCGGCTCCATACTGCCTTCCGAACCCCCAAGGGTATCTATCACTACAAGAGGATGCCGTTCGATTTGAAGAATGCTGGCGCAACTTACCAGCAGGTGATGACCAGAATATTTGATGAACTGCCCTACCATAAGGTCGAGTGCTACATAGATGACCTGGTGATCAAGAACAGAAGGAAAGAAGACCATCTGCAAGACCTCCGAGTTGTATTTCAGAGGCTCAGGCAGTATGAATTGAAGATGAACCCTATGAAATGTGCATTCAGAGTGTTGAGCGAAAAATTCTTGAGCTTCATTGTCAGATATCGGGGAATTGAAATAGACCCCACAAAGATCAAAGTAATCTCGGAGCTACCTCTACCAAGGAATCTCTCCGAGCTGAAATCTCTACAAGGCCATCTGGCTTATATCCAACGGTTCATATCCAACTTGTCAGTGTGGTGTCACCCCTTTCATAACTTGACAATGAAGGATGTTCCCTTTTATTAGGATGAAGAATGTCAAACAGCCTTTGATAAGCTAAAGGACTACCTAAAAATCCCTCTATTATTGGGGGCACCGGTGAAAGGACGGTCGTTGATTCTAGCCTCCTCCGTGACCAAAACAGCCTCCTAGGGGGTTTACGCAGACCAGCTTCACCCTCTCAAGCCCATCCGCATAAACCCCATCCAGGGGAGGGGGTTTACACGGACCAACTTCACCACCTCAAACCAATCCACGTAAACCCCATCCCGAGGAGGGGGTTTACACGGACCAGCTTCACCCCCTCAGGCCAACCCGCGTAAACCCCTTGTGACCCTTCAACTTCCCCTATAAAATCCCCTTAGGGGCTCAAGGGGTGGGCACTGGAGACTTAGCACTGGGCACCCAGGACACTCAGCATCCGACAGTCAACAGTCAACCCAGACAGCTCCAAGGCTTCGAGTGGCTCTCTACAATGAGCCAAGGAGAATTGCATGTGTGTGACTTGTCAGTCAGCTTGGCATGCCGAGGGTATGTCCTTTGCACTTCCCTCACGTGTTAGCTAGCCACGGCACACAAGTCCACACCTACCTCATGTGAGATGCTATGACAAGGGTAGACGCCCCATTATGCCGCGATTGCCCATCACATGTCCGTCAGCTGCAACCACGCACGTGTTATGACATCTTGCTCCCCCTCAGTAACGAGGCCACGTCTGACCGCTCAACTTGAGTCATGATCGACCCTCTCCCAGATAACAGATCGATGTATCCCCTCAGTTGCCCAGTCAGCCACAAGCCCAGTTTGGCACCGCGGCCATGGCCCACGTCACGGGAGGAACCATCTGTAAAGCACGCATGTGTTCATATGTCACGCATCGACCCGGGGACTGACTAGCACGTCAGAATTGTCCCGAGGCATGCCCCTATTGTACCCAGGCCATCACGGCCCGCCTGTAAAAATATATACATCTCAGTGTTACACCGCCAGTTGGGTGTATGCTCTCGCATCCACATTCGGGCCTCCGGTTACCTTCTGTGTCACCTACCGTGAACCTCCAGCACCCTTTACCCCCAGCCAACACTACCCAGTCTGAGATGAACCTACACTTGCAAAGTGCTCTCGGCTCTTCACCCCGGGCTTCAGGAACATATAGACTTCTCTTCGGCACGGAATGAAGGTCTTCAGATTCAATCCGATGTAAATAAACACTGACTGCTTGCGGTCGGTGGGAAAAGATGTCTTGTACACGACTCCTCATAGTCGCCTGTGCACTCGCACCCACGGAACCATTCTTCCATCCACGTGTCGCTCATCCCTCGAGTCCACGTACCGTGCCCTGGCAGTGCAACGTTCGATTCCACGGGTGATTGTGGAGAAATCGACTGGCATGCTCGCACCCCAGCCACGCTTCCCGTTAACCCGAAAAACCTCCCGTGTCACTCAGTCTCCCCTTGACTCTCCGTAAAAGGTGAGTGCACGGTGTCGCTTTGAGACGGATACGGTCATGAGAGGGGGTGCCCAAGGCCCATTAACTTCCGGCATCTCTCCCGTAGCTATATCCTACACCTTACTCTAGTCACCGCCCACACCGCCCTAGCAGACCCCCCCGGGGCGAAACAAAAAGGATGGCACGCCCGGTGGGACGTCTCCCGCCTTCCTTCTTTTTGCTAAAGTGAAAGTCCGTGCCAGCCCTAAAGTTTGGGTGCCCTTTTCCTATCCTTGCAGGAGGGGTAGCAGAAGAGCACCTGTTTGCACTTCCCAGTAGCTTCCAGTTCGTCTCCCAATTGTCAGATCGTGTTCGATGACCGCTCTCGGCCGTCGCCTCAGCTTGTCCAGGACTCCAGCAACTATGGCGGCTGTCACCTACGGTCCCATTACCATCTTCACCCATGCACGTGTGGGTTACTTGGCAGTGTCGATCACTTTTGGTAGCTTTCCTCCTATCGTCGGATCACCCTACTTCTTGCGTGTGGTCCCCGTGGTGGCTCCACCGCCACCCCCAGCTCCTATTTCCTCTGGCGCCGCCAATGCGCCATGCCAGCTGCCAGTCTAGACAACCAGGCCGAGCGTCAGGCTAGGCTCTCCCGCCACCAGTGCCCGTAGGGGTCCCAAACCAGTCCCAGCCCGGGCAAGCATTAGTCCCCTGGCCCAGTCTCGACTGACTTTCGACGCAAGCCTTGTGTCCCAGGTTCCGGTCTCCAGTCCTATGGTTCGCTCAGGCCTCCAGCCCCGAGCCCCAGCCAAGCCGACTGCCAGTGTGGGTCTCCACCCTACGGTGTTTGGCTCCTCAGCACTCTGCTCGGGCCGTCAATCCCGAGCTCCCACCGAGGAACACGGACTCACGTGTACGGCTCACTCTCACGGTGCACACGACCTCCCGATGGTGACCGGGCGATGATGATGGGGGTCCAAGGTGGAACCCAAACGTTCTAAGGGTCTTGGCTAGCTTAGGCTGACCCCTAAGGACTTGGGATTCCCAACTTCGTAGGAGGGGCCGGCACGTCGGGGGCGTGGATTTGGGTGGCACTCACTCACTTTTCGCGGTGGGCACACTAGAAGTGGTGTGCAAGTTCGGGCTCTCGGCTCACCATCCGATGGGCATTCAAGATGATACTAGACTAGCAAAGCGTGTAACCAGCCAAGGGTACCAGTTGCTCACCTGATCGGTGTGAAAACACCGATCCTAATCAGAGATGAGGGTGAGCGGGGAAGCGTGGGTACGCACCTGCACGTCACGTCGGTGGTACTTGACCTGAAAATGAAATAGGTACAGCACTACACCTCTCGCAGGAGGGGGTTCTTGGGGTGGGGGTTAAGTATGTACAACCAAAACTACCTCCACGTAGGGAGGGACCTTCAGACGGCCAAGCGAGGGGACGGGACGAAGCTAGAAACTTGATGTGCCGGGCTCCTCGTCGGTGCTGCTAGCTTTTGGAACCACTGGACAGTCGATCGAAGTGGGCACCGCCACGGACACTCCTGAACTCCAAATGTACTAAGACCAGTGCCAAAACTCTCTGACTTGGCCCGGGAAGACACTCAAATTTTTTGTATTAACCCTAAGGCAGTCGCTGGCTGGTGTAGGTCTTGGAACAGTGCCAGATAGTTCTGGTTCTGGCCACTCACAGGATAGTGCTGCTAGAAGACGGAGGCACCACGGACAGTCCTGAACTCGGATGGAGGCGGGACTGGTACTGTTACGACCGCAGACAAGTTTTCTTTTAGAAAGTACTGACAGCAACCTCAGATGATGTCGGGGTTGATCGTACTGGCCAGAATGGTGGAGGTGGGTTCACTCAGGAACAGGGGAACCAACTTGGCGCACTTCAGGGAGAAAATTCGAAACTCTTGCTGCTGAGATCCAAACATTGCTCCGCTTCTTGGGGATGATAGAGGACTGGTAGAAGGTGCCCTTAGCCAAGTGGCACGCCCAGATCTGCAAGGGAGTGGCCGTGGTGGAAACTTTCCTAGGGCTCTAGTTCACTGCCTGGGAGTTCTTGCGCAGTCGGGGAAGAATCACTCTCGTGGATAGCTCGGAGCTCGGACGAAGACAAAACCACCACACTTGGAAAGCTCTCCAGATGACCTTTCCAGTGGTATATGATTTGCCAGCAGATAAGTTGGGGAAGTGCCAGAGAAGCTACTGCTTCCAGGACCCTTGCTGTCTGCTTGCGACCTGCCACTGGAGCTGCAACCTTGTGTTGGCCAGGGGAGTAAAAAGGTGTGGACGCACTTTTCGGGACTCTTCGTTCTTTTCATTTGTTTGTTCACCTTTTCATTCATTTGTTCGGTTTATGAGTGCGAGGGCATGCCAGTCACTGATGTGACGATTTATGAGGGCTTAAAGAAGCCCGTGGTGCGCTCGTTCTGACTAATCAGACGATTGTGTGTGTCGTGTCGGGACTGAGGACCCACCGTACCATAAAGGCTACGACGTTAATTACATCCCCTCGGAGAGGGAAAACCCTTGATTAATCACCGAAAAAGGGGGCACTACGGCTTGAGATTCACAATAATAAGAGCGAGAGCGAAATCTCAGATTGTGTTTAGACGAACCCCGCATTGGGGCATAAACGTCAATAAACCCACGTGTGTCGGTCGCTGACGGACCATTTTTTATTCGGACGGAAGTCCGTGTTAGTAGCACCGAAAGCGACGGTGAAAACTATACAAATGTCTGCCGCCCGTACGGCAAGTTTGATGTGGATTGCGGGGTCGAATCCCGATAGAAGTGGGGCATATCGATAGATTGTTGGACCAAGATGGTTTGGGACTATGGCCATGCCGGGAATTCCGTAGACCACATCCGATACCATAGGGCGTCGTCAATTTTCTCTTGGCACCTAGCCCGAGGGAGTGAATTATTAAGTGTGTAGCACAAGCTCACCAACGCACGCCCTCACACCCGACCGAAGGTCACCACGTGGATCGACCTGCGCGGTCAGGTCACGGGGGTTTCCGGGGGCAGCGCCCCAGGAACAAAATTTGAAACGGCGGAATTGTAATGGGCAAAAAGGCAGCGCCCCTTACTATATATATTAGTCTGGGTCTAGAGATATAATTCCTACTGAGCGTTTGCTCATCAAGTGATTTTTCAATATTTTTCAAGTAACTCGGACTCTGAATCGCAACCCGATGGGGATGATCAAGAGTGACGAGTGTAGAGTTCATGCTAACATGTCAAGTCCTACCATGTCATGTCTTTCCTTCAAAGCCGTAGTTATTTTCCTCATTCAAATGTGTCCAATTGTAAGAGGCTTACGTCCTCAGGATATTATCATTTCAAGTCTTCTACTGTTAAGTTTGTCATTTTGGATGGGTGTTAGTAACGTTTTTCGGTATTGGGATCAGTTGATGGATAATTTTGACATTTTTGAAATTTTGATTTAAATTTTTGGTATCAGATTTATTCTAGTGATGTCTTATTTCTATTTGCGCACTCTGTCGTGGTTGTCGAAATTCTTATTGCTCTGATTGACATGATTGAATATACACTCGTCACATCCTCCGGGTTCCTTCCACGCTTGGGGCGTGACAATTAGTTCCTAGGATGAGCATCATGTTTTGATGAAAAGATTACACAAGACTATTGTAAACACAGCAATCACAATAAACGGTGATAATGGATATGGAAACTCCAAAACAAATAATATTTTTTACAATAGTCATATACTCTAAAATATGTGTCTGTACCATTACTACAGAACTTGTCTTATATTATTATGAATGTTGGAAGCTGTTTATTTGTTGGCAATATTAATAACTCTAAGAACAAAGTTTACACTTTCGGTTGAAGGTTACAGAAGATCTGTGCAATCAATGTCACGTAATGTGTTAATTTTTATTGCTTGGCAAGAATACATGTATTCGGTACATCAACATGTATAGGTGTGGAGGGGCATTATCCATGAATATCCGGGCTCATAAGTAGATGCAGACTGTCATACAAAGTTATATGAGAGGTGAAGTAGTGCAAGGTAGAAGCCAAACTTTGAAATCGGTAGAATGCAATATGATATGCAGATCAAGAGGTGAAGCACAGCAAGAATCATGGCATATGCCTATACATACCGTATCATTCACAACAGACTAAAAGGGTTGTAAAAAGCACAACAAACATAAATATTGCAAAGAAATAAAGATTCAGTAAATAAGAGTTGCAGAAGGAACCAGCAGCGGCAAGGGGCGGAGGAGGATGTAGAGGAGATCGGTTCTTCCGCTACTGGATTAGCCACCGCTACTGGATTAGCCACCGATGCTGGGGATGCCATAGCGAAGGAGGCCAAAAAGGGGTTAAAATAGGAGTAGAGATAATAACATTGTAGGCTCACGAGCGGAAAGGGCATTCACTTGATTCAACCCCTCTCTACAAAAGCTGCTCTACCAGAGGTACGGGGAGCAGAAAAAGTGGAAGAAAGTAAACCCTAGCCACACGATCGTCGCTCCATTTCTAAAGATTGCAGCAGTGATTAGACGGAAGATCATTGTAGGGTTGAGGGTTTCGCAACCACCCCTCCGACTGAGCAGTAATGGCCATCGTTGATGACCTGGCTCCTCGTGGAAACAGTGTTTCATGAGGAAGAAGCCTGCAACAGAACAATATCATGGCGTCGAAGGCAACATGGCCAGAGTGGGCCAGCAAAGGGACAAGCAGCGAGCAAAGCAAAGGCAGCGAACGATGGCAGAGATGGCGTTTTAGGTGGAGGAGCACACGTTGCACACGGACGGAGGTGACATAGGTTTTATGGAGACACGAGGTAGGGTTCGACAGAGGAGAATGGAAACTGTGTGCCCGTCCGATGGCATCTAGGAGTTTGTGTGAGTGGGTTAGGCGTATTCGGGCGCGACCGTCGATTATAATAATCGGGGTTAACATGGGGTATGAGGGGGTTATGAAGAATAGTATAGGATATGTAAAATGAGGTACCAAATGGAATGAGACAAGTTTGAGAGGGATAAACTGGGGTATCTCGTAAACAAAGAGGGTCTTAGAGTGCTGCAACTCTAAGATGTGTACTTATTTGGGTTGTTTGACAGTCATGCCACTCCGGTGGTGTTAACTGACCACATTATTCTCATTTTGCGTGTTTCTTAATCTCAATCTTGTAATAGTTGGGACTCTCTACCGGATACTCCTTCTATCGGACTAGGACCACTATTATGAGACCTCCGTAAGTCCGTGTGAGCCTGGGATCCCCACTAGGACGTCAGGCAGGTTATACCACCAATGCCTGAACCCACTGACTCGACCAATTCGTGTTTTGGGCGGGCCAAGTGCATGATGGTTCTGCCCTGTCTGACTAGAAGGTGGCCCTTCTGGGACTGCTACCATCTGGTAGCAGCCATGGCTGGACTGCCATTTTCCCTTCTGACTGGGCCTGCGTGCCAGGTTGCCAAGTCGATGTATTCTTGTCCCAAGTCAACCTAGCTCAGTTCAAGTCGACTGAAGTCCCCTCTGATGACCTGGGATGTGTGGGCTGAACCTTGGTTCTATCCCACCATGCCTCAGGCTGAGCGAGGACTCAATTAAGTTGACTGAATCGTCTTGTCAGACCAACCTGTTAGCGGCCTCCATTGGACCGCAACCCCCATATTGCGTCCCTCAGTGGACCATTTTCACCTTTTCCTTCTTGTACGTCGACCATTGGACCCTCCTGCGTCAACGCTAACCTTGTTGATTGTCTACCTAATAGCGGTCCTAACTGGGCCATCTCCTCCTTTTAACGATCCTAGCATGACCGCAACTTTGTTCCAGAACATGCTTTCTGTGGTTCTTATGTGTTGCAATTCTAGCCTTATTCATGATCGCTTTCCATGAACATTGACTTCCAAGTCATAGTCCTATGACTTCTCGTCCAAATTTATTTGGAATTCCACTTGGTCTTAGAGACAAGTTATATAAACTTAGTCTTGGAATTCGTGGCCAATTCCAAGGAATGTCTAGATATTTTTGGGATCTTAGATCCACCAAGCAATGCCAACGTATCATAAAGGGCCCAGTCTGGTCTTGGGAGGAGCGCCTGAAAATACTTGTGTCCCAGAGAGTTTGTAATGACAAGGTGTCGCATTGCACTGAGTACTTGCTAGCGTGTTGTCTATGACATTCATTTCCAGATGAACTGTATGATTCCACATGACTTGCTATACTTGCAGGCTTGTTCGGCTAATTCATGAGATAATGCTATGTTCTTTCCTTACTAGTCCTTACATTTTTCTTTCCATGTGATGACTATCGTTCACTGCTATCCTTGTTATTTCCATTGCCTGATGTTTTCTTTCGATAACATTACTAATTGGTTAATCACTTATACATTGACTGTTAGACCTACTGAGCATTCGCTCATCCAGTTGTTTCCCACCTTTTCAAGTAGCTCAAATGAGGATACACAAACTGACAGGGATGGGCGTGCGTAACGATCTGGGAGCAAGCCAATAGAAGTCATCCCTGTTGGATGTCATAGCATAGAATGTGTCAAGATGTGTAGTTATGTCGAGTTAGTGAAGAGTTGTAATTGGTTTAGTTACTTTTTTTTATTTTTGAGTCATATGTAATATGTTGGTTTTAATGTTGGAAGATTTTGAATAATAAAGTTGGTTGTTTATTGAGTAAGTTATACACCTTGCAAATTTTGTGTTGATTTAATTGCTTTGATCGTCATGAGTGATTATAACTATTGCGTTCCAAGTTTTCGCATTGGGATGTGACAGGAAAAGACAAGTCCTCGGCCCTTAGGCCGCACATCGGACAATCGATTCCATATAACAAAGAAACACGGAACACGAGGGATCACCAAAGCCCTTGAACCACATGGATATGAAAATCAAGGTTACACGATACCTCCAAGCATCCAAAATATAGTCTCGATCCTCAGGGGATAACCAAGACATTCATGAAGTCACGTGTCAACCACTGGGTCACAACTGGGTTGACTAGAGACCAATTGATCCGTAAACCAATTCTCAAAATACACACCACATGCTTCGGAATTATGGCATCTCCAAACACCTAATTACATGGTCACAACCCTCATAGGATGTCCACGACATTCACGGAACAATGGGCTAACCAAGGGGTCGAAGCCATGCCAACCGAAAGTCAAACTGACATGAAAAAAACACCCAGAATAGGTAGCAATCGACCCCTAGCCGCTACCAGAGATCCCAGGCAAAAGCGGTCTCATTGGGGCAGCTACAAGATGGTGGCGGTCTTACAAGGACCGCTACTTGAAAAATTAGGCAAAATGCAGACACGCAAATGACCGCGGCTATCTAAATGTGGCTAGGTGAATGACTGCGTTCACCCTGATGCTCAACCCTAGGAAGAGATGGTCTCCTCCTAACCGCTACTTGAAATGGTAGTCAGTCATACGACTGCGACTTGCAAACTGACATTGCCCTAATGAATAAACATAAGGTGGTCTCCCAATGATCGTCACATCATGAATGCGGTCTACCAGATGGTCGCATTAACTTAAACGTAGTCGGGTATGTTGAGTCTCTCTGAGTGATTTTGATGATAACAAAATCCTGAACTTAGTTTCTATCTCGTGCCATGTCGAAGTAATCAAGAGTGAGGATTAAGTGTGCTTAAGCATGTTTAAGGCTACTTTGTGTAATGTCAAAATCTCAAATGGTTTAAGATTTCAAAATACATGAACAAAGCCAAACCAAATCCCAAAATGCATGGAATGAATGAGGATATGAAGCTCTTGCCATATGGATATGATTCACTGGGCTAACAATCCATTTTTTCAGGTTTTTCAGAGTTCAGTTGACCAATGGATAGGGTTCGGTCAACCAATTTTTTCAGGGATCAAAAATCTACAGGATTTTACAGTTCGGTCGACCGGTTGAAGAATTTCGATTGACCAAAATTTCCAGGGATCAGAAATCTACAGGATTTTACAGATCGGTCGACCGATCGCTCACTTCGGTCGACCAAACCCCCCCGCCATTCCCATAGGGAAGGAACGGGTTGAACTGAGTCAACACCGTCGACGGGGGCCCGTAGGGCTCGCCCGTATGCTCATGTAAATGTACAAAATTATGAATGAAAATTCATATACTTTTCCGGTTACAACACCCCTCCAGCGGTGATTCGGGCTAGCAAGCGTTGGTGCGACGCAAGAGAGCTCCAGGCGGATGTTTTGTAGAGCTAAAGGGCATGGCTGAGGAGGTGCCCATACGTGGCCACGCTCGAAGGGCAGGTAGTGGCTGAGGAAGCTCGGCAGCGTCTAGTGGAAGTATCTAGGAGTGGTTGGGAGGTCCTGAGGATTACCTCCAATACGTTTCTGACAGTGGGGGTGAATGAAGAAGTGATTGGCTGGATGGCGGCCGTGGGGTGTTTGAAGATCGACAATTCCCTCATCTGCCCGATGCGGTGGTCGGAGGCTAGAGGTACATTTCCCAACCTGCCCGTGAGGAGCTTCAGGCTGGTTTTTGAGGGGGTCCATTTATTTCTCTGTGACGACAGAGGGTTAACATTTCTACCGAGATCCTTTGGGGAGGTGGAGGCCGACAACTTGCGATTCTCCCCAACGAGTTCTTGTACGTCGGTTGTTGCCATGGTGACGGTGGCGAGCCCTCCAAAGGTGTCGGCGGTCATCTCGGTGCGCCTTGATGTTGTTCTGGTGGTCATCCAGGTGTGGTTGTTTGAGGAGGCGGTAGGGCCAGTGGCGTTCAGGTACAGGAGCCGGAGGTAGTAGACGACGGATCAAACCCTGCCCTAGCAGTCGATTCGATTTTGAATTGACCGCACAAACAGACTATTGATTGTACTGGTCCAGGGGTGTCTTTGGCAGGTGCTGCAGGGCGGCCCGCTAGGGTTGCTGGGCCGGGTGAACCGCTTCCAACTTAACGCCATATCCGCTTCGTATCGGGTCGCTGAGACCCAATAACAGTCGTCTCCCTCGCCCGATACCGTCGTCAACCCTTCAAGAACTGTGCAGCTAGGGTCCGCCAATCGTCCCAGCACAATTCACCATCGCCCCTTCCTCACCGACAGTAGACCTGGCTCCGGCGGCTCCGGCACCTCCAACGATGGGCTCTCTGGTGTGGCTTGTGCTGGTCGAGGGAACCAGCCTGTAGCGGTCGCGGTGGCAACACCGGACGGTGGGTCAGCTTATGTTGGGGACTGCCAACTTTTGTTACCACCCAAACCCCCCTCCTTCCTCAGCAGGGCTCCCTATTCCATCACCCCTCTGAGGCCCTCCGACCGTCCGTGACTATTTGGGGTAGCGACGTGAACCACGATTCATGACGTTGTTGTTCTGTGCCACACAAGGCAGCAGACTCAGGGCAACAGGCTGGAGGGGGCTTCAGATGCTGCCGTTCCAGGCTTCTTAGGGTAGCAATCTTAGGGCGTCAGGCTGGAGACTGTATCGCAGAGCTTCTCGGACGAGGCGCAACTCCCAGAAGCCGATGCTCTTGCAAACGAAACCCTGACCCTACCAGCCTGTCCAGAGGGTCTAGTGGCGCTCATCACTAATGGGGAAGAGTAGAAGAGGAAATACCACATGTCGAGAGAGGAGGTGCGAGAGATGATGGTGAATGCTCAGAAAGTGATTGCTATGCAGCTGAGGGCGATGGCCGATCAAGTGAATATTTCATTTGAGGCGGGAGCTGAGAAAGATGTGAGAGGAGCTTGTAACAATATTTGTAAGAGGTGGTGTTCGACTATTCTTTAGGAGGAAAGGCCTCAACAGAGGGGAGTAAGGGCGGACGTAGAGGTTGGGGAAGAGAGGGTCTGATTTTTGTCTCTATGAGGATTGCCTCATGGAATGAAAGAGGTTTGAGAAGGGCTGAGAAGAAGAGGGCAATCAAGGAGTTAGTGAGGAGATGTAGGGTCGACATCCTTTGTATCCAAGAAACCAAGTGTAAAGAGGAGAGAGAGTGCCTTATGAGGGAGGTAGGGGGTGGTAGGCTTTCCAGAGGAGTTGTTTCGCCGGCAGAGGGAAGGCCAGGGGGCATCATGATCATATGGAACCCCTTTGAGGTTGAGGAAGTGTCGGTGGATAGAAACATTAGCAAGTGAGCCATCTCTTTTCATGTCATTTCAGTGAAGGACAGCTTTGCTTGGGACTTCACCGGGGTGTATGGGGCCACATGGGAGAGAGGTAAAGCGACTGCTTTGGGAGGAATTGATTAGCCTACACTTCCACCTGGTTGAATGTGGTTTGCATGTTTACATTATTTTTGTTGATCATGTGTGAACGGTAAACTTGAGAGAATTAATTGTCTTAGTGCTTATACTTCATGCAATCTTTTTTTGGTTTGGCATCTATCTTAATTAGTTGTGTTAAAATCTTAAAAGTTACCATCGTGCTTGGCTGGGACAATTCAACCTCTCTTCTTGTCCATACGAGAACCTAGGGACAACACGGGAGACGGGATGGTGGCCTTGAGGGGATGGACTTTCTACCCGAGATAAGAAGCTTCAATTTGTGGATGGAGTCGGGCTCATCGGGAGTGGGGAGGAGTAAAAAGAGGTCACTAGTGTAGAAACTAACGTTGCAAACCGAGGTGATGGACCCGACACATAGGTGAAGGACGTCAAGGCTCTTTGGTCGGTCAGTCCCTGGGGTCAACATACCAGTCAGCTCAATTTGCAAGGCAAGGCCCTTAAGAAGATCCTCAAAAGTCTCCACTTGGTAGTATGATTAGACGGTGGTGCAATAGGAGATGAAGGGCACCACGGGGAGGTGTTGATCCATGGGAGGGCAGATATGGGACGTGATAGGGTGATTCGAACTCTCCTTTAGCCATCTAACTAGGGTCCCACTTATGATGATTTTGCTCCCAGCTAAAGGGGATGGCGTAGAGAGAAGATCAAAGTGCGAGGCTTCTTCCTCGACTTGGGCATAAGTTTCCTCCAAGGTGGGGATTAGGCCCCGGGTGTTCATCCCTATATGGTCGGGTGTAGGAGCCATGGTTTCCTCGACCAAGGAGGTGAGAAGGTCTTTTGTAGGTGGGGTGATGATGGTCGGCGCATGGTGCACCCAGGGTGGTGGGTAAGGGGAGACTTAGGTTAGGATATGGAGGGGAAGTAGTGAAGGCCTAGGACATTGTAGAGTTGGGGTAGGGAGTGGGAGATGAGTTGGGTGAGGAGGTTTGGGTTAGTATGTCTTGGGAGGTGTGTCCTTTATGGGGGAATATGGAGGGGCCGAGGCGGGTGAGGGAGGGAGTTTGGGTTGGGAGGTGGCGGCCCTCATGGGACTAGATGGAGAGGTGAAGGCCAATTGGGTTTCGGCGATGCAAGTTGGGTGAGGGAGTTTCGGTAAGGGTGGAGTGCTAGAGGGAGGGGCAGTGGTGGAGACCACTTGGGTGGCTGAATAAGGGGGTTTGGGTTGGGGGGTGGCGGTCCTGATGGGGTTAGATGGAGAGGCTAAGGCTGGGATCATTTGGGCTTTAGTGGGGAGGGTTTGGTGGCGAAGTGTAGAGGTGTTGGTCGGGGTAGGAGGTGATGGGTGTTGTGGAGGTTGAGCCCTTATGGTGGCCTTAGACTGGCCAGGAGAAAAAGGAGGAGTGGTAGTGCTCCTCGGGCTATGGCTCTCTGAATAGGCGGGGGAAGGTCGAGGAACGTAGACCTTCCTAAGTTCGGCCTTCATCTCTTCCCATGAGTAAATGGGCTCTTGTCTACTAACTTCCCTTAAGCCCACGATGTTCCGCCACTTTTCACGGGCTTGATGCAAAAGTAGTTCCTTGGCACAGGTGACTCTCGAGGGTCCATATATCATGGATCTTTCAAAGTATTTTTTCATGATAGCCTTCCACTTTACATAAGCACTAGGGCGTGACCCATCAAAGAGAAGGTCTTCAAATAGGATTACGTCCAAGGGAGGGTCGATCGGACCCTTGGGGAGGGCCAAGTTGTACGAAATTAACCAATAAGGGGTAGCCATGATGATGCACCGGGTGATGAATGCAAGGGTGCCCAGGACCGACTTGTAGAGACAAGTCGTGAACTTGCTCTGATACCACTTGATGTGGCACAGGCAAGGATGCCACGGGAGATTGACTCGACACACCTAGGACCTAGATTAACAAGTGATGCAACAATAGCGTCGGCTCACTCGAGCGGGCTCACCCACGTAGCGCACACTAGTGCCCGTAGGCAACTCGGCGATGGTGGAGAGGGTCTGGGGTGGGACCTTAACTCTCCGGGGGTTTGGCTAGCTTGGGGCTGAACCCCTAAGGGCCGGGGATGCCCAACTTCTTGGGCAGCCAGCACACGAGGGCACAGGTTATGGGGAGCTCTCGCAACTCACTCCGCGGTGGGCACTTGATCTGCTGGAATTAGGGGATCGGGCACTCACCTCTCTGTCTGACGACAGCCAAAAGTGATACTAAACTAGCAAATGACAACCAGCAAGTCCCGTTGAGTGATAAAATCATTGAATTAAGGGAAGAGGAAAGGTGTACTTCTCAAACTGACGAATCCATAAGAAACTAGCTGTACACCACCTTTGTTCACAGCTCTGACATTGCTAGCTACTCTGGGCCTCCTAACACATCCCCATCATCTGTATTTCAAATTAACCACCAGAAAATTGGAAAACAAACAAAAGTTGTGAATAATGGTAAATAATTAAACAAGAATGGTAAGAAAAATAAGGTCAAAATGTCTCTGTTGATGTCTTGAAATCTGCTAGCTCTGCTGCATCTAATGGGTCAATGCATATTGCTCATAACTCATTTGCCGACCCTATCGTGTGGGCGATGTGGCGTCTCCAGTCATCGACTGTAGTATCAGCAAAGCTCCCCTCTGGGAGCACCCGATCCAAGGAACCCTTCTTTCCGAAGCCGCAGTCGGCTTAGAACTGGGTCCACCAAGTCTTCACTCTCCTCAACCGAGACGCCCCAGCTCCAGCTCTCGCAGGCACCACCTACACCGGCCTCAGGGGCTTGAGGGCCCCGCTACAACCTCGACCCGATGATGAAGAATCTTGGCTGCTCCGAGGCCACTGCTGTGCCAGCCGCTCCACCTCTCAGCAGATCTGGGAGAAGTGAGTCCTCAGATACTCATCGTCCAGTGAAATAGGAGGTAGGTCCTCCCTCAGAAGCCAACTCTCCTCAGCCTTCCAGATCACTGAAGCCTTCTGGTGGTACAGGTGGCTGTGCTCAAACCACCACTTGGCATAGTGGATATCAAATCTCCCACGACGGTCCAAATCTGACGTCGGCAATCACTCCGGCTCCCCGCAGTAGTAAAAGTCCCACCAGGGAGCTGCTAGCAAGTGACTGTCCCAGCCTTTATACAGCCGGCTCGCCAAAGGGAACTCCTAGTTTGGTGGGATCCCCTGGTCATACCCGAAGTTTCGAGCAAACCTGTGCGAGTAGTATGGCTCTAAAAAGCTCGTGGCAGACCGGTTAGTGCTAACACTGTCAGTCGGGTGCTGATCACCCACACTGTATATAGGGCTGCATCCAACTCTCAATGTTAAGGAAGGGCGCAGGCTGCCCCGCCGCTTGAAGGTACTAGAACTAAACGGGAATCCCTTGTAGCACTGTTAAAAGGAAGCCCGTCCTCGCCCCTGTCGGGCAGGTAAGACAGGGCCCTCCTAGCCCCCTCCAACTGTGCGACTGCGTCCCCGTCCAGCTGGCCAGTGAAGCTAAATAGTAGAGGCACTGCTGGGTTCCCCATAGTTCTCCACGTCACCAACCTGGGAAACAACAAATCGGCCCACACACTGAGGTAGTGGGTCGGCAGAAGCAGGCTCTGCTCACATGGCGCAGGGTGCACCGCCAACACACCAGTCCCTGATAGATGTTGGCCAGCACCGCAGGAGCTAACACTAGCCTTCGCCCCTCTACTAGCAAGCACGTGGGCCACAATATCTTAACTCTTAGTAGACTGCCATCCCCACGCGGGACCACGAATGTCGCCAGCCAGTAAGCTAAGTACGTCGCCAAGTGCATCACGTCCGGAAACTGATGGGGGTTCCACCCCTCTCGTGGTCTGTATATATACCTGGAGTAGGGCCTGAACCTCAACTCCACCTCTGTGTACTCCTCCTAAGGAGTCTGGTCTCCCGCAAACTCCTGATAAAAGTAGAAGGGCCTATTGTAGAAGTGACGGACCCACACATTCAACGGCACCCTGGGAGTCTGTACGGCTCGCTCTCTCTCAGCCAAGGCTAAGTCCCTCCAAGTCTTCAGCAGATACTGATAGTTGTGGGAAACTCAGTATCGTCCCTCCCCGTCGTATGACTGCGGTGGAGGTCATCCAGCACTACCTCATCGTACCCTTCATCGGTGATCGACAGACTAGAAATCTGGAAGAGCGACCACAGGTCCAATGAAGTATCTCCCTCTGCTGTCACCACCGTGTTCCACCGACAGTTGAAACGCTCCACCAGTGCCTGTATCAACCCCGTGTAGCAGGGGTACCCGTATAGTGCCGCGGTCACTGCATATCTAATATCAACCCTGTCCAGAAGCACTCTATAATGGTGTAGGATCCCCATCAGCCACTCGGTCGCCCCCTAATGGTACTTGTGCGAAGGGATCACCGCTCAACGGTCATACCAGCTAACGACCGTTTGCCGAAGAATCCCATCCAGGAGGCTGTGGTCATCGCAGCCTGACTGGCCTCAAATTCCTCGAATGATGGAACCGAAGGTGGCAGAGGAACGGTCTTTGCAGCCTTCACGGCCTCCGTCTTTCGACGCTTAGCCTCCCGCCACCCTGTAACCTTTGCCTCATCTAGGGACTTCTTCACGGGTGATTTTGCCCAGGACCTCTTGGCGGGCGGAGGCAAGGGAGTTGTAGTCGGGGCCGGTGGCGCCGCCTTGAAATGCGCTGGCTTCTCTACCTGCCGAAGGAGGTTGCGAGAAGTTGCCATCTGCATGCTGTCCGGATGATCTGTGAAGAGGAAGGACAGGAAAAGTGAAGAATTGTTTAACATCCAGCACCCTGAAAGAGGCAGCCATGAACGCAAAGGAAGAGAAATGTCAAATACCGTGTGGGCTGGTATAGAGCCACAATGATATTGGCCAATAACTGAGGGATGGCTCTTTGTCACACCGGGCGGCCTCTCGGACCAGCCAGCACACATCCCCGATCGTCTGGCAGCGATTGGCAAGGGTGGCTAAGTCCGCATGTTTCTTGGCAGACAGATGGCAAAACAACTTGAAATGAACCATCCCCCATCCTTTGGCATAGTGGTGGGCGACGTGCAGACACTGGCCCAGGATGGCCGCCGGTCGAGCTTCAATTGTCAGCCCATGCACCCGCAGGAGGACATAGAACTAGGTAGTGTCTTCATAGTTCTGTGGCTTCCGCTCTTCCCTCCTCACGAATGTGCGGTAGGGGCAGATCAGGTCCTTCTCAGCCCACCAGCTAGTTACGGGGGTGCCTTCTTCTTCTGCCGGTAGCGGATAATTAATCAGCTCCAGTCGGTCAGATCCGATGCGACAGAGGTCTTGCAGGGTCTTCTTAAAGTCATCCTTCACCACCGGAGGCAGCTTGGCCTGTGGCGCCGATTTACCCTCTCGGGCCGCCTTGCGAGCGATCATGTAGTCAGCCACATCCTTACTCTTGCCATGCCACAGGCATAGGATGTGCTCTGGGTCAACGTCAAGGATGGGCACGGGCTATTGGCTCAAAAATCTTCTCTCCGCTCCGTCCCAACAGTCAGTCTTGTGAGACCAATAAAAGGCTGTGTGGGCATTCCACCACTTTACGTACTCAGGTGTCACCCGAGGGACGGGACCAGGGGCTGGTACTCTGAAGGTGGCGGCGTCTGCCCAGATGAAGAAGTCCCACCAAACTCTGGCATTCTCTACAACCAAGCCTCCTCGAAGGGTCCGCATCGCCAAGCCGAACAGGGCATTGTGTACAGGGATATGCTGGTCGTAGCTAAAGTTTCGACCAAAGCGGAACGGGTAGCATGGCTCCAGCAGCAACGTCTCCGCCTTTCTAAATGTCAGCACACTAGGACGAATCGACAACACCCAGTCCCTCAACTCGGGTTCCAGCAGTGGGCAAACCACGTTTGCCTGGATGATTGGGTGGACGTACTTCTCCACCTGGTCATCCTTACACGCTCTTTTGTTGTTCACCAGGGGGCTGGAGTGCACAGCCAGTGCCCAGAAATGAATAGTCTCGGTGGCATTTTGAGGGACTATGGTCAATCAGCCCGGATATCATACAGCTGCAGAGAAGTAGGTCTCGACTCGGTACTGGCAAATTCAAGCATCCGCGACATGAGCCCCCAGTCCAGAATGGCGCGCGGGGCGAACTCTGAGAATAGAAAACAAACCCATGCATTAAAGAAATACAACAGGCACATATACCACACCTGCCGCAGGAACTGATGAGTGCTGATATCTTTCAGAGCCTTGTATATTAGGCAGAGGGTAGCTAGACAGAGAGACAGCTTAATCCCCCATGCCATCTGGCACGCCTTGTAGATTGCATCTGGCCGGATCACCGTCTCATCCCCGTACGGCATCGCAGACGAACACAACTAGTATGTCAAATACGCCGTACAGTGCATCAGCGGGTCGACCGCCATCGGGTTGGGCCCGCTCTGCCGTCCCCTGGAGGGGATCTTCGCATCCGTCTTGGGCTTTGCACTCTTCTTGCGGGTCACGACGGTGCTGACACAGGGGAAGTCCCCATACCACTTTGGCCTATCATAAAAATACTACAGCCATAGGGTCATCCTGACCCTCTTCCTGTCCCCGCGGTGAGGCTATTTTTTGCCATGGGCTAACTGATATAACTCTCGGTACGCCTTCATCAGGTACCGATATGAGTATCCCAGAGAATAGTAGCCATCCCCGTCAGTTATGAGGCGTTGTACGGGCGACCTTGTCGGACTCCGCTTGATTGGTTCGAGGTGGGCGAGCGTGTCCTGACAGGACCGAATTTGGTGCAGCAGTGTGTTGAGGTGGTGCATCTCATTCGGCAGAAGATGTTGACAGCTCAGAGCCGGCAGAAGAGCTATGCCGATCGGAGGAGGCGACCTCTCAGCTTTGTTGTGGGAGATCGGATTTTCCTAAGAGTTTCTCCCATGAAGGGTGTAATGCGCTTCGGCAAGCGTGGGAAGCTGAGTCCCTGTTATATTGCTCCTTTTCTCATTGTCGAGCGTGTTGGGGAAGTTGCCTATTGGTTGCAGTTGCCTCCGGAGCTATCTGCTGTGCATGATGTATTTCATGTGTCAATACTTCAGAAGTATATGCCCGATGATTCCCACGTTCTCGAGGATGCCGTTTGGCCCGAGGTGACCCCAGATCCGTCCCTTTCGGAGTATCCTGTCTGCATTGAGGATCGGCGAGAGCAGCGCCTGCGAAACAAGGTTATCCCTCTGGTTAAGGTGGTCTGACAGCGTCATTCTGGTGGTGAGGCATCCTGGGAGCGCGAGGATGAGATGCGACAGCAGTATCCTTATTTATTTACGTGAGTCTTTCCCCTGTTCATGTGCCTTCGTTCTTGAATTTCGAGGATGAAATTTATTTAAAGGGGGAGGGCTGTGATATCCCGGACCCTTTTGGATACTTATTTTCGGGTCCCGGATCTGCTTCCTCAGAGTGTCTGACTCCGTTGTGTCTGTGATTACATTTCAGATATCTTTCGTGTTCAGATCGGCGTGATCCGGAGTTGTTTCGGAGGCCCGGAGTCGTTCCGCTGCTTTTTCCGCACATTTTTCTGATTTCTGACCTAGTTTTCAGCAAATCCTGCGGAACTCCGCTGCGGGCGAACCGAGTCGTTCACCCAGGCGAGAGTGGTACCGTTGCGATCGATGCGTTCTGAGGATCGTAGAAACGTGATTTTTTATTTTTTGATATTTTTTTAAAAAATTTAGATTTTCTATAAATATTTTATTTCTTTTTCTATTTTCCTTCTTCTTCTTCCTCTCGTGACTGCGCCCCTCTCCCTCTCTCTCTCCTATTCGACCGCGGCAAGCTCCCTTCCGACTACAGACAGCGGCGGGGCGATGGTGCTACGACGTGGGTGATGGCGAGGTGATCGTGTGGGCATGCGGTGGGTGTGGGAAGCAGAAGGCTTGAGATTCTTAACTGACGCGGGATGAGCTATCAGACGCCCTAGGACCTGTGTGACAGTAAGCACGACTTGAACCAAGGACCCGAGCAATAGCGGACTGACCACGCACGTCACTCAGATTCTGGGATAACCCGATGATGGAGGGGTGGACGGTGACCCACGGGCAACCAACACGGTTGGAGCCGCTAAGAGTATACGGGGAGGACAGACCTAAGGTCTGAAGGTCGCCCGAGTCAGCCGAGGCAGAACCAGTGCCCGAGGGTGGGTATGACGACACTCTCTCACACGACAACGGTTGGCACTCAATGTTCAGGAAATTTGGAACGAGCTCTCCTCACCTTCGGCGTGAACGTTGAGCAGATACTAAGAATGCAATGCCAAGAAGCAAGGGTCAGATCTATACCTTGTCGAGTCTGAAGAGACCGGCACCGATCGAAGACGAGGGCGCGCCGGGGAGCGTGCGCACCTAGCGGACATGCTGCGTCGAGGAGGCTTGGTGATGTCCCTGCTATTACAATTACTACACTCCTCACAGGGAGGGGTTCACGGGGAGTGGAAAATAGTTACATGCACTACCCTCGCGTAGGAGGGGGGATCGCGGGGTGGGGAAATGAGCGATTGATCGTACGCCGAGCTCGGGCATCCGATCGAGGTGCAGCCAACTCTTGGACGAAGATCGAGGGATGTCGAAGGACGCCTGAAGGTCTAGCACTGAGCTGATGTCACTGGATGGAGACGGCGGCCGCAGCTGTGGACCTGTGCAGTTCTGCCGCGCAGGACTAGTTGGCGCGGTTGTGGTGCATCGGCCGGTGCGGGCGTTGTAGAACCCCAAACGTGACGGGACCAAGTCGCGGACATTGCTGACAGGGAGGTCTACAAACTCTCAGAAGATGGCGGCCATCTGATCACCTCGCTGGATGCGGTCGTAGGAATGGCCGGCGTCAGGTTCCTGGGCGAACAGCAGGACAGGTCGCCGATAGCCATGGTGGAACTACTCCACATATATCATTAAACATCAAGAAATATGCAATACATCGTCACTATCCTCATCGTCCATATGGTCACTGCCCGGATGGTGAAGAAACAACAAAAGAAGAAGAGTTTATATAGGCGGGGTCCATGCTTAATCCGGCGCGCTCTTTAGCATGCCGAATTAACCCCAACGCAACCAAATGGCGCGCCAAAATAAGGCACGCCGTATTAACTTCTTCGACTAGGAACGCGCCGAATTAAACGGCGCCATATTAACCTCCAACCCAAAGGCGCACCGGATTAGGATCACACCGTATTAACTCCCTACCACGCCAGATTCACACCCGTGCCATATTAAGGGCCGTTCCGAGCTTCCGTCAATCGAAAAGGAGATCAATCCAGACGAAACTCATTCATCGATCTTGCTACGCTCGTGCCTTGCTAGCAACACCCACTGCTAGGGGGCATTTGTTGGCACTCAAAATATGATCAACGGCGATCAAGCCACAAAGATGAGTGATCCGGCCCACTGAAGCACAAAAGCCGATGGAGATCAATATTGAAGCCTTCTCAAGCTATCAGAGCCTCAAGTCACCTGATATGAACATCGGGGACTTCACCTCAGGAAAATCAAGATGAATCCACAACCAACTGGCAACGTGACCAAGCCTGCCCAATGAACCGGCATTGACTCCATTGTGCCACATACACTACACCCATTGTCCGACCATGGACAATGGTTTACCCAGTGGCCGGCCACCTGAATGAAAGATTTTCCTGAGGAGAAAGAACGCCCTTGGTCCTTCAGAACAAGGACCCAGAGGCTCTAACAGTAGAAGACCCCGATCACCCGGCATGAGTGCCGCTTCTCACCGTATTGGATCCATTAGCGATCGAATGATCGCCCGGTCGAGGTGAAACTATCCCGGGTGTTATTTCACCCCTCAGGAGGCTCCGAACACGAGCCAGGCCAAGCTAGCAGCACGAATCATAGTGCCGAAAGTAGCGTCAGTGGAAAATCTGCATGTTCAAGCCAAAGACACACAAAGTTCCGAGAAAGGCCGTGAGTCATCCCGAGAGCATCGTCAAGGCTTCTTGTCAAGGTTTCGTAAGAGCGCAATGAGATGAATGGTCAATGGTGACTTTTGGAAGTATCCTCGGACCCACCGACTAACCCGCGTCAAGCGGACAAGCTAACACAGTATGCCCCTTGTTCCGGTGCCCCTTAACCCGACACCATCAATTCTAGCACGCAAAAGAATTGCAAAAGCTCCTTCCCCAGTGCCATCAATTCCAGTGCGCAAAAGCTTGGAGAAGCCTCTGATTCTGGCGTGCTTCCTGGGCGCCGAATTAACCTACACCTATTTAATACCTGGTTTGACCAAGTGAAGGAGAGAGGCAATTGGAAGGAAAAAAAGATTGAGTAGAGAGACCCGGGGGGAAAACCGACCACCAATCAAAGCCACGAGTCCAAAGGTTTCTTGGGGAAGAGGGTTTCCTGAGCGTCTCTCCACCCCCGCCGCCCTCCTTTATTCGTCTGAAGCGTCTGGCACCGGAGAAGAAGATTTACTCTGTTGTTTCTTAGGTGGGTCTCTGCGGTTTCTTCTTGTCGATTCCCACCTTCACTCTCATTCTATTGCAATGTAGGTGAGAGGGGGAGGGGCGATGATATGAGCCCGTCTCCCCCTTCCATCTCTCCTCTTCTTCCTCTGTAACTTCTTCCTGCAATTAAAGGAAACGGTGCCCGTGCGATAATGCCGGCGCCAGATTTTGTGACATGTATACTTGTTTCCTGTTCATGGAACGAATGATATGCACATATGCGTTAATAGATCGGATGCTTGATGCTATCTCTCTGTCCCTCTTCTCACCATCCCCTCCATCTCTGCTCCTGCCGTGAATGTTTTCTTCTCTGTAATGACTAAGACGATGTCCGTGCGACCATGCCAGCGTCGAACGTTTGTAGTTTAGCTTTCTGCTTCCTGTTAATGGGAGGAAATGTACATATACATGTTAAGGGAATGTATGGTTAATGTTATATCCATTTCCCCCACTCTCCCTTCAATTCGTGTATCCAACCGTTTTCTGACTCGCTTGATCTTAGAATTCGATTTCTGCAATGTCAGACACACCCTGGGACTCCATGGGCTACAGATATCACCCCTTCTCCGGGGCCTCTCTTCCAATGTCCTAATCGTGCTCTGCCCCCCTTCTGTCCCGTGGGTATGGTGACCCCCCACCAATAGAAGAAAGCTCTACCAACCCGGTGATAGGAAAGAGAAGAGACACACTAGAAGTGAGAGACCAGACGTGTCTACTGACGAATTACACTGTGCCTCAGGCAACTCGCAGGCCAGACAAACACTACCAGCGAGAGGCGTAAACTATACCGAAACAAGAACTAGTCAGAGTGACACTCATCAGCGTCAGTCCTACTGCCCCCGACCACGTGTGCACACACTGACTCCTACCTAGAGTCAGGTCTTTAGCTAGTTTTCCCCTCCCGTAGGATGCAACGGTAAAAGTAGGGGCCCACGATAACTAGCTTAAGAACCATCAACGGGGATCACCCCTCCACCTTTCCCGAGTGGGACGACACTCCCGGTCACAGGGCCATGACTAGTGGCTCCATCACAAGGAAAGAGAAAGCTATTCTATCGGGGTCTAAAATAATGCCATAGTTTTATAAAGTAACTTAAACATGCTGAATATGCACTATTGAATGCATTAGGAACTAAATATGCTCTTTTTAGAATGCCAGAAAGTATAATGGACCAAGCTGGGACCGTTACCTGACATAACGGACTAGGGCAGAGGCATTATATGGTACATAACGCGTCTCCCTCCATCCGTTAAACTTACTCGAACACTTAGGTGAACACAGATGCACAGACATGCAGACCATAACGCATCACTACTGGGGCGTTATGTTCAGTATAGCGCACCTACCCCTGTGCGTTATACTTAATTGAATGATGCAATGCAACCAGAAACGTAGAGCATAACGCGCCAAGCATGGGGCGTTATGCTGAGTATAACGCACCTGCCATGGCCCATTATACTCACTCGAGCTGAAATCAAAAACCACAGAACATAATGCACCCAGGCTGGTGCGCTATGAGACTATAACGCATGGGTCCGAGTCCGTTAAAGTCACCCGAACACCAAGAATGAATAGAAAATCACAGTTTTAATGCACCATATAACACACAAGGTAAGGGGCGTTATATAACCATAACGGATCTACCCTACACCGTCATGCTAACCACCTTACTGGTCAACGTCAACGACTGATCAATGGTCAAATGACGGTCTAATGGGGGTCTGTTAAAGCCACCCGAACGTGGAAAATCCACAGAAAACCCATGACCATAACGGTCAGGGAAGGGTGCGCTATACTAACCACCTATCTAGGATGTTCATGAGCATAACGGACCTGGGGTGGTCCGCTATGTGGCCATAACGCGCCAGGCAAGGTGCGTTAAACACATAACGGTCACAGGGTGACCGCCATGCGATCTGGGCGACGAGCGTGAAGGGTTTGAAACCAAACCACGCCCCGGTCGATAGAAATCGACGGGTTCGATTACAAAAACCTGTAAAAACACAAAACCTGCCATGCCATACATCCATGCAAGCCCATAAAAGCTGGAAAATTTAATTAACATGCCCATAAATAATTAAAAACATAATTTAACATTAATTATCACATTTTACCACATTTTAGGGAAAAACTAGAAATGGACATTAAGTGGGCCAAACGGCCGTGGATGGATGTGCAAGTGGTGTGGAAATGATCCTAGCGAGGAAGAGAGTCCATCCCCTACCTCTGGCACGACGAGGAAGCCGATTCGATGCCGAACGGACGATGAGGGCAACGGCGACCTCGCGACTTCACGTGCCTCCACGCTCCGTGGATCGAGGGAAGAAGGACGTCCACGTGATCCTCGCAACACGACCTTCCCAACGGCACCTCCCGTGCCTCGATCAGCGGCCGTTTCGATCAAAACTGAGAGAGGAGAAGAAAAAACCTAAAATTAGGCCTAAAATTCTCTAAAAAGAGTTTTACATGAAAAATGAAGAAAACGTCCGCCATCGACGACGCATGAGGCGTCAAAACGCTCCTGGCAAGACGAGAAACAAATTCCCCTATCTCGATCGCGATGAGGTGCGCAAAACGGTGTAGATCAGACGACGGGGCATCGCGGCTCCACTCGACCCGTCTCGTCTCCACACTCCCCGAACCGTGGAATAGAAGGTACCACCTCGACCTACTCGTCGAGCCCTTTCCAACGACGCCTCCCACGATCCGATCCGGTGTCGTTTCGCCTGAAACTGAGAGAGAATGGGAGAGAAGGAGAGAGAGAGCATCTGAGAGAGAGAGAGAGGGGTGAGTGTGTCGAGAGTGAGGAGAGAGAAGGGAGAGGGGTGAGTTAAAACGTGATACAATGCTAGAAATGGTCATCCAATGACCTCTACTTGGTTCTTGCAGGACAGGCACACTACTCAAGGAGGCCATGTACATTCATGCATAACTTTGTCTCCTGACATCCGATTGGGCTGATTTATGTTACATTGCATTGTCTTTTGTATTGTCTTTAGATCCATACAAAATTTGCATCATTTGGACGTCTTTTGCATATCTAAAACTTACCTCCATTTTTGTATTTTCTGCATCTCGTCTGCAAGGCAGATTCGGGATAGATTCACAGGTCCGTTTCCTTTGCTGATTTAAATTGCCTCCCAGGGTCTATTTGTGCTATTTTTGGTTCCATTGCATAGTCTTTTGTGTTATCTTCGCATCCATATATCATTTGCATGCATTGGACTCCATTTGCATAGTTAAATATTACCTTTATTTTTACATTTTACGCATAAATTCACTTGTAGGTCTAGAGGCAAACGCAAAGGTACGTTGTTCTTTTATGATTTCTCTTATCTTTTAGTACCTAGTTGTCCCTATTTTTGGTCTTGCGTTATTGTTCTTCATATTGTCTTACATTTTTCATGCATTTTGTTATGTGTGCATAATTTTATTATTGCCTTGATTTGCTAGTTTTAGGCTAGAAATTGCATGCACTCTGGTATTGGATCATACATATTGTCATATTGTAGTTGCATTCCTCCTTCGTAAGTGATCCTCTCACTCCCAAATTCTTTAGGCCTGACGAGGTGATCTTATCCGTGGCCTCTGTAAGTCCCCGTAAGCCGTGGATTCTCACATGGACACCGGGCCGGTTGTACCTTTCAACCCCGTAGTTTTGCATTTTGCATATTTTGTGAGAGAGCTAACCTTAGTCAACCCAAAGTTTAGACCTTATTCCCTATAGGATACCTATGTTGAGAGAATTAATCTTAATTTAAAACATTTAAAGGCCCACCAAAATTTTGACAATAAAACATTTCCCATCATATTAACTTGTTTGACTTAGGTGGAATCCTTCATATTGTTTGTGTTGTTTGGGCTTGTCCAAGCCCATTTGTGGTGTTTTGTGTTGCATCCCCCATCATCCATATAAGTTTTGTTGTTAGGCCCATTTAAGCTAGTCCATTTTGTGTGCCCATTGTCTAGTCACATTATACTAGGTCCCTTTTTTCCCTTTACATTATTGAGTCAGTCCCTCTCCTTGATCTTCGAGCCCTTACTTCCCTCATTGTATTTTCCTGATTTTCCTTGTATTAAGTTTCCATTTGCCCTCATGGAGTACCACACTAATCCCTTGTACCCTCATTCTTTATCTTCCTATTCCCGTGTGGATTCCTCTTCCCATGTGGGCCCATCTCCTCTGGATCCTTCGGACCCACAAGCAAATCTCATGGCCCACTTATCATCTCTTATTGGTCAAATGGACCTAGCCTAGGCCCAAAAACTCATTACTAATCATCTTAAGGGGCCTCATTAAACTAATGGGCCTCATTCCTTTAAGGGCCCATCTTCTGTGAGTGGCCTGCCTTCCTTTAATGGGTCCCATTCTCTTAGTGGGGCCTTATTCCTCCAATGGGCCCCCATCCTATGACAAGCCGCCTTCTTCCTTCAATGGGCCTACATCCTTCAGTGGGCCTTCTTCCTTTAATGGGTCTCCTTATCTTAATGGGCCTCATTCGCCTAATTGGCCCCATTCCCTTCATGGTCCTTCTATTCCTAATGGGCCTTCCCACCTTAATGGGCCCACTTCCCCTACCCATGTTGTTGCTGGCCCAATGGGTCCCCATGATCATGATCCTTCCAGGCCCACATATCCTTCCACTCCTGGAATGGGCTTTCCTTCTTCCTCTCAGTCTGAATCCCCTCATCCGGCCCATTATTATCATTCTGGTCCAAATTCACACTCTCTTGCTCAGGCTAGCTTGCATCCTTCTCGATCTCTCCCCATCCAGGAGATGATTGCTCAAACCCAATGCCAGCTTGATGAACTGCAACACCGAATTGATCCCAAATCCTCCTTGAGTGTTCCATTTGCATTCCAAGGTCTTCGACTTCCACCTCATTTAGAAGTTCCCACATATCGCCGTTATGGTGGAGTCAGTGACCCGTATGTGCACGTAAAGGAGTTCGTTTATGAGTCGGCCCAATTTTGACATGACCAACATTTGATGGCATATTTATTTGGTCTGTCATTGGAGGGCCGAGCTCGGGATTGGTTCTTTTCATTATCGCAAAAGTGGATTCTGAATTTCCAAGCTGTCCAAGAGGAACTTCTTCAGTAATTTCAGGACCAGGTTGGGCCCAAGTATTCTGTTGTCGATCTGGCCCACGAGAAGATGAAGCCTAAAGAGGATTTCTGCACCTTTGTCGACCGCTGGCGTCGCCTCACCGTGCAAGTCCTAGGGCATATTCCAGAGCATGAGCTAATCAAGATGCGGATTTCTAATACAACACCCGAGTATCAGTTCATCTTAGCCCTTAATGATATTACCTCCAAGCAACAACTCTATAGTCGAGCCCACTTCGTCCGCCAATAGCTCCAGGGTTCCTTCGACACTAAGTCTCCTTCACCCTCTACACCTACATATGCCTTCTATCCATCATCTCCCACGAGTCAGCCCTCCACGAGTCAGCCCTCCTCCACATATCCCTCCATGAGTTAGCCTTCCGCTCCTACATACTCGTACACCCCCGTATATCATCCCTCCATGAGTCCACCTTTTGCTACCTCGCACCCCCGTGTGTCTCCGCCTGCATCTCCAACCCCAGTCAAGGAAACACCACACCCCGAGCAAGTGGAAGCCGTCTACATACCGCCCCACTCTGCTCATCATGCACCTTTACCGAGTCCCTCCACTAGTTGCCATGTGCCATTCCTTACGCAACCCTCACGACCATCTTTATTACCTTCCCATGTCCCTCAGCATCCACTTACCCGAAGCGGGCTCCTCACTCTCTATTGCCGGAGTGTTTTACAGATATTTTTCAGGCTTTGTTGTCCACTCACGTGTTGCCGCTCCCTCCAATTGTGCCTTGTCGGCTCGCAGTCGGGAATATGCTTCAATTTTGTGATTATCATCGCCAGCAGGGACATTTGGTTGAGGATTGCTCTGAGTTCTGAGAGTTTGTTTACGACTTGGAGAATAAGAAGAGGATTGATTGGGCCACCATTCACGAGGCTATTTTATATCTTCGCAGCAAGCAACAATAGAAAGCACCGCCCAAGCAGCCATCTTCGTCATTACAAGACTAGGGGCACCCCTGTGATTCTTAAGCCAGTGTTACACCTGCTCCATTACCTACACCTCCATCACCTGTTCTGTCACCTACCCCATCTTCATCTCCACCTACCCCATCATCGTCACCGATTCTTACTCCATCTAAACAACCTCCACAAACCCAAGCCTCTGCTCAGGCCAGTGTCTCCACTTCTTCTACCACCACTTCTACTCCCAATGCCGCTCGATGCGTCATGACGATACGTCGAAGGTGGGTGCCACAACCCTCCACTTCCTCCTCCTCATCACCACTTTTACCATCTTCACATCCACTACTTCTATTGGCCACATCACCATCTCCACCATCCTCACCTTTGCCTAACCCATCGCCATCACTCTCACTGCTTCCTCTCCTCAAAGTGCCTTCTCCATCTCCGCCGCCTTCGTTATCATCTCCACTGTCACCACCTTCTCCACCGCCATCATCCTCTCCTCCGCTACCCTCATTGCCTGAGCCTGAGCTAGCTCCACCTCCACCTTCACCTTTACCCTCACCTACACCTACCACTGCCTCTATACCTTTACCTCTAGAAACCTCCATGTCTTCCAAACCCATTCCCTCCACTTCTCCATTCACTTCCACCCCACGGAGCGGGTGTGCGCTACCTCTGGTGCCCCTCGGGTCTAGTCCCCAAGGAGATGATGAGCCAAGTCAGGTTTTGATTGTACATTTTAAGACTTAGGATTTCATTTGTCGAATGTCGATCTGCATCCTAGTCCCTAGCTATTTCGAGGTTAATGAGCCTGCACTTCCAATGAAGATGACTGCCAATAAGAGTGCTCTTGCACTGGTGCTAGGTTTCTTCTCGAGCGAGGTTGGCGGCAATCTCATTGCTTGCCAGAGGTTCGATTATTGATGCTATTATTACTTCTCACTCCATTGCTGTTCAGTTCACTGGCCAAGAGGGATTCTCTACCCGTATTGTGCTAACTCATATGGCTGCCAAAGGATTGGTGAATTCTATAATCAAGGGGCAGTTTGCCGTGTCTTCAGCATTCTCCATGGGCCTTCTGCACATTTTATGCAACCTCTCTCAATTTCTCAAGCCGGCCACGTTAACGCCGTGTATTACTCTCCCTCAACTTCATTCTCATTTGTCAAGAGAGTTATGCTTCAAGCCTGACTATCGAGTGGAGTTGTCAAACCTTATGATTCTTGTGCCTAGTGATAAAACTCTGTGGTTCCATGATGTTCAGCATTTTGAGGAGTTATCTATCCAAGAATGTCTGCCTATTGCTAGCACTGGGTGTCTAGGGGCAACCACCCCGATGAGGTTGCATGTTCATAATTGGGCTAGGTCATCTGTCATATGGGCCCGTTATATGAGAAGATATTTCAAGACAAGAAGGCCGAAGGTCCAAGCCTGCGCCAGACGTGTCCATTCTCAAGAAGTGTCAGCTAAGAAGAGGCAGTGCCGGTTCAAGGGTCGTCGATTGTGCACTCAGGGGTCCACTTCCTCTTCCCTATTTTTTCAATCATCATTTCTTTTGCTTAGTTTCCGCCATTAGGTGATGTATCTTCCTCCTTTTGATCCTGTTTCCATCATTTTCTCCTCTCTTCCCGGGTCCGCGAACCCTCACTCTTCTCATCCAGGTTCTTCAGATTCTCCTTATTCCTACTGTTTTAGGCCTCAGCCCCTGTCATCCTTTAAAGGAAAACATACAAAGGAACAGAGCCATAAAGGAAGCACCCTACGTAGAGGGGCTAAGGAATATAAAAGTGGCTCAAAACATAACAAGGGAAGAACCCAAAAGGATGATAACCAGAGACCCACAAAATTGACAACAATATACTCCAAGGGATGTAAGGGCATAGTAGCAACAAAGTAGGAGACAACTAAGGACGATGGCGGGGGTTAGATCTACGACGTGTGCTCCAAGTCACCCGTCGATTGGAATATAGCTCCCATCCAACATCATCATCAACATCAAAAGAGTCCTCATGAACCACGGCTATGGGAGAACTGGAGGCAGGTAAGGAGGCCGTGCCAGAAGGAGGAGGCAATGAGGATTTCTTGACAACCATAGTAGCCCAATTTAGACGAGTATCCAGTGTAGTTGTCAGGGCCTTAGAATGGTGGATGTTGTCTTCTATGCACTGACTAGATGGGATCTTCAAGGATGCTGCAGCTGCATGAACAGGAGGCATCGGAAAGGGCACATTCGGAGCTGCCAGCGCTAGCACGATATGGCAAGGTTGCAGAGAAAGTGAAGGGGCCTGCACACTGCCCTAGATAGGAGAAACCAGAGGAGGAACAAGATCAGGGGCTACTGCAATCCCTTTCCCTCGATCAAGTCCAATCCGAGGAACCACAGGGGCAGAAGCTTCAAAACCGGGAGAGGGAGCAATAGCACATCCAGCCTCAACCAAAGGTGGTCCTTCCACACATCTAGCCTCAACCAAAGGAGAGGAAAACGGAGCATAAGGTACACCAACGGTGGTAGCAATAGGATCACCAGTAGGAGCAGAAGGTACCACCGTGGGGGAAGGATCAAGTACCACCAAGGGGGAAGGAGTAGTAGGCGCATTGGCGGGTAGCCAAGGAACAGTCGTAGGAACAGTGTGTACCACTGTGGGGGAAGAAGTAGCAGTAATGTTAACAGGTAGCCAAGGGGTAGCCGCAGGGTTAAGTAAAGGAGTAGCAGCTTCGGCAGGTGGAAGAGAACCATCGGGACCACATGTATTGCCATTAGCAGCATTTGAGTTGATGATGACAGGGTCCACAGCCGCAGTAGGAACATGCATGATAGGAGGAGTCTTCTCAGCAGCAAGGCTAGAAGATACCATAATAGAAGTCGATGCAGCCCCCCCCCAAAGGAGCACAAAGGTCTTCAAGAAGAGCTTCCATGGATCCCCGGTCCACAGGTAAAGAAAGTAGGGGTGCCGTAGGGGTATCACCAGTGGTAAAAACATCATCTCCGTCGGCCAAAAAGAGAAGGGGTGCCACATGTACACCAAGACCTGCACAGGAAGGGATAGCCTAGGATGAAGGGATAGCATGATCACCCATAGAATTAGAAGCAGGATTGTCAGAAGAAGGTGTTGCTATGGAGCCCAGGTCCATAGGAGAAGAAAATAGGGGCACCGTGAGAGGAGCATCAGACGACACCATGAAAGATTGCACTACGTAAAATGGATCGGCCCGTGAAGAGAATGCTACTAGGGATGACTTGGCAGTGCTTGGAAGGCCAGGTGAAGAGGATGCACCAGTGTTAATAATGACATTATTAACGCCGGCCTCAAAAGTAAAAGAATGGGTGCTAGGGAAATTAAGACAACCATTAATAAGAGAAGGCAAAAGAGGGTCCTCAACGCAACCCTTTGCATGGGCAGGCACCTGTTCGATGTGCTGATCAGTAATAAGTGGTCCCACCAGCACCGAAGGGCTAGGTGAAGCCATCAATGGAGGAGGCACCGCTTGAGGAGTACCATCTATCGTGGCACCTTGAGACGAACAGCCAGTCGGGCCACCCAGAACATTAATGGGAATATGAGGAGGCCTGGTAATGGCCCGTCAGGCTTGAGATGCCATATGCGGTGGAGCTCCCTTGCTGGGCCCAGACACGGTAGCACGATGAGATCCGGCCTTCTTGTAGTTAGAAGAGGAATGACCCAAGTGTGAGTAGGAAGAACAAAGTATCGAACAGTGGGGGCAGACAATGGGCTGCTAGAAGCCATCCGAGCCAAGACCGACCCAAATTTTCTGAGGGAATTGTTGGGACACGTCCATAAAGACATAGACACGAGTAGCATAGGTCCTTGACAATGCTACCAGCAATCGACTTAATCATAGCCTCAAAGAAGAAATTAACAAGAAGGCCCTAAAAATCAACCCAAACTGGCACAATTGGAGAATCTGCGCAAAACCATCGGCGGATCGCTTGACACCGTCACGTCGCGGCCTGGCAAGGAAGGAGTCTCTCTCTCGGTAGGGGGAGGGACGTAGAAGGAAGCCAGACCAGACATTATTACCAAGAGACCCGCAGCCCCTTCTGCTTGCGCTTCCTCCTCCTCGGGAATGGTGATGCTTGCCAGGATCCCCCGCAACAGCTGGGTCCCCTCCGGTGTCGAGAGGTTCGGAAGAGGCGGAAGAGGGACCGTTAGCTCCAAGCTGGCCCCTGACTGCAGAAGTGACACCAACGGCTCCACCTCCAGCCCCCAGAGCGATCTCAGCCTGTCTGCTCCTGCGGGACTGAGAATCTCCCTCCGCTTGGGGATAGCCCTGCGAGCTCCGGTGGCGTGCGCTTCCAGGAGCTCTGCCTCCTCCTGAATGTACAAGATAGGGTTAGTCACCCATTGCCTGAGGCGAATCGCCCAAAAGTCGTGAAAGGACAAAGGGAGAGCTGAAAGGACCCCATGCTTACCTCGACCGCCGGGACTATGCTGCCCTCGGGCATGATCTCCCCCTCCTCCAGAAGCTCGTCTATCGACCCGGGGGTACTGGAAGTTTCTGCGGCCGCCTCCTACCGCATAACTTCAAATAAAGATGCCAGCTTGTCTAATCCCGCATGGACTCCCTCTAGTCCATCGACCGATAGGCCCGGGGCGGTGACCTTTGCAACCTTCAGTGGGGGTAGCTCCTGAAAGTCAATAAGCAACAGACACAAGATCAGTGGATGGTCACGACGGGAAGCCCTACGCAAATGGACTCACACTTACAGGGGGCAGCTCAGGAGGTCCAGACTCCTCGGGCATGCCTTCCCCCGAAACCACCTCGTCGGAGGAATAATCATAATCCACCTTCTCACCCGACGAGGACGCAGTCCGAGCAGGCACTTCCCTCACCTGCGTGGGAGTCTCCCTCGTGAGGTCGATAGCCGGCGCTTCCTCGCGCGGGCTTGGCGATGGGGAGGTCCCAGACCATAGCCTCCTCCTCACGTAGACGCGATCCTCTGGGTGAACTCCGAAGCGCACCTTTGGTTCAGTGACCGCACCAGGGCCTGCCAAACAGAACAAGATTCGGATCGAGTTGGAGCCAGAGAGTCCCTGAAATATCAAGGAAGGTATTTAGGGTGGCAGAGATGGTTACCCTCTCTGACGTCTACGGCAGGAGGTGGCTCGTGGTTGGCCTCCTCAGCAAGAGCTGCGGGCTCGAGAACTGCAGTCTCCTCCACACCGACAGAAAGGGAGAAACGCGTCTGTTATGCATGCATAAAGGCCCCACCCCGGGAGGTGGATAAACCCTAAAGAATATCGGTGCCCCAGGAACGTCACCTATGGAGCGACCCGTTTCAGTCTGGGCCGTAGCAAATTCTGTGAAAGAGGGGATGGAAGGTAGAGGAGGAGCTAAAGTGATCAGAATGGCCTTCATCCTCCTTCGCTCCACCTCCTGTTGCCCAGCCATTTTGGCAGCTGCCAGCGCTTTCGCCATGGGTGACTCCGCTCAAGATTCCTCGATGACCTTTGGCGGGGGAGTTGGGGTGAGAGTTGCCTCCACTCCAACCGCAGGCTCATCCGCTTCTGAGATTGGCACATAGGCTGGCTCCTCCACGATAGCTAAAAAGAGAGAAGGAAACAAAGAGATGCTTAGATATGAAGTCTTTACATTACAGTAGAGGCAGATTCTAGAAGACCTCCACGATGGAGGAACCTCACCTGCAGGCTGGCTGGGCTCAACTGGGGCAGCTATAAATTCCTCGAACGTCGAGACTGAGGGTGTCCAGGGAATGGTCTTCGCAGCCCGGGCAGCCTCTGTCTTCTGTCGTTTAGCCTCCCGTCGCCCGGTAGCCTTGGCCTCGTCTAAGGCCTTCTTCGTAGGCGATTTCACCCTAGACCTCTTTGTAGGCGGGGGCAGGGGAGTCGTAGTTGGTGTCGGAGACGCTGCCTCGAAGTAAACCAGTTTCTCCGCCTGTCAGAGAAGGTTCCAATAGGTCGCCATTTGCGTACTGTTCGGGTGGTCTGTGAGAAGAAGAGAACAAGGAGAGCAAAGAATTGATTAGCTACCAGTTTCCTGAAGGAGGCGACGAGGAAGAACGTAAGCAGAAAGGAAACATCAAAATATCGTGGGGGCTGGTGTACAGCCGCAATGTTATCGGGCAGTAGCTGAGAGACGGCTCCTTGTCACGGCGAGCGCCTTTGAGCTTGCGCCGCCGCCTCTTCTTAGCAGAAATTTCTTGAACATAGACCCACCTGGCGCAGGCTCGTACCTTTGGGCCTCTTGATTTGTAATGTCTTCTCAAATAATGGGCCCACCTGGAAGATGGCCTAGTTCAGTCATGAACATGCGGCCTAGTTGGGGCGGTTGCCCCTAGACACTCGGTGCTAACAATATCAGGACATTCTAGCACAGGTGACTACTTAGGCAAATCAACATTGGAAAACCATGGAGTCTTGTCACTCAGCACAAGGAGCATGGGGTTCGGTAACTCCACTTGGCAATTAGCCTTGAAGTATAACTCCCTTGCTAGAGGGGAAGGATGAAACTGAGGGAGGGCAATGCGTGGCGTTGACATGGTCGACTTACTGACGAACCAAGGGAGATTGCATAGAAAGTGCAGAATATCCTTAGAAAATCCTAAAGATATGGCAAACCGCCCCTTGAAGATAGAATTGATAACATCTCTGGTAGCTGTACGTGTCAACATAATATGGGTAGAGAACCCTTCTTGGTCACTCATCTGAACAACAATGAAGCGAGAAGTGATAACAGCATCAATGATCGATCCCCTGGCGAGCAAAGAGATTGCCACCGGTCTTACTTTTGAAGAAACTAGCACCAAGATGAGGGAACTCCTCTTAACAACTGTCATGGGAAGTGCATGCTCATCATCCCCAAAATAACCCAAGACCAGGACGCAGACTGGCATGTGACAGATAAAATCTTGAATCTTGAAATGTATAGCCAGCATCGCATCATCTTGACTTGGCTCATCTTCACCATTAGGGCTGGACCCAAGGGGCACCAAAGGCAGCGCACACCCACTCCATGGGGTGGAAGTAGATGGAGAGGAAGTACCGGGTGTAGAAGCTTGGAAGGCGTGGAGGGTTCAATGAGGATGGTGATGTCGAGTGTTGGCAAAGGCAATGCTGGTCAAGGTGGAGGTAAAGATGAAGGTGGAGGTGGGAGTTAAGGGAGTGCGGGTGAAGGTCCCAGTGATTGTGGTGAGGACAGAATGGGAATGGCAGGCTCAGGTGTGGGTGAGGGTGAAAGCATAGGTGCAAGTGAAGCTTGCTCATGCTTAGGTGATGAGGGTGATGGAGAAGAAGGCGAAGGAAGTATAGATGGTGAATATGGAGGCGACAAAGATGGTGGAGTTGGTGGAGAAGACAAAGGCATTGGAGATGGTGGAGTAGATGAAGGCAGTGAAGATGGCGGGGATGGTGGAGACGGCGAAGATGATTTTGGAAGAGGAGGTGGTGAAGGCGATAGAGGATTAGGCAATGGCGAGGATGGCAATGGAGATGGTGATGGAGATGGAGAGGGCGAAGAGGAAGGTAAATAGGAAGGCGATAGTGGCATGGGGTTAGGTGGCAAGGACAGTGACTAAGGCAGTGACGAAGGCAACGGGGGTGAAGGAGATGGTGAGGGAGATGAATAGGAAAGTGATGGTGAGGGAGAGGAAGAAGAGGAAAGTGATGGCGAGGGAGAAGGTGAAGGGGAAAGTCATAGCGTCCACCGCTGATGTATTGACACGACACGTCGCGCGGCGTTAGGAGTGGAAGCGATGGTGGAGGTAACGGGAGTAGGAGTGGTAGTAACAGAAGCAGGAGAGGTAGAGGAAGTGGGAGTAGTGGGAGCTATAGGAGCAGAGGAGGGAAAGGACGGAGCCTGAGTAGAGGCTTGGGTTCGTGGAGTTTGTGGAGACGGAGAAGGAGGTGATGAAGATGGTAGGGTGGATAGAGATGGAGATGGCAATGGGGTAGGTAATGGAGTAGGTGCTACACTAGATAAAGAATCACAGGGGTGCCCCGGTCATGTAGAGACGGAGATGACTGCCTGGGCGACGCTTCTTGCTGCTGCTTGCTCTGAAGATATAAAATGACCTTATGAATGGCCGACCAATCGATCCTCTTCTTGTCTTCCAAGTCATACACAAGATCTTAGAACTCGGGGCAATCCTCAACCAAATGCCCCTGCTGGTGATGGTATTCACAAAAATGAAGCATGTTCATGACTGCGGGTTGGCGAGGCATAACCAGAGAGAGCTGTAACACATGAGTGGCCATCAAAGTCCTAAAAATATCAGTGAAGCCCTCTGACAATGGAGGGTGAGGAGCCCGCTTTGGGCAAGGCAGACACCAAGGTGTTTGAGACGGTGGAGAAGGTTGCGGAGACAGAAGTGGTCTAGCCTCATTGTCCTAGGTCTCTTTTTTCCCTTTTCAATTATTGAGTCAGCCCCCCTCCTTGATCTTCAAGCCCTTACTTTCCTCATTGTATTTCTCTTATTTTCATTGTATTAAGTCTCTATTTGCCCTCATGGAGCACCACACCAATCCCTTGTACCCTCCTTCTCCATCTTTCTATTCCCGTGTGGATTTCTCTTCCCATGCAGGCCCATCTCCTCGTGGTCCTTTCGACCCACAAGTAAATCTCATGGCCCACTTATCATCTCCTGTTTGCCAAACTGACTCGGCCCAGGCCCAAAAACTCATTGCTAATCATTTTAAGGGGCCTCATTCTCATAATGGGCCTCATTCAACTAATGGGCCTCATTGCTTTAAGGGGCCATCTTCCGTAAGTGGCTCGCCTTCCTTTAATGGGTCCCATTCTCTTAGTGGGCCTTATTCCTCCAATGGCCCCCCATCCTTTGACAAGCCACCTTCTTCCTTCAATGGGCCTACATCCTTTAGTGGGCCTTCTTCCTTTAATGGGTCTCCTTATCCTAATGGGCCTCCTTTTCCTAATGGGCCCCATCCCTTTTATGGTCCTTCTATTCCCAATGGGCTTCATTCTTTTAACGGACCTCCTCCTTCTACCCATGCTGTTGCTTACCCAATGGATCCTTATGCTCATGTTTCTTCCAGGCCCGCTCATCCTTCCACTCCTGGAATGGGCTTCCCTTTTCCACAGCCTGGATCCTCTCATCCGGCTAATTATCATTATGGTTCATATTCACAATCTCTTACTCAGGCTGGCCCACATTCATCTCGATCTCTCACTACCCCGAAGATGATTGCTCAAACTCAACGCCAGCTTGATGAACTGTAACCTCGAATCGATCCCAAATCCTCCTTGAGTGTTCCTTCTGCATTTCAAAATCTCTGACTTCCACCACCTTCGTAAATTCCCGCATATCGCCATTATGGTGGAGTCAGTGACCCATTTGTGCACTTGAAGGAGTTTGTTTTTAAGTTGGCCCAATTTCAACATGACCCGTGCTTGATGGCTTATCTGTTTGGTCTGTCACTAGAAGGCCCGGCTCGAGATTGGTTCTTTTCGTTATCGTAAGAGCGGATCGTGAATTTTCAAGTTGTGCAAGAAAGATTTACTCAGCAGTTTCAAGACCAAGTTGTGCCCAAGCATTCTATGGTGAATCTGGCCCACAAGAAGATGAAGCCCAACGAGGATTTCTCTACGTTTGCCGCCCACTGGTGTCGCCTCGTCGTGCAAGTCCCGAGGCATATTTCGGAGGGAGAGCAGATCAAAATGCTCCCATGCAATGCCCAAGTATCAGTTCATCTTAGCCATGAACGATATTACCTCCTGGTAACAACTTTATAGCCGAGCCCGCTTCATCCGCCAACAACTCCAAGGTTCCCTTGACCCTGAGTCTCCTTCACCTTCTACACCCACATACACCTCCTATCCATCATCTCCCATGAGTCAGCCCTCCACGAGTCATCCCTCCACCACACATCCTTCCATGAGTCAGCCTTTCGCTCCTACATACCCATATACCTCTGCATATCAATCCTCCGTGAGTCAACTTACCGCCATCCATAGTCAGCCCTCTGTCATTTCATTTGCGCATGCACCTCTGCCTCCAGTCAAGTGAACTCCACACCCCGAGCAAGTGGATGCCATCCATTATATACCTCCCCGCTCCACTCCACATATGCCATTGCCTAATCCTTCCCTTAGCCATGCGCCATTGCCTACGTAGCCTCCATTTCCATCACCACAACTTTCTCCATCACCTTCCCATATCCCTCGGCATCCACTTTGCCCGAAGCGGGCTCCTCGTCCTCCATTGCTAGAGTGTTTCACTGTCATTTTCAGGGCTTTGATGGCCACTCACGCGTTGCAGCTCCCTCCAGTTATGCCCTGTCGACCCGCAGTTGGGAATATGCTTTAGTATTGTGATTATCATCGCCAGCAGGGGCATTTGGTTGAGGATTACCCCGAGTTTCTGGAATATGTTTATGGCTTGGAAGCCGAAGAGGATAGATTGGTCCGCGATTTACAAGGTTGTTCTTTATCTCCATAGCAAGCAGCAACAACAAGCGCTGCCCAGGCAGTCGTCTCCACTACAAGACCAGGGGCACCCCTGTGGTTCTTTATCTAGCAATGCGCTCGCTCCATCACCTCCATCTCCACCTCTACCTACCCCATCAATGATGGTCAAACCCATCGTCAAATCCACTATTGTCAATCATCAAAATTAGACAACAAATCAGAGAAGACACAACAAGCTTTGAAGTGTTTATAAGGTAGGGGGATGGATCCCTACTACTCTCTCGTGTTTTCCCACTGTTTCCATGCCCAGAGAGACTAAGTGGGTTTATGTTCATGTTTTAGGGTGGAGCATGTCGTGGGTTTGAGCGATGGTTTTGGGGCCATTTGGGCCTTGACCGGTGGTTTGGCTATGGCATTCCGGTCATTGGATTGTCTGGGGATGATCCTCGTGTGTTTCCCCTTCATCTGGCATGAATGGGGCTTGGTTTGGTATGAGCTTGGGTCTCTATTTTCCGTGGGAATTGTAAAAGAAGGCCACAGAAGTGGCCGTTGGGTCCAGGGCAGGGTGGCCATGGCTTTGGCCGCCCTGGTCTGCTAGGCGGCCAAGCCTCTAGCCGCCCAGGTGAGTAGACGGCCATGGGCTTGGCCGTTCTGTAGGTGTGGATCTTTTCCCAGCCCAATTAGCTCGGCGGCCAGGGGAGTGGCTGCCCAGGCCACTGGGCAGCCAAGTGAGTGGTTGCCCAGGCCAAACTCAGCATGGGGGAGGGTGGCCAGAAGGGTGGCCACCCAGCCCCCTTGACCTCTTAGACTTTGGGAGGCCAGGGAGTTGGCCGTACAGGCCCTGGGTGGGCGGCCAGTAGGCTGGCAGCCCAGCCCTAAGGGTGGCCAAGGGTCTAGCCGCCCAGCCCCCTGGGCGGCCACCACCTTGGCTTTCTTGACCCCTTCAGCCCGATCGGTTAGTATTCCACAGTTTGATGTTCCGAAATGTTTGTAGGAGGGGTCACTATACGGAATGTGTGTCCGGGTGGTTCTGTGTGTTCTGCTAGTTTTGGGTTGTAGTGTGGGCCATCCCTTGTCTATTGTGGATAGTCCTTGTGTCGGGCTGGTTGTGTTGACTGTCCTCGTGAGAGTCCCGTGACTGCGGAAGGTGCGTTCCCACGTAAGGACTGTGATCGTAGAAAGGTGCCTTGGTAGGAGTGTGGACCGTGGTCCTGACGTTCTATCTCGTGCTTGGTTAGTCTTCTGTGGATCGACAGTCATGGTTTGGCTGTCAGGTTGGTGGTTCCTTGTTCGCATGCTGGTGAGCCGCCTCGTGGTGGTTTGGTCGTGCCGGTGGTACTCTAGTGGTTTTCACGGTTGCAGCAAGTTCTTGGTGACTCTACCCACTTGACATAGCTGACCTGGACACGTACGCGTGTCGACCCACCAGGGAGTGGTGGAGGCTTGTCCCGTGTAGTGATTTTTAGGCCTGTTACTGAAGGGCCCCTTGCCTTTTCAACCAAAGTCTGATTGGGGGGAAAATCAGCCAGAGCGTCGACCAAAAGCACTGTGTGTGCACACGTGGTCGGGGGCAGGGGACGCATGCTGACGAGCATGACCCTGACTAGTCCTTATTTTGTGGTACACTAGTGCTGTGTACAGTGGTTGGTGTCTCAATTTTTGCCAGGGGGTGTGTAGGGAGACACGTGAGGCTACGGTATAAGTCGTCAGAGGACGCATTCGGTCTCGTGGTCAGTGGGTTAGTACTCTCGTCACCTAAGAGGGTTCAGCATGGCCTTGTCCTCGGTGTAGTTTACCATGCTGGTGTTTTGGCCCACTCCGGTCGATGTGGGCATGGTTCTTCCACTAGTGTCAGCTCAGGATCGAGAGAGAGTCTCCTGAGAGGTCTTCCCCTTGGTTCTAGCTCGGGATCGAGAGATTCTCCCGAGAGGTTCTTCCCTTGGTTCTAGCTTGGGATTGAGAGAGTCTCTAGAGGGTGTTAGTTCGACATGTGGTTGGCCGTGTGGCCTCGTCCGTGGTTCCATTAGCTAGGACGGACAGTCTGACCTTGGGGTCAAGGTTGTGTAGAGTGCCAGTGTGTGTGTTATCCTTGGTTGACCATCATCTGGATTTGGTCACCGGTGTTGGGGCGTACTGGCTTGGTTGTAGTGTTGCTGCCATTGTTGCCCTTTACTTGTTGTTGCTATGTCATGCCTGCTTACTGCTTTCCTTTACTGTTACTACTCCTGTTGCTGCACTTCTGTTACAGTTTCGTTGTAGTGGGGTTCCTCGGGACCCCTACTAAGCCTATGAGATGAGTCACCCCCTGCTTTTCAGGTGCGGTGTCCTTCTTGAAGTGGAGCGTTCCAATTGGAGGGTTCTTAGCTATAAGCATGATTTCTTTATTTTCAATGATTTCTCCTTCCTTAAGCTTTTTAAGCACCTTCTCCTTAATACTAAGAAATGTAGGATCCTTGGTGGCGGGAGTGTGGCGCTTATGAATAAGAGCATAATGGAAGTCCCGTTTGGGGAGAAAAATCAAAGCGGAAGCAAGTGAAGCAAGAGCGTCAGCTAAGATGTTCTGACTGCGAGGAACATAGACAAAGATTAGTTTGGTGAAGATCTTGGCATAGGCAGATGCGAGTTCCTGGTAGGGTTTGAGTTTGGGATCGAGCGTGCGGCATTTAACAAGCACTTGGTGCAGAATAAGCTGACTATCACTAACAATTCGTAACTGGGTAACACCAAATTGATGGGCAGTTTGTAGTCTGGCCAGAAGAGCCTCATACTCAGCTATATTATTTGTAACAGGGAAGGCAAGCTGAGAGGCAAATGGAATGGTGATACCCTTAGGTGTCAGAAGGACCATGTCGATCCCCCTCCCATGAGAATTCGAAGCTCCATCAAAATGTAATGTCCACATTTGATCTGAAGGTTGATTAACGGACATAAGTTCCTCATCTAGAAACTTTGAGTAAACAAGGTCGAATCAGGGAAGAGGATGATGAGAAAGATGTTCTATGATGGCATAACCCTTTATTGCCTTCTGTTGAATATAGGTGATGTCAAACTGGGAGAGGAAGCTTTGCCATCGTGCCAACCGGTCAGTGAGGACAGATTTTTCAAGAAGGAATTTGATAGGATTCATGAGAGCGATAAGTTGAACCTCATGAGCCAGGAAATAATGCTTAAATTTCTGAACCACCCAAACTAAAGCAGCACAGGTCTTCTCTATGGCTGTGTACTTCTGCTCACAGGGGTTGAGGAGCTTAGACAAATAGTAGGATGCCCTCTCTTTTCCTTCCTCATCAATTTACGTAAGGACAGCACCTACTGAATCATCCAGGATAGAAATGTAGAGAATGAGTGATTTACCTGGAACTGGCGGCCTCAAGACAGGAGGATTTGAGAGATAATCCTTTAATCCGTCAAAGGCTACCTGACACTTGTCATCCCAATTAAATTTGACTCCCGACTTAGTAAGCTCGTAGAACGGCCTACACCTTTGTCAGTGCTGGGAGACAAATCGGTGAATAAATTGTAATCTCTCAATTAATCCCCGAACTTCTTTCAGATTTCTAGGAGGAGGCATTTCTCTTATGGCCTTCGCCTTATTGGGATCAATCTCAATACCCCTCTTACTAACAATGAATCCAAGTAATTTTCCTGATGAAACGCTAAATACACACTTCTTGGGGTTCATCTTGAGCTTATATTCTCGCGATCTTTGCAATACTTTGGCTAGAACCCTCGGATGCTCAATCCTTGTTCTTGATTTTACCACCAGGTCGTCAACATACACCTCAATATAAATGTGAATCATGTCATGAAAAATTACCGTCATAGCCCTTTGATAGGTAGCTCCGGCATTCTTAAGACCGAAATGCATGACCACATAGCAGTAAGGGCCCCATGGTGTAGTGAACGATGTCTTCTCTTGGTCTTCTTCAGCCAAACGAATCTGATTGTAGCCTGAAAAATCATCCATAAAGGAGAGAGTCTCATATCCTGCATTGTTATCGATTAATACATCAATATGAGGGAGGGGGAAGTCATCTTTAGGACATGCACAGTTGAGGTCCCAGAAATCTATGTAAATTCTGACCTTTCCATCCTTCTTCATCACCGGGATGATGTTAGCCACACAATTAGGATAGAGGACGACTCTAACAAATCTGGCCTTATAAAGTTTATCAACCTCGTCTTTCATCTTCAATGCCATATTTGGGTGGAAGCGCCTTAATCGCTATTTGACCGGGACGAGCCCTGGCTTAAGTGTAAGTCGATGTTCTACAAGTGCAGGGTCCAATCCTGGCATATCCTCATAACTCCATGCAAACGTGTCCTTATATTCTCAAAGAACCAGAATAAGCGCCTCTTCTTCGGAGGACAACAAGTTTTGACTGATGAGGACAATCCTAGGGTCCTCCTCGGTACCCAGATTTATTTCTTTGGTAGGCTCTTCTACTAAGACTGACGGCTCATCGAATCTTCTCATTCCACTGGAAAAGGCGTCAGTCTCGTCCTCATATTCTTCGTACTCCTCATCCCCCTCCTCAATAGGGTCTTCATCGTTCATTATTTCATAGACACCAAACCCCCACACTGCTCTTAGATTTGACTTTGCTACTTTTTTTTCTCTTCTCTCATTCCTCGACTTCTTTCTATCTACCTTAGTATTTCGATCTCTTGGAGATCCTCCTCTTTATAACAGCGAGTTGGATGACGTGGACCCTGCACAGTTTTGCTCCAGTGCGTAGAGGAAGAATTCTCGTCAATGACTTGTCAGAAAAGTAGCTTTAGTGATTCCACGTGTCAGATGTTGACGATACGGCGACACCACGTGGTTGATGAATCTTGGAGAGCAAGCCACCTTGAATCACGTGTTTCATTAACTTGAATCTTGGATCACGTGTCCACTTGAGTCTCTGCTACTCTCAGTCCATCAATTGTTTGAGTAAATCATGTCAATAAGAAATAAGACATTTAGTCAAACACCTTTTTCATGAGAATGCATACTTAGACAAACTTCAAAGAAATCAGATGCTCAGACCAATAAGTATATGATTATGCAAATGCCTTAAAGTATGCACTTGATGCACAGACATGGTGACCTGAATCTACATGTGCATCGACCATGGTCTCTACATGAGCACAGACCTAGATACTTCATGTGCACAGACCCTAGATATGCATAGACCTATATGTGCATAGACTCTACATGGGCACAGACATGTATATGCATAGTCTCTATATAAGCATAGACCTTAGACTCTATATGTACATAGACCAAGTACAGCATGCTAAAGAATATGCATCGACCTTGTAGAGTGTACTACAATATGTGCATTGACCTGTAGAACATGTTGCAACACATGCATCGACCTGAAGTGCATAGAACTAGCATGAGCGTTAGCCTTATAGAGTGAGTGTATGGATGTGCATCGACCTTGCCTTATACAAGATGCAATGTGCATCGGCCTTGCCTTACACAAAGTGCAATGTGCATCGACCTTGCCTTACACAAAGTGCAATGTGCATCGACCTGACTTTACTCAAGGTACAATGTGCATCGACCTTGCTTTACGTAAGATGCAATATGCATTGACCTGATACACTACAGGTGTATGTATGCATCGACCTATGTGACTTCATGCAAGAACATGCATCGACCTTATTTTCAATGTAGTATAAGGATGCATCGACCTGAATGGATTAGAAACTATGCATGCATCGACCTAACAGACGTAATATGAAAATGTGCACTGACCTGTTAAACTTAAGCCTAAAATGTTCATTGACCTATCAGACTTGATGCAAAAAATAAATATATATGCACTGACCTAATGTGAAGAAAGTGTGAATGTGCATCGACCTTATCTAACTAAGACCTAAACATGCATCGACCTTAATTACTAAGTGCCTATATATGCATCGTCCTGAGTTCTGACACTTAGACAAGTAAATGGTTTGTTCAATGTGAAAGATGCTACTGCAGTTCAGTCCAAACATGATTCATAGAGTGCCATCATCCAAACCAGGGTTGCAACCGATCAGCCATCTTGATGAGGCCCTCGAGGTGGGAGTCATGCTTGATGTTGAGGCGGTGGAACTGGATGCGGCCAGACCAGGGGTGGGAGCCCTCCAGCTCCAACAGATGGAAGATCGTTGTAGACTTTGATGACGAGGATGGGGTGGGGGTCCTCTGCCATGATCTTCTCGACGAGGTGGGAGCCAATGAATCCCCCTGTGTCGATGATGTAGATCGTGATTGGTTGGATCCACTGCCCATCCAAATCTATTCTGCTCGAGCTCTGAGAGGCACCACCGAATGTGCCACTGGACTCTTGTTGTTGGATCTTCTCGACCTCCTTCATCATGATAGTGAGGGTGAGGAGTGAGCATTTCCAGAAGGGATCCACACGAATAGAAATGGAGGAAGAAGAGGATGAAGGAGAGGGTGGAGATGGTGTCCATATATAGGATCTGGGGGGAAGAAAGGGGATGAGGTGGGGGGAGGAAGAGAAAGAGGGAGAGGATGGGTTGGATTTGGGAGAAATCGAGTGTTAAAAAGGGGAATAAATGAAAAACATCGGGAAGCAAATTTGCCACCATTGAAGTCATCCCTAATTCCTACGTTTTTAATTTATTTTTAATTTGAAGCGACTTATTCCTACATTTTGTTAAAAGTGAAACAATATCTAAGATTTATTCTCACATTCACTCCAAAGTGTAGGCACCCCCTACGTCGACGCCGACAACGTCGGGGGCGCCCGACTCGCCACCCGCGCGATGCTCGACCGCGGTCGGCGAGACCTCCTCTCTCTACTCTTCTAAGAACCATACCCCTTCTTGGTGAAGGAAGGACCATCTATTGAGCACTCCATCTCTTTGGATTTAAAATTCCTAAACCAGGTCTCCATGAGTCCCCGCACTCATGGATTCCCTCACGGACGCTGGGCAGGTTGTACCTCTTGAAGTCCCCGGGTTTAGTTGGCCCAATTCGTGGTGAGATTCAACCTAGTTGGCATTAAAGAAAACCACATTGAAACTAGGGTCTTACCTTGTGTGAATCATATCAAATTTTGTCAAATTATTTAATTCACCAAGGTTCAACAAATAAAATCAAGCGTAAACATTTCAACTTGCTTTAAAATCATTGCAAATTATTTTGATTGAATATTGATTATTTGCATGATGTTTCGCTTTGATAATCAAACCAACATGTTAAAGGCCAATTACAATCATGAGGATGCACAACCTAGCATATCCTACACTCCTCAATTTGAATATGTTCATCATAATTCTCACTACAATTCTTTCAAGGGACTACGTCCTCCTTCTTATGGTCTTGCCCGACCTATGGGCAACTTCAAATCTCATGGTCCTTCGCCTCAATCGCAAACCATTGTTTCTTCGGGACCGTCTCCTCCCGACGATGAGAAGATCTCCCAAATCTTGCACTCCATAGATCATCTCACCCCTCAACAAATTCAAGCCCTTAAGGTCATTGTTGAGGGCGAATCACCTTCTACTCGTTCTCCTTCTACTCCCATTTGGGTGGCCCATCACATGCCGTCCTCTCCTATTCATATTCCCATTCGGATTGTCCATCACCCACCTCCTTTTATTCCTCCTCTTTCACGGCCCCAAGGCCCATCTATTCATTGCAATCTGGTCCGCCGAGTCCTTCTTTGGGTCAACCCATTAATCCCCCTCCACAGCCTTCATATGCAGCCCCTCCTTCAAGGCCATCATGCCAACCCTCTGTTGCTCAAGTGATATCCCTCCAACAAGTTCTCGTTGATAAAGTCACTTAGTTGGAGGAACAACTCAAGAGGGTTATGGACCCACGGCCCACTCCTCCTCCTCCTTCTCCAGTCAACCCTCTTCACGCCCTCCTGCACAACATCACTAAGATGAAAAAAGATTGGAAGGAGAGGAGAGAAGATTACAGCACCAACGCAAGTGAGCAGGATCCGGCAAATTTCAATGATCAAGTGGACGTCGTCCGCCCTCCACCTATCCACTCTGTTCATCAAGATGGCCCTCCGCCTCTGCTTACCCATTTACATTCACACAATTCTCCACATTACGTTTCACCACCTATTAATTCGCCTCCACAATGATGTCCACTTGAGCCTGACAATGAAGAGCCGACATGTGAACAATTGAAGATGGCACGTGATGATGAAGTTCCAAAGGCACCAATTCTGAGTTTCCTTCACTTTCCTCTACCCCTACTACCACCAGACGAACCTCCTACTCAGGACGATGTCACCGTTCCTAATCCAACCCCTATTTTTATGACTTATTGGTGTTAGGATGACTGGTTGATACTCCAATCACCCACGCCAGTGCATCATGAGTCTCCTCCTACCCCTAACACCTCTCGCCCCATCCGGCATTTACTCCACACCAAACCTTCTCCTTTAACACCTCCTTTAAACACCATACCATTAGCCTCCATTCCATTGGCCTCCACTGAGCCCACCACCAAACCTTCTCCAATTACCCTCCCATTGCCGCCACCTCGGCCTTCCATTACCCTTTTAACCCCTAACCCAACTACCCCAACTCCACTACTTAACCCTTCACCTTTACCTATGGCTAATCCTAAGTAGGATCCACCCCTTTTTGCACTCAAGTCAACCCCATCCGCTTTCGAGCAAGGGGAAAAGCTTGAAGTATTTGAACCTCCGCTTCCACTTACCCTTTCTCTGACACTTTTCATTACACCTCTGCCATCCATGGAGCCTTCCGCCTCCGCTTCGGCCTCTTCTACCACTCGGAATGGCTGTCCTCCTACCAAAATTCATGCCAAAGATGATCGAGAGCCGGGCAAGAAGGATTTAGCCGTGGCCATGCTATTCAAGATGCAAGACCTTATTATCTGGATGCCAGTCTGTGTTTTTGTGCCGAGCATGGTTGAAGACGTCAAGTTAGTGTACTCCTTTCCAAGACTCTTGAGGCCGTTTGTTATCTCAGTTAGTCTTGCGAACATTTCTGAGATGGTTTCCTCATATAAGAATTGTTTTTTTTTTTATTTTTTGACGATGGAGTACTTAATGGTACCCGAGACTGCGGGGAGTGTAAGAGACCTGAGTTTGAGCCTAGCAGGCCTTAAGAGGTATTGAGCGACCTTAAAAGGTATTGAGTGAGTACTTATATTAAATTTTAAATAATTACACAGCCTAGAAAGTCCCACTTAACGAACACCAAGTCTGGTAAGCAGTAAAATACATCCAAGTAAGAGAATGCAGATAACGGACACCACCAACCCATACTACTCTGATCCATCAATCATAGGTTAGCTACAGATTTATGTAGGACAAGTCACAGGAAATTACTTGCGACTTGAGGTAACGAAGATAACACTTTCTAATTAACACGATCAGGATTCAGGACATCCCTTTAATGCGTGCCCGATAGGGCTACAAGTTGGAGAGTATGTTCCACGATGCTCACATTAATACATAATATATTTATTAGCTAACATGATCAAGATGACTCACTATAATGTATCCCTGTTCCATAGTGCTCACATTATAACTTTGGTTGCAAATCAAATTTACCTGGAGTTTTAGACACCCAACAATGCTAGATGACACTCTGGTTTCTACATCACACTTAGCCAGTCACCTGGGAAATTACCATAACTGTGGCTTCTGCTTGCCCTTGAACTCTACCGTGGATCCAACTCTGTAATCGACACCTCATTTGGTGAGTGGGGAGCTAACTTAGACGCATCCGATGTGGTGTTCGTAGAGGAGTCAAGGTTTCCCATAAATGCATCCGCACCTTCTTGGCTGTAGCCACCAAAGAATGCTGGCTTTGAAGGGACTGAGAGGGACACAGAGTAGGTGCTGAGCATGAGAACAACTGTGGTCATGGTGGGCCTATCAGTCGCAACATCCTGAACACACAACAATCCAATTTGAACGCATCTCATCAGTTCACCTATTTGATATTGGCCACCCAAGGATGGATCTATTATCTCCAACACAGTTCCATTTGTCCAATGATGCCATACCTGAAAGATTCCCAATTTAAAAACATAGGTGATCAGAATGCTCACTGTGCAATCTTGTCCGAGGATTAAAAAAGTAATGCTATACCAGAAAAATGAAAAGAAGGGAAGAGAGAACATACACAGGTTAAAAGGTCAGCTGAAACTCCAGAGAAAGTACAATTCCTCTGCCCAGTTACTATCTCAAGAACCAATACACCAAAGCTAAACACATCTGACTTGTCTGAGAAGTGCCCTCTCGTGGCGTACTCTGGTGCCATGTAACCACTGCCAGGCATCAAAAGAAAAAATGTTCATAATTGTAACACGTTTCGATGCTATATCTTGAGAAAATGGGCTTTTCATGATTTCTGCTTACAATGTTCCAACAACTCGAGTGGTGCTTGCTTGACTTTGGTCCCCACCGAAGAGCCTTGCCAATCCAAAGTCTGAGATCTTCGAATTCATGTCTGCATCTAGTAGAATGTTGCTTGCCTTCAGATCCCGGTGTATGATCTTCACTTGTGAATCTTCATGGAGATACTGCAGCCCTCGAGCGATGCCTCCTATGATTTTATACCTTCTTTCCCAATTTAGCTGTTGTGATACCGCGGGATCTGCCTCATTCAAGCATAAGATTAGTCCAGGAAACCAGCAGCGTTCAAAACTGAAGAAGAAGCATACATGACGGGGTCCTTACACTTTTACAGTCAGGTATTACATGGATAACTGTGTCATATGACACCGTCTTCTCTATCTCATGGTTATTCCAATAAGAAAATAATGATTTCTCAAAACTCATGGAAAATCGATTGTATGCTGCACAAATAATCATGAAAAGACGTCTCTTTCAAATAGCTAACTTGGATGAATGATCTTGGAATGAGCCCATACCAAAAAGAAATGTGTCTAGACTTCTGTTGGGAACGTATTCATACACAAGCAATTTCTCCTCCCCTTCTAAGCAAACACCCAGTAGCCGCACCAGGTTCCTGTGCTGAAGCTTAGCAAGCAGAACCACCTCATTCTTCAGCTCTTCCACTCCTTGCCCAGAGCCGGCTGAGAGCCTCTTCACTGCTATTTCTTGCCCACTTGGGAGAAGTCCCTTATTAGAGAATCACAAATGAATAGACCTTTTGTTTATTGACATTGCTAGAAGCACATGTTGAGAGATACATCGGATGAAAGTAATAAGCTTACCTTGTATACTGAACCAAATCCACCTTGCCCAAGCTTGTTCTGATCAGAGAAGTTGCCGGTGGCAACCCTCAGTGTAGATAGGTCAAATAATAGTGATTCAATGGTAGTCATCTCTTGCGTGTCCCTCCTACCTGGTGCACAGAAAAGAAAAACATACAAAGTTCTTATGATCACAAATTTCTAACAAAGGGATCCGTTGTTGATCATAGCGGGGTGTGAAAGAAGCACGTTGATTCTAAACACTATACTCCGACACTAATTAAGAAAACGGATGAAGTAGATGCTACCCTGCAAATTTATAAAATAGAGATCATTACTAAGGAACTGAATTGTTTTTGCGGAGTTGAAGGGTGGGTCAAGAACATTTAGCCACCAAGTTCTTCTCCCGTTAAAAGTCATGGCTAGCGGCAGGGTGTTGAGTTGAGCAAGTAGCAACTTACGAAGTTGTCCCACTCCAACCTCCTTCCGGCAGAAACAGATGCATATGACAGAGATCAGGACAACGGCTGCACCCGAGGGTATGACAATTGCAAGAATCGTGCCCGTTGAATTCTTCTTCTTCTCCTCCTCCGCCTCTGAAACAACAAAATTACGGATATTAATCATGTGATATTTATTCATTTATTTATTTGCATGGATACAGGCAAAACTTGAAGCGATTATGCCCCAGCTGAACTCATCTTCTATAGAAACCAAGTAACAGCTCAGAAGGGCAAAAGAGGGATTTTAATGTTTTAACCCCTCCAATCCAGACCTTTTTTTAAGCCCTTGTAATACGTCCTAAGGACTCTTTTGAGGGACTTTCTCGTAAATGCGTGAGACTCCTTTTTTTTGTAATGATTCGGTACCTAAAAAATTATGAAAAATCAGGAATACCCTCACCCGGGGTCACCCGAGTTAAATAATTCCAATCTATTACCAAAGTGGCCATGCTACACCACCCGCCACATTGTCCGTGGTGCAGCCTAAGAAATATTGTTTAGGTATTTAAGGTGTATGATTATCGAATTTTTTAGACTGAATTTGATAACGGAGTAAATTACGGATGAGTGATCTACCGATGCACCAGATCTTTAGTCTTAATTGGGATCGGTTAAATAACTCTGACTATTTTTTAGAATAAATTAATCTGCTTTAACCATATCTCATCCCAATGAAGAGAAAATATCAAATTAAGAATAGCTCACCCGACCCGATTAACCTATGCTATCTGGGTTAAGCCCGTTATCAACCAGGCTAACATGTTTGCAGCATCACATCTTTGATTGAACAATTGAAAAAATTAAAAAAAAATATTTTTATTTGTCCCAAGAACTTGGTCAACCACTTTAAACCCCATTCAAGATGATCAATCTTTTCTAATTTTTTCCTGCTTTTCAATCTTTGATCTGACAGTATAATCATTAGTAAAAAGAATATAAGAAAGAGAAACAAAAATAGGGAAACAAATGAAAGCTGAACCACAATGACGCGAAGAGCCTGGCATCAACGAAGGACTCAGCAGATTGGTGGCGTCTAATCAAGGTCATATCATGTAGGTCTGCCAGCTTCCCTTACCTTGGGTAGGTGGTGAGCCTGTGGGTGGTGGTGAGCCTGTGGGTGGCGGCGTCGCAATCGCGGGCAGCGGGACCGAGACCATCGCCGAGCTGTTATAGAAAGGGTACAGTTCGTATCTGAAGTTGCAGGTGGCCTTGAGAATTCTGCCCCCTCTCTTACCGGCTAAAAAGCTCGGGTTCTCGGCGAGTATCCCCCTCAGGCACGCGTAGCAGTCGCCGGCCGACTGGTCCCTGGTGCACTGCACAAGCCCGTATATCTTGGGAGTCGCAGCTTCGCCGTAGTCAGCGTCGCCGGTGGCGAACATGCGCGCCGACGCGTTGTTCGCGGCGTAGCGCGCCAGTCCCGCCATCAGCATGTTCAGCTGCCGGTTGAACTGGGTCACCTCCGTCAGGTTGACGGCGTTCCACATGTAGAACTTGAGGCTGTCGTCGGGGATGGAGAAGAAGACCAGGTTGGAGTACCGGAGCATGCAGTTGTCGTACCAGATGACGGCTGACCTCAGGTTGGGGCATGCCTGCAGGATGTCCTGGGCCGCCGTGTCCAGGCAGCTCCGGCAGTCGGCCGCGGACACGTCGCCGCGGCAGAGCACAAGGCCATAGACCCGGTCGGGGATGCTGCCGACGGTGTCGTTGAAGAAGCCGGTGGACGAGCCGTTGGCGGCGAGGGAGGAGACGAGGCGGTTGAGGTTGGTGTCGAAGGCGCTGTTGGCGGTGTAGTTGGTGCCGGAGGAGCACATTTGGTAGAGAGGTGCGGCGGTGGTGGCGAGGGGGGTGACAGCAAGGAGGAGGAGAGCCAGAACTGGGAGCGGAGCCATTGGTGTCCCCTTAGCCTTGCTGCTTTTGGGGGGGCTATGGAAGTGGACGGGTGAAGAAGAAGAGGAAGGATATGCTAAAGGGTTCCGGCGTGGAGCAGGTGTAGGCACGGTAATGGATGATGGTGACCATGGAGTGTGACAGATGGACGAGAGTCAAGGTCCATTCCACTGTTTTGCAGGTTCCAGCGATAACGGTGGAGACTGGGCAAGGCCGTGAAGACCAAGGAGACGTCGGATGGGACGGGACTCCCTCCTCCTCCCACTAATGTCCCTATGCCCGGGCCTACAATATGAAGACGAAGACTAATAGCGTGTTTGGAATCATTGTTACTTTTGAATTGATTTCACTCAAAACCCCTCCGTGAGGGGTTTAGGCAGACCAGACCAGCCCCTTGGGCTGGTCCTCCTAAACCCTCCCTCCCCCACTCAGTAAACAAACCTAAGGGTTTACCCGGACCAGCCTAACCCTTCAACTTGGTCTGCCTAAACCCCTCTGACCCTTCACCTTCCCCTATAAAATCCCCCCTTTAGAAGCCCAGAAGAAAAGCATAAAAGCATCAAAGAAGAAGCATCAAGCATCAAGGAGCTCAGCCCCGGACTACAAAGGCACGCTAAGGAGATTTGTGTGTGTGTTTTGCTAGGCTTACGCCGAGGGCATGTCGCATGATCATCCCTCCTACGGCGTCTAGCCCAAACACCTATTCGTGCACGACCCTGATGTCACTTGGTGAAAACACTCTGCCCGAGTCTTATCTCGGTATTCGTGCACAACCTTGATACCGCTTGGTGAAAGCACTCTGCCCGAGCCCTGTCTCAATCATCATGCACCCCCAGACGTTGCTCGACGGGAGCACCCTGCTCGGCCCGAACACCCTACTCGACCCTACCTCGACGGTCGCGCATGACCTCTGATGTTGCTTCATGGAGGCGCCCTGTCCAGTCCCTGCCTCGATAATCATGCACGGCCCTCAAACGCTGCCCGATTGAGGCGCCATGCCCGATCTCTACCTCGATGTTTGAGCATGACACGAACCTTGCTCGATGAGAGCACTCTGCTCAGTCTCTGTTTCGATGATCGTGTACCACCAGATGCGGCTCAATCAAAGCACCCTGTCAGGCTCCCCGCCTTGATAATCGTACGCGACCCCAGTGTTACCTCGATAAGTGTGCCCTCAATGCTGTTACCCAGAAAGTGGGCATACTTCACAAGTCCCGATGCAAGATGAAGCGCCAGGCCCCTGCCTCTGTCAATGGGCCCCGAGCACGACCATCAAGGTCTCGCGACACCCAGCCACCTCAGCCACATCGAGGACCCGAGTGCCCGATCGCTTGACAACCTCAGTCACAATGGTGCCCTCGGCACCCGACTGCCAGCCACTCCAGTCACAACGGTGCCCCCGACACCCGATTGTCATCAACTACAGTCACAACGGTGCCCCCAGCACCCCACTGCCGGCCACTCCAGCCACAACGGTGCCCTCGGCACCCGACTACCGGCCACTCCAATCACAATGGAGCCCCCGACACCCGACTGTCATTAACTACAGTCGCAACGGTGCCCCCGGCACCCGACTGCCCGCCACTCCAGTCACAACGGTGCCCCCGGCACCCGACGGCCTGCCACTCCAGTTACAATGGTGCCCCCAGCACCCGATCACTCAACAGCTCGGTTACAACGGTGCCTACGGCACTCGACCGCCAGCCACTCCTGTCACAACGGTGCCCCCGGCACCCGATCACTCAACAGCTTAGCCGTAACGGTGCCCCCAGCACCCGACTGCCTGCCACTTCAGTCTCAACGGTGCCCCGGCACCCGATTGCCAACCACTGCAATCTCAATGGTACTCCGACACCTGACTACCAACCACTTCTGTCACAATGGTGCCCTCGGCACCCGACTATCAACCACTTTAGTCACAATGGTGACCCCAGCACCTGACCGCCAGCCACTTCAGTAATATCGGGGCCCCCGACACCCGACCACTCAACAACCTCAGTCACAATGGTGCACCCGGCACCTGACTTCTTGCCGCATCGGGGCCCGTTGCACCCGACTGTCAACCACTTCAGTCACAACGGTGCCCCTGGCACCGAACTGCCAACTACACCAATCACATCAGGATTCGCAATGCCTGATCGCTCAACAACTCCAGTCCCACTGGGGCCCATAGCACCTGGCAATCCTGAGCTCAACTACTTTTGGTCGGTCCAATCATGGTGATGCTCACGCCGTTCGACCACTCAAGTCTCAACAACGCCCGACCGCTCCAGCGACAAGTGGTGCCTACGTCATTCGGTCGCCTCGGCCATGGTGACGCCCAACTACCCCACCACAATGGTGCCTACGGCACCCTACTACTCCGACCTTGACATTGTCTCATGATAGGAAGACATTGTGGCGCCCCTCGGGCGGCACCCAGCAGAGTCACAGGTCTTCTTACGGACTCTACGTGTGAATACGGAATTACCCACACAATAACGCAATGACCTGGGGATCGTCACAAATGATGGAATTATCCAGTGGCTTGTAAGCACCTGTAATCGGGCTCTCACGCCCCTATCCCTAGCGCGATCGGCTGGGGGCGCCCGACCCCACAGCACGATCAGCATGAAGGCGCTCGGGTCTTGTATGGAAGGGTAAAACTTTTGGGTCAGGCTCCATGTGTTACCGCTTCAGGACTTTGATGTGATTTTGGGCATGGATTGGCTCGAGACTCATCATGCCTTGGTTGATTGCGGCTCGAAGAAGGTCTACTTTCGACAGCTTCATGGACCCACCTTCTATTTTCAAGGTATCTGGTCTTCCTCCTCCCGCTTGCTTATTTTGGCTATTAGGGCTCGTCGATTGCTTGATGCGGGCTGTCAGGGTTTTCTCGCTTCCGTGGTTTTGGTCGATCGACAATGTCCTGATGTAGAGGACATTTTGATTGTATGCGAGTTTCCCAATATTTTTCCCGAGGAGTTACTAGGGTTGCCACCGCAGCGAGAGACTGATTTCGTGATTGAGGTGGTACCAGGTACGATGCCTATGTCGAAGGCCCCTTATCGCATGGCACCTGCAGAGTTGCGAGAGTTGAAGGCGCAGTTGCAGGAGTTGCTTGCCAAGGGGTACATTCATCCTAACTTTTCCCTGTGGGGTGAGCCGGTGTTGTTCGTAAAGAAGAAGGATGGTAGTTTGAGGCTGTGCATTGACTATTGTCAGTTGAACCAGGTGACTGTTAAGAACAAGTATCTATTGTCTCAGATTGATGACTTGTTCGATCAGTTTCAGTCGGCCCGAGTGTTTTCGAGGATTGATTTGAGATCGGGTTATTATCAGCTGCAGATTCAAGAGTCTGATGTTGAGAAGACTACATTTTGTTCGAGGTATGGGCATTATGAGTTCTTGGTGATGCCGTTTAGGCTCACCAATGCCCCCGCAGCATTCATGGATTTGATGCACAGGGTGTTCCATCCGTATTTGGACCAGTTCGTGATCATATTCGCGGACGACATCCTTGTGTATTCGTGGTCTACTGAGGAGCATGTGAATCATTTGAGAGTGGTGTTGCAGACCTTGCGCGATGACTAGTTGTATCCCAAGTTCAGCAAGTGCGAGTTCTGCCTTCGAGAGGTGCACTTTCTGGGGCACGTGATTTCTGGTGATGGTGTTTCCGTGGACTCGACTAAGGTCAAGGCAGTGGTGTAATGGCCGAGGTCGAGTTTGGTCATGGAGATTCAGAGTTTCTTGGGGCTTGCAGGCTATTATCGACGGTTCATCCAGCATTTTGCTCGTATTGTGGCCCCGATGACCAGGCTTACGCGGAAGGATGTGCTATTTGTATGGACGAAGGAGTGTGAGCGGAGCTTCATAGAACTGAAGAGATTGCTCACTACTACTCCGGTGTTGGTGTTGCCGTCTGGATCGGGAGGTTTCATGGTGTTTACGGATGCTTCCAGGGTAGGTCTCGGTGCTGTGTTGATGCAGCATGGGAGAGTTGTGGCATATGCGTCTCGGTAGTTGAAGCCACATGAGGTGAACTACCCTGTTCATGATCTTGAGCTAGCGGCAGTGATCTTTGCCCTAAAGATTTGGAGGCATTATCTGTATGGTGAGAAGTTCGAGCTTTTCACTAGCCATCAGAGTTTGAGGTATGTGTTCACTCAGAAGGACCTTAACCTCAGACAGAGGAGGTGGATGGAGTACATGAAGGATTATGATTTCACTCTATCTTATCAGCTCGGCAGGATGAATGTCGTGGTAGATACTCTGAGTAGGAGAGTAGCGGTCAGTCAGATATTATTGAGGAAGTGGAGGCTTTGGGAGCAGGTTCCGACCATGACTTTTAGGCTCAAGATCCCTCAGGATCAGGGTTTGGCTATCCTTGTTAGACTGACTGTCACGCTAGCTGTTCGTCGACAGGTGACTGAGGCTCAGCGAGCAGACCCCGAGCTACCTTGTATTTTATCGATAGTCGAGGTGGAGTTTGGTGAGGATGGATCTGTGAGGTTCAGAGGTAGGTTGTACGTCCCAGCCGAGGAGCGGGTGAGGCGTACGGTGTTGCGTGAGGCTCATGGAAGCCGATATGCTATGCACCTCGGTTCAACCAAGATGTACCAAAATCTGAAGAGACAGTTTTGGTGGCCTGGCATGAAGAGAGATGTAGTAGAGTTCGTGGCCAGGTGTTTGACCTGTTAGCAGGTGAAGGCTGAGCACCAGTGACCAGGAGGCATACTTCAGCCCTTGGAGATACCCGTGTGGAAGTGGGACCACGTGACCACTGATTTCGTAGGATTTCTGTATGTCCAACTACCTCGATTTCAGTGCAACAATAATATCTTAGCTTTTCATCACATATCTTGATTTTTCTTGATCTTTGCTGGCACAACTTTTGTAAACTTGAGCTTGGCTGTGAAGGCTTGAGGTCAGAGCAGTGAAGCTGAGGTCGGAGTAGCTTGGCTATGAGGTCGATGTAGCCTTTTTGAACTTGCATATCTATGCCTTTGGGCCTTGAGTTACTTTCAACCTTGGTTGGCTCTTTATTCCTTACATATATGTGGCTTGAAATTAATCTTGCCCTGCTGCTTGCTGTTGCTTCCTAAGTCAACATGCCTGAGTGCCTTGTACACAAGAGAGTCTTTTCATGATGAGTATAGCTTGGGATCATCAAAAACATTATCATGCATACTGAAGTATAGTTGAATCAATTCAATAGACTTGTAATGAATCAAACTCAGACATCATTAAAACAATACATATCCAATAGTGGAGGCTTTGGGAGCAGGTGCCAGCAGTAACCTTCAAGCTTAAGGTCCCGAGGGACAAGGGGTCAGCCGTGCTTGCTAGCCTGACTCTCACACCAGCCATTCATCATCAGGTGATGGAGGCTCATCGAGAGGACCCCTAATTACCTTGCATCTTGTCGATGGCCGAGGTGGAGTTCGGCGAGGATGAGGCGGCGAGGTTCAAGGGTAGGTTGTATGTTCCAGCAGAGGAGCAGGTCAGGAGAGCCGTGTTGCAGGAGGCACATGGCACTCATTATACGGTCCATCCTGGAGCGACGAAGATGTATCGGAACCTGAAGAGGCAATTTTGGTGGCCAGGGATGAAGGGAGATGTGACAAAATTTATGGCCCGATGTTTGGTGTGCCAGCAGGTGAAGGTAGAACACCAGCGACCAGGTGGTGTATTGCAACCTCTAGACATTCCAGAATGGAAGTGGGACCATGTGACTACGGATTTCGTAGTCGGCTTGCCACTAACCCTGAGTGGTCATGATGGCATTTGGTTGTTGGTCGATAGATTGACGAAAATAGCCCGTTTGTTGCCGATGAAGGTTGGTTGGGGCGTTCAGAGATTGGCCCGGTTGTATGTGGAGCAGATCGTGCCTTGGCATGGGGTTCCTATCTCCATTGTCTCGGATCAAGACCCCCCTTCACTTCTGGATTTTGGCAGAGTTTCCAGAGGGCCCTAGGGATAGAGTTGGCATTTAGTTCAGCTTATCACCCACAGTCTGATGGTCAGTCAGAGAGAACCATTCAGACTCTGGAGGATATGTTAAGGTCTTGCTGCCTGGAGTGGCAGGGTTCCTGGAGCCATCATTTACCATTGGTGGAGTTCGCATACAACAACAGCTATCACTTGAGCATTGGCATGGCACCTTATGAGTTGTTATATGGGCGTTCATGCCGGACTCCACTTGATTGGTTTGAGGATGGTGAGCAGATCATGACGGGATCAGAGTTGGTGCAATAGTGTGTTGAAGTGGTCTGGCTCATTTGACAGAGATTGCTGGCGGCGTAGAGTAGGCAGAAGACTTATGCAGACCACCGGAGGAGACCTCTCTTCTTGGAAGTAAGTGATCAGGTGTTTCTGAGAGTCTCCCCCATGAAAGGGGTAATGCGGTTCGGCAAGCGCAGGAAGTTGAGTCCCCGCTACATCAGACCATTCCTCATCATGGAGCGCATCGGTGAAGTGGCGTATAGGTTGCAGTTGCCCCCAGGGGTGGATGCTGTGCATGATGTGTTCCATGTTTCCATGCTAAGGAAGTACATGCCGGATACTTCCCATGTTTTGGAGGATGCCGTATGGCCAGAGGTGACATCCGATCTGTCTCTTCCTGAGTATCCCATTCGTATAGAGGATCGACATGAGTAGCAGTTGAGGAAGAAAGTTATCCCACTGGTTAAGGTCGTCTGGTAGTGTCACTCTGGTGACGAGGTGACATGGGAGGGAGAGGACAAAATGTAGTGGCAGTTTCCCTACTTATTCGAGTGAGTTTCTTTTTCCCCGTGCACTAGCTTAAATTTTGAGGATGAAATTTTTGTAAGGTGGGGGGGATTGTAATATCCCAGATTTTAGATTTTGTGTTTTATAGGCCATTGATCTATTTAATGGGCCAATTAAAATTTTATTCAGATTTAATTCGGATCCCGATGGAATTATTAAGTTTTTTCAAATTTTCTCAAATTAGTTAGATGGCCAATCATTGGAGGAGGGGCATATTTTCTTTTCTTTTTCTTCTTCTTCTTCCTTTCTTCTTCCTCTCCCCACCGTGGCCGCCCTCTCCCTCTCTCTCTCCCGTTCGACCGTGGTGGCGTCCCCTCTGGCTGCAGACGGCGTGGGGTGACGACGCGAGGACGTGGGTGACGGCGGGACGATCCCGGCGGCGTGCGGTGGGCGTGGGAAGTGTGGCGAACGAGGTTCTTAATGGCGTTCTTCGCGGTGTGGGGATGATCCGACGAGCCTCGACGCGGACCAAAGGTAGGGTGACGATCCCTAGCTCATTGCCTTTTCATTCTCGTGGTTTGTTGGCCGAGGCGAGGCCGAGAGAGGGTGATATCGTGCTGGGAAGGGAAAACCATGTCGCGAGGAGAGTTCGCCCGATCCGCCGTTTTACGCCCCGATTCTACGTTTCAAGGGCGTAGAAGCCTGCTAGGGGGCTTGGGGGTTGATTGCCTTGCGTTTCCCCCTCTGTGGGACTTGTATGGGGCTGAAAATGGAGTTTTTCGGCCGGTTCACCATTTTCGCGTCGGCGAGAGATAAACGGTCGAACCAGGGCCCGTTTATCCCTTGTACGGCCCTGGCGTGACCGCCCTTCTGCTTGGCACGCAGTGGGCACCCCCTTGTGCGGCCATGGTCTGACCGCCCAATGGCTTGGTGCGCACTGGGTATGTACGGCCAGTCGTGGGACCGCACATCTATGAGCGGCCCCAAGGCAACCGCCCATCCCCTGAGTTTTGATCATTGTTGGTGACCGTTGCACAGTGCACTGGGATGTGCGGCCAGGGTCTGGCCATACGTCAATGGTGCCGTTGGCAAGTGGTGCGGCCAGGGTTGGTTCACGCATGCCTTGTGCGGTGAGGTCCTAGCTGCCCTTCCCTTATGCAGCTAGGGTCCAACTACACATGTTTTTTACTGTTGGTGGATGGACGGCTGTGCTGGACCACCCATCCCCCATGTGCGACTGAGAGTCTGCCGTTTTCCCTTTGTGCGGCCAGAGGTTGACTACATATGGCCCATTTGAACCAGGAGAAGAACGGTTCGTTCCTGACCATCCAACCCCTAGTGCGGCCAGCGCCTGATCGCCTATCCCTGAGTGGCCCAGAGTGGACCGTTTAAGGGGTAGAGCTGAACTGGTGTTACTTCTTTGGCCGATTTGAGTCCCGAGAACATGGGCCTCGGTCCGTGTGTTGACCTGTGATCTGACAGATGCTGGGCATCGTGTGGTGTTGTGGTACTGTGTTGTCCTGGGAGGTGTGTGTTTTTGGCTCGTGTCACCGTGCGACGGTGCTAGTACGAGGAGCGTTCCTTGTACTGCCAGTTCTGACGTTATTTTTCATGGCTTGAGAGTCTACTCCTTCAGAGACACTCCACTAGTCGTAGCCCACCAATACGCGTGTGCTGGTATCCACCTGGGAGTGGTGGGACGGCTACCCTGAGGATGGTTTTTAGACTAGTTTTTGTCAGGCCACATGTCATCAGCCAGAGTCCAGCTGAGGGGAAAACCAGTTAGAGGCTAGACCTAGGATGCATGGTTTGTATGTGCATACGTGGTTGGGGATGGTGGACGCACGCTAACGAGCGTGACCCCAGCTAGTCACTTGCTTTGTGGTTACTTGAGTGTGTCTGAGTCTCACGCCTGGGGTGTGATAGCTAGACACTTGTGACGTGGTATAAGACGTCAGTGGACGCATCCTGTCATTCTTCTAGTGGGAGGTACTCCTGTTCTGGACAGGGAGTGATAGACTATCAGTTTTAGTGACCTTGACCTTGAGTCATGTTGACCGGTGAGTTCCAGTTGTTTCGTCATGGCGTGCGTGTGTGGGTTTTCACGCCGTGAGACTGGTGTTGTAGTGCAAGGCATTTACTTTCAAGGTACTCACTTAGCTGCTAGCATAGCGGTTTTCCATTTAGCGAGGTAGGGTTCGGGTGATCCCTACTGAGTCTTGTTCCAAGACTCATTCCCTGCGTATTTTTATCGTGTTTCTAGCGAGGCACGGCTTCAGGGGAGCACATCTGAGGCTCAGTGTGGTTCAGGTGCCCAGTGTTAGTTGCCAGTGGTGAGTGCCAGGGTATGCCCCGGGTAGCTGTACTTCTCTTTCTGTCTCTGTACTAGTTGTGGACTACTGTTGTTTAATTTGTTATATTATGGAGCATGTAAAATGTAATTTAATTTCTTACTTATTATATAAACTTATTTAATTTCTATAATTTATGTAACTGAGTTAGGGAAATTGAGGCCCATAGTGCCCAACCCTTGATGTAGTCCCTTTTGTTTCAAATAAACATGGACTTTTAATAGATTTTCACCCTCCCTCCCCGTTTCTTTTCTCTTCCCCTTTTTTCTTCTTCTTTTTTTTTGGGGTTGTGAAATGATCGGCCTTGGCCGACAGTGGAGATCCGAGATGCCCTGACTCGTGCAATGTGGGTCAAGGAGGAGCGTGTTGCTCCAGTGGCATGCCCAGATAGCGGAGCTGGAGGAGTAGCGGCGACATGAGGAATTGCCCCGAGGTGTCTCAGAGTTTGAGAGTTTCTCTCCAGGTGGCGAGGAGAGAGGCAGCGCGGGAGAGAATGGGAAGAGAGAAGGAGAGAGATGGCGGAGCGGCATCAAGGCTTGGACGAGAGAAGGGCAGTGGATGCCCAGGCGATGGAGCTCCGGTTGATCCTCAGGGTCATGAAGTAGAGGCTCGAGGATGACGAGGAATGCTATTGGAGGAGACGAGGGCATGCGGCGTGCGTGCCTCTGGCAGCCGAGCTGGCTCCTTTGTTGGTAGCCTCTTCATTTCCTCAGCGGAGGAGCACCGCACTACTGAGGCCGATTGGGCAATGCGAGATGAGGCCAGAACCGCCTTGTAGTCCTTCATGAGGCCTCCCAAGGGATAGGAGAGATGATCAGGAAGATGGTGGGGGGGTTAGTGAGTTGGTCTCACGCCTACCCCTCACTTGTGATGTACATGACAGCTTATATAGACATGTGAATGGACTGCTTTATTTTCTGTCACTCATTCTGTTTCTTTATGGGTCCCTTCCCTTCTACGCCTCTTTTCCTCAATGATGCTCTCACGTGACGTGTTTGGCGGAATCACACCCCAAAATAACGGATCGTGTCTTAGACTTCTTGCACGTTCCTTTCGGGAGAATCCACTACAAAATTCAATGTCCCCAACCTCGGGTCATCTTTTCCCGTGCAGATGAGCTCATCTCAAATTTTAAGACACCGTCCTTCGGTCATCATAATCATGTAGATGAGCTTTCCATCACGCTTAAGGGCGCCATCCTCTAATCATCCTTTCCCATGTGGATGAGTCCACCCCAAATTTAATTATGACCACCTCCAACGTGTTCAAGTTTTGTTCTCCACTGGTGACCTATTCGTCACCCTTAATAGGTTATTTTTCACCCTACACGCCTATTTGTCACTATTAAGGACCTATTTTTCACCCTTATTTCATCGCCAAAGATCTTCTTCTGCCTTTAGAAATCTCGTGCTAATGGAGTCGACTCCACAAGGTCATGGTGTCGACACTCCTTCTTCGTTTTATAACACCTTCAGACCAGTTATCCATTTTTCAACCTTAGGATCTATTTTTCACCCTTATCGCCCGAAGCCATCACCTTTTGCCCTTTTCTTCTCTGCCTTGACCATCGCCTTTGTTCCTTTGGAGCTATTTGTCACCCTTAGGTATGTATTATACACTGTTAAGGCTCTATTTGTCACCACTAATGCTCTATTTGTCACCGTCAAGGCCCTTGTTACCTTTACGAGCTTTTCTTCATTTCTACTGACTAGTTGACTGCTTTGCCTTGTAGCTGAGCTTGACTGGTGTTGACTTTGACCATGGTGTCTATCTTGACTCTAGAGCTTGGTACTTTGACTTTGTTGATAATGTTGACTCTAGAGCTCAAAGCTTTGACTTTATTTTGGCTTGACTTGTTGACTATTGTCTGGGGTTTGACTTTGACTAGATTGTGTTTGACCAAAGATGAAATTTACTGGACCCTCGTCTTGACTGAGGTCAGGTTGATTGGAGTTTGACTTTTGACTCTTCTTGTTCGCGGCCAAGCTTTTCAAGCTTTCTACGCCGTGGCCTATTTTTCACCCATACGAAGCCATTTGTTGCCACTATCGCTTATTTTTCACCCTTGACTAGCTATTTGTCAGCGTTGTTTCACAAGAGACGGTGCTTTGGCTTCAGCTCTTCTTTTCTTCAGCTTCAACGGGACTGGAGTCGACTTGAGCACCTTGCACAGTCGACTTTCCTTCTGCGATTTTTTTGATTTTAGCCAGCCAACCTATTTTTCACCCTTAGGGACCTATTTGTCACCGTTAGCTGGCTATTTTACACACTTAGCTAAACATTTGTCAGCGATAGCTTCTTCAACTGGTGGGTGACTTTGGTTGAGCTAGATCGACTTCATTGACCTACTCAGTCGTGCGACAGACCGCCCTGTGACTAGCATGGCCAGGGATGGATCGTACAGTCCCCTTGAACGGCTAGAGGGTAGCCGTTTTGTTTCCCCTTGTGCGTTGAGTGGCCCATGGCTGGCCATTTCGTTCCCTCTGGCCTTTTAGGCAGTCGGTCGATAGACCGTTTCGTGGCCTGGGGCGATTCATGGAGCGGTTCATCCTTGATCACTCTGTGCTTTGGGCGGTCTTGCTCGGACCGTTCTGAATGTTTGACCGTGGTTACTATGTTAGGTCGGTTTGATGGAGCGGCCTAGAACAGACCATTCTATTTCTCCGGACGGCCTCTAAGAGACCGTTCAGTCCCATTGAGCGGCCCTTGGGTGACCGCGCTAGGGGGTGAGTGCGTGGTGTTATTGGTTAACCCTGGTGGTCAAACCATTGGTCCGTCTGTCCGTGTAGTAGCTCCTTCTTGGGCCACTACAGTCTGTTTGTCTTAGCTCCGTGTCTTAGGGTGGCGTGTGTGGCGGTTCTTGTCTAGACCGCTGAGTCCGTATTGCGAATTATTGTTGGATTGCTCAGTGGTTTGACTAGGTAGGTCTGTTCGAGGGTTGACTGGGTGTGCGGCCATGTCTTTAACTGCCACAGTTACCTGATGGCCTAGCCTATGATCGCTAGTGTCCCTGCCTCTGTGTGTGTAGCGGCTTCTTCCTTGACTGCTTGCGTTGTCTAGTGGCCGAGTGATATACCGTTTGTGTTTCAGAGGATGGTTTACTGGTGTTTCGATTTCTGATTGTCTTGGCTTGTCCTCGTGATTTGCTCGTTGTCCCGTGGATGTCTGTCGACGTCCTATGAGGGCTATGACCATGTTATAAGGTAGCCAAGAGTGTCTGTGCTTTAATGTTCTATGAGTCATTGTCAGGTTCTGGTCAACTCGGTGTGACCCAGTGGTTCACAGAGGACCTTGTGTGTGTCTCGACCATTTTGGGTAGCTCGAGACATGGTACTGGATGCCTTGAGGTATCGTCTTACCTCGGTCTATGTGTCCAGGTGTGCTGAGGGTCTTAGTGTTCCCTCAGGTCCCCATGAGTCATTTCATGCGATTGTGTTGTTTCCTCTGGCTTAAGATTAGACCAATTCGTGGCGTGTCTCCACCGTTGCACGATGATCTTGCCTCCGAGTCGCGAGACTCAAGGATCGTGCGTTAGTAGGTCTAGTTGCCTTGTCCTGAGTCTGTTGGTAGTTGTTGTACTGCCTTAGTGCTTGTATTACGTATGACAGTGCTTATTTAGCCTGTCTGTATTCTAGCACTTATGTTTTGGAGTCTGTGTCTAGTGAGCCTCCACTAGTCATAGCCTGATGACACGTTTCGACGTATTAGTCCACCTAGGAGTAGTGGTGTGGCAGTTCTCGAGACAAGATTTTTAAGCTAGTTTCCATAGGCTCCCTTGCCTAGCAGTAGCGTCCGCTAGGGGAGAAAACTAGCTAGAGGCCTAGCTCATGACATCGAGCTTGTGTGTGCACACGTGGTCAAGGGCGTTTGGATGCACATCGATGGGCGTAACCCCGACTAGTCACTCGTTACTGTAGTTCCTGGTTCTATTCAAACAGTGTCTCAGTCTCTGTCGTGTTTTCAGCATCGTAGACGGACACTCGAGGTGCAGCATAAGACGTCAGTGGATGCAGCTGGATGTTCTTTTAGTGAGGAGGTGCTTCCGTCACGTGACGCATGACTCTCACGTTTCTCACACATCGTGACCTTCCCAGGTTAGCCCTCTCGTGGTCTTGCCCGAGGTTAGTATTGTGTTGTGTGCACGACGTTCTAGTTGTGTGTGTGTGGTCGGGTCTAGAAGAGTGTGCATGGCAATCGAGTCGTGTATGCCTTAGGGTCTGTCTTGTCTGTATAGGTTCTTCTAGGGCTTTTGCCTCTTTCTTGTAGGCCTTCGCTTGCCTGGTGTCTCGACGACGGATCAGTGACTCCTGACTTCGTCAGTTTAGAGTTTGCCCTTCTATTACCGCCTGGAGTAGCTCAGGGAGCTAAGGTTAGTTCGACAGCCGTGTTTCCTCGGTACGGCTTCTTTCGCCCTTTCTTCTAGTCATTCTACTCCTTCCATTTTCAGCTTTCTTTTACAGCTTTGTAGTTTAGTTTTCCTGCTTTACTACTACTATTGTTTTAGCTATTGTTCCTTGTTACTACGTTATGTTTCAGTGGGGATCCGCGTGACCCCTATCATTTTTTTCTTTTTGTTATTCTTTTTCTTTCTTCTTTCTCCCCTCTCTCCTGTGAGAACAGGCCGCCCCCTCTTTTCCTCTTCTTCCTCTAGTGACGACCGCGGCAGTGCTCCCCTCCGGCTACCGACGGCAGTGAGGCGACGACGTGGCGGCGACAGTGGTGGCAAGGTGATGGCGGCGGCATGCGGCTCGTGCGAGCACGTGGGAGTTCGAGGGTTTCAAAGTGGTTTTTCATGGATCGGTGGTGATCTGTCGCGTTTCGAGCGGCCTTGAGGTAGGGTGACGGATCCTTAGCTCAATATTTACCTTCCCCGTAATTTCTAGGCCGAAGGGAGGTCGAGAGTGGGTTATTTTATGTCGGGAAGGGAAATCCATGTTTTGGGGATCGAGCTCCCGATCTAGAGTTTTACCGCGTTATTTGATGATTTGAGGGCACCATTGGATGCCTAGGGGCATGGGGAAGGGTTTTCCCTTTGTTTCCCCATCACCTAGGGGTGATTGGGGCGTGGAATGGCGAATTCCACCATGATTCACCGTTCTCAATTTTTCAGAGCAGAAACAATCCTAATAGGAACCATTTCTGAGGTAGGCGGCCCATATGGGGACCGCTAGCTAACCAAGGAGTGTCGGCAGGGTACGCAATCACCCGATAGACTGTTACCCACTGTGGCGGCCAGTTGGCTGATTTTCCTCATGGAGCCAATGCAACTCTCGAGACATTTTCGACCGTTGAGTTTTGACAGTTGAACAGTTTTGGGCTTAGCGATCATGAGATGGTTGTTCAACCCAGTATGGCAGTCCCAAGGGAGACCATTTCAGTCTTTAGCAGCCACAAGGTGACCATTTGATCTTCCATGCAATTTGGTGGCTTGGCGGCCCGAAGGGGGACTGCTTAGCTCCTGAAGCGGCCCAGCAGTGGACTGCTCAAGTCTTGAATGGTCTGATGGAGATCGCTATTATCCTTTGAGTGCCGGACGATAGGCAACCGCCCAGCCTCCTCATGCGGCCTAGTAGGGACCATCTCTTTCCTTGAGGCAGCCCACCATTTGACTATTTTTAACCTGGGACGGTCTAGAGTGGACCGCCACTTGGGTTCTGTCCAATCGAAGTTCTGTTCTTGCCGATTTGAGTCCCAGGTGAGTGGACCTTGATTCACGTACTGACCTGTGGTCTGACTGATGCCGAGCATCGGATGGGGGCCATGTGTGAGGGTGTCGTGGGGTCCTGGGAGGTGGCGTGTTCTCGGCTTGAGTCACCGTGAGTCGGTGTCGATACGAGGAGCGATCCTTGTACCTTGTCCAGTTCAGACATTGTTTCTGTTGGTTAGAGAGTCTACTCCTTCAGTGACCCTCCACTAGTCGTAGCCTTCCGACACGCGTCTGGTCCCACGAGGGAGTGGTGGCGAGGCTACCCGAGAGAGACGACTTTAGGCTGGTTGTCGTGGGCCTCCTACTGTGGTGGCTCGAGTCTGAGCCGGGAGAAAGAACCAGCTAGAGGGCCTGACGTAGCATAGTCAGTCAGTGTGTGCACACGTGGTCGGGGACTTCAGACGCGTGCTGATGAGCATGACCCCAACTAGACCATTGTCAGTGTTACTTGTGTGTGTGTCTCAATTTTCGCCTGGGATGAGCAGGGAGACACTGCGATGCGGTGTAAGTCATCAGGGGACGCATCCGACCGTGCTTCTAGTGGGTGGTACTCCTATCTTTGTCAGGCAGTGACTCTTAGTTTTCACCGTGGCATGTGTCTCAATTTTCACACAGTGAGACTGGCATCAGGCGTAGCAGGGCTTTTTCGTTTATTTATTCCAGTTGTACTCACCTTTAGCTACTTTGCATTGCAGTTTCTCGTTTTGCTAGGTGGGGGTTCGAGTGATCCCTACTGAGCCTTTTGTTATGAGGCTCATTCCCTGCATTTTTCCGCATTTTAGGTGAGGCGAGGCTTCAGGGGAGCGCATCTGAGGCTCCACGTGGTTCTACTGCCCAGGGTTAGTTGTCAGTTGCCAGAGCCGGGGTATGCCCCGTGTAGTTGTACTTTCCTTTCTTTACTGTATTAGTTGTGGACTACTGTTGTATTATGAACTGTTGTTATATTATAGACCATGTAATTTGCTTAATGTTAATTCTATTTTCTACTTATTCATATAAATTGTGTAATCCTGTAATTATTTTAGATTCTCGTGTACTTCCGCACCATCTCTTTCACCCTTCCACTCGGCATCGCCGAGTTACCCACGGGTTTGGGGTGAGTGCCGGGTGAGTTGGCCGCCGATATCGGCCCGTTCGGTTTGCGAATGTGCTTGCTTGCTTAGGTCCAAGGTTGTGTCACATCACTTTCATGCTCCCTTCTCCAAGGAGATCATGGAAGTCCCTGTTCCACCCAAGCTCTAGTTGCTATCCTTCACCCCGTATGACGGCACCACTGACCTGGCCGACCACATGCACAACTTCGAGTCCCACCTGGTTTTCCACTAGGCCTCAGACGCTGTGAAATGCCTAACGTTCGTCACAACCCTTCGGGGGAACGCCAGGCATGGTTCGAGTCCCTGTCGGCCGGGACTATCTCCTCCTTCCAGCAGCTCAAGAAACTGTTTAAGGAGAACTTCATTGGCTGTCAAAAGGTAGCCCAAGTATGTGGTGACCCTGCTCACTCTCAGGCAGGGGCGAGAAGAGACGCTGTGGGACTTTGTCTCCCATTTTCAGACGGAGGTACTCCGGATCCCACACCTCGATGTCAACATCGCCACCACTGCACTCACCCAGGGGACGCGGGACCACATTCTTCGATGTGCACTCAGAGTTGAAGCCCCAATTACCCTCACCGACCTCCCCGCATTGGCACAGAAGCATGCACGGTGCGAAGAGAACACTGTGACCGAATGATCCGACCAGAAGAGATCTGCTGACTCGCCAAGCGAAGGGCGGAACAAGCGGGAGTGACGAGACCGCCGTGATTGCCCAGAAAAGGAAAGGGGCAATTACTGTAACTACATGCCCCTAACGGCTCCCCCTGACCAAATCTTGATGGAAATCCATGAGTAGTCATTCCTCAAGTGGCTTTCCCGGATGAAGTTAGATCCAAGCACGAGGAGCAAGAAGAAATATTACCGCTTCCATTGTGACCACGGCCACGATATGGCAGAATGCATCAACTTGAAGGACACCATCGAGGACCTCGTCCTGTGAGGAATCCTCGACAAGTTCATCGCCAAGGCCACAGAGAAGTGACAATGTACCCCTCCACCCATCGACAACTGACCCAATGAGAAGGAGATTATGATGATCTCTGGGGGGCCAGCCTCGGGGGAAGATAGTGCGACCAGACGACAATGGTACGCATCAGCCATCATCACTGTGGAGTGAGTCGACAACACCCAAAGGGAAGCTACCACCTGAGAACACTTGAAAGATCCCACCGTCTTCTCCGACGATGATTTAAATGGTGTAACCACTCCCCATTCCGATGCGTGTCTCAGCCACCATCAATCAATGTACTGTACGCTGCATTTTGATAATGGAAGCGGTCCCGACGTTATTTCGTATGACTATCTTGTGCTTATGGGTGAAGACTTGTCCCAAATCACACCATTACACACACCATTGTATGGCTTCTCCGGCATGATGATCTGTCTGGAGGGGCGCATCTCCCTGCCGATCATATACGGGACCACACCTAGGGATGTAACCTTCTTGGTGGATTTCATGGTCATCCACGTGATGACGGGGTATAAGGCCATCATAGGGCCAGGAATCCTCGACACCCTTCGAGGCGCCCGTCCTCATATCACCAGAAACTCAAGTTCCCCACACCTCGAGGAGTGGGGGAAGTCCGAGGAGATCAAAGGGGGTCCAGACGGTGCTACCTAATCTCAACGCATGATCGACAGCCCGAGGAAACACCACCCGAGAAGAAGGCAAGGACAAAAGACCCAGGTCCAAGTACGAGCACCCAGCGAAAGACCTATACCTCATCCAAGTGGGAGAAGACCAGAGCAGAACACTAAGAATCGGGGCCACCCTATCTGAGCTGGATAAGGAAGTCTACATAAACTTCCTCATAGCCAACCAAGACGTGTTCGCTTGGTCTGAGGATGAACTTCCTGGAATCCCACCGGAAATCATTACACACCAACTTAGGTTGGACCCAAGCTACTGCCCGGCTAGCAGCGCCGAAGACGCTGCAACCCCGAGTGACAGGCCATCATCACGGATCAAGTGAGCAAGAAATTATACTCAGGGCTACTCCGACCCACCCGGTATCTGAACTGAGTAGCAAACATAGTCCTCGTCCCTAAGAGCAACAGAAAGTGACGAATGTGTGTAGACTACACCGATCTTAACAAAGCTATGCCAAAAGACAACTTCCCCATGCCACAGATTGACCAACTGGTCGATGCTACGGTCGGGCACGAAATGTTGAGCTTCTTAGATGCCTACTCCGGGTATCACCAGATCAGCATGCACGAACCCGACCAAGACAAGATAGTGTTCATCACCGACCACGACCTGTACTACTACACACGCATGCTATTTGGATTAAAGAATGCGGGAGCAACTTATCAACGTCTCGTCAACCACATGTTCAACATGCAGATCGGCCGCAATATGGAGATCTACATCGACAACATACTCGTCAAGCGCCTCCGAGCACCTAGAGGACTTGGCGGAGATGTTCACAATGCTCAGGAAATACAATATAAAGGTCAATCCAAATAAGGGCACGTTCAGTGTAAAATCAGGCAAGTTTCTTGACTTCCTTGTTACCCATAGAGGAATAGGGGTGAACCCTGATCATATCCGAGCGGTACTAGAGATGAAGCAATCAGCACGAGTACGGGACGTATAGTGCCTCACTGGTTGCATCGTTGCCTTGACTCAGTTCTTGTCCCGAGCAGCCGAGAGATGCCTTCCCTTCTTCCGGCTCATCAAGCAAGCCAACAAAGCGCCAGTGAGAAAAGGTCAGATCGAATGGGACCCAGAATGTGAGTAGGCGTTCGAGAAATTGAAGCACTATCTGGCGACTCCTCCTCTTTCCAAGCCATAAAAGGGAGAACAGTTGCTCCTATATCTGTCGGTGACACCGAGCACGATGAGCGCTGTGCTTGCCAGGGAGGAAGCTGGCATTATGAAGCCCGTCTACTACGTAAGCCGGGCACTACAGGGGCTGAAATTTTGGTACTCACGGGCTGAGAAGTTTACCTTAGCCCTAATCATTGTCGCTCGCAAGCTTGGACCATATTTTTTTCTAGCTCACCCAATTGTCGTCCTCACTGATCAACCTCTACGATAGATCCTCCAGAACCCTGACACATCAAGAAGGTTGGTCAAGTGGGCCATCGAGCTGGGTGAGTTCGATATCAAGTTCCACCCGAGGACTGCGATCAAGGCTCAGGCCCGCACCGACTTCGTGGCCGAATGCACGATACCTACGGAGGACTTGCTCGAGTAGTCATCGGGACCAACATGGGAGCTATACATCGATGGATCATCCTACGCAGTCGATAGCGGAGCAAGACTAGTCCAACTGTCACCAGAGGGGATAGAGCTACAATACACCCTCTACTTCAACTTCCCAACCATAAACAATGTGGCCAAATATGAAGCGCTTCTCTTAGGATTACGAATGGCAAAGCACCTGGGGGCGTCTAGTGTGTGAGTATATAGTGACTCCATGCTCGTCGCTGGCCAAGTTAAGGGAGAATTTGAAGCACGAGAATCATCCATGATCAAATATCTAGAGAAGGCCAAGGTAGCGGCAAAGGAATTTTTCCACTTTGAGATGGTCTACATTCCCAAGGAGGAGAACGTCTGAGCAAACGCTCTCTTCTGTTTGGCATCTACGACCATGGTCTCCAACTGTAGATCCATCTTGATCGAGGAGTTGTCAGTGCCGAGCATTGAAGAACCATCGCCCTAGGTAAACGCCATCGACTATGAACCCTCGTGGATGGACCCCCTCTTGGATTTCCTACTGCGACAGCAACTCCCGAGCAACCACGTTGAGGCTCTTCGCACGCGAGAACGAGCGGTGTACTTCACGATGGTCGATGGTCGCCTGTATCATCGATCCCTCTCAGCTCCACTACTAAAGTGCTTATTCCCTACGGGAGCCAAGTAGGCTATCCAAGAGGTCCACGAAGGACTTTATTGAAGTCATGTAGGTGGCTAAGCACTCACACAGATGCTGATCTGATAAGGATATTGGTGGCCTACTCTACCGTAGGCCTACCTCGAGTACGCCCAGAGGTACCCTCAATGCCAGAAGTTCTCCAATCTGCACTACCAACCAGCTACGCAGCTACATACCCTAATGGAGCCTCACTCATTTGCTCGGTGGGGGATAGATATATTGGGTCCTTTCTCTGAAGCTCAAGGGAGGAAAAAGTTCCTCATGGTCGCTATCGACTATTTCACCAAATGTGTCGAGATAGAACCATTGGGAAAAATCACAAGTGACGCAACCTGGAAATTTATGCTACGGAATATCATCTATCGGTTCGGAATCCCATGAGTTCTCACAACCGACAATGATAAATAATTTGCAAGTGCAGCCTTCCAGGGAAGTGCTCAGAACTGGGGATCTGGAACCACTATATCTCGATGGGACATCCCCAGGCCAATGGATTGGTGGAAAATGCAAATAGGATGCTCCTCCACGGCATCAAGACTCGACTGGAATAAGCGGGAGACTCATGGGTAGACTCCATCCTGAGCATCCTATGGGCACACTAGACTACCGCTAGAGCTGCCACGGGCGAAACACCCTTCCATCTTGCGTATGGAGCGGAGGTAGTAGTTCCAGTAGAAATCTCCAACCCCTCACTATGGGTGGGGCATTTTGATGAGGCCAGAAACAACCAAGTAATGCAAGAGAACTTTGACCTGCTCGAGGAGGATAGAGTGCGTCCCCAAGTAAGACTTGTGACTTATCAGCAGAAGCTGGCCTAGTACTACAATGCTCACGTGAAAGAACGGCACTTCCTCCCCTGGGATCTGGTGCTGCGGCGAGCGAGCGTAGCAGACCCTAGGGCTGCCATGGGAAAGCTTGCACCCACTTGGGAAGGCCCATACCGGGTACATGAAGCACTCGAAAAAAGGGCGTATAGGCTGACGATGCACCTCCGGTGTGAATGCACGATGAGTTGTAAATAGCTCAACAATTTAGAATAGAAAATTAATGTTAATATTATTGTGCACAAATATTATCGTGGATAACTTACGTCGATTGGAAAGGGGATGTCAAAAAAAGATGTTAATATTCTCATTAGTTTGGTGTTAAATTATCAATATACCCTCCCCCACCACCTGCATCGTCGGACACACTCTCTCTCTCACTCTCACTCTGGCGATCAAAAGAAGAACACAGGGACAACAATTTGTGTTTGTGTGTGTGTGTGTGTGTGTCAAGGATGGTGCAGCTATTGTGGATGATAACAGCCTCGGTATATACCGTACACAATATTCTTAGGTAGACGCCTGTGGGCCTTCTCCCTCCGATCCTTGACATATATCCCGGACAGAGATCATTTCACTAGTGTTCAACACATGCCGCCATGGCCACCAGCAGCGCTCAGGAGGAGGAGAGACGAGGAGGAGCAACTAGCCCATCCTCCTCCTCGTTGGTCCTCGCTCGAGATGCTGCTACATGGATCAGGGATTGTGATCGAAGAGATGAGGGGGCTGGCTCCCCACAGAAGCACTAGTAATTAGTGTCCCACATGACATGACGGCGCTTAAGGATGGCTTGAATAGTCCAAGACTGCCCTCAGCTGACATGGTCAATAATATCCCCGGGGGAGGGGATCCGATCTGACCCGTTGTTTGACGAGTTGTACGCCTATACTTAATTTGCCCCAGACGTACTGGTGTTGCCGCCATCATCCATCGTTAGATGATGACGACGACCTTAACACCACCACCAAGGCAACCTTTCCCTCCACAGTTGCCACGGCTAGCTCCGATCTCTCTATATCGACGACACCGACACGACTTCTGGCCGAGAACGGCCATCATGATCAAAGCACTGGTGATGAAACGGGGCACTTCTTCCGGGGGCTCCTCACCCCCCCCTCCCTCCCTCCCTCCTATATCTGACCATCTGTGGCTCTGAGCTCGCCTTCTTGACAGCAGAGGAGGGCGGTCTGAGCACACTTGCTTTAACCCTCCATTAAACTTGGGATTTGAAGTCTGTACATGTACTCTTCGGAAGCTGCCCGCAGAATTTGATGGCCCTCCTACCCAACCTCAAGGCCCTTAAAAAAGTATCCGGCTGCCCCTGCGATCCATTGCTTGCCAGACCAAGGATTGCCTACCTACCTCGCTCGCGGGAGGTGTTGCTCATCATCTGAGAGTCGGCAGAACGTTTGCCGCCAACAAGAGGCGTCACTGCTAGCTAGTGTCGCATCAGAGTGTCAACACCTTGCATCAACACTAAAGGCCCAAGAGCACAATGTCACATCAGGGCGTCACATTCTTACATCAACCCTAAAAATCTGAGAGCATGATGTTGTTGCATCAGGGTATTGACACTATCATCTGTGATTTGCAGAGCATCGCAGTTCCTGCTCTTGGGGATGGGGTTCTTTCCTCAGAGCCGCCCGATCTTCTACAGCTATGTTTTGTCGTCATATTTATACCAAACTATTCAACGGTTTCTAGCTAGGGCCCTTGGGACGTGGAGAAAACCTAGAAAAGATATACCTTAACAACGGCAGCTGCAGGAGAGAGTCTTTCACACCACGTGTGCATGTTCCCCGCTTCGCCATCCCTCGCATCTTCCTCCAACTTGGAGATCCATAACCTTCACTTCTACTGTGGCTCAGATTTATTATTTCTTCTTCATCCATACGCCGCTCTTCACTTAAATTGTATTTATTGCTCATTTTGTGCGTGCCTCCCTTCACAAGGGATGAGTTCGCGCCTCTTCTTTGTGTCACCTGTACTGTTAGGATGAGCTTGCACCACCAAATGCTCATCATGTCAGTCTTAGTAGGTAGTGAAATACTCAGAAGAGTCCTCCGGGAGGATCGAGCAGACGTAGGTAAACATATTGACCAACCAACTACAAAAACTAGATTATCTCCATGGTGTGATCTCTTTCATCTCTTCTGTCTCTTTCCCAACACATTTGTATTTTGATTCACTGATTCATGTCCAAGTAAATTTTAATTACCCCTCTCATGGGTGTGTACCATCGCTCCGAGTAAACACTCTGCATGTCAGGTCACTTGCCAAGTTGTCATCGTCGTCATTATATCTGGCCGTATCTCATTATTCGAGATCGACTACGTGATCTTATTTCACTAAAAAATTTTATCACGTATTATATTTATGACGTACTGACACTCAGACTTCTAAATGCAGATCGACCCCGAGGGACAGATCGCGGAGCTGCAGGGGCTCCTCCACTCTACGATCCGGGAGCGAGACGAGGCCCGACTGGCCTTGGCCCTATTGGTGAGTTTTCTAACCCTGAAACTTAATTATGCACTTATGATTATGCTATGAGATGACTGACTCTAGAGTTGCTAAATGCAGCGAGGTGAGGGGACCCAGTGGCAGGGGACGGACACTCCCTCTTCCTCTTCACAGACGCCAGCCGATCGAGTGGAGCGGGAGGCAGAGTTTCGACGAATGGTGGCCCTTGCCGAGGTAGTTGAGGTGACACTCTCTGAGAGGGTACATTCACCACACTTTCCCTTATTAATCATGCTTATATGAAATGCAATTGACTAATGATGATGATGCATGCAGGCGATCGAGCTAACAGCAGCCCTAGGCGACAGTGCCCGGTCAAGAGAGGAGGCGGCCCGCCTTCGAGAGGAGCTAGAGCAGAGTCTGGTCATAGCACGGGAGGAGGTAGCTCGCCTCTGAGAGGAGCTAGCGCAGAGTAGACTGGTGGATGTGCTCGAGACGACACTCCTACGGGCAGAGCTTGAGCGACTTCGGGCTGTGACCTCGGAGGCGGAGTGCTACCGGACGGAGGTAGATAGAGCCTGGCTTCAGGAGGCAAAGCTGGAGGGACTAGTGGAGGGCTTTAGAGAGTCGAGTCAGGAGCGCAGCAGGGCAGCACCGAGTGGCAGCCACGCCACCCACGGTTCCGCTCGTAGCTATTTCACCACTTCCTCCTGTCGGCGGAGGAACGAGGAGGCTGAGCGACGCCACCGATGCCCGAGGGAGGAGGACATGAGCTCTGTGATGGCCCCGCCATCGAAGAGACAGGAGGGAGGAGGAGACAGCGACAGGACAGAGGGAGCGGCCTAACTTTTGTACCCCAGACACACTTTTGTACATGGATATGATATGATATGATAGTAACATAATTTGGTTTTTAGTTGATTTTCTTCTAATATGAATGAATGAATGAGTGAATGAACGAATGAATAGGTGGATGCAAATGCTAACTAACTAACTCATGACTAATGCTAGGGAGACATGGGAGGGACGTACCGACTCTGAGAGAGTGGTAAGAAGAGAGACGTTTTGACTCAGAGTGAGAGAGAGACGTCAACTCAGAGTGAGAGAGAGACGTCGACTCAGAGTGAGAGAGAGATGCTGACTCAGAGTGAGAGAGAGACGCCGACTCAGAGCGAGGGAGAGAGAGAGAGAGAGACGGGAGAGGCACATTCCTACTCAGAGAGAGACGCAAGGGACTGCAAAATGGAGTGACAGGGGCTTGAACGGTTGCTCATATGGCCGCTCAACAACTACACGGTCTAAAACGTACCGCGTGAAGGTAACTCAACCTGAATTAGCAAAGGCAAGTGAGCGGTTATAGACAAGCCACTCCAATAAATGAACAGTTTAGTGACAACCGTGTGAAAGTAAGAATGGCCTCCACAAGTCCGTCCAATGGCCCAACGATTGAACCTGTAGAAGGTTAGGAACGGTCCCTCTCATACCGTCCTACATGAAGAGCGGTCTATCGACTTATCCTAGCTCAATTCTAGTGGGTTTAGGTTTTACCCAAGCTCTATAAGAAGGAGGGGATCCTCAATTTGCAACTCACACCATAACCCTCTTTCTAAGCCTCAAACCCTTGGTATTCTTCCTCAATTCATCATGAAAAGGTCCTTTTAAGGGAGTTCTATGGATGGGGCAGCCTATGGAGGGCCAAAGCTGGCCAGAAAGGAGCGTAAGGTGCTCGAATGGCTGACTATGATCCCACATCATCTTAGCTCCAGCCCATTAAGAGAGGTACGTTAGCATGATTTCATTGAAGTCCATTCATACCTTTGCTTACATATTCTTCCTCTCTTTTCCCTTTTCTTTTCTTCTCCACCTCAGCTTCTCCCCGGCTCCAAGCGCTACTCCACCTTAAAGTGGATGGCTCCCATGATCCGTGCATTGCCCCTAGGAGTGATATCCATCCTGAAATCTTGGCATCTACACCCACTCTTAGTTCTAGGCAAGAGCTACCCAAAGCTATCCCTTGATTGGAGCATCTCAGTCTTAGTAGACATCTGGCATCCTCAGACCCATACATTCATGTTGCCATCCTTTGAGGCCGCTATCCTACTAGAGGAGGTAGAGACCTACTAAGTCTGGCGTCACCTCAGACAACACGAAAACCAACCACCGATCAAAACCACACACCCGACAGACCAACAAACATCAACTTTACAACCCGTTGACAGATCTCAAGCCCCGCACCTGGGGCAACCACCGCAGAGCTTCCACCCACTCACACCTGGCAAGCCGAGCACTTACAACAGCACCGGACCAACTCTTGCCAGAAGATAACTTCTAAGAAATCTTAGGTCCAATCTGGGAAAAGACACACCTCATGATCGGCTACCTAAGGCCTCGTCGGCACACAGCTCTCGCCATTCCCGAGCCACTACAACCAGCATCTTCTATCAGTGAAAGACCATCCAGTGGTCACCAGATAATTGTCAACGGGGAACCTCCATTGGCCTGACAAGCACAATCCAAATCACAACAGGCCATCTACTGACCCTTCATAGACCAATACCACATCTTAAGCCAAACCTCACTTGAACACTGTAATCGATCTTGAGCCTCACGCCAACTCTACTCTCTCAGTGGAGCACGGCGAAACCAGATGACAGGATTCCACAATCCTCAATCCTCACATCACTCGACTCAGGCTTACAAGAAAATCCTCCCCTACTGGTCACGGACCAAGGATCACCATTTCCAACACCAACGTCTCTTTAGAGACCTTCACACACAGGCACTGTCCATTATCCAATCGAATGCCATCTCATCTCAATCACTCTAAATAGAAGCCTGCCAATCCAGACTCCGCTCTTACCACAGAGCCTGGGGACACAACCTCTTACAATCCACAGCACACTTCTCCAGAATCGATAAGTGCTACCTGCTACCACAGCAAGCTGGTCAATAGTGCCACGACCAAAGCACACGGTTCCCCAGACAATACACATCTTACCGTGGTCGATCACTAGGTCAGCCTTACCATCCGCTCACAGCAACCAACAGGGACCCCTAATGTCTTAGGGATCACTTATCCAAACTCGATCACATTTAAAGACATAGCTTATAACGTGAGAATAGGGTACTCACGCGGCACACTTGCCGACACATTTCCCCAACTCTCAATCTAGCTAGTGCTACAAACCACAATGTCTCAAGCAATGGCATGACAAAAATACATCTCGCACAACCTGAGACAACCACACGTCGAGGAACCAATCCTTCGATGCTCATCTCATCCTCTGAAACGCCATAAGTTTCGATTTACAACACCTCAGAAAACACAACACTCGCCACAAACTCTCATGAACACTGGCCAACTAGCACTCACCCTTCCGGAGTAATGCCAACACCCTTACACATCAGGGGATGGGCAACGCTTCTCATAAATAGCCATACACTAGCCACAACGGTTAAGCTAGCCGCTGCCACACGCTCCTCTCTTACGCTCGCCTCTGACCTCGAAACCAATAACATGCTAAACGCTAAACAAGGAGCGATGAGAATCCACCAAAATGTCAGGCTCGACGGCCGTAATTCCTATAGCCACCAGACATCATTCTCTCGAATCTGTCTGTGCTAACACCAACCCATCCTCGAGCTGCCACCACATAGACACCACGCCAAGAGCCGCAACACAAACCATAATCGGCACCTGCCAATGCTCATCCATGAGTTCTGAACCTGCCCCTGCCAGAAAATCTCGAACCAAATCTAAGGCGACCATAGCCCAATCCAAGAAGATCCTCCGCTCATCTGAGCACATCTTGACCGGAGCGCCCGCTCTGCCACCTTGAACCACAATCTTAACACCACAGGGGCTGGATAAATCTTGAACTAGGATAGCCAAAACCAATAACAGCTCCTCCAAAGCACACTCACGACCACTTAATCACAGACAATCCTCACCAGCCACCTGACCTCGCTGTAATTCCTCGAACGTAGCACCATAGCAATGCTCCTGCTAACAATCTCTGCCCAATGTAACACAACCAAGGCCACCATCAATGAGGGAGAAAGCTCTCGACCTCGATCCTCAAACCCTACCCTAGCACTCTGACAAAAATGACAACTGCCTTTACAGCGCCAACTCAGCGCACTCAGACTCTTACACGAAAAACCAAACAGAAACAAGCACGAAACTCTATGTCAGCTACCGACTGTATTGGACCTTACAGACTCTGATCGCTATAATATCTCAAATTCTCATGTACTTTCACAACCATAGCTTTGATACTAACTGTAACGATCGAAGATCCGGATACCGGGAATACCCAATACCATTTGAATCAGTGAGCTTAGTTCTTCCAATTCTATTTTGAGTTTTTCTTTCTCCTCTTGAATGTTATCTTTATTCTCAACAGCAGCATTCAATTTTCTTTTTAAAACTTTATGTTTATCCCTCAAAGGATTATACTAATCAAGAAGTTCACCATAAGCATCTTCCCAATCATTGATAGAAAAGTTTTCGAATACGTTGCTTACCTCCTCATCACTTTATGCCATAAGATAGTCCTTTTTCTTCTCCTTCAGAAGATTCCCCTTCAGTGATTCCCTCCTCATCGCTCCAGGTACACAGCATAGCTTTAGGCTTCTTCTTATTGCCCTTGGGGTTCTTCCTCATTAATTCAGGACAATCTCCTTTTATGTGACCTGCTTTCTTACAATGATAACAAGTGATCTTGTCAGATTTTCTATTCTTATCAAACCTGAAGTTCGGAGCCTTACCTTTCTGTTGTGGCCTCTTCTTCCTAAGGAATTTACCTCTGGATTTCAGGAGCTATTGAAACTGTCTAGTCAGAAAGGCCTGTTGGTAGTCATCTAAGTCTGAGAAATTTTCAGAATACTCACTACCTTCTTCATTGCTCTCACATATCTTGAGAGCTATTGGCTTCTTCTTGTGCTCCTCTACATTTGGTTTGAAGTTGATCTCGTATGTCATCAAGGAGCCAATTAAGTCATCTACTGACATGGTCAACAGATCCCTGGAATCTTCAATGACAGTGGCCTTAGTATGCCACGCTGGGGGAAGGGACCTAAGTATTTCCTAACAATTTCACTGTCAGCATAATCCTTGCTTAATGCCCTAAGATTGTTAGTAAGTTCTAACAGTCTAAAAAATATTTCACTAATAGTCTCATCATGCTTCATCTTGAACATTTCGTAATCAGTGATCAGTAAGTTTACCTTAGTGGCTCTCACCTGGGACGTTCCCTCGTATATCAATTCTAGTTTGTCCCACATTTGCTTAGTTGATTTACATGTAGATATTCTGGAGTACTGGTTTGGATGAATAGCACACGGCATCACGTTCATAGCACTCCAATTGATAGTCGAATTTGTTCTTTGGTCTATACATTTTCATCTTTCGGAAGTTGGAATAGACCATAGCTGACTACCCTCTAGAGTTCATGGCTCTGTATTCGCAGGAACACTTCCATCCTGTTTTTCCAGTAGAGATAGTTAGATCCATCAAAAAATGGTGGTCTATTAATAGAGTGACCCTCAGCTATACAACTACGACCATTGCCATTTTCTACTCTTCCCTGGTCGTTGGACCACATTATGGGAAGCTAGCTCTGATGCCAACTGATGAGAATGGCAATGCAGATCTAGAGGGGGGTGAATAGATCAGCCCCTTTAAAACTGACTAGCCTAAAGAAACTCGCGCTAAACTCGATTTCGATAGAGGCAAAGTAGAAGAATGTATATCGAGCCTAGTTCATGCTCTCAAACAGACACACTCACAAACACATTCGACGCACCCATAGCAAAACAATAAGTCAGGACTAGTACGAGGCGGAGGACTAGCCCAAGGACTTCCTCACACAAAGTGAATCACCTTTTGATATCCGAGTCCAATTAGAGAATGAGCCAAAGATATGGAAATCAAACACATTGCACGAAGATTTTTTGGGTGGTTCGATTGCTTCTAGAAATCTATGTCCACCCCTTACTCAAACCGAGTGAGGCTTCCTTGCACACGCAAGCACAGAACAAGTCCGCTACACGAGCTAATCACACAGCTTGACTCCAGAGGAAAAGCCTCCTCCCTTCCTCTGACAACCTAGAGGGAAAACCGTGTTCAACACCCAGTTAGAACACACCCCTAACTCTACCCAGTAGAATTAGAACCACTGCACTACAACAACACACGAGGAACACCCTTGCACTCTGGTATACAAACTAGAACGTAACCAGCTAAAGTCTGATCACACCTCCGAACAGTACTGCAATGTACCACGGAGAAGTACAATAGGAAATGAATCAAAGAATAAAGAAAACAATGAATGACAGAAATCCAGAACACAATTCAGAATCAAATGAAAATAGTTGTAGCACTTGTTGGGTTCAGTGCGCCCCCTCATTGTCTTTGACAATGATTTTGATGATTCTAATATATTGTGTGTTTTATGCTTAATGACGTTTTCATGTTAAACAATCTAACATGATGATATCTTATTTTGTAGGTTGAAATGGGCATTCGTGAATAGAATTTCGAGATTCAGCCAGTGGCGACAGTGTGACTTGTTCTATCAGCGGGCCCTCTACAGTTTTAGCTTCATCTGGTATGTCAGCAGCTTCGAGGGGCTGGCATTTGTTTGTTTCTTCCTCAGAGGAATAATATTCTAGCTCCACAATGCATGGGGACGATTCTACTTTCATGCTACCTTGAATCGCCATGTCTTCAGTGGAGGTGGCTTATTCTTTCTTGCTCATAACTTCAACGATTGGTATTTCCTGATCGGTCTCAACGGAAACTTCTTCGATCGGTCTGAGGTGTGTTGATATCACCACCAAGGGAGAGCTGCAAAAGAGGGAAGCCCCTCCTTCTTCAGTGTCTTCAGCTTCACTGTTGCTGGCCGTGTCAAATTTAGCTTGTAAAGCTGTCTCTTCATAGTAAACTTGTTCCTAGCATCTGCAGGAAGTCACTATTTCTAATCCCTGGCCTTCTGGTCGAGGTGACTGGGCATATTCGGCATCTACCAGGTACTCATCATAAGATGCCCCTAGTTGACTCTCTTTTATTGAAAAGAAAGTGGAGATGGTGTCCACTTCATAGCGCCCGCTGTAATAATATTCTTCAAGGGTGAAGCCAAATCCTAGGTGTTAGGAAACACGCCTTAGTTCCTTGTCTAGGCTGGCAGGATACCACAGCTTATTGAATGCTTCTTTCTCTTTGCGATGCTAGCCAGAGGGGATGTATTGCTTCATGAACATTTTATCTACCCTCTCTGATGTGAATGTTAGCCCTTGAATAGGGACTATTGGATTTTCTAGGTCTTCAGAAAGGTGACAATTAGCATCCTCCTGTATAGCATGTTCTTCATCCGTATAGAATAGACTACTGGGGCCTTCTGGCAGGGCTACCTCCAGCGTCTTGAGAGGTTGGATAGTAGAATGGTCGAGGCCAAAGATCGGCTTGACAAGACCCTCAGGAATCTTGATGTGGTCGTAGTGCTTGTCAACCTCGGCTTCATTCACTTCAGGGTAAGTGGCAGGAGGTGCAGCTCTGCCTACATCCCCTGTGCTAGCAATGTGAGTCACCGCCATGGGGTCCACATAACCTGGCGGCAGTGGTGGAAACCAGTCGTCATCGGAGGTGTTCTTTGCTGGCTTGGCAGGAGTCTTTGCCTTGGAGGTCTTCTGGGGCAGCTCTACATATAGAGAGGCATCCAACAGGTGACACTCAAACATTTTGAATGGATGGAGGTCAGCAAATATTCTCTCCTCCTTCCCATCTTGATTATATTTGATACACTGGTGTAATGTAGATGGCACCACCGGATTTTCATGCAGCCAGGGGCAGCCAAGTAATGCTTTGTACGAGGTGCTAGAGTTAATAACTTTAAACAGCACCCTCATAGTAAAATCTACCATGGTGATGGTGAATTCTGCCACTCCCAATGGCACTTCAAACTTTTGATTGAACCCAGCGATACGCATATCACTGACTTTATTAAGGTGCACATCAAAGTTATTGATGTGACATGACCTAGGATGGAGGTGGTGACCCCGATCACCAAGTGGTACGAGGCGAAGGACGAGCCCGAAGGCTTCCTCGACGCTAGAAAGGCCACGTTCCGAATTGGCGTAACCAAAACTTCTCGCGACGTCTTTTGATATACCACTTAAGGAAGGGGACCACAATGGGTGTGACAGACTAATGGAATGCAGCAACTAACTCAAAGGCCCCTTGGACCTAGCAAGCAAGCACATTCACAGACCTGTAACTTCACTCGAGCGGACTCACCCGCTAAGCACACACTAGTACCCGTAGGCGACTCGGTGATGGTGATGAGGGTCCGGGACGGGACCTCGCTACTTCAGGGATTGGCTAGCTTAAGGTTAAACCCCTAAGGGTCCTGGGATGCCCAATCTCACAGGCGGCCAGCACGCCGAGGGCGTGGGGTGTAATGGCTCTCCCACAGCTCACCCGCGGTAGTCACTCAAAGTTTAGCAATTCGTGATCGGGCACTCAACTCACTATACGACGGCACTAGCGGTGATACTAAACTAGCAAAGGAAAGACCAGCAAGGGGGTGACCGAGGCTCACCTGATCGGTGTGAAGACACCGATTCCAGTCGGAGATGAAGGCGAGCGAGGAAGCGTCGGTTTACCCACATGCTGCGCCGAAGAAGCTTCAACCTGTGATAAAATTTTACATTCACTACGCCTCACACAGGAGGGGTGGACTAGGGGTGGGGGACTACATTAATGTAGAAAAATTAAATAGTTTACACAATTAAATAATTATACAATCTAGAATATCACAGTCCATAATAAGTATAGTCAACAGAAAGAAAACTACAAGCTCACGGGGCATACCCCACCTCTAGCAAACTGGCTGCTAAACATGACCGCCGGCACCATGAGGAGCCTCCAAAGTACTCCACATCAGCCTTACCTCACCTAAAAAGCAAAGGGAGTGAGCCTCATCTCATTATCTTAGTAGGGGTCCTACAGATCCCTACCTTACAACAAGAAACTGAATGGTGTGATAAACAATAAATGAGGATAATAATTAAATAAATTATAATAGAAGGAGGTAGTAAATAATAAACAAAAGAACTACACTAGTGCAAGCCTCACAAACCACGTGGCATAAGAGACTAAAAGTACAGTGCTGCCAGAATGGTCCTCGAGACGAAACGGAAACAGAGTCACTACCACATAAGAGATGGCAGTGCTACCCACTAGAAGTAAGGTCGGATGCATCCACTGACGTCTTAGCCTGCGCCCCAAGTGTCTCCCTACTCACTCCAAGCGAAAACTGAGACACGCTACAATGGAACCACATAAAAAAGACTAGCTGGGGTCACGCTCATCAGCGTTGGTCTGACGCCCCCAACCACGTGTGCACACATAGACCATACACTCTAGGTCAGATCCTCTACCTAGTTTTCCCCCCAGCCTAGACTTAGGCTGCAAAGATGAGGGGCCCTACGATAACTAGCCTAAAAATCATCACATCGAGACAAGATCTCTACCACACCCAAGTGGGTCTGCACATGTGTGTGTAGGAAAGCTATGACTAGTGGGTAAAGGGTCAATGGAGGTGTGAACTCGCTAAAAGTGAAAACCACCAGTCGGTACTAACTCCTCTAAATGCATGAAATACACCACGAGGCGGCTCGTGTCACAAAGACCAAGGATCTCAGACTGGATGGCTAATCCATCAACTGTCGGTACGAGGGACACAAGCGAAAACATGCATGAGCTTGAAACAGGGATGAACGAAGCCCGAAGGGAGAGGGGCCTGGGCGGCCAAACTCCTGGCACCCCAGGGGTCTAGGTGGCTAGGGCCATCGCCACCCACCCCTCTGGCTCCCCAGCTTGGGCGGCTAGCCATCTGGCCGTCCAAACTGGACAGGGTGACCAGTACACTGGCCGCCCATACTCTGGGCCAACAGACCCAGGCGGCCACTTTGGTGGCTGCCCAGATAGGGCCTGGGAGGGCATGCCTCTGGCCACCCAGCCCTAGGCAGGTGACACTAGATGACCACCATTGGGGCCGCCCAGAACAAGGCCTGGGTAGCCACAGTGCTGGCTACCCCTGGGCTATGGTCGCCTAGGAGGTGAAGGCCCCTGGGTGGCCAACTCGATGGCCACCCAGCCCCTTCAGGTGGCCAGTCATCTGGCCGCCCTATTGAGCAGAGACAGTAGCCCAGTTGGCTATCTCTAGAGTAGGAAAGCTCCAGAACACATCTGAAAGGGCTTCCCACCCCCGTCTCACACCCATTACGAGCGGGAGTATCATAACAACAAGGGAAACTTGTCCCCGACAAGATCGGCATACAAAAAACTAGATCCAAACAAGAAACCATGAAGAATCGGGCTGATTCAAGCTTACAACCCCGAAACATGCTCTAATCCCCGAAAATGAAATGCACCCCACTCCCTCGCCCAAGTTGATGCCAATCGGAAGGGAAATGCGAGAGGGGAGCTAGGGAATCCATTCCCCTACCTCGGCCAAGCTTTAACCTCAAATGCCACTAGAAATCCGCCGAAACCACAGTTCCCATTACCGCACACAAACTGCGACCATGCCCGCATGTGCGAGCCACCTCCACCTCTACTCGAGCTCCACCCCAAGCCACCACCGTCATCAATCGGTCCTCCCTCGCCCTTGCCATCTGCAGCCGGGGAGAAGAGGAAGGGGCCTCACAATCGATGCGAAAAGGAGAAGAATGAGGAGAGAGAGCAGGGGGGTCAGGTTTAATGAGAAAAAAGAAGTTTTCAGATTTCCCCAAAACCTCACAAGGAATGAAATTGTAAACACGCCCAATTCTCTTAAAAGGCCAAATACATGCAGAAAAAGTCCCGAAAAGCCATGGTTTGAACGGAATTCAAATTCTGCCAATTTAAAAATTAATTCACCCACCAAAAATAAATCTGAACTCCAGTAAATAAATAAATCTGGACTCGCTCAGCAGGACCGATTAGTGAACGATGCCGGGCGGCTTCTCGCCTTTTCTCCAAGTAAATACTTAACTCCCAAATGCTTATGCTTCTGCATAATTATGCTTATTATTGCTATATGCTAACTTCTAACTAATACAGGTATGGAGCTACCTGTAGCTCCCTGTCTTAGGGCAAGGGAAGGAGGTACATCTAGACCGGATCCCCATCGCGAGGCGGTGGGTAGTGGCGTGAGATATGGGATCGCTGCAGCTCCTATCATGGGCGATCTAGGATGAGATTGAAACTTTCCCATATGGATCAATAAGCCTCTAGACTTAATCTCTCTAAATGCACTGAAATGCTTTATTCTAAATGTTGACTTAGATGTTGATACCTGACTTGCTTACCTTTTCAGGTGCACTGGACACCCTATCGTGACGAGGGTCATGAGGGGCAGCCCTAGGTGGAGGAGGCCCAGGCGTACACTGGATGAGAGATTTGGCTGCATTGCATGAACAACATCAAGCCACTCTATCACCGTCTGATCATGAGGACGAGGGGCATCCATCAGCCCGAGGTCGAGTTCCCCGCACGAGACGACGAGCGCATCGGGTGGTCCTCGAAGGGACTTAGTGGCGAGATTGATTGGATCACTCGAGTGATCGACTAGGTACGAGACTGGTCACGGAGAGGTCGCGACGTGAGGGCCCGAGCTACCAGCGATGAGGCTAACTTAAAGGCCTACGCCCAGATGTACGGCAGCCAGGTCTTCCGTGACGTTCGACGACCGGTACGACTCTTAAACTCATGCTTTGTCTTAATTAATTATCCCTAAATCCACTGACATCTTATCTTACTACATGCAGCTAGACCCCCAGGGACGCATAGCAAAGCTCCAGGGTCTCCTCCACTCTACTGTGCAGCAAAGGGATAAGTTCAAGGGCGCATTGGAGCTTCTGGTGAGTTTCAATAAACCTTAGACTTAATCATGCAATTGAGTTTGACTAACTTTGACTTCTAAATGCCACAAGCTGAGGGAGTGCAGTGGCATGGATCGGATGCACCATCCTCTTCTTCCCAGCCTATGGGAGGCTGAGTCGAGCGGGATGAAGACTTCGCCCGGGTGGTTGCTCGGGCCGAGGAGGCCAAGGTCACTCTTGCGGAGAGGGTAGGCAAACCAACCGAGTTCCCTTTGACTTAAATGCTTATGATATGCAAATGCCTAACTATGATGAATGCGGATGTAGGCGAGAGAGCTGACTACAGCCTTGACCGAGGCGGAGTGCGCCAGAGCAGAGGCAGAGCGCGTGAGGTCAGAGGCAGAGTGACTCCAGGCAGAACTGGAGAAGTTTCGGGTCGAGACGGAGTGCTTCCGTGCTGAGGTGGAGTGACTTCGCACAGGAGTGGCGGACCTAGAGCGCTACCGGACCGAGGCTCGGGAGGCGAGGTGCCAAGCCTTTGAGCTGAAGATCGAGCTACAGGTGATAGATCGGACGGTTGGATGATCAGTCGAGGACCTAAGAGGAGTGCGTCTCAGAGCGATGCACAGAGTGGTACGTTCCCAGACTTCCTTACTAGCTCCTCCGGCCAGCGGAGGAATGAGGAGGCGGAGAGGAGACAGAGACAAGAGGAGGGTAGCATAGCCATGGGCCCGCCAGAGAAGCGACATGAGGGCACTGGCGACAGCGGAGGCCCAAGAGAGGGACCAGCTGAGTGACTTGTACTTTCTTTCTTTCTCTTACACTAGTACATGACTTTTGTGATAGTGGAATGAGATTTTTTATTTTTTATTAAAATGTAAATGAATGAATGTGCATGCTGACTTATTAACAGCGACCTTTAGCACTGGCAGTGAGAGTGTGAGAAAGGGAGAGAACGCGAGAGAGAGAGCGAGACAGGATCGACGATCAAGTGAGAAGAGAGAAGGCCAAATCCTGACAGAGAGTGGAAAATGGTATAATGGAAGACCGCAAGGAGAAGGAAAACAGTCCTAACTTCGACCATTAGGGGGTGAGGAGTAAGGCAACGAACGATAGGGGAAAACGGTCTCAATTTGGACCACTTGAGGAAGCCTAGCAATCGCTCGATAGACCGCATGGGCGAAGACTCAGTTAAATCCAAGCGGGACTCTTTGTAAGAGTCTGAACCCATGGATAAAGGTCCCTAATCTGCACTAAAACCCATCCTAACTTGAATTGTGGCTACCCAACCTTAATCCTAATGCACTAAACCTAGGATGTTGACCAGCCCCACATGGGCCCCTAGGACTTAGGTGGTCCAATGGGAAAGGATTGAGGGCCCCCTTGTTGGACCTACTGACATTTTGCACAAAAATCCCAAGGATCCTAGGGAATGACACATTGTCTTATAAAGCCTTACAATTGCACATATATTTTCCCAAGGATATAAAAATAAATAAAAGGATATAAATATAAAAAATAAAAGTTAGTGCCCGATGTTGATTCCCATCAAGCTCTCTATCCTAATCCTCAGGCCCCACACCGGCACTCCAATGAAAATAGCAACTGCCTTCACAGTGCCAACTCAGCGCACTTAAGCTCTCACACGAGAAACAAAATGGAAAACAATCACAAAACCCTATCCCAACTGTCGACTATACTGGACCTAGTGGACTCTGATCGCTGTAATATCCTGAATTCCCAGGTACATCCACAATCACTGCTCTAATACCATCTGTAACGACCCAAGATATGGATATCGGGAATAAATCGATACCATTCGAATCCTGGCCCATCGCCCACGAGCTAGAGGGCTCGGAAGGGCTAAAAGGAGTGTGTGATGTACATAGAAATATTAAATAAAGCAGGAAACAGCTACAATCAACAGAAATAAATAAACTAACTATAGCAGAGTCCAGTCCAACTAATGTACACTCTAAGGCAGGGAAGCGTACCAAATGTCTAGTGAACACTCGGCCCGGTGAGCTGGCAATTATGAACCTCCACGCTGCACCCTCGAACCTCGAGGAAGAGCCGCTACACCTAAAAAGCAGGGGGTGAGTCTCCTATCACTGGCTCAGTAGGGATCCCGCGGAACCCCAACCTAAACACTTCTATCGTGGAGGCCTATCCTCGCTGACTAAGGCTCGGCCCAAAGACCACACGGTCTTGGAACACAGTCATGACCTCACTATCGTGAACCCTATATCATTCGGGCAAAAACCATGGTAAAACCTTACCGAAAACCTTGAACCTCTATTCTAAGGAAGCACACGATAATTGCCTAAAATGACGTCTCATAGATGGGAAACCCAAACCTCGGGTCACGAGAGTCTAGTCACATGACGGGAGTACTACTCACTAGAAGCAAGGCCGGATGCGTCCCCTGATGACTTAGTCCGCACCTCAGGTGTCTCCCTACACACCCCAGGCGGACACTGAGACACCGAACCAGTAACCAAAACATAGAACAAGGATAAGCTAGTGTCGCGCTCGTCAGTGCGGGTCTGGAGCCCCCAGCCACATGTGCACACACAGACCATGCGTCCTAGGTCGGGTCCTCTAGTTTGTTTTTCCCCCCAGCCCAGACTCGGCTGCAAGACAAGGGGCCCTACTGTAACGAGCCTAAAACCGTCTCTCTTAGGTGTTGTAGCATCTCAGATAGAAATAATAGAGAAATCACTTTTTCCTAAATAAATAACTCTATATGAAGGCTAAATAAAAAGAAAAATCATAGCCCTATACTTGATGAGGGTCACTATATATATATACAAATATTTAAGAGGCCAACATCTGATGCGGGACGAGACAGCGAACCTGGGACTTTAGCTCACGGGCGTCCCTAAGCGAGGGAAACGTGGGACCGTGCGCAGTTGAGGAACCGGCTATGAGCCTTGGGTATCGGCTTTTCCGCGTGTACTCGGATTGAGTCATGGGACAGGTCTCTCTCTCTCTCTCTTCATAGCGGTGATTGAATGTAAAACAAGCTATTATCCTATCACATGTAGCGGCATATAGAAAATATACGAGTAAAGCAAATGTTAAAGAGAGGAGCTGAGACGATACCTCCATGCTCCGGGCATGGGGAAGACGAACCCGGCCAGTTATGGTAACTTTCGGTTAAAATAATTTTACTACAGTTACAAAAGTTAATTTCTTCACCCACTCCATGCAGGGAGGTAAAGGGCTACAATGGGGCCCGGGAGGACCGACCCTGGGTTGAAGGGCAGCAAGCTAGAGGTGCATACAGGTCAAAATCGGCCTGCTGGTCTGACTCGGTCTTGCACCAACTCGGTCCTGCGTCGACTCGGTTCTGACTCGGTAGACAGCAAGTTGCAACTTCCAAAGAGACGTCACCTTCCTGAGCTCTTCTGGAGGCGCCACTTGGTTGGATCATCGGCGGGACGTCCTTGGTCGACTCCTGGGAGGGGCGATCGCTGAAGTTGACCTTTGGTATTTATAAGTGAATTTTTCTCAGACTATGATGCACGAACTCAATCCAATCTCGGGTGTGTGGATGACCCGAGCCAAAGTGAAGTAGCGGTGATGCCTCCATCACTACTGCTACTCTTCTTCCTCTTATTATCGTAGACCCTGTTACTCTTCTTCCTGCGACTGCACGTGAAGGAGAGGCCTCTATTCCCCGAAGTTGCATCTTTCTTGTATTACTGCAGCATATTATCATCTGCTATTTCTTCGTTCAGCTAGTGTAAAGGAAGAGCATCATCTACCTTTGTCCGTTGAAGGGCTGCAGTTGCTGCCATTGCTTCACACCCAGTTCCTCTATTCTCGGTTGCAGAACAGAGTACTGTTTCTGGGAATATTATCGTTGCTGATCCTACCTTTTCTTCAATCTCTTCACGGTTCTGCCATCTAAATCAACCCAAAAAGGTAGGTGTTCTCAAGTACTAAGCCAATTTAATTAGTCCTAGGTCATGTGCATGCATATAGGTCCTTTAGTATTTGGTTCAATGGCTTTATATTCAGTTTTCTGATACACAGTAATAGAGCGACCCTTTTTCTGGGTGCCTATTGATTACATGACTGTACATACAGTCATTAACTTGTTAGTTATTTGATAAATACACATGTTCAAAATTTAAAAACCATGAATCATGACATCTAATCTAATGCATAAGTATACTACTAGTTTCTTGCTATTTTTCTCTACTAGTCCATGTATTCACCTCTGTAAAATTCTTTCTATTGAAAAAGTAGCACTATTCATGTCCAATTTACACATGGATGAAGCAACGACTGGCACAAAGACTCTATTTGATATAGTGCCCTTGACCTAGGCACTATATTCAGAAAACATGACTTTGCCCAGGGTGCCAATTCCCTGAGTATGGTTCTTCCTAATTTCATTAAATAAATAACTGTGGAGTGGAAGTAACGTCTTAATGGAAAGACTTGATTTAAACAATGTAATGGCATTGTCTCAGGTGCCAATTCACTGAGTTACTATTTTCTTCTGAGAGTGTTTCTGTAACCCATATTAGGGGTTTATATATGGAACTATATCGTAGTCTGTTGATATGATCCCACATTTCTTAGTATTTTATCGATTACCCCACTACTTCTCGATGATAGATGAGCCCTCCACGGGATATTCCTTCTTTCAGATTGATGATTTTATCATAGAGAGCTCCGTAAGTCTACGCGAAACCTTGGATTCCCTTAAGGTCGTCGAGCAGGTTGTACCATTTAGACCCATGACACTTTTTGATTTCCATATCACTCTAAAGAAACATGGTAGACCGGCCCTCATGGTATGCTATTTGGATGCCGTGAGAATGTTTCTTGTGCTAGTGGAATGGGAAACCATACCATTGCTATCAATTAAGGATTTATGTGTCGCTATGTAGACACAAATTCTTTCTACCTTATCATGTACAAAGAGCGAGCGATCATATGTATATGAGTGCTTATTCTTGATATCATGGCACCCACTAGGGAGCCAATTCCACCCATTTTTCAACATATATCGTGATCGTACCGTTGTAATCACAGTATGTCCTTACATGAAAGTTCTATTCCACAAGATCTAACTTAACTCCCTACAATGGTCATCCTTCGGAATTCTATATTGGCTATACGATAGTGGATGTCGAAATTACATGACCCAATGCCTACGCATATAGGGCCCGATCTCGTCCTGGGAGGAGCACCTGAAAGTACTTGTGCCCATGGGAGCTATTATTGATCACGGTGTGACATTGCACCGAAGTACTCATCATTCTAGATAAATGTCATTCCACATACTTGTACTTCTACTTAACATGACATGACTTGCGTGGCCCAGAAAGGTTATTTACTTGCTTGCTTGATAACATGATAGCCAATTCACTCAGGCAGGCTGGCCTGCTGTCCTTGCTATCTACCACTAGTGACTTGTCAGGGACAGAACTCCTGGCTGGAATGTCCTCTAGGGATGGGAGTGGATGTGTTGGAAAGCTTGACGTGTTAGCTTGCTACTGGAAGAAACGCCAGCTCGTTCTTATCTCGAAAGCACCGGGTACGATAGATTCTGTACAACTACGCTGGGCTTCTCTACTGTAGACCAGTGAGGGCTTGGACGAGGCCGTACTCCCAGATGGAATATCAGATCGAGACGGGACCAAGTCCTACTGAAAGAGGGCTCAGTCTAGTGCTCCCAAACCAAAATTCACTTCCTGAATCACCCGATCACTGAGTGTGTGGTGTGGGGTGTGGCTAGTATATTTGTGTGTGTTTTTGAGTGGGAGTGAGAGAGAAGCAAAGAGAGAGAGAGAGAGAGAGAGAGAGAGAGAGAGAGAGAGAGAGAGAGAGAGAGAGAGGGTAAGGTGATAGGATCTTGCACAATAAATAAAGGCAAAACTTGTGGGAAGATTAAATGTGGAGAGAATAAAATAAGAAAATTAAGGTGGCGAGATGGGTTGGGTCCTCTGAAGAAGAATTGATTAAAAAGAAGGTGGGGGACATTAAATGTACATGGATATGGAGAGCGGCGGGCTCTGTACGGGAGGAAAAGGGAAACATAGGGAGAAAGAGAGTGGCGGGGGAGGGGAAGAGAGGACAGAGAGAGAGAGGTGGGGGAGAGAACAAAGTCATCCCAGAGGGTGGGTGTTATCTACAGAGGGGTGCACCATATAGAGTGAGAAAGGGGGCTGACGGGGGCATTGTGGCAGGGGGAAGGGAGAGAGGCGTGGGATGAATGGTTGGTGTGGTCATTGTATGGGAGGGTGAGGGGGATGTGTGCAGGCGAGGGGGGGACGATGGCGAGGCGTAGGGTCCTTGCATGGCAGCAGGAGGGCGTAGAGAGGTGGTGGAGAGGTAGCGAGCTCGACAGGCTAGGGTAGGTGGGCTGGCGAGCTCGCCGTGTTGAGTGGTGTCGCAGCAGGTGGCATTGTGGCATAGGATGGTGCCTAGGGCGGTCATAGCAGGCATTGGGGCAGACTAGTGCATATAGGATGCTAGCTGGTCGGGCTGTGCAAGGGGTTGCGATGCGGGAGGCAAGCTAAGGTTGGGCATCTGACAAGGTGGAGAGCTGCTTGAGTATAGGCAGCGGCGCTTCTGGAGATGGCTGGCTGGTGCTCTGCTCGCGAAGGATGGAGAAGTTGAAGGAAGGGGAGGGTGCAGGAGGGTCGTCGCGATGTGACGATGGTGGGAAAGGAAGGGAAGATGAAGGGGTCGGGGTGTTGACTGCGGTTGTGATAGGGGAGAAAGGAAGAAGAACATGAAGAAGAGGAAGGGAAAAGGAGGGAATAAGAGGCATCTCGCCCAACCCCTCACGGGATCCCTCTCACAGGGTCTCTCTCATCTCACCCTTTCGGAGAAACACACATAAAGGCCTAACGATTTTCTTTTATTCCATCTCATCATTGTCAGATACAAGAGAAGGGGCTCCCTTTGATAGGGAAAATTGCATGATGCTTGACCTTATTGCTCCTCACAATTCTAACAAAAGAGGATTACTTAGGTCCATACATGAGGCCCATTAACTACAAACATAACCCAAAATAAAGATAACATTTTTTTGTTTTGTAAAACTAGACTCAAATAAAATCTAAATATATAATAAAAATAAAAATGACTTGATGCGACTTTGATCGTCGTCCATGTAAATATCGCCATCGTACGACACCTCAATTGAATTTGATGTCCGACGTCATGAGTCTCATTTCACTTTGCGTCAATTGCCCCTGGTTTGAAAAAAATTGTCCTTGAATTTTGAAATGTCGAAGTACAATGAAGACAATGTCACGAGAGTGGACTGAGATTCCGGGGCGGACGATCATACAAAGAGTCTTGAGTTGCCATGACTCGTGTGCCACGCAAAAATTGTCACACAACATCAACATGGGATGGCTCTCAAGGTAAGACAAGGTCGGTGGAGTATCTGACGAAGCAACCGCAAACACTGACTCGCCAATCAAATCTAACTCGGAAGCATCAAACAAATCAAAATTCCAGGTATCATGCAACATAAACCATTCTCACATCTGCTCCTCATACTATTCGACCAATGCGAGATCGACCTCATAGTCGCCTCTCTGTATCCTCCAATCTAGACTTGGAACTCTCATACCAAGAGGAATGATCAGCCATGATAGGGTTGTGCCTCGGATCCCAGTCTGATGGAACAAATCGGTTCCCTTGACTCTAATACCAAATTGATGCGGGACAAAAATAAAGGACCCTACACGTGTCAAACTGAGCTCCCCCTCGTAGGTTCCAAGTGTTGTGCGATTGAGGAAAAGTGAAAGTGGAGAGACGATGGTGAGAGAGAAGGGAAAGGCATATGGGTTAAGGGATGACTCAGTGGAGTGTGGTGTGTCCAGACTATAAGAGTCTCTTTTACAGGGGAGAGGGAGAGAAGCGATGAGAGAGAGAGAGAGAGAACGTGGGCAGATAGGGGGGTCAAATGAATTGTCAATGCTTTCTATCAAATTTAAAACACCAACGTGAATATATTTTTGCTAAGAAAAACCATAAAGTGTACCACACAAAATAACCCAGTGTGTAGCCCATAAATAAAGGGAAATATTGTCAAGGGTGTCTGGAAGTCATGCTTGCATCCTTCCTCGTGTTGCAAAGTCCTTAAAAAAAATCCCATAACTCCACTGTCTTGTCCTCTGTCACAGGTCCACTTGCGACCGGCGACAACTCCAACGTGCAAACCCCCACCCCAAGCCCACCATCCAGCATTATGCTCGCCCATTGGACAAAGTAGGAGATATAACTCATGGAAGGGGTTAGCAAGATTGCCCCAGTACGGGGAACCCATGATGAGCTTGATTATCCACAATGTTTCCCATTGCTTCTGACCACCAATCACCTATACAATCTGTTGAAGTTTCTCATGTCAAATCCTCACTCCTGTCACTCCTGCATAGGCCTCCCCACCGGCATCATCAATGCATACAACTTCTTGCAATAGCTCACCCTCACTTATATTTAGCAGTAGTCAATTGTCTCCCATGGTCCTGCTGTCGGATATGCTCACACCACTACTTACATCAATGCAAAGTCCTCTCACATTACACCTCCCCACCAAGAAAATACCTAAAAGCCCCTCGTATCATCCCCTAGTCCACCCAAAACTTCCTCAAAAGATGGGCTGCTCCTTTTTACATAACCCTCACAAGTCACAACTCACCACCCACCCAAAAGCTAACCCCATTCTTAGTTGACAAAGTAGAACAGGCAGCCATTCTGACATCAGGACATCTGCTTGCTTCAAGAGGCTGCTGATAGACTGTGTTTTAAGGAGTTAGCCAGCCATAATGAGCATCCCTCAAATTTAGTGCACAGGATGCATCATGCATGAAGATATGGACACCTTGCCACAAAAACTATGATAACTGATGTCCATGCCCTTCATCGCATATAGCATTCACCATCTTGAAGCCACTGCAACATGGATTGAGTGCACCAGAAGGTAATGATGCAAATAGGATGGCAGAGCCTCTAGATCCTCTAATCCTCGATTCTGTTGGTTCCATACTAGGACTTCATGAGCTGACCCCATTCAACCAATACTCAAGATCTACCTCACCATGAGGAACACCCTTTTTTCCCTGAACTTTGCACCACTTCTCCAGGAGGTCCAGGACTCAGAGTTCAAGTTGTGCCACTTCTCCAGGAGGACCAGGACTCAGAGTTCAAGTCACAACCGCAGGAAAGTAGCTCCACTTTGGTATTACTCTCCTTTACAAGCCTTTGGGACTTGATAATAAATCCACTTGCTAAGGGTTTCATCTACAAGGGATGCACCACCTTATCCTTGAAGCACATCCACACTATCACAATCAAGCCCTCTCTGACCTAAAGACAGCCCTCTTACATCTCAACATCACTGGTGGCTATGCCAATTTCCTTCACCCTTTCTCTGCATGACAGTTGCAGGGGAAAAGCCAAAGTTTCCACCATAATAACATGATTCACACTAAACAAGATGGGACTATGTCAGGGGACAATGATAGAAAACAAAGACAGGTGCCAGTCAGCTTCTATCTACAGATACCTCTTATTATTTTTCTTGGAGGGGGAGTACTTAGTATTTACAAGTTGATATATATATATCAGCCAGTACTTCACATAGGACATGCATAAATTTTCCCTTTTGTGGGTGGATATATGAAAGGGAAAACAAGCAAGTGCCACAAGAGGATGATGCAAAGTTTTGGTCTTTCTTCAATGATACGAAGATATTAGGCTTTTCTTCCCTCCTTATGCATAAGTTCACTCAGTATCCTGTTATACTTTTCATCAGTTTTTTAATCATCTTTGAATTCATTATATACATTGAGAAACTAATTGGTGCTTTTCACTCCTCCTTTTTGGCTATCACTGAAAAAGGGTAATCAAAAGGATTCTACAATGTGCAGGTGCATTAATCAAAGGCTTGTGGCAGTAGAAGACTACTCTGTAAACAGCCCAAATTATAATCTAACGATATATCATAATAGTTGTCTCCTCCACTGTCCATATTAGAATGGAAAAGTAAAGCATCTGCATGTCGGATTCTACAATGTTTGTGCTTTATGATAATTCAACCATTGTGGTCAGTCAAATGAGTTCTAGCAATCATCTCACCATTTCCCCTATATTCACCTTATGAAGGTTCCCTGGACTAGTTTCCCCTTATTTTCCCCTTCACATGGGTGTGAACGTAGCGTGGAATGGATTTTCCTATCATTTTCATCATTTTCGGGCTTGGGACGGTTTAGCGGTCCTTCCAGGGACCGCTACGTGATGAAGCGGTCAGGTGGAGACCGCTAGGGGTCCCCCTATATCGGTTCGTGCCTTGCAATCACGCAATGGATTGCTACCGAGCTTTGCGGTCTCTAGGAGACTGCTAGGGTGTGCCTTGCGGTCAGGGCATGACCGTTTTCCATTTCGTGTTCGATTCGAGGTCGGGTGGGGTAGCGACCTTGCGAATGACCGCGAGCTGACGGCTAGCAGTTAGGCCAAGGACCGCCACCCTTCTTGGTAGTCCGGAGGTGACCATTTTTGATGGCCACTAGGCTCCCTAACGGTCCAGAGAGGACCGCCAGGTGACTTTCATGTTCGTCGTGTCCGTTTTGTGTCGCATTGGTCTTCAGTCGACCCGGTTGTGACCCAGTGGTTGACTTTTGGCCTCGTGGATGTCCCGGATGCCCCATGGGTTCCGTGTCCATATTTTGGGTGTCCGGAGGTACCGTGTTACCTCAATTAGCATGCTCGTGAGTCTTGGCGTCTGAGTGACCCCGTGTGTGTTCCGAGTTTTCGTGCGCACTCAACGAGTTATCACAAGTCAGTAGGGGTGCGGAGGGCCTTCCCCGTAAGACATGAGTTTCTCTGAGAAGTGTTTTTTGTGTGGGCCAAGTGTGTGTGGTCTTGGACTACGAGTCCATTCAAGTAGCTAGGGGTTGGGGGTTTTTCGTGTGTCCATTGGGTGAGAGATTAACTCGACAGCTTGTGAGCTACCTTGGGAATCATGCTACCGTGGTTTCAGACCTAGGGATTAGGCCAGATTATCGACGATGCGTCGTCGTGTACGACGGTCTTGACCCAAGTCTCGTGACTCAATGACCATTGGGTTTAGTAGGTCTAGTGGGCTGTCTAGAGTCAGGTGGCTCCAAGCCACCTGTTACTACGTGTTACTCACGATGGGTGCGTGCGTGGTTTCCAGTGTTCACGTTCTGTGAGCCCCCACTAGTCGTAGCTTTCCTGCGCACGCGTGTGCGGACCCACTTGGGAGTGGTGGAGAGCGTGACCCGAGTGAGACAGTTGTTAGGCTGGTTACCGTAGGGCCCCCACGTGCAGCCTGAGTCTGAGCTTCGAGGGAAGAACCAGCTAGAGGGCCTGACCTAGGGCACATGGTCTGTGTGTGCACGCATGGCTGGGGGCGTCAGACCCACGCTAACGAACGCGACCCCAGCTAGTCCTTGTTCTGTGTTCCTGGTTATTGTGCGGTATCTCAGTCTCTGCCTGGGGCGTCATAGCGAGACACCTGAGGCTGCAGACAAAGTCGTCAGTGGACGCATCCGGCCTTGCTTCTGGTGGGTAGGTACTCCCGTCACGTGATGTGAGTTTGTCGTGACTTGAGGTCCCATTTCTCGTCTGCGAGATGAGATTTTGCGTGTAGTTTTTGGGTGTTTTCCTGGACCTGAGGTCTGGGGTTTTCAGTGAGCGTCACCGAGGGTTTTCCCCTAGACGGCGTCGAGTTCACGATGGTGAGATTGTGACCTTGTTTCTAGACCGCGTGGTCTCGGTGTTGGCCTTCGTGTGTGAGCACAAGCCTCCACGACAAAGGTGTCATGGCGTTTTCCTAGTAGCGTGACTAGGGTGGTTAGTGGTCCGGTGGTCCCCCGATTGTGGGATCGAGGTGTAGGTTTCCTTTTTGGTAGGAGTAGTTGTAGAGCCGTGGTTTCATCGACCACTGTGTTTTAGGGATTTGTGCTCGATCGTGTCTTCTACCGTGTAGTTGTAGCTACTCCTACTGTTGTAGTAGTTCTTGTTGTAGTTGCTACTTTCCGCTATCGCATTTGTTTTCAGTTGGGATTCTGCGGGACCCCTACTGAGCCAGTGATAGGAAGCTCACCCCTGATTTTCAGGTGTTGTGATTCTTCCTCGAGGTTCAAAGGCGTTGCATGGAGGTTCTTAGTTGCCAGCTCACCGGGCCGAGTGTTCACTTGGCATTTGGTATGTTCTCCTACCTTAGACTGTACTTTCTTTTGGACTGGACTCTGTTGTCCTTAGTTGTTTATTTCTATTGATTGTTGAATTGTCCTGATTTATTTCCTATTTCTATGTACTACACACTTACCCTTTTAGCCCTTCCGAGCCCTCCAGCTCGAAATAAAAATAAGAATAGAAGAAAAAAAGAAAGAAGGGGAGATCTACCTCCACAAGCCCCCTAGGCTGGAGTCACTCCGCATACATCGCTCTATAGAGGCGCAGATAATCCTCACTGTCCTATACGTGCGACTCCACGAGTGTGCCACCCCATTGCCAATCTTCATACTGTTCAGGGAAACGCACCAGCCAATCGATGTAGGTTGTTGGCCCACGTGTCTTCCTTCCGATGTGTGGTGGCACAGTCATATCTTTCCATTCCTGGGCAAGTCCTAAGGTCCTCATGACTAATCGTAGCCGAAGAGGCTCGATTTCATTCAGGCAGTGGATCCAAAGGTCACGTCCAAATCGGGCATGGCTTGTGATAACCTACAGTTGGTTGGCATCGTCCATGCCCGCATAAGGTCTCCAGATCACCTACAATAGCCTATACATATCGCCTTAGTCATTGTTTTTATATATATAAAAAATAAAATAAATAAACAACACTAAAAAAACTAAAAAAAAGAAAAAAAAGAAAAAAAATCCTACCATCACTGCAGGGAACTCTTGTAGCTCACGTCTTAATACCATCAATTGGTAGGATAGAGGCGCTGTGCTCATGATGGGTTGCCAACGTCTAGCTAATGGCACCGTCACTGGTTGCCAATGTCGAGCCCTCCCCATCGGGATATAGTGATAACTCCATAGCTGCATCAACATGAACCATTATAGTGATAACTCCATAGCTGCATCATCATGAACCATCACATCTCATGGAGGAGATTAGTTGGATTAAAAAAGATAAATAAATAAATAAAAATAAAAATAAGAGAATTACCTGGATAAATAGCGTGAAGTCACTCACAGTCACCTCTCAATCTGCCCTTTGGGACAGACCTGCAAATAGATGCGCCAACACTGCAACTCCCTAGGCATACTGTCCTACTCTCTCTAAGTCTACTAAGAGCTCTAGGAAACGACAGTGGATGTTGTCTCCCTTGGAGCACAGCAGCAACTTTCCTAGTAGAAAGAGCAGGAACCTCCTCAAATCCATGTTTGTCCTCTCCCAGTTGCTGGCATCTACGCAGTATATAGCACGGGACCCTCTTTCAGCTCTCTCCATGAATCCTCCAGGGACTTGTCATCACGTGGACGAGTGTCAATAAGCCCCAACGCCTCCACGATGGATGCCCTAGCTACTGACCTATTCTTTCGACCATCTAGGTCCAACCCCAGAAGCTTCTAAGCCCCCTCTTGATAATCGGGGTAGGTAACCCCAGTCACTTCCTCACCATCCACTCTAAGGCCTATAATTCGGACCACATCTTCTAGACTAGGCACCATATGCCCCCAGGGCATCAGGAAGGCCCGACTTGCTGGGTCCCATTTCTTGCACAGTGCTTGGATGAGAGCGAGATCGAGCCTAATTTGCTCGATTCGGGGAAAGGCCCCAAACCCCATCGCGTCTAGCCGGGCCTTCTGAAAGTCCGGAGGACCCCGATATGCTACCACCACTAGCTCCCATGAAATGTGTGATCTCATCATGTTCTGCACATGCACAAGAAGTGAGAAAGTGATGCTCGGCTAAGAAAGGAAATGGAAGAAAGGACGAGAGAAGGAACGAGAAGGTTCATCTTACGAGTTGCAATTGAGTCCTCTCGTTAAGATGCCCTTCAAGATCAGAGAGTTTCCTGGCACTGCTGCCAGATCTACTCCTCTTCAAGGAATGGGAAGACTCAAACTCCGCCCTGAAACTAGATTCACCCTCCATTCTGAGAATTGAGCAACTCTCACTACCTCCCCTTCCTACAAACTTTCACTCTTCAAATCAGCTCTCACGACTCTGGTGCTTCTAAGTCAAGCGAAAGGGGAGGTATTTATAGGATTGAAAGGGAGGCGATCTGGATCTGTCACCATTACCCCTAGTAGTGGTCCTTGTACTGAAGCACCCTCCGTTCACTCTCGTATGCCATTTCGCCATGTGGAGTAAAAGACTCGGAGGTGTGATTTGTTGACTCGTCGTCCCTGATGGTTCAAAGATTCCCCGTGCCATTGACATGTTGCTAATAATGGGAGACATTCACGCGGGAAAAGAGGACTAGAGGACAACATTATTGAAATTGGTGGTAGATTCCTTTGAAAACAATGGCCATGGTACTCTCGCGTGCCACTTCGCCGTGTGAAGTAGAAGACTCGGAGGCGTGATTTATTGACTCCCCGCCCTTATACACCACTAATGGTATTAAAAATAAAAGAGGGATGTACAAGTGTAGTTAGCAAGTTCTCAAAAAATCTCTATTCATCAAAAGGGCCTACACCAAGATGGTGTGATCCTCACTCGCATCCAACAAAACAAAAAAGAGAAGAGTTGTGATCCTTCACGTTACACGATAGGCTCCCCCATTCACACACTCTTTCATAAATAAATGATGCCAACCTATCTGGCACTCGTGCTTCACCTCTGAAAATTCTATTATTCATTTCACCCCATATTGCTCACAATGTAGCATGAAGGATAATCCACCACAGTGTGCCGGTCTCCCTTTAAGGTCCAACTTCTGCCCCAGTTCTCTATCAAAGAATGCACATTACTTGTAGGTTGATAGTGACCTGTGTCCGTCCTACAAGCACGCCCCAAACGTTATGTGTGTAGGTGCATCCTACCAAGAGGTAATCCAAAGACGACTCCAGTCTACATAGGCAGCAAACAATTGATATATCTTGTAGGAAAGAGGCAAGTCTATCTATTGTTGGTAGTTTTCCATGGGAGATCTTACAAGTGAGCAACTTCACCTTCAGTGGGCTCCTTGGAGACCAAATCTGTGGAGTAAAGCGGTGGCGCACCCCATCATCAGAGATGAGGGCGTATGCTGAACTGACTTAAAATACACCCTGCTTCCCTCATCTCTACCACCACTCGTCCTTTTTGTCTAGCCATCTTCTTTGGCCTAAGGCTCCTCCTGAAGGTCGGTGTCCAAGTACTTCCTAACAAGTGAGGGTGAAAGGACTGGGAAACTGAAGCCATAAGTGCTGCTGTTGTTGTAAAAAATTTCGGAAAGGACTCCTCTAATATATAGTCTCCACACCATCTATCCCGCCAAAAAAGGCATTTGTTGCCCCTCCCCAATCGTACCCGGATATTGGCGGGCATAAAGTCCCTACAGACACAATACCTCACTAGATAGATGAAATATAATGCAGGGATGCTGGTGGCATATTCCAGTCTCTCCCTCTAACATAATACCGCTGTCTTATAACTTGTGCCCACAATCCATCCTCCCCTACCCTTAGCTTTTACATCCACTTGCAAAGGAGGGCCATGTTGAAGTCTGACATTCTTGATACCCACTCCTCCCACCTCCTTGTGCTTGGCGACTCTTTCCCATGCTATGTCATGCCAACCCCTACACCTCTACCTATTGCCGTGCTAAAAGAACCTTGCCTGGATAGATTCACTATTCTTCGCTATCGTCTTGGGAATCCAGAATATGGAGAGGTAGTAAATGGGTAAACTCTCCAACACTAACTTGTATAGGATTAGTCTCCCCCCATAGGAGAGTACCTTAGCCTTCCAAGTAGCTAATCTGAACTCAAATCTCTGCACCATAGGCACCCACCCACTGCAAGGGAGAGCCCCTGGGGATAGTGGAAGACCCAAGTAGGTAAGAGGAAAGCATCCTATTTGGCAACGTAGAATGCAGGCCGCCCTCTGAAGTGCCTTCTCATTCATGTTCATGCCCACCAATTGGCTCTTGTCGAAGTTGACGTTGCCCATTGTTTCCTCTAGCAACTCCAACATCCACCTAACCACAGAGCTGAGGCTCATTCTCTGTTAAGAGCAAGATGGTGTCATCTGCATACTAAAAGTGAGTAATGCTGCCACCGCCTCTTCTAACTTGAAAGCCTATAATCAATCTTGCCTCTTCAGCTCTTAGTGCTCAATATATGTGCGACCATCATGAAAAGGATAGGGGACATAAGGTCTACCTGTCGGAGCCCTCTGCCACTGTAAAATGATGAAGAAAACTTCCCATTGACTAGGACAACAAAGGTGGCAGATGTGATGTAGTCCCTTATCCAACCAATCTATCTCTTCCCAAAGCCCATGTAGCCTAGAACATCAAAGAGACATTGCCAGTTCACCCTATCATGTCTTCTCAAAGTCCAATTTCATCACAAGCCCCTTCTTCCTCTGGCTCTTGATGGCAAAGAGGCATTCATGAGCCACCAGAAAATTATCTTGAATGTGCCTACCTCTGATGAAGGCCCCTTGGAAATTACGGATCTGTCTGTCAATGATTTTATCCATTCTGCCTACAAGAAGCTTGGTAATAATCTTGTTTATTCCATTCGAAAGGCTAATGGGTATGAAGTCTCTAAAGCAATGTGCTCCTGTCTTTTTAGAGACAAGGACCAAGAGGGTTTTATTAATACCTCTCAAATGACATTTTGATATTAAATAAGAATTATATTTTTGTTAATATTGTCTAGCCTTGTGTTTATGGTCTGCTCTGATTATTCATGACTATTCGCTGCCACGTTTCGAGCAATGCATTTCGCTGCTATCGGTTCGGGGCGTGACAGGGTAGGAGTAAGATGGGAAGGTATATAGTAGACGGCATCTACTTGCTCATGGTTCGGTGTTCCCTTGACTAAAGGTGGAGGTACATGCGGGCATGAGGAGGCGGAAGGCTGACTCGTGAAGGGTTGATGTGTTGAACTCAGGGGAGGTTGATATGCGGAGGTGTATGGGCTCGTGGAAGGCGAACTCACGGAGGGGGAGTAGGTGGTGGAAGGCTGACTCGTGAAGGGTGCACAAGGGGTATAGGAGGATGGCAAGGTGTATGGGGATGTAGAGGGTGAAGGAGACTCGGGGTCAAGGGAACTTTGGCATTGTTGGCGAATGAAGCGGGCTTGACTATAAAGTTGCTACCAGGAGGTAATATCATTTAGAGCTAAAATGAACCGATACTCGGGCGTTGCATTGGATATCAATAGTTTGATTTGCTCTCCCTCCGGAATGTACCCCGGGACTTGCGCGGCAAGGCGACACCAGCGGTCGACAAAGGTGCAGAAATCTTCTTCGATTTTTATATTCTCATGGGCCAGATCTACCATAGAATACTTGGGCCCTAAAAGAATACTTGGGCCCAACCTAATCCCAATATTGTTGAATGAATTTATCTTGAACAACCTAAAAATTCACAACTTGGTCTTGCAATAATGGGAAGAACTAATCCCGAGCTAGGTCTTCCAAAGACAGACCAAATAAATAAGCCATCAAATGTTGGTCGTATTGAAATTGGGCCAACTCACAAACGACCTCCTTCAAGTGCACAAAGAGATCACCAACTCCACCATAAAGGCGATATGTGGGGATTTGAGAAGGAGGTGGAAGACGGAGATCTTGGAATGCGAATGGAACACTTAAAGAAGGTTTGGGATCAATTCGGCATTGGAGTTCATCAAGTTGGCGTTAGGCTTAAGCAATCATCTTCGGGGTGGTGAGAGATCGAGAGCAATGTGGGCCAGCTCGAGCAAAAGATTGCGAACTTGAACCAGGATTATGATAATGGGTCGGATAAGAGGATCCGGTCCGGGGAGAAGAATGAAAGCCCATTCTGGGAGTAGAAGGGTACATGGGCCTAGAAAGAGCATTAACATGTAGACCTATTGGGCCGGCAGCATATGGAGAAGAAGAATGAGACCCATTAAGGTGAGATTGGACATTAGAAATTGGGCCAACAGTACGAGAAAGAGGAGGAAATGGCCCATTGAGAGAGGAAGGCCCATTAAGAGAAGGAGGCCCATGAAGAGAAGAAGGCCTATTGAGAGAAGAGGACTCATTAAGATGATTTGCAATGAGTTTGTGGGTCTGGACTAGGTCCATTTGGTGAATAAGGCTTGAAAGATGGGCCATGAGATTAGCCTGTTCCTCGGACTGGTCAGAAGGACCACGAGGAGATGGACCCACGGGGGAAGAAGATTTCACGCGGGAATAGGAAGAAGATTGAAAAGGAGAAGGGTACATGGAATTGGAATAATGCCCCATGAGGGTAAATGAAGACTTTCTACAGGGAGATCAAGGGAAATACAGCCAGGGAAGCAAGGGCATTGGCTGAGGAGAGGGGTAACTTATAGGGCAGAAGGTGGTCTTGGTAAAATCGCTACTGGAAGGAGGTGGTCCTTATGGGACCGCTACCAGACTCTGAGACAGACGGGCTAAATGCGACGAAAACAACGAACTTAGGCCTAAGACTCAATGACTTAACCCAAGAAATGTGTATGATGAATGAGTAAATGCATCACAAACACCACAAATGGGCATGAGAAAGTCCAAACAACACAAACAATGTAATGTGAGAGCCTTCACCCAAGTCAAACAAGTTAATATGATGGGAAAAATTTTAGAAATTTTAATGGAACTTTTAATGATTTGAGTTAAGAATAATTCCCTCAAGATAGGTATCCTATGAGAATGAGGTCCAAACTTTGGGTTGACTAAGGTTAACTCCCTCACACGTATGCAAAATGCAAACTTAAGGGATGGAAAGATACAACCGGCCCGACGTTCGTGTGGGAATCCACGATTCACGGGGACTTACGGAGGTCCTAGATAAGGTCACTTGGTCGACCCCAAGGAATATGGAGGATGCTCGAACTCAATCCAATCTCGGGTGTGTGGATGACCCGAGCCAAAGAGAAGTAGCGGTGATGCCTCCATCACCTCTCTTCTCTTCTTCTTTTTCTCCTCTTGCTCCTCTCCTCTTTTCTTCTTTTTTGTTTTGTTTTACTCTATATCATCATCTTTTTCCATTTCATCATTTTTGGGTGTCCACAGGCATGTCAAGGCGAAGAAGATGTATTAGTTCATAGAGTTGACCCAGGGTGACATGTCAGTGATGTAGTACAGGTCTAAGTTCATAGAGTTGGGTTGGTATGTTCCTCACATTGTGGCAAATGAGAAGATGAAGGCGCATCTGTTTATTAGGGATCTGAGGCTAGAGCTCAGACATGTTGTGATCGGGAGTCATGTTTGGAGGCAGCTTATCAGGCAGCAGCAGATTTAGAGGAGGACATGCTGAGGACTCGGGATCAGACCGGCCTTGGGTAGTCACAGTCAGGTCGTGGTCAGCAATCGTTTGTATAGTAGCAGAGTGCCTTCCAACACTCCCCATGGCAGCACAGGAGCATCTCTGTCAGCATCGTCGGCTGTCGGTTCTACATCCTTTGGATCGAGGCTCAAGAAGATGTTTAGGAGGGCCGATTTTGGTAGGAGGCGCAAGGAGCGTAGAGAGTAGAGAAAAACATTTGTGGGCAGTGTGCAGTAGCCTTCACCACTCCAGCGCCAGGGTTCAGTTGGTGGTCAGCAGGGGGCGTGTCCTTGGTGTGGTGACTTCCACCCAGGCAAACCATGCTTAGTGCCCTTGACGTGTTTCAGGTGTCATCAGGTGGGGCACATGACACGTGACTGTCCTCAGAGACCGCGCCAGCCACAACAGTTCCAACAACCACCCCTGCCACAGCAACAACGACCTCAGTAGCCGGGTCAATTTTTGCCACTGCCACGGTCGACCAGCATAGGGAGGCAGAGGTCTCGAGGCCGCGTGATGCATATGACCCGAGCTAAGGTAGAGGCATCGAGTAGTAGGTACAATTGTGATTTTGGGTTGTGCGGCTCGAGTTTTGTTTGATTCTAGTGCTTCGCATTCTTTCATATCTATGGATTTTGTTCATTGTGCCGAGGAGTCTGCTATTGAGATGTCTTGTGATTGGCAGTAGAGTTGCCCATGGGTGATTTCATGTTCACCCCTTATTGCCTTGAGAAGGTCACGGTGTGGATTGAGAGGCAGAACTTGCTGGTTAGACTTTATGCATTCTAGCTTAGAGATTTTGATGTGATTTTGGGAATGGATTGGCTCGAGGCCCACGGTGTCGTAGGCCCGCTTTCTACTTCCAAGGTATTCGGTCTTCTTCTTCCTGCTTCCTTATTTCAACTATTAAAACCCACAAATTGCTTGAGGTTGGATGTGAAGGGTTTCTTTCTTTTGTGATAATGGTTGATCAGCAGCGACAGTGTGTAGAGGACATTCCGATAGTATGTGAGTTTATTGATGTCTTCCCTGAGGAGTTGTCAGGGTTACCTCCACAAAGGGAAATTGATTTTGTCATTGAGATTGTGCCCGACACCATGCCTTTGTCTAAGGCACCTTATCGCATGGCACCGACAGAGTTGAGAGAGCTGAAGGAATTGTAGGAGTTGCTAGCTAGGGCTATATCCGCCCTAGCTTTTCCCCTTGGGGTGCGCCCGTGCTATTTCGGAAGAAGAAGGATGGTAGTTTGAGATTGTGTATTGATTATCGCCATCTGAACCAGGTGACTATTAAGAACAAGTTTCCATTATCTTAGATCGATGACTTATTCGACCAACTTCAGTCGGCCCAAGTGTTCTCGCGGCTTGATTCGAGATCTAGTTATTATCAGCTGTGGATCAGAGACACAGATGTAGAGAAGACTGATTTTAGTATGAGGTATGGGCACTATGAGTTCTTGGTGATGCCATTTGGGCTCACCAATGCCGTTGCGACGTTCATGGACTTGATGCATGGAGTGTTTCATCCTTACCTAGACCAGTTCGTGGTCATGTTTGTGGATGACTATTGTACCCAGACATTTTCCCAGTGAAATGCTTAGAAATAAGGGTTCGAGAATTTCCTCGAACACCTTCAAGGCATGGGCTACCCAGCCCTTCTTACAACCCAGTGGGCCTGACCCAGGGCCCTAACCAGTTAGCCGTGACATATGGCTACACCAGCAACTAGTTGGGACCACTCCCGATCGCTCAGCTGCGGGCTTTGCCCGCGGCCATCCACTTCATCAGCTGGCCGGGTCTGCCCGGTCAACAAGCCAGCCGTCGGGGGTGTCAAGCCCTCGGCTCCAACAATTGGCTGAGTCCGCTCGGCCAACAAGTCAACTCTTGGGGGTGTCAGGCCCTCTACTACAACCATTGGTTGGGTTCACCTGGCCACCTCCTCACGGACTAGGGGTGTCAGGCCCTTCGTCCCATCAAATGGCCGAGTCTACTCGGTCAACCAGATTATCATCGGCGCCGCTCCTGCACAACGGGGGCAGCGCCGTCACTGCAATGGCACCAGTTCTATGGTGGCCACCCTTAGAGGAGCTACTCCTGCACAACGGGGACAGCGCCTCTGCCACAAGGACCTCAACCCTATGGCAGGCGTCGCCAGTGCTGCTCCTGCTTAACGGGGGCAGTGCCATGGCCCAAGGGTACCAAGCCTGCAGCGGCAGCATCTCACTCCGACAAGACTGTAATTGTCAGAGACATCGGCATCCGGCTCGATGGAGGTGAGTCGATCTTGCCACGGGACCATCATGTTCTGACCATTCCCACCTCCAACCACTTCGAACTCCTCTAACAAGTTCGAGAGAACGGAGCGAAGAAGAAAAAGCTTGCCGTATCGGTGGCAACCCAGGGTCCCTTGTAGTGACCCAAGCCATGAGCTCCCCAATCAAAGACAGGGGGCAACCAAGTGGAGGAGTGCCAGCTCCACCTGAAGAAAATTTGGATCACCAAAGAGGAGGCCCAAGTCATCAGGCGTGCAAGGGCAGAGGAGCCTTTCCGCATGTCAGAGCTTCAGCGAATGTAGAGCCCGACGAGTACTGAGGCCTTGACATCCTTGAGGTCCACAACTCAGCTCCTACGGGGGCAAAAATGTCGAGGAATTGGCAAATAGGTGCAGCCCACCTCCCTGTGGGCCAGTTCCACGCATACGGAGGAGGATCGCTCCCCTCAAGCTTCTACATCTAGAGTATCTATCTTTGACAGACTGGGGAGGCCGCCTAAGCCGGATCGACAATCACCTTGGAAGAAGCGGGTGGTCCAGGTGACCAATGACACTGTCAAAGTATTCACCTGTTACGCTACCTCCGGCGATAAGCAGCCCGAGGACACCTCGGGGGAGCTGAACTAGCCTCTTCAATACTCGAGAAGGTCAAGGTCTGGGTCTCGTGGCCTGGCGCAACCACAGCTGATGCCAGTAGCTGGGGGGTCTCAGCCCGAACTGGCGTGGCATGAAGATCGTCACGAAGACATCCATAGTGTCGATAGGGATAGCCACCCTGGGCGCGAGGAAGATCTAGGGGAACAGACACATACTCCCGCGTTGGAAGAGCTCCGATGCGAGAATCAAGAACTCAGGAATCTCCTATAGGCGCTATTGCATGAAAAGGAGGTTCATGTCCCACCTTAGGCGGCACCCACTGGAGTGGAACAACAGTCGTCTCCCATTCTGATCACGACTAATGCCTCCATCACAACTGTGAAATTGCCATTGGCAGTGGGCTTTGAAGTCCCGCAGCATGAAGCCAATGTGTGGTCACCTGCTACTCCAGCTGCAGAAAGCCTCGTGGCGTAGAAGCAGAAGATCGAGCACATCGTGGAGGCAAAGTTTGCCCAACATGGTGAGGGTGTGGCTACCGTTGATTTGTACAGCATGCCCTATCCCCTCCACCATCAGTTCAAGAAGCTTCCGCCGGATTGCCCAAAGGCCCCGAAACTTCAGAAGTTCAATAGGCAGGGTTCTCCACATGAACACCTGGCCTACTATATGACGGCCATGGGTGAATTGGCGCTAGAAGAGGCATATTTACTGCGGTAATTCGCCACGTCATTGACTGGCATCGCCTTCCAGTGGTACTCCAGGCTAAAGTCTAACTGAGTATCTGATTGGGCTGATATGCAGAAGAAGTTTGTCGACCGTTTTCAAATGGTCGAACGTAAAGTCTCCCTGGCAGAGCTTTGTTCCCTCCGGCGGAAGAAAGGTGAAACAACGTTGGACTTCATCAAGCGATGGAGGGACGTCAGCATGCGTTGCGATAACCCTCCGACGCTCGAAGACGTGATCACCATCTATCGCAGGGGCTTATCGGCGGAAGTCAGTGAAAAGCTTTTGGACTCCAATATCAGGAGCTTTGACCAGCTAAACACTGTGGTGGCAGAGATTGAAATGTTCTTCATCGACCACCCTACACAAACTTCTGCCAAGGGCAAACCCAAGCATGATGTGCATGGAAAGAGTTCACAAATATGCATTCAAAAGACAGGCAGTCCATAATGAGCCGCTCAAACCCACGAGTGGTCCAAGACAAGCTGCATTATAGCAAGACATTCAGAAGGCGATATCAGTTGATGTGCGGCCCACGGTCGATCGCATAAGAAGGGCGGTCTATCTTGAGACTACACAACCTTGTGGAGTTTAAACAGAGCTGACCCTTCGTCTCCCTCCCTCCTCCACTGTAACCGGTAGAGGGAGAGGGAGAGCAAAGGGTGCCCAATGCCACCGCCTTCCCTTCCCTCTTCTCCCTTACTTGCTCTCAACCTCCCCTTCTCCCTCTCCCTTCCATCGATGAGGACCAAGGCCCAAGCCCGCCGACCACCGTCATCGACCAGGGAGGAGGAGCCACCGCCGTCGCCCATGGAGGAGTTGATACCAGCTACCACTCCTGCCGCTATGGAGGAGGAGACGGCGGCCGCCCGCCCACCGTCACGGAGGAACCCGTCGCGGAAGAGGAGGCCGAGCAGATACCACCGGAGGAGCCCACTGCCGAGCCGGCGACGACGGGGAGGGTCGCGCCGGACCCCGAGGTAGGCTTCCAAAATCGCCCCCCCATTGTCATTTTATAATTTTGTATGCTTGATTTGGTTAGGGGCAGGGTTTTTTTGAAGGTTAGGGACCGGATAGGGGGCCTATGGATGGCTCCCGCCGGCGGGGAGGGCCGTCACCGTCGTCGGGGAAGACGACGGTTGTACGGTCCACAATCACCCGCGTGAGTTTGAACATGCGGCCTATATAGGGCCGCACTAACCTCCTGCGGCCTAGGCACGGTCACACCAAACCTGACAACCAACATAGGGAAGGCGACCCATAGATGGCCGCACAAACACATGCGGCCTACATCAGGCCGCGCAACACACTTGCGGCCCAAGAACGGCCGCCCCACCCTTACCAACCGACATACGAGAGGCAGTCGTTAGGGTGCCGCCCAAAGAACATGCGGCCTACATCAGGCCGTTCAAATCACCTACGGCCCAAGAGCGGCCGCACTTAACTTGGATAACAAACACAGGAAGGGCGGCCACTAGTGTGCCGCACAGAGAACCTACGGCCTTCATAGAGCCGTACAAATGAACTATGGCCCAGGACAGGCTGCACAACCCTTATCCGTAAGTGGCCTAACTCTGACCATATGTGATGATGTGTGGTCCTACGAGGATCACCCATCTTGCAGAAAAGGAAAAAAAAAGAATCTTTTTGCTCTCTTCCTTTATTTTCTGAACGCTTGAATTAATTTATTAAATGCCTAAAAATGGGTGAATAATGCAGGGAAAGCGCAGGACTCGCATCTCATGGCTGCAGGTCCGTGCAGTGCATTTGGCACTGCCAGACTTTCAGTGGGAGCGGTTGACCGTCATGGGGTTCGCCTCGTTCCTGAGTATCGAGGTGTGTTGATTTGACACACCTCTACTCTATGCTCTACACGATTGATGGGATCCAACGAGTCAGACCTTCCTCTTCCCGTGGGGGCATATGGTCCCCACGCTGGAGGATGTGGCCAGGCTCACTGGCCTACGAGTGCATGGGCTACCGGTTAGCAGGACCACCTATCTCGACTACCGGGAGATGGCTCAGGAGCTGTTAGGCATAGAGCTGCGGCACCCTGAGCGGCAGTCGACCCTCCTTTCCCGGGTGAGTCTACAGGACAGCCTGGGGTTACGACGTGCGGGGATGGTAGTTGGAGAGCAACTAGAGCAGCACCTGTAGAGGCTAGCAGACTTAGCGAGGCCCAGAGTTGTAGCAGAGGCAGGGGCAGAGGTAGATAGGATACTGCGGTGATTCTTGATGCTCTTCTTTGGGTGATTACTCTTTTCCACTTGCGCAGACGTGATGAGCTGTCACTTCCTCCCACTTCTTAGAGACCTGGACCATGTGGGGGACTACGCGTGGGGAGCGGTGGTCCTCACCTTTCTCTTCGACACGCTGAGCTCGACGGCCCAGCGGACCATGCTCAGGGGCTTCTCCCCTCAACTCCAGGTATGACTTCTACTCTGGACATGATAATGCAACCCCTAAATGCTTTCCTTATGCTGACACGATGCGGTGGTGCAGGTTTGGGCCTACGTGAGACTACGTGGGCTTAGCAGGGGCGAGGAGACCCACCCTGGGCTCCTGCCGATTGCCAGATGGTGGATTGCCCCTCGGGAGACCGCGGCCCTCAGACGATAGGTCCGGGAGTTGCAGGATGACATAGACTCTCTACCGTACACTTCTATACGATCTAAACTTAGACGCTCCGATTAAATGTAATTCCATATGATTATGCTGATGCGATTTCCTATGTTGCAGGTACGGTGGACTCCTTATACTGAGGAGGGGCAGGAGGGTCTGCCATGGGTGGTTGGTGCCCTCGCCTTCACGGGACGAGATGTGTGGCTTCACTGCATGAATGTGGTGGAGCGACTGTACGTTAGACTGGTGATGAGGACCATCAGGGTCCACCAGCTAGCGGTGGAGTTCTCGGCGCCAGAGACGGCTGGGGAGAGGGTCACGAGGACTACGAGGGGCCTGGCAGGGCCATTTGACTGGACGTCGAGGAATGCTACGTAGGTGGCAGACTGGACAGCGCTAGGGCGGGTCGTGACTGTTCGAGCAGATGGTGATGCAGTGTACTACACCGCGTATGCAAGACACTACCCGGACCAGGTGTTCCGGGGTGCCCACCAATCGGTACGACTTCTAAACTTAAACTCTATCTATTATGCTTATGACTTCTATATGATGACACACTAATACTTGAACTTCTAAATGTAGATCGAACCTGTGGGGTGGCTAGCAGAGCTGTAGGGGCTTCTTACCGCGACGATCAGGGAGCGGGATGAGGCTCGATAGGCCCTGGCCCTACTGGTGAGTTTTCTAACCTTAAACTCTTAAATTATACACTTCTACTATGATTATGCGATGAAATGACTGACTTGGAGTTTTTAAATGTAGCAAGAGGAGGGGACCCAGAGGCAGGGGACCGACACTCCTTCTTCTTCCACTACCCAGACCCCGGCTAACCGAGCAGAGCGTGAGGCAGAGTTCAGGCGGATGGTGGAGCGAGCTGAGACTGTCGAGGCGACACTCTCCAAGAGGGTACATTTCCTACACTTTCCCTTGTGAATTATGATTATATATTAACTACAGTTAACTAATGATGATGATGAAGGTATGCAGGTGATAGAGCTGACGGCAGCCGTAGGCGAGAGTGACCAGTTGCAGGAGGAGCTCGTACTGGCACAGGACAAGGCTGCCCATCTGCAAGGGGAGCTAGAGCAGAGTGCCTGCCTGAGGGAGGAGGCAACTCGCCTATGAGGCAAGCTGGAGCAGAGAGCTTGCCTGAGGGAGGAGGCAGAGCGAGACCAGGCTGCGGCACGAGAGGAGGCGGGCCGCCTTCGGGAGATACTGGCACAGAGTCAGCCGGCCGACGTAGTCGAGATAGCGCTTCTTCGGGCCAAGGTGGAGAGACTTCGAGGCATAGCCGCCGAGGTAGAGCATACTCGGGCCGAGCTAGAGAGACTTCGGGCCAGAGCTATCGAGGTAGAGCGTACCTGGGCTGAGGCAGAGTGTTACCGGGAGGAGTGAGACCTCGCTCGAATTCAGGCAACAAAGCTAGAGGGCATCGTGGAGGGCTTCCAGATGCGTAGCAGGATGAGCGACAGTCGAGCCACCCCAAGCGGGAGTAGGGCAGTCCAGAGTGGGAGTCAGGCTACTCATGCCTCCATCATGTGGTACCTCGCCACTTCCTCTGAGCGACAGAGGAACGAGGTGGACGACCGGCGCCATTGTCGAGAGTGAGAGGAGGGTGCGACCTCTGAGATGGGCCCGCCATTGTAGAGGCAAGAGGGAGGAGGGGACAGTGACAGGTCAGAGGGAGCGGCCTGACTTTTGTACTTCAGACACACTCACTTGTACATGATGATATGATATGATATGATAGTGACATGGTTTGTTTTTGTTGATTTTCTTTTATGGGTGAATGAATGTATGAATTTATGCAAATGCAAATGCTAACTAATTGACTCGAGAGAGACGCACTGGCGAGAGAATGGCGAGAGGAGAGGCACGTCAACTTCTCGGGAGAGACGACGCGAGAGAGGAGAGGTACGCCGACTCTACGAGTGAGACGACGTGAGAGAGGAGAGGTACGCCGACTCTACAAGTGAGACAACGCGAGAGAGGGGAGAGGCACGCCGACTTACGGGAGAGACGACGCGAGAGAGGAGAGGTACGTCAACTCTAAGAGTGAGACGACGCGAGAGAGGGGAGAGGCACGCTGACTTATGGGAGAGACAATGTAAGAGAGGAGAGGTACGTTGACTCTATGAGTGAGACGACGCAAGAGAGGGGAGAGGCACGCCGACTTACAGGAGAGATGACGTGAGAGAGGAGAGGTATGCCGACTCTATGAGTGAGACGACGGGAGAGAGGAGAGAGAGAGGTGTACAAAAGAGTGTAGCAGGGGGAAGGGCGGTTGATAACCGACAGCTTCATAAAAGAGCGGCCAGTTCCAGACCATACTAGGGTGGTCCCAACGAGCCAGTGACAGTAGATAAATAGTGATAAACGGGCTGCCCAATAGGAAAGACAGCTAGATCCTACCCGTTCAAGTCTCAAAATTGAACTCTCTAGAGAATGATGAACGGTGATCCATGGGCCACTCTTTGTGAAGGGCGGTCTATCGTGAGACCACCCATCTCAACGTGCTGAGAGTCCGAGCGGGACACTTTTGGAGAGTCCCAATCTGAGGAATTGAGTTTTGTTTCAACCCAAACTCTATCCTAATCACTTCTAACCTCATCCTGGCTCACTTCTAGTGGGAGTAGGCCTCTTAATCAAGCTATATAAAAGGGAGGGCAGTCCAACTCAAATCTAAGTCTATGTAAGGTGTGGTAAAATTACCAAAATACCCCTGTGACTTAGAAAAGGCCTAGTAGCCCCTGAAACTCTCCAGAAATGACCTCAATGCCTTGGGAAGCCAGGAACCTTATCCTACTTTCCTCCCAACTCGAACATTTCGGGCCTGGTAAAATTACCAAGATACTCCTAGAAGTGTGAACTTACCAAAATACTCCCAGGGTCCAGATAACCTCCCGTGACTTCAAATATGCCTACGGCTTCCACTAAATCATTTTTCTACTCCTAAATCCTAGGGTTTTGCCTGAACTTAAGAGGCCTTTGATGAAGCCCTAACCCTATAAACATGTTGGTGGTAAATGAGTGGTCATCGAGAGCCCTCCAAATGAGCTAGCCCCCAACATCCGAACCCGTAGGGGATGACTTTGGAATTTCTTTGACAGTTAAACAAAAGTGTTCGGACGTTAGGCCGATGTAAATCAGCACTGACTGCGGTCAGTGGGGAGAGGTCCAGCACTCGAACCCAAATCATCTGATACTATGCGGACCCACAGAATGAATCTCTATACACAGAGGAATGTTTCTTTTCAATAAGAACATAAAATATTTATTTTTATCTACGATAAAAATTCCGTGACCCACAGACTGGCACGCCCGGTGGGACCTTTCCCACCTTTCTTCTTCCTGTCAAAGAAAACCTCCAAACCTTCTTCAAGGTTCTGATTCCCCCCCCCCTCTTCCTCTTACAGGATGGGAAGAGGAGGGTACGTTTCGCTGCTCGTCTGAGAGCTCTTTGTGCGTCTGCGCACTTCCTCGTTCGTGCTACGCACCACCACCAACAACAACGACGACGACGATGGCAGCTATTACTTACAGCCCCAGGTCATCGCCGACCACGCCAGGTTTGGATACCAGGCCACCCCACTCGTCTTCGACGACTTCCCAGCAGTTGTCGGCTCGCCCTTCTTCCTGGGCTTTGTATCGGTGGCTGAAGCCAGTTCAACCGTGCCTGCAGCAACAACCACTAAGGGTGTCAGGCCCTCTGTTGCTTCAATCGGCCGGGTCCTCTCGGTCAATAAGCCAGCCGCTCGGGGTGTCAGGCCCTCAGCTTCAGCAACTGGCCGGGTCCACCCGGTCAGCAAGACCACAGACGGGGGTGTTAGGCCTTCGGCTTCGTCAACAGGCCGGGTTCGCTCGGTCAACAAGCCGACCATCGGAGGTGTCAGGACCTCCGCTCCAGCAGCTGGCCAGGTTCGCCCGGTCTATAAGGCAACTGTCGGGGGTGTCAGGCCCCCTACTTCGTCAGCAACTCGTCGGGTCTGCCCGGCTGACTCTTCACAGACCAAGGGTGTCAGGCCCTTCGTCTCAGCAAATGGCCGAGTTTTCTCGGTCAATCAAGTCTCCCTTGGCGTTGCTCCTGCACAATGGGGACAACGTCGTCGCGGCAACGGCACCAACTCCACTGCGGCCACCCTCAGAGATGCTACTCCTGCACAACGGGGGCAGTGCCACCGCCGCAATGTCGCCAGGCCTATGGCAAGCGTCGCCGGTGTCGTTCCTACTCAACGGGGGCCGCACCATAGCCGCAAGGGTATAAAGCCTGCAGCAGTGACATCTCGCTTCGACAAGACTGTAATTGTCGGGGACATTCATATTCGGCTTGATGGAGGCAAGCTGATTATGCCGCGGACCGTCACGTCCCAACTCTCCCTACCTCCAACCGCTTCGAGCTTCTTCGGCGAGTCTGGGAGGACAAAGCGAAAATGAAGAAGCCCGTCGTATCGGCGGCAAACTGGGGCCCTGTGCAACGGCCCAAACCACCGGCTCCCCGACCCAAGTCAGGGGGCAATCTAATTGAGGAGCGTCAGCTCCGTTTGAAGAAGATATGGGTCACCAAGGAGGAGGCCCGAACTATAAGACGTGCAAGGGCGGAGGAGCCCTTCCACATGTCGGATCTGCAACGAGTGCAGAGTTCGACAAGCACTGAGACCTGGACATCCCCGAGGTCTACAACTCAGCCCCCACGTGGGCAGAAGCGCCGAGGGGCCGGCAAGAAGGTGTGACCTAACTCTTTGTGGGCCAGCTCAACACACACGGAGGAGGATTATTCAGCTCAAGCCTACACGTCCCGAGTATCTGTTTTTGACAGACTAGGGATGGCGCCCAAGCCTGACATGCAACCGCCCAGGAAGAAGCGGGTGGTTCAGGTGACCAATTATTTACCAGAGTCGTAAAAGTCCTGTACAGTCGCCCAGCCTTTAGCTGGTGGATTTTGCTGGCGTTAGGTTTCGTGATTATTTTCCGTGTACTGGTGATCCTGCTCGTGTCAGGATTGTTCGTTGTGTTTCTTTTCCATTGTGATGTTTGTCTCGATCATGTTGTACTTGGTAGTGTTCGCCGAAAGGCTTGAATCTGCAGTACCTTGTTCTAGAGTTTTTCTTGTAAGTTGTTCAGGTTGCTGTTGACTTTTAGCTTTGGTTAGATGACCGTACACGTCCTTACGTTGTTTTGGTCACTCCAGCTTAAGTCTGTTTCAGCTCCTGATGTGTCTCGCTTCGGTTAAAGTGCTCGACTAGATTTCGTGCTCGACTAGATTCTGTGTTTGAGAAGTTGCTCGAGCGAGCTAGGATTTTCCCTTCCTGGTGAGCTTTTGTTCCTGAGCTTATTACTTCTCGTTCCTTCGGGTGGAATCTTTCTCAAGATTTACCTTGGAATCGCTATCTTAGTGATACTTCTGTACTATGTCTGCTTAAGTGTGGACAGCTTTATTTTGAGTCTGATCTACTCCTTGCTTATTGGTTGCTTAGATTTGGACTCTGTCATGGTGTTAAGAGCTGTAGCGTACCATGTTCGTCGTGCCGTGTCCAACAGCCGATGTGTTGAGAACACTCATTTATCATTTCAGGACGTGAAGGTAAGCTGAGATCAGCATTTTTCCTTGTGCTTTGTGCTAAAGCTGGTACTCCTTCTTCATTGCACTTAGGTTCCTTGTGATCGGTTGCTTGCTGGATCAGTATTCTTGGCACATTAATTACGATTCTGATGAGTTACAGTGCCGCCGTACGTGTGCTGAGATGCGATTGTCGAAGTTTTCCTGATGTCTATGTGAATTGTTAAGAGTGTGCAGTGGAAGCATGTGGGTTGACTACCCATTGGTCGAGGATCATTATGGTGAGATTCTCGCTGGTCGAGAGGTTCTATTTCTTCTCGTTGTGACTTCGTCTTGGCTTCCTATGCCTTGATGTCGTCTGTTGTCATGCTATTGCTGATAGTTTTCTGGTGTTGGCATTGGCATTTGTGAGTGTTGGGGGATTTGTCAGCTTGTCTGCTGATTGAGTACCCTCTACTTTGCATCTTTTCTTGTGGGTGTTGTGCTCTCCAGGTAGTGCTGTGGTCCTTGAGAAGCATTCCCTTGAGATTGTCGGTTGTGTCGCATTTTCATGTCGTGGGTCTTCCTTGGTGAGTAGTCTGACGCATGACTCGTTCCTTGTAATCAAGTGATCAGCTGCTGTTATGCCTTGATGTGACCCTGCTTGCAGATGTGTTCCACGGTTCTGTGTATCATTTAGAGCCGGGATCCTGTAGGTGCTATCGTGTTGTTTTTGTATGAATTTGTGTTTCTGTCGTGGACCATTGTCTTGTCATTTAGCATTGCTGTACTCTCCTTTCTTGGTGAGATTAGCTTGCGGCTCAGTCAGACATGTTATTCGGCTGGGGATTGACTCGATTCTGTTCATGGTCCAGTGCTGTTGTTTTGCTGTCATTCTTTTCGTTCATTTGTCATTGGTGTCCTATGTGCCAGGTGTTCCCTATCACCTTTGGTACCGGAACCGATGATATTGTTAGGCTGTCAGCTGAGAGGAATATATTTCCTTGAGTAAGATGATGCTTTGTGTGCCTGTCGTTCCTGTCATTCCGTTTCCTAGATGTCTATTGTTCTGACAGTCATGTCTCTTTTCCTGTGAGACGTAAGCGACATTGTCTTGTTTCGGAGGTGTCGGATTTGTGTTCACTGGTGTCGTGCTCACTCTTGAGCGTGTCCTCGTGATAATGATCTGACATTGTTCCTCTGAGCTTTGTCTCTCGTGCTTTGTGTTGGTAGTTATTGGGTTATTCTTTCCTGCCTTACCCTTACTTGTCCTTAAATTTCGAGGATGAAATTTTTTAAAGGAGGGGAGGAATGTAACACCCCGGATCTTTGTCAGATCTTTATTGGGTCTTGGCGGATCTTTATTAGGTTGTTCAGATCCTTTTGGGAGAGTTCCAGATTACTTTTGTAGCTCCCGAGTTGAGTCTTACTTTCCGTGTGAGTTTTTCTCCCGTATAAGTTACGGAACCCTACGGTGAGTTTATTCCTAAATTCATCGACTCGCGGACAATACAGTAGTGATGTACTCTTCGCGAGGATCGTTTCGACTATTTTTGTAATTGTAAAAATAGAGTTTTAATTTTTTTAATTAAGTAAAATGATATAATTTTAACTAAGTAATTTTTAAAATTTGAAGGGAGAAAAAAAAAAGAATGGGTCGAGTCAGCTTGCGGGCAGAACTCAAAGTCCAAGCTCGGTCCGTGGGCTTAATTAATCTGGCTAGATTTTTAGGCCCGACTAAGGATCCACGGGCCAGAAGAGGCCCTGCGAAGATCACATCAAAGTCCTAAAGAGGCAATGCATAAAGCCAATCTATGCATGGCACCATGGGCCTCAAGCCAATCCATGTCAAAGATCACATCAAAGTCCTGAAGAGATAATACATAAAGCCTAGCCGGCAAGTTCCACCCTTCTACCCACACAGGCACCTTCTCAAAATAATATGGGGTGTGCAAGAAATCATCGGTAGGTAACTCTACTGCCAAATCACAGGACATCTTGACTACCGGGTCCTCAACACTCTGAGCAAAATCCTCTAATATGAACGAATGAGGTGCACCAGAATCGAACAAAACTCGGGCCGCACAATCCAAAATCAAAATTGTACCTTCCACCAACTGCGACGCCTCAGTCTCTGCTCTGATCATGTGAGTCACTCTGTCTCGGGATCTCTACCTCCCTATAGTAGCTGATCGAGTCAACTGAGGAAAGTGTCCCTACTGCTGGTACTACTACGGCTGTGATGGTATCTGCTGGGGCTGAAACTGCTGCTGCGGCTGGAGCTCGTATGGATGACGCGGTCTCTGAGGACAGTCACATGTCATCTGCCCCGGATGACCACATCTAAAACAAATCACAGGCGTTGGGCACTGTCTGCTTGGGTGGGAACCGCCGCACCGAGGACACCCGCCCCAAGAACCACTCACTGAGCCTTGACGCTGGCAGGGTGTGGGCTGCTGAATACTACTCGCTGACTGTTGCCCCTGCTCTCTATGATCCCGGATCCTCCTGCCAAAATCGGCATCCTTAAACAGCTTCTTGAGCTTCGAACCGAAGGATGACGATTCTGCCGCTGACGCCACGGACGGAGATGCCCCTGAACCGTCTGCTGGGAGCGGGACAGTACTCTGCTACTGCATGGTCGTCGGCTGACTAAGACCCGTCTGCGTCTGACCTGCACTACCTTGCCCCCGAGTCCAATGCAAATCTCTCCCTCTAACGTCGTTGCCGCTCTACAAGCCGTATCCAGGTTGGCCAAACCCGATGCAAGCAAGGGTTGCCTCAACTCTGATCTCAATCCCCTAACAAACTGCTCAGTCTTCAATTCCTCATCTGACATGATATGAGGCGCATAACGGCCCAACTCGATGAACCTAGATCAGTACTGCATCACTGTCATATTCTCCTGGGTCAACTCTAGGAACTGACGCATCTTCTGCGACTTGATGAAAGACGGACAAAAGGCACGCTTGAAAGTCACGACGAACTCTCGCTATGCGATCTGCCGAAGGGGACGAGAGTGGAACGCTGCTCCCCACTCCGCTGTCCACCAGGACCTGGCTGACCCCTGCAACTGGTGGCTAGCCAACACCACGTTCTCCTCCTCAGCACACTCCATAGAACTGAAGATCCTCCCCAAATTATCTAGCCAATCTCTAGCTGCCTCTGGATTTGACTGCCGGTTGAAAAGGGGTGATTAGAACAGTAAAAACTCCTTCAGTACCCGGCCATGGCCACCCTAGGTCGACGAGCCCTCGCCAGCTTCACCCCCTGCTGCTGAAGAACATACTGGTACATGCCCCTGATGAACTCATCTGCCATAGGAGCTCGCACCTCTCTAGCCGCGCCTTCTGGAACCATAGCTCTACTCTGCCCCTCCTGGCCCTTAACAGACTCTCCCTGCTGGGAACGAGCCCTCCTCCTCAGTGCCTTAACTCCCCTGGCAAAATGGAAACAACCACAAATCAATAAAACATACGGTGCCCTAGGCCAGTCGCCGTCTGCACATGACATTCATGGACCTTCTGGAGCACTGCAATCACTTCAGATCCTCATGTATCTCCACAACCTCTGATGTGGCACAGTCCAAGGGTGGTAAAGGATGAATTGATGAACCTAGGACTTAGACCCGCCAGCATACAAAGAAGAATACGGACTCACGCTAGCGGTTCACTCGTACGGTGCACACGACCTCTCGATGGTGACCGGGGGATGATGGCGAGGGCCCGAGATGGGACCCAATCATTTCTAAAGACCTAACAGGCTTAGGCTGTCATGCTTATTAAAGCATGCTATAGGCCATGATAGTAAAATCACCAAGGGCTATGGAAGCCCTTACATTAAAGAGCCCCCAAACTTTGGTTGTGGGAATCTGTACCCTCAGAAACCCTACTTTGGGTGCATGAGCCCTTACATATTTAATACCCTAAACCTTGGCCAGAAGTGCCTCTATACTTGGCCATAGGTGTGCTCTTATCACTGAAACTCTAAGTCACATGTGATGCTAACCAAGGCCAGTCCACGTGAAGTCCAACTGTTAGGAGTGGATAAGTTATTTGCTCCAAGCCCCATTGTCGGCCAACTTGAATGGATACAATGTGTCAACTTTCTTTGGATATATTCCTTTTCTATTTTCATTTCACTGGTGTAAATTGGTATCATAGATGTGTGGCATTTGTAGAGGCAAGAAAGTGCTCCTTGGACCCTGTACGATGCTTTTGAAATTTGTTTGTTAGGGAAGAGTAGCCGGCCTCCCGAGAAAACCTGTAAACACTTGAAGACGGCGTCAGAAGGAGCCATGGAAGTAATCCCATGGGACAACCCTCCGATGTTTAAGTCAGAGACATATAAACTAAGAGAGAGAGAGCTAGAAGAGGGGAGCCAGAAATGAAAATAGGAGAGCCTGAGTGGAGGAAGGATTGCTTAGAGAGTGCTCAAAGAGGTAGGGGGAGAAGAACCATAGAGAGATCTCCTTGACCCTACTTCCCAGATGGGGATTCCTTCGTGGGGAACTTCTCCTTCCTTCTTGGAGTAGAATCCTTGTTGGTTCGAGGTTGCCTTTCTCTCTTCTCTATATGCCTCTGGATGCAAGCATGTCTGCGAGAGTCCTTTCCCCTCTTGGGTCCGGCCAGAGACCTTTTTATTGGGGTTACTGGGATGTTGGCTACTCCCTAGCTGAGAAATGGTGAAGATCATGGAGTAACGCCTCCTTAATCGTGGGGGATTGCCTGTTGGATGGGTGGCTTCATGACAGAGATCTCGTTGGCATGCACATGACTCAGCCTACGCTAGGGTAAACCCTATGATGGCGGTGGCAACATTCACCCATTGGAGAGTTCTACGATGTTTGAAATGCGGGCAATAATTCTACCTGTGGGCTGATGGATCTTCTCTGGAACTCATCCGAGCCATATTGAATGGGCCACAGGCCAGTGGGGCGATTACTACCTTTGCCTATCCAGGCTGCAACGGGCTGTATTCGGCTACACTGGGCCTGGCGAACATTGCCCTCCTCACTAGCCCTCCACTCCCAAGCATCCAGTATACTTAGAGCTCAGGAGGAGCCATCCAAGGTCAGTCAAAGGGGAATGTCTGGAGGAACCCTCTTGGGTCTCCTCATTCTCCTGACATGTGGGTCCCGCTACCCACTGCCATTCTTGGTGCACAAGGTACCCTCCCTTGGTGTGTCAGGTGATGTTACTATCATCATGATGTAGGCATTTTGCATCTAGAGAAGCGAGAACCATAGGTGCTTGGATTTCCCATTGAGTGCCCCAGCGGCGACAGTTGCATCGCTTTGCCTGGCTTGCCGTAGAGGACCTATCGCCTCCCAGGGGCTATAAAAGGGATGTGAGGGGTATTCAAAGAGGCAAGCCTGCAACCCTCCTTCTCCGGTGCCGATGCTCGTTGTGATTTCACTGCTTGCTCAGTGTCTTGGTGAGACCCCTCTTCTTTGACACCGGTGACGTGATACTAGGTATTTGGTGGTGAATGTTGGGCATATGTGTAATACTATTGTTGATGATGTATAATTATTTTGATGATGATAACTATGAGTCATTATAAGCATTTTTCAAGAGAGATGTAGCCATGAATTAGACAATGACTCATCAAAAATTTCTCCCCCTTTGTCAACATCAAGAAGGAAGGAAATGGTGCAGAGAATAATGATCAGAGCCAGAGTGGAGGTTGCAGAATTAGAAAGTCAGAAGCTTCGCAGTCAGATACAAATCTGATAATACAAAGAATATTTATATTCAGAATCTACCATTATGCGGTCCTCATGACAGGTTCCTTATTCAATTTGCATGGTTCAAAACTAATGAAATAAGAGTTTGACAATAGAATTAAAAAGAATCTGCATGCAAGTTTTAATAGAATTAACTAGAATCACATGTTCACCCTTTATTTAATAGCCCTTAGCCTCACTCATTCGGCTTTAATGGCTCCGTTAGGAGATAGATACCTAGTATTGAGGTTAAACTTTTTTTTACATGTTACTTACATCCCCCTCTTTCACCCATATTAATCCCTTCACCCAGATCCATCATTTTCCCATCAGTCAAACCCCTTCTTTAGGTAGATCATAGTCTGCCCTACACCCCTGCTAGATCAAGATCCTCTGTTTTAGAGTTTTTCATGGAGAATCAGGCCGTTGGATGGTTGTGAATTTCATCTATGTTTTATATCTTCAAGTTCTCTATGCAACGGCACTAATTTCGTTCCGATCTGCCTCCAGATCTGAGCACAACAAGTGTTTTAGCCGGGTCGCGCAGATCTACCCAGTCACAGGACTGCGAGCTAGATCTGAGGTGTAGAAATCCCGTCGGCTCTTCGGCTACGATCCAGCCATAGTCGACCTCAGGGATCAAAGAGGGACGTCCCACCAACGTCCCAACAAACAGCCACTGCCAGAAGATGACTGGAAGCTACCATCCCACGTGCCGCTCGTGCTTGCTGTCCTACAGAATTGAACCGTACCGATCCAGACCGACAGCCCGCATCCACCCGAAGAACCACTTTGGCTTGCTGCCCGTCAACCCAAGATCGGCGCTCCCAGATCGCTGTTGTAGCCCTTTACCTCTCTGCGTGGAGTGGTCCATAAATTTAATATTTTAATTATTTATATTTACTGTAGTGGGAGTTACGCATATTCACCAGGAAGTCTTCCCCACGCCCCAAGCGTGGAGGTACATTTTCGCTCATCTTTTGTCACTTTGCTTATTTTGTATATGTTTGAATGCCACTGCTTATGTGAGATAGGAAATCTAGCTCGATCAAATTCAATCACCACTGTGAGAAAGAGAGCGTGACCGTCTCGTGACTAGATCCGAGCAAGAGCATGAGTTAACCACCCTTGACTCACTGCCAGTTTCTCAACCTTGCAGATCCACACGTTTCCCTCGCTTAGGATGATAGTGAGCTTTCGCTTCTTATTGAGGACACATAATCCTCTTTGGATCACTTTGGTGTCAAGTTGTTCATATCGCCACTGGTCGCATTGTCAATTTAGTCACATCGTCGTCTAGAGTCTCAGGTTCGCATCAAATTGGTCTCGAGTTGCTCATGTGGTCCTGCATAAAATTCCCTATAAGTCCGAGTCTAGAGTTGATGTGGATCGAGGATTGCGGAGTCTTATCATCTGGTTTCGCCATGCTCCCCTGAGACTGTAGAGTTGGCGTGAGGATCATATTCGGATGCGGTGTCCGAGTGAGGACTGACTCAAGAAGTAGAAATGGTGAGTGTAAGAGTCAACAGATGGGCAATCTAGATTTGGAATGAGATTATGGGGCCTTATGAAGGAACAAGAAAAGGGAAAATTAAGCAAGTAGGAATTTCCATTAATGAGTGGCTGGTAGATGGATTTTCACAGCTAGAAGATGCCAATGGAGGTGAACTAAGAATGGCCAAAGCCGTGAACAAGCGTGGCCTTGGGTAGCCGATCATGATATATCTTTCCCCCGGATTGGATCTGGGTTAATAGAAGGTTTATGTTGGGATCGGAGTTGGTCCAATGGTGTTATTGGTGTTCGACTTGTTGGATTTGGATTGACGGTGAAGTGAAGCCAACAGAAATGTGGCAGCCAGTTAAGATGAATGCGTGAGCTGATTGAGGCTCAATGATGGATGTCCCTTGTGAAGGGCATCAGGTCAGTTAGCAGGTAGAAAAGTTGATGTCTGGTTAATTTTCCAAGTGTGGGTAATTCAATATGGCAGGTTTTCATGGCATGGGTCACGTCTCCTCAATGTGCGAGAGTGTGGCAATGATGCCCATGGTTGAAGTCCCAGTGTAGCTGAGGTGATGCCAGACTCGTATTCCTTCGTATGCAGTATTCACTCTGGGAAGTTATGTGAATGATGAGTGTGGAGTGAGATGATTCTGTTCGTGGTAATAGTCTGGTTGTGTTCCTCAGGAGAGGTGGTTTCGCGAGAATTGATGTTTTAGTTGGAACTATGGGAATGTTGCTAGCTGATTAAGCCTTTCTTCCCCTGGGAGATGGTTATTGCCTCAAATTTCGAGGATAACATTTTTGTAAGGGGGGAGCACTGTAATGGCTCGGGATTTCCAGATCAGGAATCTATGGATTTCAGAGCATTTCCTTAGGCCCCAGATCGTGTTTTATAATTAAATCAGAGTTTTGGTTGTTGGGCTCTCGGATCCCTGTATGTGGTGAAATAATCTATTTTCGGGCTTGTGATTTTCAGACCAGAAGGAGAACGCAGTCATACTAGAGACCGCGTTCTCAGAGTAGCGGTCTGAGGAAGACCGTTTCTTGTTGTAACGATCTGGGGAAGACCGTTTTCTTCTTGTAGCGGCCTGAGGAAGACCGCTTTTCTCTTCACCCTCCCTCTTTGTAGGTCAGTTTGTAGACACGGTTGTCTACCCGACCACGTTCATGAGAACGCAGCCATCTGGTAGACAACGTTCATGTTGAGACAGTCGAAGGAAGACCATTTTCTATTTCTTCATTAGGATTATGTCGGTTCGCGAGTAGTGGTCTTGTGACTGACCACCACCTGAAGTAGCGGTCAAGGGGGAGACCACCACTGTGTTGGCTTAGCATTCCGAGTAGGCCTCCAGAATGAGGTCCTCTACCCGATCGCATTCTGGTGCAGTCCTTAGGGTGACCACATTCTATGGTAGCAGTCCTAGTGAGACCGCCACCTTCTGAGCCTTCTGGTAGTGGTTTTGTTGAGACCGCCACCTCCTGGTACTGGTCATGAGGCTACCTTCACCTGCTCTTGGTGTTTCTGTCACGTCAGTTTGGCTTTCGGTTGATTTGGCTTTGACCCCCTTAATTAGCCCTTAGTTCCACAGATGTCTTGGATGTCCCGTGAGGGCTGTGATTGTGCTATAGGGTGTCCAGAAGTATTGTAATTCCGAAGCCGTGTTATTTCAAAAATTATTTTAAGGATCGATTGGTCTCCAGTTAACCCAATGGTTGACACGTGACCTCGTGAATATCTCGGTTATCCTGCGAGGATCGAGACTATATTTTAGACGTTTGGAAGTATCATGTTACCTCGATTTACGTGTCCATATGGTGTGAGGGCTTTGGTGATCCCTCATGTTTTGTGTTTCCTCGTTATGCGGAATTGTGAGTCTGTCATGGGGTCTAGGGGCCGAGGACTTATGTTTTACCATGGTTTTGACTTAGGGACTAGGCTAATCAACGGCATGTTGCCGTGATGTTCAGCGATCTTGACCTGAGTCGTGTGACTCAAGGATTGTTGTGTTTGTAAGTCTAGTTGACTGTCCTGAGTCTGGCAGTTGTGTGCTGTCTTGTGCTCTAAGTACGTGTGATAGGTACACGTGTCGATTATCCGTACTTTGGTGTTTTGAGTCTCTGTGTCTAGTGAGCCTCCACTAGTCGTAGCCTGACGATACTTCGTGTCGGCCCACTTGGGAGTGGTGGTGGGGTAGTTCCCGGTAGAGACAATTTTTAGGCTGGTTGCTGTGGGCCTTTTTATCTTGTCGTTAGAGTTCGACGGGAGGGAAAAATCAGCTAGAGGCCTGGCTCAAGATATTGAGCTTGTGTGTGCACACGTGGTCAGGGGCGTTGGACCAACGTCGATGGACATGACCCTGACTAGTCACTCGTTTACTTGGTTACTTGTTACGGTGTCTCAATTACTGCGTTCAAGGAGAGTTGGAGACACCCGAGGTGTGGTGTAAGACGTTAGTGGGCATCTGGCCTTTCTTTTAGTGGGAGGGTGCTTCTGTCACATGACACATAATTCTTGTGACTCGTGTGATTTCTCGTGCAGCATGAGCTCCTTCACGTGGTACTTTGGGTAGTCTGTGTTCTACTTTACCCGTAGTCAGTGTAGAATACATGACAGCGAGGTCGTGTATGTGTTAGTGCTTTTTGACCGTGTGCTCTTGTGTTGGGATTTTGTCTTTGAGGAAGAGTCTGCACGACTGTGATGTCGTGACGTGTTCTGGCAATGTAGCCAGAGTTTCCTTGTATTGGTTTGGTGATTTCTGACTGTGAGTGTGAGAATTTGTATTTTTTGTCGATTAGGACTAGTTTAGAGGGCCGAGATTTTATCGACTGCCGTGTTTTGTTTAGTACGGCTTTTCTCTTTACTTTTACCGATGTTGTTTCATAGTGGGGATCTACAGGACCTCTACTGAGCCAGTGACATGAGGCTCACCCCTAACTTTTCAGGTGTAGTTACTCTTCTACCTTGTGGTTCGGAGGTGCGGTGCGTGGTTCTTAGTGCCAGCTTTGCTAGTGTCGGGCTTCCCTCAACTTCAGAGTACATTTCTCTTTCTGTTGTACTATACTTTGGTTGGACTGGACTCTGTTATCTATGTAGTTTAATTTGTTAATTTAAAATATAATTTTATTTCTGCTAATTTAGCAATCCTGATCATAGTAATTTAACTATTTACTGCTTTATCGCAAGGCTCAGACATACTCGAAAACACCCAGAACAGTGGGAAAATGGAGAAAACTCTATCTAAACATGCACAAACCCACACCCAACTTGCAAAAAAGTATGAATAACGTGATGGGCACTAGGTGTCCCACCATGATCGCCAAAAAACTATAGGTTGTTGATAATTTATGTTCTATCACCCGCCCCCAAACTAACTATGCATCGTATGAACATGAAAGGCATGAAAGTATGAACAAAGGGGAGGGGGGTAAATAGATATAAAAACTAATTGTGATCGCCACCAAGGTTGCAGCAATGCCAAGAGATGAAGAGATGAAGGGAAGGGCACCGTCTACCTTGGAAAAGGAAGAAAACTTGATCGTGCTTAAGGAACGGGGTGCGGGGAACTTGTGGGAACAACCTCCTCTCCTTCCAATCGGCTAGAAGAAGAGGGCCTCACATTCAATCATGCTCTCCTACATACAAAGACAAACACAACAATACAAACCCATTAGAATTCATGAACAGTAGCATCAATCTCGAAGTGATAAAATAAGTATGAAAAATTAGGGGAGAACGCACCGGGGGAAGGTTTTTAACCCCAGTGGAAGGGTGGAAAAGATAGGCGTGTGTATTGTGATGAGAATAAGACAAGTAGGAGGAGAAAACACGTGCAGTATAACTACGGGAATATGCTATGCAAAATGAGGAAAAGTGTAGGCAGAGTACAGGAAAGTGTAGTTGTGATGATTTGTGAATTTGGGAAGGGGAGAACTAAGAGAATAGATAGCGAAATCAAGCCCAGAAAGATGGAATCGAAAGCTAATACTTCCCTCTTCAAGTCAGGGTCAAAGTTATGAGTCGACATGGCAGCATGGCTTTGCCCCATGTCTAGAAAGAGCCCCCCTTCGTGACCTACGAACTGGGCATCTATTTATAGGAGCAGAAAAGTCCTAGGGTTTAAGTCCGAGATAAACACCCAAAATAGGGGATTTAGATGCACAAATCTCTAGATAATAGTGGAGATAAGAGTCCTAGATCAATTAGAGTCAATCTAGAAGCTTCTTCTCAGATAAAATAGATCAAATAAGGTCTCCAAAGAGTCCCGCGGTGAGAGTTCAGGAAGTTCAGGACTTTCTGTCTGGAAAACGGTCTATCGCACGACCGCATACAGAGCCAAACGGTCTAGGAGGGACCGCATGGGACCACCAAACGGTCTAGAGAGTGACCGCAAGGCTCCAGGGGTCGAACTAGACGATTTCGAGCAAGTTTGGGCCAAACGGTCTAGTGAAGGACCGTTTCTTATGGCCTAGAGGTCTACCAAATGACCGCTTGGCTAATGGAGGAAATTTCTGGGTAGGCTTTACGTGACTTTGGAAATCAGAGCATATCTCTCAAACGGTGAAGAACTAGCGAAAGTAGTAGAAGAAAAAATTGTAGATAACAAAAAGATGAACAACGTTTGAAGAGAAAAAGATGAAAAGATGATCAGAAGAGGGAGAAAATGGGACAGGAAGATAGGAAAAATGTAGAGCTTGCTGGTGAACAACGTAGCCTGCCGAAAAAATGTGAATAACTTGAAATTGGTACATAACTAGCTAATGGCGTACAAGACGAAATTGTAGATCTTTAAAAATTGAACAACTTTGATGAAGGGCACATTGTGAATAGAGGACCAAAAGGGGATGAAAAAGGGTCATGTTTAGGACTGCACAGTGAAAGAGAGCCGATTGCTTGATGGAAGTTGATAAAATAAGCCCCAGGGCTCTAAGAAATCATGATCTCCAAGGCTCAAAGGTTAAGGAACAATGAAATGGGATCGAAATCAATCCAAGAAATGTTCCAAAATAATGGGTAATCTGAGACATCAAAAATGATGAATAAGAGAAATGACACAACTTGCGGGCTAAAACGGGTGTCAACAGGTGCAGGGACGTGCGTCGATGCCAATAGCTGGGTCGGTGCAGGGACGTGCGTCGACGCCAATAGCTAGGTCGGTGCAGGGACGTGCATCGACACAGGTTTGAATGAGGTTAAGGTCGATGCATGTTGGGGGCTAAGGTCGATGCATGCTGGCGAGGTTTGTGCAGGTTTGAATGAGGTCGATGCAATGGCTAATGCATCACTGCTGGAAAGGAGTAATTCGGTGGCGTCACCACAGACACGAGGAGAGTGGAGGATGAATCGGTGTCGCGTGGAGGTGTTGAATATGTAGGTGATTCGGTGGCATATGCGTTATGTATGCTAACTCTGCTTTTCTTCTTTTGTAATAGTTGATTAGTGGGCAACTGTAAGAAGAAGTATTGGTGTAAATGTTTAGCAGATATTACTATCCGTGTTCTAAGTCAGATTACAGCTGCAAGTGAATGTGAAAGACATTAGAGCACCTTCAGTCTTACACATACAAAATTTGAGGAACAGGTTGACGGCTCAGAAATTAGAGAAATTAGTATTCTGTCACTACAACATGAGACTCAAAATGAAAAATTAACAAAGACACCAAAGGTTGTTGGAAAAGAAGGTGAGTGAGTCTGAAGGGGTAAGGGCAGAAGAAGGCCCAGCAACAAGTGAAGGACAAATTGATTTAAGTTAACTATTTGAAGAAGAGCATCCACTGAGTGCATGAGTTGAGGCAAGAAGTCCTTTAGATGAACCATTATTTAACCCCTCAAATTGTGATTGGGCAGGAGGAGAGTGGGATGATGTCCAAGTTGATAAAGAATTTCAGGAGGTGGAGGGTCCACCTTCTGCTTCTCAGCCTGACCCTGAAGTCCAGCCTCGTATCTCACATTGGCATTCTGTGTCTATGCTTGGCAGAAGAGAGCATGATGAACTTGATATTCAGTCACGAAGGATATCTAAGTCTACTGTTGCATTCAGATTTATAGAGAATGAAAAACAGAGCCAGGTATACAAAAGAAAATCAAGCACAGGACAACAAGATGAGGGCCATTCCAAATCACATCATCCTTGTGTTCATAGAAGAGATGATGATGACAATGATAGATGCACGTGACCTGTACAATTTGGAGTAGGTGGTCCATCTTTTTGGACAATACAGACTACTAAACAAGAGGAACAAAGTTATGGTGCTTATGAAGGTACATCTCATTGGGACACTTGAGGCCAACAAGACAGCACACCATAATATCATGATTGGCAGTTTGGGGGGCAGCAACAACATGATACAACACCCCACTATCACAGAGCTCGGGTCTCAATTTAGGGAATTTTAGGTAACTTTTATTATTCTCAGGTAGTATGAGACAACACCCTAATAAGGGTTCTTATTCTTTTCAAGTAGCTCACACTCTCCTTGGGAGACATGGTCATAAAATTATAGTACACGACTGCAAGACCCTTGGACACAGCTTGGACAAGAGCAACCTCATGTAGGGGGATCTTATTCTTCTCATTGGGAGTCTAGGGGTGAGTACACTGGATGCCAAGTTGGAGAATCTAGTATTGCCAACACAAGGAGCACTGATGATGCACAATTCTTGGAACAATGGAATGAAATGGCAGATTGTTTAATTATGGATATGCACCAAGGGACCAAGATGAAGATGAATCTTCAAATTATCCACCATATTCATATGGCCCTTATTGAGTATGTATTTTTATGTTTCAAGCTTTCAAACATCCAATGTATTATGGTAAAGAAATGATGCTTGTTTTTTTTTAAAAAGTGGATAGTACCACCGATGTACTGCGAATAGATAAAAGGAAAGTACAAGTATAGGCCGTGCAAAATCACTGCCAAAATCAAAACCTATACAACAATAAGGCACACAAAGAAAGTGTGGCTCTATTTAGCCCCCCAAGCAACCAAAAAGAGACGCAGTGAGGGAATTTACATTACGAAGATTAACAACACATTCCCTCACTCTATTACAAACAAAGGAAACAACAACTTCCTCAGACCAAGACTCTTTCCTGAAGATCTTGTTATCCCATTCCCCCCACGGGGTCCAAAAAGTAGCATGAAGAATGAGCCACCAAATCCTCCAATCACTCCTATGGGGTCAAGACCTACACCAATTCTCCAACAGGGAGTGAGCCTCACAAAACTGACTGATGCCACCACTAGTCCTCCTGGCCAGCTCAAACCATACCTCCTATGAGAAAGGGCAGCCCACAATGAGGTGGTCCAAGGTCTCAAAATCCTGACCACATAGGTAGTAGAGCGGGTCGATGCCAGAAAGGAACCAAAGCAACTTGTCCCTGGTCGACAGTCTCCCATGAGAGATCCTCCACACAAAAAACTTCATATTCAGCGTGGTCTTCAGCTTCCACACCTGCTTATAAAGGCTATGGCGACGGCCACCATCAGAAATGATACCATAGGTTGATCTCACAGAAAAGACTCCATTCTTCTCCCACCTCCGAACCCAAAGATCTTCTACATCATGCTGAGGATAGTCTAGAAGGAGGACATTACCATGGAGAATAACTTCCCACGGAAGGAAAACTAAAGTCAGCAATTGCTGGCTCGGGGCTAGCGGTCGACCAGAGCTGGCTGGCGGTCGACCGGACTGAGAAAACATTGTTCATTTTTCATTGCTGGAAATTCCGGTCGACCACCCCTGGGCTAGCGGTCGACCGCCACTATCAGACTTGCAGACAGTTGGCTTCTGCCTTTTTCGGTTGACTGCCCCTGGGCTGGCGGTCGACAAAAATCTGGGCCACTTCCAGATTTCGCTCTCTAAGCTCCGTAACCCATTTAGCTCCATTCCTTAACCCCTTTAGTAGCCCATTCACATCTGTGGCATCAACCTTGACAGTCTTGAAGCTGTCAACTGGGTCTTGGCCTTTATGTTCTTGAAACCAATTTTTGTTCCAGGGGCGCTGCCCCCTTGACCCCCGCGACCTGATCGGACAGGTCGATCCCTGCGACCTGACTGCGCAGGTCGATCCGCGTGGGAGGGCGCATGTTGGTGAGTTCAGGCTACACACTTAACAATTCACTTCCTCCGGACTGTGTGCAATGAAGAGAAAACAAGGATGCCCCATGGTATCAGACGTGGGCCTCAGAATCTCCGACATGGTCACAGTCCTGAACAGTCTTGGGCCAACAGTTCGTTAAGTTGACCCGCTTCTACCAGGATTCAATCCCGTAACCACATTAAACTTGCTGTACCTACGACAGACATTCGCATGGCTTTCTCGTCGTCTTCGATGCTTCAAATGCGGACGCTCATTCGAACAATGACTGGTCTGTTAGTGACCGACATATACATCAGGATTCGATCTCGTAATCACATTAAACTTGCCGTACCTATGGCAGATATTTGTACGGTTTTGTCACTGTCTCTCACGCTATAAATACGGATTTCTGTCCGAGAATGAAATGGTCCTTCAGCGATCGACATGCATGTATCCATGAACGTTTTGGCCCCAATGCGGGGTTTGCTTAAACGCAATCCGAGATTTCTATTCTCGCTTTCATGAATCCCAGGTCGTAGGGCCCCCTTTTTCAGTGATTAATCAAGGGTTTTTCCCTCTCCAAGGGGATGTAATTAACATCATAGCCTTTATAGTATGACAGGTTCTCAGTCCCAACATGAATTACACAATCGTCTGATTCATCAGATCGAGCGCACCACGGGCTTCTTTAAGCCTGCATAAATCGTCACCTAGGTGACTGGCACGCCTTCGCACTAATAAATCGAACAAATGAATGAAAAGATGAATAAACTAACAAAAGAATAAATGTCCCAAAAGTGCATCCACACCTTGGCGATGAACTTCTCTAGGAGCTCTCACTAGACCAAATCTTCGACGGCATCCTTGAGTTGGATGTAGTCGATGGTGTCATATCCATGGTCTCGATGGAAATGATAGTACCTCCTTTGATTCCTTGTCCTAGGATCAGACTTCATCTTCAGAGGCCAACAGAGGTAAGACACCTCACGGATCTCCATGAGGATTTGCTCAGACACGGCTGTCATGGGGTGTAGTGCCTGTTGGGACTCCTCTGGTTTGATAGGCTCAATTGATGAGAATATATGGACGCTAGATCTATAATCAGAGACCTAGATCCCTACAGATGGAGTGTCTGTAAGAGATCCAGAGGGGGGTGAATGGATCGATCACACTTTTGAAAACTATGCAACTGAAGTAATTGCGAAAATAACTCAAACTACTGCAGAACAACGAGTAACACTCAGTTGCAATCAAACTAAAGTAAATCAACCAGATCTATTCTCGCGCGGTCCTAATCAAGCATCTACCAGGCGATGAAAGAAAGATGAACACAAGGCAAACCACAATTCCAATCGCATAGTAGACAAGGAACTTTTAAGGTGGTTCGATCTCAAACCTGAGATCTACATCCACCCCACATTCCAACTAGAATGTGGCTTACTCCACTGATACACAGCTTAATCCGCTGTGCACCACAGCTTGCCAACAACCCGCTGACTAATAGCTTGCGCTGGGGACTTATAGCTTTACCCGACCAGAAGATTTCACCTCTGCACGCTGAGGAATTATAACTTAAACTCCATTGACTAACAGCTTGCGCTGGGGACTTACAGCTTTACCCAACAAGAGAAACACTTCTCTGTAAACTGCTGGAGACTTACCACTTTACCCGACCAGAGGATTCCACCTCTTCACGCTGATGAATTACAACTTAACCTCTGCTGACCGAGTTTGATTGTTTTAATCGGTCAACAGATCATCCTATTCACCCCCTCCCCCTCTAGTTTGATCTCCGGTCTCCTAACACCGTGAACCGTGATCGATCGTGTTTTGAGGTAGATTCTCGTGGGATCATGGATGTGAGAGCTCGATGGGACTCCGCGAGACCGTGGAGTATCCCAGTGGCTGATTGTGGTGGATCGGGTGGGACCACCCAGTGTGTACAACGCTCCTTGATAAAGGCGGGACCGCCTGAGCGTCTATACCTTAGTTGGGATAAGAGTACGATGCTGATGGACGTAGTGGTGCATACCCGTGTCGAGTAGCTGGACACAGCCGTGCTGATGGGCGCAGAGGCGCAGATCCCATCCAGTTCGAGGGTGTGGTGTGTGTGAGTGTCTCCTCTACTCCTCCCGGGACCGAGTGTGAGTAGTACGTGTGCTTGTGAGGCCTTGGCACAGTATAAGACGTCAGTGGATGCATCTGGCCATGTTGTGTATACTGAGTAGCAGACCCTATGCCGATGAAGGTTGAGTTACCGACAGCGTTGTCGTGGCCCTTCTGGCAGACGAGCATATGTTTGCCCTGTGTGTGGGCATGGTCCTTCCACTGGCCTTAGCTCTGGACCGAGGCTACCAGTGTGGAGTTGTCCTCCTAGGAGAGGAGGGTGTGCACATGTGGCCGCGTGGCCCAGCTAGGTTTTTCGGCGGGTTAGTATTGCCATACCGTTGTGAGGTTTCCTTCCAGTAGTAGGTTAGCGGATTCGCTGTGGTGCAACAATCACAGCTAGAGGTTGAGGTTTCCTGTTTGGGAGCCGGGCTAGTGTAGAGTTCCGCGTTTCCTTAGCTAGTAGTTCTTACTGTCCCGACTGCTGTTTATTTCTATTATTATTATTGTTACTACCGTTGTTACTGTTGTTTATCACTTTTGTTTGCAGTGGGGATCTGCGAGACCCCTATTGAGCCAGTGAGATGAGGCTCACTCCTTACTTTTCAGGTTTAACGCTCTCCTGGAGGTTAAGTTGCTCGGGTCGGAGGACCAGTAGTTCGCCAGCTTGCCAGTGCTGGGGTTGTGCCCCCGTAGCAGAGTACGTTTTCTTTTCGTTGACTGTATTTGTGGACTGGACTTTGTATATTTATTTAATTATTATAAAATGTAATTTTTTTTTCTGTCAGCTAAATTATTAAATTACGTAGTTTATTTCCTATGAATTGTTAGAGTTTCAGAACCAAACTATCCTTTTAACCCTTTCGAGCCCTCTGGCTCGTGGGTGGCGAGCCAGGATTCTAATAGTATCGGATTATTCTCGGTATCCAGATCTTGGGTTGTTACAGATGATATCAGAGTGTGGTTGTGAAAATGGATGGCAATTCGAAAAGATTGCAGTGATTAAGAGTCCAGTACAGTCGGCAGTTGGCTTAGGGTGTTTTGTTTTATTCACCTCCCCTTTGTTTTCTGTGCTATTTTAAGGTTTGATGGCACTGAGGAGGCAGACCGGATCATTGCCTGAGGTGCCAGCGAGGGCCTGAGAGGAGCCAAATCGAGAGGAATCGGGTAGAGAGTTGTCTCCCCCAGTGGTAGTGGCTCCATATGTGCCGGGTCAAACCGAGTTTTATGCCAGTGTGTATCAGTTTTCCGCACGACAGATGAGTCAGCAGCAGCATGGTCAGGAGGCTGGCAAGGACAGTTCGTCGCGTGGTGATCGTGGATGTCTCTTGCGAGAGTTTTTGTGGCTTCAACCACCAACATTTGAAGGCCACCCGAATCCTGATGCCATGAGATTGTGGATTAAAGCGATGGAATGTGTGTTCCAATCGATGGAGTTTGTAGATGATGAGAAGGTGCTGCTGGCGAGTTATCAGTTGCAGGGTCAGCTCTGTCATGGTGGACCACCGAGTGGGAGTCGATGTTCCAGTCTCGTCCTCTATGGCAGATTCTGTGGCAGGAGTTTCTTGCAGCATTCGAGCGAGTTTTCAGCCCGGAGCACATCAGGATGAGAAGGATGTATGAGTTCATGGAGCTGTCCCAGGGAGATATGTCCGTAACACAGTATCGGTCCAGATTTGTCGAGTTGGGTCGCTATGCTCCCCATATCATGGTCGACGAGAAGCTAAGGACTCAACAGTTTGTTAGGGGATTGAGGCCAGAGCTTAGGCACCTAGTGGCTGCACCCCGTGTGACAGACATGGAGTCAGCCTATAAAGTTGTGGCAAGTGTAGAAGAAGAATTGTTGAGGACCCAGGAGTAGGCCCACGTAGGGCAGTCTCAGTTGGGTCGGGGTCAGTAGAGGACCCTTCAGTGGCAACATGTTTCCCAGCAGTCTTGGAGGCCAACAGAATCGGCGTCTCTTCCACCTCCTGGCTCGAGTTCTTCCCCTCCGAGATTGAGTTTTAATCAGGTGTAGAGGTTGTTCAGAAGGAGCAGATCAGGCAGGAGGCGCCAGGAGCAAGAGGAGTAGGTTGTGGCAGTGTCAGATCAGCGATCGGAGGATCGACTATTACGACGTCATGATATGATTGAGCAGCCAAGACAGTGTCCGAGATGTGGCAGGTTTCATGCGGGCAGGCCGTATGCTGTGAATGAAGCCAAGCTGGAGTGCTTTAGGTGTGGTCAGGTCAGTGCCCATGGCGACAGTCCCATTCTCAACCATCTTTGCAGCGTTCCACTAGCCTGGCGAGTCATGAATCGCGACGTGCACGAGGCACTTGACTGGGCATTGTCATCGTGCCCATCTCGTGGGAGGTATGCGTGAATTTTCAGTTATTGTATGTCGTGTCTGCATTTCATTCCACTATTTCTTTATTATAATTGTGTTTTTTATGTTCGTGTTTTCCCGATGTGTGTTCAAAAGTCCTCGGAAGCATTTGCGTGTTGGCAGTGGTACTGCCTGTGAGGTTGTGTGCTCATGCCTCCTCGTATCCTGGTGCGCAGATGCTGTTGAGGTCGTACAAGATCGGGCATGTTGAGCCACCAGTCGAGATGGTGTGTCATGTTTAAGGCTGGTGTTGAGCTTGCTCGTAGTGCCCTGATGTTCCGACCTATGCGTGTGAATGGTTCGCCAGGTGAGGAAGGGAGTTTGTATTCCAGAACCGAGGAGTGTGGGTTTTCCTGTCTCCATTTCTGGATTCGGTTAGGTTTAGATGGAGGTCGTGTCGTGGTGAACACCAGTTTCCCCTCTGTAGGTAGTGTCTTTAGATCAGAGTGAGCAGCAGAAGCGTGGTGGGTTTGCAACCCACAGACTCCAGGATCAGATTGATAGTGGCGTATGGTGTGTATTTCCACAGTGAGCGTGTGTCCTGGAGGTTCCAGAGTCGGTTGTGGAGAGTTGCTCTTTAGTAGAGAGCTGTGTTGGCCGTGTGAATGGCCTTGGTTATCGTGCCTCGACTATGGGGTTGTGCCGAGTGGCGTCGATAGAGTTGCGACCATGGAGCTCAGTGGTGAGAATGGTTGGTCGAGTATGAGCATTGATAGGTGTAAGAAAGGAGCGTGTGGTAGCGGCCAGCTCAATCGTGGCAGCAGAGTGTGGCTGGCGATCAATAGAGCCCGTGCTCGAGGCATGGTGAATTGCAATGATTGTGCATCGAGAGGTGCTGTGAATGCGATCCAACGGAACATTTTGTAGGTGTCATCGGAGGAGCTGACCTGACAGTCGTGATGGCTCTTTCGGTGCTGGAAGATGTGGGTCCCAGCATGTGCAAGGCTTGAGGTCAAGTCAAGCGAGAAAATCTCTCACCTTCATGGAAGGTATGTTGGTTCCTCCTTGGCTGGAGAGGATTGTGTTTTTGCTGAATTCATCATCTTACATCGTGCGTTCAGATTGGTTGACCTCCTTGTGTGTGCCATGAGGTCCGTGCAAGGCGTGCTTAGCGATGGATCCCGGGTGGATGCCATGTTGAGTCGTCAAGGGATTGTTGGATCTGCCAAGCACCCTAATAAGATGTGGTTTATTGTGATGATGGTCCCGCAGGCATGGTGCCCGAGATCGATTAAGTAGGATGGTGGCTTCAGATAGAGTGCTTGTCTATGACAATATTCGAGAAAGTTTGGAGCAGAGTGTATCCAGTGGTTCCATTGTCATGATTGTGGTGTTCCCTTGGCTCGGAAGGAGCTGTGTAAGGGATTTGGTGCATGGGCGTTGGATGTTGGTTCCTGTTGGGCAGCTGTCCATATAGAGCGGTGGTGTTGGCTGCGTAGTTGAATGGTTGTAATAGAGAACGTGGCCTTCTCAACGAAAGAATCCCCCGAAGTGTGGCCTAAGTTGAGAGCCCCTCCTTTGGGAAGGAGTGTGGGGTGCCATGCCCATATTGTTGCGGTTGAGGAGTTCAAGGTTTGTGAGGGTAACCTCGTCGTCCTTTCTCCTCTTGAGAAGCTGGAATTGGCCGGGTGTTCACAGAGGACTTAGATGGTGCCAGAGAATTCGTTGGTGGACTTGCTGAGGAGTAAAAGAAGTTATAGCCAGGGACTTCTGATTGATGTCTGACCAGTGGCTGGCAAAAGATGTTCTGCAGCTGTTATCGGATCGTTGAGCTGGTCAGTGAGCATTGTGGGCTCTAAATCATGAAGTCCCGGGCAGTTATTTTGCACTGTGTCCTGCAAGTGTTGGCGGTGAAGTGAGCCTTGAAATGTTCAGCTTTGGATTGCGTGTCATCGTGCTGAGGAGTTGCTCATGTGGTTTTATGTTGGGTTCGTCCTTGCCCTTGCGCTCTGTGCATGTCCTAAATTTCAAAGATGAAATTTCTATAAGGAGGGGAGGACTGTAATGCCCCGAATTTTCAGATCGTGTCTTCGTGGGTTACGAATTGTGTCCAAGCGAGTTTGGACTTTTAGACCAGATTATCGGACCAGTTGGCATTATGTTCGTGCATTGTATAGGGTCTGTGGCCCTGTGAGGAGCAGCCTGATATTTTTCTGATATGTCGAACATCTAGTGAATATTCTGAAGGCCAATCATTTTTTGGATGGGTTAAGGCCCGTCTTTATTCAACAACTTGGCTCTCAAGATATTCGAACCTATGTGGATATGGTCCAGCGAGCGCATTTGTATGAAAGGACCTTGGAAAAGGTCGAGAAACTCAAAGGCAAGGGAGAAGAATCTAGTCGACAGATGGATCAGCGTGTGAAGAAGGAAAAGTTTAACATCACGGAACCTTACAAATCCTGTGACAATAAGAAGAGATCCTGGAATGGGAGTGGTAGTGACTACCCTAAGAACAAGAAGACGAAGGAGGAAGATAAGCAAGTCGTGATGGCTTGCACCTTCGATGAGAAATTTGGTCATGCGGCCGAGGAATGCTAAAAGTGTCTTGGCGCTTGTTTGAGATGTGGAAGCCAGGAGCATCGCATGCCCGATTGCCCCTTGCTGAAGGAATAACCCTCAAAGAATGACGGCGGACGAAAGCGGCAAGCTCGTCTCAATGCTGTCCTAGACAAAGAAACTACTAAAGAAGGAGAACTGTTGGAAGGTACCATCCAAATTTACTCGCATCCTGCATTTGTGTTGTTTGATGCTAGTGCTTCTCATTCCTTTATTTCTAGCACCTTTTCAAAAACCTTGCCAATTTCACCAATCATGTTACCTTCAAATTTAACTATAAGCACGCCCTTAGGTTTGGGAACGGAACTTAAAACTTATCTCCCCGTTAGTGAAGTTATTGTAGGAGGCCACAATCTCCCTGCAAATCTTGTATGCCTCGATATAGAGGGCTACGATGCCATATTAGGAGTAGATTGGCTTTGAGACCATTATGCCAACATTAATTGTCGTAATAGGTGGATTTTTTTTCATAAATCAGATCTCCCAAAGTTTTCCTTCCTTGGCATCAAGTATAGGAAACATCCTATCCTTATTTCTTCTCTTCGCGCCTGTAAACTCATCTCGCAAGGGTGTGAAGCTTTCCTTGCTTCCGTTGTCATTACTGAGTCCAAGGAAATCCTCATAGAAGAAATCCCCATTGTAAGAGAATTTCCTGACATCTTTCCTTCGGACTTACCTGGTCTGTCACCCAAAAGAGAGGTCAATTTATTCATTGAACTCACACCTAGAGCAGCATCTGTGTCAAAAGCCCCTTACAAGATGTCCCCCACGGAGCTCAAGGAACTAAAGAAGTAGCCTCAAGAACTATTGGAGAAGGGTTTTATCTAATCCAGCACATCCCCTTGGGGTGCGCCGGTCTTGTTTGTCAGAAAGAAGGATGGTTCCCTCAGATTGTGCATCGACTACCGACAGTTGAATCAACCCACCATCAAAAATAAGTACCCACTATCGCGTATTGATGAGTTATTTGACCAGATCTCTAGTGTGGAGTACTTCTCCAAGATTGATCTTAAGTCTGGCTATCATCAATCAAGGATTAAAGAAGAAGATATTCACAAGACGCCATTTTGCAGCAGATAAGGACATTACGAGTTTGTAGTTATGCCGTTCGGGTTAACCAACGCACCCACAATATTTATGCAACTCATGAACAATATTTTCAGGCCGTATCTTGACCACTTTGTGATCGTGTTCATTGATGATATCCTTATTTATTCCAAGATGAATGAAGAACATGAAGAATATCTGAGGATTGTCTCACAAACTTTAAGGGAACACCAACTATATGCAAAGTTAAATAAATGTGATTTTTGGCTAAATGATGTCTCTTTCCTTGGCCATGTTATTTCCAAAGAAGGAATTGTAGTGGACCCCACTAAAGTAGAAGCTGTCAAGAACTGGAACAGACCGACAACTATTTCTGAAATTAGAAGTTTCCTTAGTCTAACTGGTTATTATAGGCGGTTCTTCAAAGATTTTTCCAAAATTGTCGTGCCTCTAACACGACTCACTAGGAAGGAAAATCTATTTGTATGGACCTCAGAGTGCAAGGAGAGTTACTTGACTCTCAAGGAACATCTCACCACTGCACCTATTTTGGCACTACCTGCTGAAGGTGGCAGATTTGAAGTATAAATGGATGCATCAGGCATTGGCCTTGGGTCCATTCTTATGCAAAACGGGAAGGTAATTTGTTATGTTTCAAGACAACTGAAGTGACACGAGGAGAATTATCCAGCTCATGATCTGAAACTAGCTGCTATGACATTTGCTCTAAAGATCTGGCATCATTATCTTTATGGAGAAAAATTCCATACAGCTCCTGTTCTTCAGCAGACAACTGAGCACTGAGGAAGGTTGGCATGTGGTCTTCTTTCGGTCCCAAGTTGGCTTCTATCAGCTCATCGACTGTGGCTTGGCCTCCGTCTTCTATTTTCGGAGGTGCTAGCTAGAGGTCAACAAAGTCTGGAATATCATCTTCGAGCTCGAGTACCTCTGGACCTTCATCTTATTTTGCCCTGACTCTGCCAGGGGTTTCTGATTCAGCTGATGGTGGCTGTCTGGATTGTTCCGTCAGCAGGTCCTCTGTGGCTGTGACTTTATCGGATGAGCTGGCAGCTTCAACCTCTGCTAATGTGTTGACAACCTCAAAGCATTGGCAGTCATTTCTTGCTAAGCTGGAGGAACAGCATTGTAATTTTACAGCAATGGGCATTTCTCGATCAGTCTCAACAGAAACTTCCTTGATCGGTATAAGAGGTGATGATATTTCTGCCTGGGGAGAGCTATAAGAAAGACTAGGGATAACCCTGTCTCCTCAATATCTTCGGCTTTGCTACTACTGGCCATGTCAAATTTGGCTTGGAGAGCCATTTCTTCAGGGTAGACCTGCTCCCAACAACTGCAAGGAGGTATGGCTTCTAATTCTGAGCCTCTTGGTCAAGCCGGTCCAGTATGTTCAGCTTCTGCCTGGTATTCATCAAAGGTTGCCCCCGGTGAGCTGTCTTCTGTTCGGTAGAGAGTGGAGATAGTGTCCACTTCATAACGCCTGCTATAATAGTATTCTTAGAGGTAAAGCCCAACCCTGGATGTTGAGAAACACGTCTCAGCTCTTTGTCAATGCTGGCAGGATACTAGAGCCTTTGGAATGCTTCCTTCTCTTTGTGAGGCTGGCAGGAGGGGATATGTTGCTTACAGAACATCCTCACCATTTGACTTGTCATGAGCGTCAGCCCTTGAATGGGGACTGATGGGTTCTTGATATCTTCAGGGAGATGACAGTCGATGTCTTCCTGTGTAGGGTGCTCTTCAGTCGTATAGAATAAGCTACTAGGGCGTTCAGACTGCACCACCTCCCATGCTTTGAAAGGCTCGACAGTGATAGTCTCGAGGCTGAATATTGGCCTGGTAAGACCCTCTGGGATTTCAATAAGGCCGTGGTGCTGGTCGACCTTGGCTTCATTAGCTTCAGGATAGGTGGCGGGAGGTGCTACTCTACCCACGTCTCCTGTGCTTGCAATGTGTGGGACTTCCTTGGGATTGACATATCTCGGTGATGGCGGTGGGAACCAATCATCGCCAGATGTGCTTTTTGATGCCCTGGCAGGGGTCTTGGCTTTGGAGGTCTTCGGTGACGGCACTGCATATAGAGAAGCATCGAGTAGAAGGCACTCTAACACTACGAATGGGTGGAGGTCAGTAAATATCCTCTCCTCCTTCCCCTCTTGGTTGTATTTGATGCATTGATATAGCGTGGAAGGTACCACCATATTTTCATGTAGCCAGGGGAGGCCAAGTAGTGCCTTGTACGAGGTACTGGAGTTGATGACATGAAACTGCACCCTGGTAGTGAAATCTGCCATGGTGAGCGTGAATTTTGCCACTCTCAGCGGCACTTCAAACTTCTGATTGAAGTCGGTGATGCGCATATCTCTGACTTTGTCGAGGCGCACGTTGAAGTAGTACCTCTGATATATTCTGTATGGCAAAATGTTGACAGTTGCTCTGGGATCCACAAGAATTCTGTTCAGCTCCCGACCATTCAGTTGCCCCTTCATGTACAGCGGTCTATTGTGGCTGGCCGTAGGTAGTAACATATCCTCTAGAGTGATGGTCACATTGGCCTCCGGCAGTGCTTCAGCCAGATAGGTTTCATATTGAGCAGGCATCTGTAGAGTAGTGATGATCGCCTGTCGGGTCTCTTCACTCAAGGAGAGGATCTCCCAGATAGTGAACCTTACCGAAAGCTTCTTAAGTAGCTTTATTATTCTACTTCCACTTGGACATTAGACATCTTCATTTCTTCTGCCTACCTGGGCTTGGATGATCCTTGAATTATGGCCCCTAATGGACTTGCTTCATCAAACTCCAAGTCTACACCTTTCTGCTTGGTGTCATCCCCTTGCTGTCCCTTGCCACCTGCCGTCGGGTAGATCTCGTCTTCATCTGGAGCATCAGAAGGCTGTTGAGGCTGTGGGTGAGTAACCCCGGCTGTAGGGCCGGTGATGCGGGATGGAGACGCGACTAGGGGGTGACCCTAATCTCTCTCCTCCCCTCTCTCTTAGGCAAATTTCCCTCTCTCTCCTCTCTCCTCCACCTGGGCTCCACCTCATCCACACACCACTAGCCACCTCATCCCACCTCTTCATCTCCCTAGAGGCAATTACTACCGCATTAAACACACCCATTCTCCCAATCACCTCTTGGCACTCCCCATACACCCTCTCATTCTCCCAAGCCATCCCCCCATCTCCCAAGGGAGACTTCCACTCTACCATACACCCCTTCCCATCCAAAATACAAGAGTTAATTCCCTCCATTAACCTCTCATTCAACCTAGGGATAGAACCCCTCCTCCTTGCCAACCTGCGCCCCTCTCTCTCTCTCCCTCTCCAGTAAGTCGCTCCAGCCCTTCCCCATCTTCTAGCTCTGCCCCCTCCGTCTCCCAGCCACTCCAACCAACCCCTAACACCCTCCTCCATCCCCCACACCCATCAGCCATCACCCCTTGTAGTATTTCACCCCCCTCTTACTCCATTTACCATCACCAAGCTGCAGATCCAATAGCAGCTCGCAGGCAGCATAAAAGGTGCGGATTGAAGAGGCTATCCTAGCGTCTCCTCAAGGAACCTGGTGGCAAGTTCTATATTGATGGAAAGATCTTCAAGTCAGCTTCGCAACACAGGTGTCTCGCCATCTTCTGAGTTCGGGGCTGCCCGGTGGAGCCATCTTTGCTAGACTATGCTTTTCCTCCCTGGCAGACAACCTATAGAGACTTATAGAGGCTTCCACGGCCAGCACCCTGGGATTCTTGGGTTGTCGTTTGGCTGAGGGGTTCTCCTTCATGTCCCCTGCCACCTCAAAGAAGAAGAACAATTTTTGGACCACAGAGTCGAGACTTCCATATTTCCTCCCTAAGGTGCGCAAGTTTAGTTCCTCCAGAGCCTGGTCCAACACCCTTTCACTGTTCCTGTCTTCTTGGTTAGCTCCGACCTCTGACGATGGCCCCGCTGGTCTCCATTCAAAGAAGACTCAACCACGATCACAGTGGTTACAATCCTGCATGAATCAGACCCTGAGAGTGCTCGTGGTGCTCTCATCTTCCTGCAGTAGCACTCTGGGAACAGTCAGAGCCACAACAGTTCGGTGCTGGTCCTTACCCTGCCCCAGCCACCGTCGACGTCAAAAAATTCCCCAAAAATTTAGACGTCTCCTTGGGCCAACCTAGGAAGTTTTCGCACCATTTTTTGCCTCATCTAAGCTCAGCAGAGCCCGTGGCAGTGATGTCATTGACTATCTGTCAAGCTGTTCCAGAAGCTGACAGAGCTGACGGAGTTTAGCAATTCGGTTTCTAACTTAGCTCCCCCTACCCCGCCTGGCCAGCTTAAAGCCCCTCCCTATGGGAGGTAGTATTTTCATGTCACCCTACAAGCTCCAACCCCTAGTCCACCCCTCCTACATGAGGAGTAGTGTTTGTTAATTAATTTTTTAGGTCAAAGCTTCTCCGGTGCGGCGTGCGGGTAAGCCCACGCTTCCTGGCTCGCCCTCGTCTCCGGCCGGGATCGGTGTCTTCACACCGATCAGGTGAGCTTCGAAACACTGATCATTATTGGCGTTTACTTGCTTAGTTTAGTATTGTTTCTAGTTGCTCCGTCGGCGGTGAGTGAGTGCCAAGACCAAAGTGTCGATCACGTGAGTGACCACCACGGGTGAGTTGTGATAGTGACCTTTCATCCCACGTCCTCGGCATGCCGACCGCCCATTGAATTGGGCATCCCTGGCCCATTGGGGTCCTTCCCTAGCTAGCTAAACCTATGGGACCTCAAGGTCCAACCTCAGACCCTCATCCCCATCCTCGATCCACCTATGGACCCGGGTGCGCACTACGTGGGCGAGTTCGCTTGAGTGAAATCGTCAGGCCGTTCTTTGCTTGCAAACTAGGTCCAAGGGGTCTAGAGCGGCCAACTCCCTTGAGTGAGCCCTTCGCAGCAAGTGTGGTATTTCAAAAGACATCATCGGAAAGGTTGGTTAGGCCGGCCCGGAAGGTGGCCTTTCTAGCGTCGAGGAACCCCTCGGGCTGATATGTCACCTTGTACCACCTTGCTGCCCTTGGATTCGCAATTCGGCGACCATATAGGACTCTTCATCCACCTAGGTCCTAGGTCATCTCACATCATTGAGCTTTCTTGCTCTTCTCTCCGATTCTTCTAATTCTCATTTTTTCTCACTCGTCACTTGTACTCCTTACTTTGACAATTAAATTTATCCAACAGATCAGGATAAGCATCCTCCCAGTCATCAATTGAATATTTTTCAAATGGATTGCTTACCTCGCTATCAGTGTCAGCCATAAGGCATAGCCCTTGCTCTTCCTCCTCTGAAGATCCATCTTCAACGTCTTCTTCCTCGTCACTCCATGTGCATACCACAGCTTGAGGTTTCTTTTTCTATACCTTGGAGTTCTTCTTCCTGAGTTCTGGGCAATCTCCCTTCATATGGCATGATTTTTTGCAATGAAAGCAAGTAATCTTGTCAGCATTCTTATTTTTTTTGTGTTTAGAGTTGAAGTTCTTACCACCCTACTTATACCTTCTTCTCCTGAATGTTTTACCTTTGGTTCTCAAGAACTTTTGAAATTTCCGAGTCAACATAGCATGTTGTTCTTGATCAAGGTCAAAAAAATTGTCATACTCCTTGGTACTCTCACTACTGCTCCGAGACACTTTGAGAGTAATATTTTTACCTTTCTTATTCTCCTCCACGATCCTCTTGAGATTAATTTCATAAGTCATTAAAGACCCCAACAATTCGGGAACTATCATGATAGATAGATCCCTTGACTCTTCAATAATAATGGCCTTTGTATGCCACCCAGGGGTTAATGACCTAAGTATCTTCCTAACAAGATCACTTTTTGAAATTTCTTTTCCTAAGCCCTTGAGGCTATTAGTGATCAATGATAACCTCGCATACATCTCGAAAATAGTTTCATCATGCTTCATTTTAAACAATTCATAGTCCGAAGTAAGCATGTTTACCTTAGTGGCTTTAACTTGGGATGTACCTTCATAGATCAGCTCCAATTCATCCCACATCTTCTTGGCTATTTTGGATGCAGAAATTCTGGCATATTCCTCAGGATGGACAACACATTGCATGATGTACAATGCTGTCCAGTTCACGGTAGACAAGTGAATCTGCTCCCTTGTCCATGTACTCTCGTCCTGGGGAAGTTCAAAGGGTCTTGTGGTGACGACCCTCCACAACTCATGACTCTGCACCCGCAGGAGCACTTCCATCTTGTCTTTCCAATATAGATAATTAACACCATCAAATAATGGGGGTCGGTTTATAGAATGTCCCTCGGCTATGAAGCTACGAGGATTGGTAGTTCTAGGTCTTCCCTGGTCATTGGACCACATGTTGGGAAACCTGCTCTGATACCAATTGACACTCCGAGAGACAGATATAGAAGGGGGGATGAATATGTCTGACCAATTAAAATTTTAGCAACCAATTTCCCATGGGAATCAAAAGTAAATAATGACAGCAGAACTACCAAGTCCCAAGCACCAAAGGGACCAAAAATCAGACATATAGAGTGCACATTGATAGTCAATAAGATAATCAAGGTTGACTTGCAATGGCAGAGCTGAATGTGTTCTGCACTCTGTAATAGGTAACGGATGAAGGACAAATCAACAGATTGAGACAGACTATTGAAGCAGCAAGCAATTCATGCAAACAAAGGCTACTGGAGGAGAAGTCTACTAACAGCACCTGAATGTGCTTGCAATCACGATCACCAGTGCTTGACAGAGGTTTCATCCGAAGATCTCCTCACGCAAGTGGCAGTCTTCTAGATAGGTGTAACCTATCCTTCCAACTACGCCTTTTGATATACCAGTTAGGTGCTGCACCAAGTTCTGAATGCTTAGTAGCTTAACCCACAGAAGGAACTATGTGGCCAAGCAAGTTCATCGATAGAATAAGCTATATAAATTCAGACTAAGAATATAAAAGAGCAAACCAACAAGAGAGACATGCAATTTTTATAGTGGTTCGGTCAGATCTATTATCTGCCTACGTCTACTCCTCCACTCAAACAGAGCAAGGTTCCTTGCTCAACCAAGCAACAATCACAGCAGACTTAGTCTGCAACAAGGACTGATACATATCTTAACCCACGAAGAACATACTCCTTGCAACTTTTGGATTTTCAGAAGAACTGCGGAGATACGATCTCCCTTCCTCTGCGAGACACAAAGGGAACCTTGCGACTGCCTGCAGCAGCTCGCACGACTAGAGGTTAATATCCTATCTTCCTCCACATACAGAGGGAAAATCCCGTGAGCAACACCCAGTCACTCACCACTTGGAGATCGAGATCTCCCTTCCTCTGAAGCCACAGAGGGGATTTGAAACAAGAAACAAAAGAAGAACAGAAAAAATTTTAACCCATCGGCCGACCTCCTCTCTCTCCCCATTTCTCTCTTTCACTCACTCACTCTCTCTCTCTCTCACGCGATCACTCTCCCCCTCTCTTGGCAGCGCGGCCAGATAGGGTCGCGGACGGATGCGTGGGTAGCGTCAACGGGAAGCTCATGATGCGAGGAGCGCGGCGATGTCAACTTCGAGACGAGCCGCGGAGTGTGGAGATGGGACCGAGCGAGGAGAGCCGCGATGACCCTCGGCTTGCACGGCGCTGTAGTGCGATTTTTGTCGCGATCGAGGTTGGGGGATGGATACCCGACCTCGCTAGGACCATTTTCCCCATCACGTCCATGGTCTTTATGTCTTCCATAAGCCTGAACATCGTCATTTTGGTTTTCATGCCATGAATATAGTATTTATGTTTTAATCCACCATGGCCATTGTTGCTGGGTTTTTGGATGTTAAACTATTGTTATGCGATGGTGGAATGGCAGGGAACAGGTTAAAAATGAGTTTCCCGTCGATTTGGGTCCATCGGGAGGGGATTCGGTTATGATCCCCATGAATTTGACTCTCTGGTAGGGTGGCGGTCCTACCAGAGACCATTTCTGTGAAACAGTGAGGCGATGGACCTTGGCGGTCCATAGCCCATACGTTTCAAGCCTTGTAGCGGCCCAACCTTGGACCATCTACTGACCCTTAGCGGCTGAACCTTCGACCGCTAGAACCCTTAAACTAGGCTAGATGACTTTGACCCGATAGGGTGGTTGGTCTGGTAGTTTATCGTAAAATCGCCAGATTGCCTTTGGCGGGCCAACCCTGGACCGCTAGACAGCATTCAATATAGGAGAAAACAGTTTGGCGGTGGAGCCTAGCGGCCCATTAGTGGAGCGCTACAGCCCTTGTAGCGGCCCCATCGTCGACCGCCAGAGACTGTGGCGGGCTAATATTCAACCGCCATTTCCTACAGAATTTAAATTTATGCATGTTCATTTCTTTATGCATTCCATGTTGCACATTTGCCATGTTTAAATTATTTTACAAACTATGGCATATTTTTAGATCCTAATAGAGTTGCTTTCTCTTTCCTTGTGATGGAACCACTAGTCGCAACCCAGTGACCTCTAGTGTCGGCCCACCTGGGAAAGGTGGTGGGGTAGTCCCGTTGTACGATTTTTAAGCTAGTTTCCGTGGGCCCCTGCTTAACAGTAGCGTCCTAACTGGGGGGGAAAACTAGCTAGAGGTCTGACTTTAGACAGGAGCTGGTGTGTGCACACGTGGTCAGAGACTTGGACTGACACTGACGAGTGTTACTTTGATTAGTTACTTGTTTCTGGTACTGTTACGCTTCTCGCTTGTCGCGATCCCTAAAAGTTGTCACTTTTTAGAGACAGATTTTCACCCGAAATAATAGGTCGTACATCGGTCGGTATTTTTGTTACTTATTCCATATACGTATTACGGTTAAACATAAGATATGCCAGATTTTTCTGACGGAATCTTATTCGGTCAGAAATAAGTCAGAATTTACATACATATTTATGTTCATATGAGTTAATTATTACATAAAAATATGTAAATATTAGTGACAAAAATTTTGTTGTCAAAAATCAGTGGGTAATTACCAACGTAATTTCGATGAAGTCTACTTTGTCTGAAAGTTGTCTCTTTTTAGAGACGAATTTTCACCTAAAATAATATGCAGGAAATCAGTCAATATTTACCGATTGATTTGCGACAAAATATTTTCCGTTGGAAAGTTATAATAGTTCCGACATCTTTTCGACGGAAAAATTTTCGTCGAAAAATTACGTCGGTATTTCCCATTTTTCTTGTAGTGAATCTCCTTCTTGAACGTCGCTCGTGTTATTTATACCTTGATATCCCCTTTGTTAAGTTCATTATTTCTGGAACATAACTCCTTGATTCCATGTTGGCCATATCTATAAATTATGAATTATTAAGGGCCGTGGGTCCGCAACAACCAATGCCAGGTAGGACGAAAGTCCATTCTGTAAACCATACGAAAATTATGGATATGTCATCGCATCAACTTATGCTATTCTGTTATTCTGGAATTCTATTTTGTTATTCTGATATTCTAATATCTTGTTACTTCTATTATTCAGATATTCTGCGAGACTGCTATTATGTTATTCTACTTAATATTATTGGAATTCTGATATTCTGGCCAATTCTATATGTTATGTTCATCTGGATAATATGACGACCCGACAGACGCGGCTTTCTATGCAGAGCGCGGGCAAGAGGTCGAACCCCTCTACGCCCAACCACTGTCAGGAATGGAGGGGGCCGAGCAGCGTACGATGGAGACCGCCTGCCGCATCCTGATGACCAAGATATACAACCGTGGTCACTCTGGCTTGGACCTCGATTGCCTCCTCTGCCAAGCATACATCGCCGCCGACCGCCTGCTGGCATTTGAAACTGGCTGCGCGCCTTCAGAGGAGGTCCGATCATGGAACCGTCGCCTCTCCACCCCCGTACGCGCCGCATGTCCCGTGGGGGAGGATGCCGTTCCCGAAGGCTTCGTGTTGGTGCCGAGGGAGCCGACCGGCGAAATGTGGTTAGCCGGGCGCAAGATGTTTGACGCCGAGGCGGAGAAGTTCCGCACGGCGGATCGGTATGAGCAGGCGAGTGCCATAGCCGACCGCGCACCCGAGCACATCTACCGCTCCATGCTCGCAGCTTCTCCCCGAGCCGTAGAACAGGGTGGGGAGAAGCGCTGAAGTGCTTGCCCTGCTCGACAACGGCCAGGACCTCGAACAGTGCGAGGCAGAGATCGGTGGCCCCGTGGGCCAACTGCTCACGCCGCTCACCCGCTATCGGCTGCGCGCGAAGAAGTGGGCGATAGACAATGGCATGTTCAAACGAGCGGACATCGCCGCCTTTCGGTCGCTGCTCCGTCGAGAAGAGCACCATAAGCAGGACTGTCTGTTTGTCACCGCACCGGACATCGTAGGGTCTGCGCATCGGACCATCGAATTGTTCCAGTTGTGGAAGCCTCAGCTCACTGGTTGGCGCGTCGCCTTGGCCTGCCAGGACGGCCAAGAGAGCCTGCCGATCCCGTGGGATGATATCGACGCCGTATTCATCGGCGGGAGCACCAACTGGAAGTGCTCGGTTCACGTTGAGCGCATCGTCAAGACCGCACAGATATTCGGAAAATGGGTTCATGCCGGGCGGGTGAACGACCCGATCAGGTTCCGTCATTTCGAGGAAATGGGCGTCGATTCCTGCGATGGCTCTGGTCTCGCTCGATACACCCACATGCGCGAGGCCGTCGCCGCCCGGCACGAACACCCTCAACAGGACATGCTTGCATCATGATCGGTTATCTCGCCTTCGCGGCCTTTGCTGCCACGATCCCCGCTGCCAATTGGCTCATCGGCAATGTCGGAACGGAGTGTATCGCCAATGGACCATGTCTCGTGCCGGTCGGATTTGGCCTGATGGCCCCGAGCGGGGTGTTGATGGTTGGTGCCGCGCTTGTGCTGCGCGATGTTGTCCACGAGCGTCTTGGAGTACTGTGGGCTATCGGCGCAATTGCGGCTGGAGCTATGTTGGCGTGGTGGCTCGCCACCCCGGCACTGGTCATCGCGTCGGTCACCGCGTTCGCGTTAGCCGAACTGGCCGACCTTGCAGTCTATGCTCCGCTACGTCGGCGCCACCTTACGGCCGCTGTTCTCGCATCCGGCGTCGTCGGAGCCGCAATAGACAGCGCCGTGTTTCTCTGGCTCGCATTCGGGTCGCTATCACTCATCGAGGGGCAGGTTGTCGGGAAACTATGGATGAGCCTGATGGCCGCCGGCTGCTTGATGATTATGCGGGCCCCATCAGCCACACAGGAGAAGAACCGTGGGTGAGCCCTACCCTCCGCTTGGCACGCTTACGGACCGCGTCTCCCTGATCCGGCAAGACGGCACCCCGATCGCTACTGTGTGGGGGCGCGTCCGGCAGCTATCAGCCAGCGTCAACCAGCCATCGCCGTCCCACTCCGTTGTTCTGCGCTTCCGCACCGACATTAAGCCCGGCGACCTCATCGTGTATCGCGGTCGCAAACTGCGGCTGATCAGTGCCAGCGACATCAATGACCGTCGCGCCTACCTCTCCTGCGCCTGCGATGAGGTCCGCCCATGACTGATCCTCAAGAGCTATCACGGCGGCTGTTGGTTCCGCACTATCTTGGCGACCATGCCAAGGTGCGCCTACCTGAGCCCGCAGCGGACCTAATCTATCTCCTGCGATCCGAACGCAAGGAAGCCGCCTCCCTCATCGACGCACAAGCAGCGAGGATAGCGGAGCTGGAGAAGGCGCTGACGCTCCCGTCCGATCAGGAAATCCGACTGCACCTTGGCGAAATGACGGTGCAGGAGATGCGTTCGATCAAGGCATACGCCAACTGGCGAAAGGTATTAAGGATTTCAGATCCATCAGCCTCCTCCATGGGTCTTACAAAATTATTGCTAAGGTGATTGCAACCTGTTTAGCTGCTGTCTTGCCAACTCTAATTGAGGATAATCAGTCAGCTTTCATTCAGGGGTATAGACTAAAGGACAATTTTCTCTTTGCTCATGAAATTATGTTTGCTATTCACAAAAGCCATTCTCCCAGCTTGCTATGCAAGGTTGATTTTAATAAAGCTTATGACAGAGTTGCATGGCCTCCTATGTGGTGGGTTTTGATTCTTCATGGCCTCGCTCACCAGTTTATCTGCATTCTCCAGGTGTGTGTCCAGTCTGTACAATTCTCAATTATCCTCAATGGAGCCTTCTATGTTTTTTTTCAGAAGTACAAGGGGAGTGCATCAAGGGGAACCCGTCCCCTTTATTATGTGTCTTGCTTGCAAAAATACATTAAGTAGAATGATTCTCAGGGCAGAGAGGCTTGGCTGGCTTCAGAATATCAGATGCTTCAGATGTCCACTAAACTTTTCACACCTTCAATATGCAGATGGTACTCCATTATTTCTTAAAGGGTATTTTCAGCTAGTCAGATCCATGGTCTTCATCCTCCGGTGCTTTGAACCCTGTTCTGGTTTAAAAATTAATTTTGATAAAACATCTATAGTGGGACTCAATTTAACAGATGAAGAAGTGAATCAGTTTGCTTGGTATCTGGGTTGCTGAGTGGACACACTCCCAATATTATATCTGTGATTGCCTTTGCACTTCAGGAGCCTTCGGTATCTGAATGGGATTGTTGTTGCACAGAATGCAGAGAAGACTTTGTACATGGAAAGCAATTTTTCTCTCTTTGGGTGGGCGACTAACTCTATTGCAGTCTGTCTTTAATTCCATCCCCATTCACTACCTCTTAGTATTTATCATGCCTATTGCAGTCTGCAAGAAGATGGATAGGATCAGTAAAAGTTTCTTTGGTGTCGTAGCCAGTTTAGTATCAATGGGATTCCTCTTGTTAAATGGGACAGGGTGTGCCAGCCCAAAAGTCAGGGGAGGAACAGAAGTGAAAAGCTTATGGCATATGAATGTTGCGGTGTTAGGTAAGTGGCTTTGGGAGTTGTTGGAGAATGGTTCTTTGCTTTGGGGAAGGCTGATCATCTGTTAACATTACCAGACACACTGCAGGTTTTATCATGACGTGGATAATGAAACAAGTGCCTCTCCTATATCGAAAGGTATTCTGCAGGCGGCCACTTTTCTGGAGAACGGAATTCTGGTCCAGGTTGGCAATGAACATCATATTTTGTTCTGGAGGGATAGATGGTGTGGGGATGTTTATCTTATGGACAAATTTCCGAAAGTGTTTGTTCTTGCTTCTTACAAATGGTATTGTGTGGGTTAAAATTATGTACAGGAAGGCACACAAACATGCTGGTTTATTCAGCTGAGGAGAGGACTTAAAGAAGATGAGGAAATGGAATATTTATAACTTTTGCAGCTCCTTCAGTCAGCAACTATTGACTGTAATCAGCAGGATGTCTTTTGGTGGAGGGAAAAGGGAATCAGATTCTCCGTTAAGGACTTCTATCAATTTATTCAACCAGTGAGTGCTCATTCTCAATTGGCTGCATCTTGGAAGCTTAAGTTCCCTTCAAAAATCTGTGCTTTCTTTTGGCTCCTACTACAATGGTGTATTGTTACAAAGCTGTATAAATGGAAGCTTGGTGGAGCTGTGGTGTGCTCCTTTTGTGGTATAGATGAGGAGGATGCTGACCACCTCATGATTAACTGCCCTGTCAGTGTGGAAAATTATTGCCGCTGTTGCTGGTTTTTAGGCCAATTTCAATTCTATCTTGCAGTTGTGGCATCATTTTCAGGTGAACAGGGGTTGTGGCCAGACTTGGAAGGCTGTTCATCTCTTCACGCTCATTCGTGTGGCTGTCTGCTGGAGTATCTGGAAAGAGAGGAATGATGCTATTTTTCAGGGCACCAGAGCTTATGTGGAGAACATCCCATCATAGATTGTAGTATTTTTGTCCACTTGGAGTCGGGCTATTGTCATATATTGCATCCCTCAGGCTTTGCTTAGCATGAGGAGGCAATAATTTGTGGAAGGAGGAACCTCTTCTCCTTCCCCTCTTTTTGATTGTACTACTGCTTTTTATAATAAAATTAGTAGTGCAATCTACCTTATTTGGAAAAAAATATGTAAGCCATAGATATTTTAACCTGACTAGCTCTCAGATCTAGAACAGACAGGATAGAGAGTGGAACTGCCTGAGAACTTGGGTTGACCATAGGGGAGGTGATGGATCTGAGTGATGGGATTTTTATGGTTGATAGAGAGGGCTGTGAGGGACATGCCAGAATTTTAGGGCAATTTTCTGAGGAGTTTTTGATAGGGGAATTGATTTTATGGTGGGAGAGGGGGTCGGATCTGGTTTGCAGAGATAGAACTAGATCTGACTTGAGAACTAATTTTATGGAGGGGTAAACAGGGGCTAAAGTTCGTGAAAAAAATTGAGGAGGTGGAATTGGGTGGGAGGAATATCCAGTCCAATTTTTAGCTCATTCTGAAATGGGGAAGGGGGCCAAAAGGAGGAAGAATTGGGCTTCTAGAACACAGATCTACACAGGGATAGATCCGTGTAGGTCTAGGAACTTAAATGGAAAAGAAAATGAAATGGAGGGATAAAATTTGTGAAATTTTTTCTGGAGATGGGAGATTATGTGGGGAACCTACCCTCTAAATTTCAGCCACAACAGATCCGAGGTTTGACCTCTGTCCAGCAACTCTGTAATTCTGGACAGCAACTCGAAGCTCCACCCGTGGTGGCTCGACGGCGGCACGAACGGTGGCGGCGGTGGCGGTGATGGATCCAGGTAACCAGAAGGGGAGATAGAGAGGGGATAGAAGGGGCTTCACACCCTAGATCAAGAGGAAGAAGAGGGAAGAACTCTCAAAAACAAGAGAGAGAGAGGGAGGGGGCGCCCATGGGCTTCCTTGCTATTTTCTCAAAAATTTCTACATTCATTGTCTAAAATTATTACAAGAGACTTTATATACTCAAACCCTAGACCTAGTCAAATGGCCTCTAATACCCTTGGTCAAAGGGGCATAAAGGGAAGGGAGGATAAACAAATGTTAAACATTCTCCCACATGGGGACAAACAAGGGGGCGCCCCCCTCTTGGCCAACAATTGCAACCCATGGTCTCCTTGACCATGGGCCACCATATTGGACCCCCTATGACTAGAGGCCCACAAGAGAGGGAAGGGCCATCTTGAGGCCCATTTTAGAATTTGGACCCCTTACATGGAGTTTAGCCCATATTACATCCTTGACCCATTTTACACTCATAAATACTCACAAATATAAATATACACCCAAATACACTCCAAATAAATACTGAAAAATATCTAAACAAAAGTAAATGAATTGGCTCACTCCGATGTCCCATCATATTGCATTGGCTCTCGAGCATGGTTACATTGAATCTTTCTGAAGTCCAAGCTTAGTTACCACAAGGCCGACTCTACTTTATGAAATCTGAGCTTAGTCATGCTCGGCTCTACTTTATGGAATTCGAGCTTAGTCATGCTCGGCTCTGCATTATGAAATCCGAGCTTAGTCATGCTTAGCTCTGCTTTATGGAATATGAGCTTCGTCATAAAGACCGAGTTTGTGCAGTCCAAGCTTAATGCTAAAGTCTGAGCTTCTTTGGAACTGGGCTTGCAGAAATCCAAGCATCTTTGGAACTGCCTTACCTTTAATATATTCGAGCTTTGTTGTCACGGCTCAACTCCTGAGCATGATTTGATGAATTCGAGCTTGGTACAGTTGCTCAGAGTGCCAGTTACTGTTGTTTGGAATGCTCAGAGTGCTAACTACAGTTTCTCGGAATGCTAGCTACAGGTGCTCAGAGTGCTCACTACAGTTGCTCGAAGTGCTAGCTACAATTGCTCAGAATGCTAGCTACAGGTGCTCGGAGTGCTCGAAGTGCCAGCTACAGGTGCTTGGAGTGCTAGCTGTAGGTACACAAAGTGCTCGGTATAGTTGCTTGGAGTGCTCACAGTGCTAGCAACAGTTGCTTAGAATGCTAGCTATAGGTGCTCGGAGTGCTAGCTACAGATCGTCGGAGTGCTAGCTATAGATTCTCAGAGTGCTCGCTACAGGTGCTCGGAGTGCTCATAGTGCTAGCTACAGGTGCTCGGAGTGCTTGTTACAGTTGTAAGCTTGAACGACTGGCTTCTTCTACTGTCGTGCTCCTTCTACGGGCTTTCAATGTAGTGCAATTATTTTTATGTGAGGGGAATAAAATCATTCAACATGTATTATTCACAACAAGATTGCATGCATGATCCAAGAGATTAAACATGAGACTTAATGGCATGACGTCTTTACACATATGACGGTCTCATGAGTATCATGATGAAAATGTGATAAATATCACGAATAAAACCAAAGTAACTCAAGTAGCATGATATGATCAAGATAAGAGATATGAGAGCATGAACAAGTAAGATTATAGCATGAATGAAAATTTGGCCTTTCATGAACGAAAATGTACTAGCATGTAACGAGAATGTACTTTTCATAACTATAAAGGCTATGCACTAGAAACTCATGTAATAAGAAAGTATAATTTTCATGATGAGTCTCGTGGATTACACTCGTTTATAAAAAGAGTACTCCTGGTGCAATGTGGCACCATTGTTCATCATACACCATGGTTTATAGTATGTTTCTGGCCATCCGTCGACGGGACTAGCGTCGAGCCCTTGGACACCGTCTGTGCCCGCTATTGCATCTTCAAGTTAGAAATCAAGCTACTTCCACAAGTATAATAATATAGTTCGGCCAGTAATGTAAAGTTCAAATAATAAGCTTATGATAGCAATATCAAGATAAGAATGCACCAAATATGATCATGAGAGTTCAAAGAACGAATTAAGGATAAAGTTTTCCTACGGGAGAAATCTGACAGCATAACGGTACTTTCATTAATGTTCATAATTTATTAATAACTTATTAAATAAGATGTTAGGTTCTAGATAATCAATAGACCATCTAGGAACATAGGAAGATCAACCCTTGGGTCAAACCTCAGGTTAAGCACAGTGGGAGAGAAAGCGGTCATGCTAGGACCATTTTCATGAGGTTGCAGTCAACCTAGGACTACTACCTTTAAGTGGCAGTCAAGTAAGGACCATTTCTTTACAGGGTTGACGCCAGAACAGGAAAGGGTCAACGCAGTAGAGAAATCTAGTAGAATGCGGTCACGGGAAGGCGGCTACTTGATAGTGGTGGTCGCTTGATGGCCGCAACTAGCCAAGGTACAGGAAAAACGCCCATAACGTAAGTGCTTTGTAGACAGGGGTTTTTGGGGTACAACCAACTCGGCGTCCTAGTGAGAATCCCATGCTCGCGGAGACTTATATGGGCCTTGAAATATGATCACCTAGTCCAGTAGAAGGAATATCCGATGGAGAGGATCACAAGTCTAAAAGGTGTTCCTATCAAGTGCAAATGTAACTAATAGCAACGTTCTAGAATACGCGCTTTGTACTTAAGAAAGGTAGAAGGGAAGAATGATATGTGTATAAACAACGATCAAATCACAATGTAACGAGTTCCACAAACCATATGAAAATAACTTTAATACATGACTATATGATTTTGGCATGAAAATAGCATAATATTAAAATAAGTGTCTACAATATGAAGGTCATGAAATCTACCATGATTGACATGCAATATAACCAATATCATGAATATAAAGATATAACTAGGATTAGGACCTAATTACCTAGGCTTATCATAGATTTACAAGGGTTGATCTGCATTCTGTTTAGGGTTAACATAAGGTAGGAACATAAAGTAGAAGGTAGTCTAGAAGGAACCGCTTATTGAAAGTAGCGATCTATCAGGGGGCTACCTTTTGAAGTAGGCGATCTCAGTGAGACCGTTTTCTGTCTATTGCAGATAGAACCAGAAACTAAGATTCAAGCCTAATCTAGGGCAAATAAGGTATGAAAAGTAAATAAAACTGAAAGGGTAGGGCATGTTAACATATCTATTATAAAGAAGATGCATGAATAGGCATGAATTAAGCTAGAGTTATCATCTTTTGATTAATGGGTGCAGGGATAATATGCTATGATAAACATGCATGCGCAGTCATAGGAAAATATAAAATACGCCATGTATAAAGCATGAAATTGCATGAAATCAGAGGACTTTTACTCCTAACTTAATGTTTAAGGTGTTCATGAGATAACCTACTTCTGGGGTTGGCTATAGACTTTGAATTTTCGACTGGAAGACGGTGCTGGGTCCTGCGCGTCCTATGTAGAATCGTAAATTTCCCGACCTTCTATCTCCTTAACCTCTAGATCTAAGTTCACGAAAATTGGAGGGAAGGTATAAGATATAGAGGGGAACAAATAATTCTAATGACCAAATTTGAGATTACCTCGGTTAGGGTTCTTAAATATCTGATCTTTCTCAGAGAAACTCAATCGTTCCTGTGCGGTCTACAGGGAACCAGTGACTTTCGGGACTTCTAACTTCTCAATGTCTTGATCTTCTGGCATGGGGTTTAGAGGGAAATTAGAAAAAACTAAAAAGAACAAAATCTTAACTAGGCACCCATCCAGGTGAATGTTACAGTGTCGCCCGGGAGCAGGAAGCTCAAAAGGATAAGGGAGAGCAAGAGTCATCAAACGGTGAAGAACCCTCACCAAGGACATAACACTCCCTAGTCCCTCAGGCTTCCATGACTCTGGAAAGGGAGGGAGCAGCTATATAAACTCAAGAAATCCCTCTGAAAAGGTATGCCAGTCTGAGCACTATTCATTACTCTTGTTGGTGGAGAGTGATCTTATGCACACTCTTTCGCTCTTTTTTCCTCTTCTCCATACAAAGCTCTACTATCTTGCTGACTTAGGCATCAGATGGTTTTTCTCGGGGTTATAACCTAGGGCTCTTCTAATCCGCTTCCTACCTTGCAGAGATCTAGTCTACCGTGGCAACGTTCAGCATCAATCGGTGATCAAATGGCTCAGGCTTCAGCACGAGATCACACCTCTTTATCTGGCACTGTCTGTGGGAAATGATCAAGGAGCCAGTATGGTGGTGAGAAGTCTCAGAAGGAAGAACGCTGGTGAAAAAGGGAAGGCACCAGTGGCCATGGATAGGGAACCTACGCCATCGTATTCCTAGACTTGCCCCCACTCTAACAACCCGACCAATGTCCTACCTCAACTAAACGCAGGGGAACAACCCGTTTCTGGGGACCTAGATGCCCTCCGATCCCTCAACGCCAAACTAGATATCTTCATTGATTTAATAGGGACCCAAGTAGTGAGGGAGGAGTAGCCTCAGCGTTCCTTGGTGAGTCCCCCCCATGTAGAAGCGTCCTGGCTAACAGCCAGAGGTCGTCTTACCCTCCAAGGTGGACATCTCGTCAAGTATGGGCCAAGCGGACCCTCGCAACCCCCACCTATGGAACAAGAAGCCTCTTCCAATCAACGGGGAAGAAAACTCGGGTCTCCTCGCCAACGAACAGAGATAGACACCCCTGCCAGGGAATAATAGGGAGGAAGCTGAGGGAATACCCTATGTGCCCTGGCACTATCCCGACTCCAGTAGGAGCTTTCGCTCCGACTGCTAGATTTCGATCGGCACTTCGCTGAGCAGGAGTGCGCCCTTTGCGCCCTACAACAAAGCTCTACAAAGGAGGATGAGGAGCAATCCTCATTCTCTACTGACATATTGGAGGCATAAGTCTCACAGAAAGTCTTCACTCCGGCCTTCATGTTCTTTGACGGCCAAGGTGATCCCACCGATCACTACGATAGCTTCGACGCCATCATGACTCTGCATGGGGCATTTGATGCCGTCAAGTGTCGAGCATTCATGACCACTCTGGTCCAGAGAACTCAGGCCTAGTTATGAGCACTCACCCCTAGAAGCATCACCAACTTCGGACAGTTTGGGGGCCTATTCAAAGAAAGCTTCATTGGTAGCGGCCCTCTAAGGTCAGTAGCGGGATTGTTGGCACTCAATTAGTCCCCAAGGGAAAAGTTGTGGGCCTATATCAATCACTTTAGAGTAGAGGCCCTGCGCATCCCCTACTTGGAAGTAGCCTCTGCCATCACCACACTGACCGAAGGCACTTGCGATGAAAGCCTCCGGAGAGAACTGGTGCTTCATCCCCCCTCCTCCCTTGCCGATATGGTAACCTTAGCTCTGCGCCATGTAGAGTGCGAAGATGTCCTCAATACCTGTCAAGATTCTATGACTTCAAGGCGAGAGGGGGAGAAGAAGTGGCCATCCGAACAAGCCCCGGGGCAAGGGAAAAGGAAGACCCGAGAAGGCAATCGTAGAGCCAATGAAAGCTGACCCAAGATGTCACAATCATCGGAAGCACTGTCAGTTCCATAATGGCCATGGCCATCATACTGGTGATTGTCAATAGCTCAAGGATGAGATCGAGAGTCTCATCCACCAAGGACACCTCCCCCAGCACGTGGTCAATCGATGGGATGATCATGGGGTACTCCAAGGAGAAATTGACAATCGCCCCTGAGAGATCCATATTAATGTCATCTCGGGGGGATCAGCATCAGGAGGTGATATTGGTCGAGGGAGGAAGCGTCACACTGAGAGAGCCAATAGAGCTTCTGAGCCTCCCAAAGCTCCTCCGGCACATGACCAGTAGGTGCTGATCTTCTCTGACCGAGACTTGGAAGAGATAGGTAAAGACCTATCGAGGCTCTGGCTGATTTGAACCCCCCTCTGAGGATTCAATGGCCAGGCAACATATCCCGAGGGAGCACTAAGCTTGCCTGGTGCCGGTTGTCACTTGGTTGAATGGTGGTGTGAGATGCAGCAGACAGTGCAAAGATTGACCCAAGCTCTACAACAGGTGGCTCAAGGAGGAGCTAATCAAGGAGTGAGAGATTTACATAGAAATTTTAAAAGTATGAACCCTCCCAAGTTCGCGGGATCCACGGACCCAGATGAGGCAGAACAATAGGTAAAGAAGCTTGAGAGGATCTTCCCCGTTATGCAATGAGCGGATGAGGAAAAGGTCCTATTGGCTACTTTTCAATAGGAAAGGGATGCCTATACATGGTGGGAGTCTGTTGAAGCAACTCTGCCACACAATCAAGTGTTGTGAGAAGAGTTTGTGGAACACTTTAACAACAAGTATTTATCTGATAGGGTGCAAGAGAGGAAAGTTGTTGAATTTGGTTCCTTGAAGCAAAGGAGTTTGATGGTGGCCTAGTATGAAGCCCAATTCCCTAGGTTATCTCGCTATGCACCACACCTTGTGGGTACCGAGAAAATGAAGGCAAAGAGATTCCTGAATGGTTTAAGGCCCCAGTATATTACTTAACTCGCACCGATGGATATCCAAGTATATGTCGATATGGTGAAGAGAGCCCAGCTCCTGGAAGATGAAACAGATATGTCCGATCGTATTCGAGGAAGAGATGCCAAGAAGGAGCAAGTTACTAGTCCTGGTAACTTCAAGCCCTCCTTCGGGAAGAAGAGGCCCAATTTTGATGGGCGTAACTTCCATAAGGACAAGAAACCAAGAGCATATGACAAACAAATTGTCTCTATTACTCCCTCATCAAGAGAACTATGCAAGCATTGTGAAAAGTCCAGACACAAGGTGGAAGAATGTTGGAGAAGACTTGGTGCATGTCTTTGTTGTGGGAGTCAGGATCATAGAATCCCTAGTTGTCCACGTCTTAACGAGCAAGCTCCGCTAGAAAAACTTCCAGTTGCTATCAAAAAGTAAGGAAGACGTCAAGCCCTTATGAATGCAGAACATATCGAAGAAGGAGACGTTATGGAAGGTACTCTTTTTGTTTGCTCAAAGCCTGCCTCTATTTTGTTTTACACTGAAGCTATGCATTCATTTATATCTAAGAGCTTTGCTGATACTCTACCTATGAGGCCTGTCCTGTTAGAATCTAAACTTACTATTACTACTCCTGTTGGAGTGGGAATGGAAATTAAATACTTCTACCCAGCTAGTGAAGTTCTAGTCAGTAGTTGCAAACTACCTGCTAACTTAGTCTGCATAAAGATGGAAGGCTATGATGTTATTTTGGGAGCTGACTAATTATCTTGACATGGCAGTAGTGTTAGTTGCTAGTTGGGTACGGTGACCTTTAGTGGGTACCCCAAACTCTTATTTTTTGGTGTTTGGCATTCTAAACACCTTGCCCTTATTTCAGCCCTTAAAGCTGATAAGTTATTGAAGAAGGGTTGTATGACATTCTTTGATTCTATTATTGTGGCCGAGCATAAGGAACCTAATATGGGGGACAATCCTATTGTTTGAGATTATTCTGATATATTCGCAGATGAGTTGTCTGGTATTCCTCTGGAGAGAGAAGTTATCTTCTCTATTGACTTGATTCTAGGAGCTGCACCTGTTTCTAAGGTTCCTTATCGAATGTCCCATATTGAAATAAAGGAGTTGAAGGAATAACTGATAGAGTTATTAGATAAAGAATTTATCCGACCAAGTACTTCACCATGGGAGCTTCTGTTCTATTTGTCAAGAAGAATGACAGATCAATGAGGTTGTGTATTGATTATCGACAATTAAACCAGCTTACAATCAAGAACAAATATCCATTACCGAGAATTGATGAATTATTTGATCATCTTTTTGGAGCTCAATATTTTTCAAAAATTGACTTTAGATCTGGTTATTATCAATTGAAGATCAAGGAAGAGGATATTCACAAAATTACATTTAGGAGCAGATATGGACACTATGAGTTCACTATTACGTCTTTCGGCCTAACCAATGCACCTGACGCATTTATGTAGTTAATGAATAGTGTATTTAGGTCATGCCTTGATCAATTTGTGGTGATCTTTATTGACGACATTTTGATCTACTCAATGTCCAAAATGGAGCATGAAGAATATCTCAAGAAAGTCCTGTAATTATTAAGAGATCACAAATTATATATATGCTGAGCTTAGTGAGTATGATTTTTGGCTAGAAGAAGTTTCTTTTTTAGGTCAGTGCTTATCTTCTACATGGTTGTCTCGAACCTGGTGCTGGGCCTGGGTAACAACAACAAGCTGCCGCCGTTCATCGCGGCTTGCGCGACGCAAGTCGTGTTTGGCCTGGTGGGCATTGCCATACTCGGCGGAAAATACGGCTGGTGGTGGCAGTTGCTGGCGCTTGCTCGTGGCCGCACGAAACGGAACGAAACCGACGTGGAGAAGACTTCGGAGGGCGGAGAAGTCAGCGGATGAGGCGATCGTATTCGGCGTGATGTCCGATCCAGAGCCAGCTGACTTGGTTGCCTTCAACTTCGGCCAAGGCGCGGTAATGTGCGCCAACACGAATCGACCACACGTTTCCCTGCAGTTGCTTGAACCGCAGCGAAGAATGGTGTGGGTCGGCAACCCAAAGCTCGTAGTTTTTCCTTGCGAGTTCCTGCACTTCGGCTGGCAGGGCGTTTAGCAAACGCCAAAAACGGGCCGTGCAAGCCGAGTTCACGGAAAGCGCTTCAGCGTTCCTGCCGCGCGCTCTTTTTTAGCCTCGTCGAGGAGGAAGTCGAGCTTCCCTGCCTGCGTATCATGGCGGATTTGCTTGTCCCATTGTTCCTCGAGAAACTCTTGGTACCAGTGGTTGAAGCGCGCCAAATCCTCCTTCGGCAATGTCCGGATGGCAGCTTCGATTTCCGTGACGCTCATGTGGCTAGAGTAAACGCTTTAGCTCTCGCAGGCAACTTCACACGCTTGCCCCGCTCCACTTCAGTTTTTGGCGCAGGACGCGGTAGAAATCGGTGTGGGGCAGGTAGGCGAGCTGCACCTTGGCCCTGGCGGGCTTGATCTCGAGCCACTCGTGCGGGTGCAGGCGGCCACCGTCGCGGCCATCGAACTGCACGCCGGGCGCGGGGACGCCGGCTTGTTTGACGACGCGCACGCGGATGGGCTGGTCGATGCCGACAACGAGCGCGCGGTTGGTCAGCGTATGCGGGCAGATGGGTGTAAGCACGATGGCATCGGCGGTGGGGCTCACGATGGGGCCGTTGGCCGCGAGATTGTAGGCGGTCGACCCCGTCGGAGTGGAGATGATCAAGCCGTCGCAGACGTATTCGGTGACGAGCGCATCGCCGACCTCGACGCGGATGCGCGCGAGCCGCGAGGCGGCCATTCGTGTAATCACGATGTCGTTGAGATTGCAGGGTACGACGTGCTTGCGGCCGCTGGAACGATGGCTGACGGCCTCCAGCACAAGGCGCGGACTTAGCAGGAGATCACGGCTGGCGAGGTAGGGCAGCACTTTCTCCACTTCGGTGGCGGCGACGGCGGTGAGGAAGCCGAGGCTGCCGATGTTCACGCCGAGGATCGGCGTCTGCGAGGGATAGACCGTGTTGACCACGTCGAGCAGCGAGCCGTCGCCGCCCGCGATGAGGAGCACGTCGGAGCGTTTCGCAAGCGCGATTTCCGTCAGGCCCGGGCGCTTGATCAGGCGCCCCGTGCGCTTTTCAAAAAGCAGCTTCAGGGTGGGATGGCTCTCCGCGAACTCGGCCACCTGGTAGATCACCTCCTTCGCGCCCGGCTTGGAGCCGTTCACGATCACGCCCACCGTCACATTTTTTGCAGCAGCCATAGAAATTCCTCGTTGCCGTCGCGGCCGGCGATGGGCGAGGGGATCACGCCCTTTGACTCGACCGGAAAATCCGCGGACCACGCGATCAGGTTGCGCACGACCCGCTCGCGCACCGACGTGTCGCGGACGATGCCGCCCTTGCCGACCTCCTCGCGTCCCGCCTCGAACTGCGGCTTGATCAGCGCGCATACCCGGCCGCCCGAGCCAAGCAGGTCGAACGCCGATGGCAAGATCAGCCGCAGTGAAATGAAGGAGACATCCGCGACGGCGAGTTCGAACGCGCCGGGGAAATGCTCCTTCGCATACGCGGCGAGATCGCGCGCATTGACGCCTTCATGCACGTGTACGCGCTTGTCGTTTCGCAGACGCCAGTGGAGCTGCCCATGCCCGACATCGACCGCGACGACCTCGCGCGCGCCGTGCTGGAGCAGGCAGTCGGTGAAGCCACCCGTGGAGGCGCCGAGATCGAGGCAGCGCAGCCCGGTGACATCGAGCGGGAATCCCTTGAGCGCGCCCTCGAGCTTGAACCCGCCGCGGCCGACGTAACGGTCCGCTCCGCGTACCTCTATGGTAGCGGACGCGGCACAGGGCTTGCTTGCCTTATCCCACTCCAACTAACTTAGAGACTCATGACACTCTAAGTCTTCTCTCGGGTCTTCAATCATCACTCTCGGACCCATCATCGAAATACTCAGAATCCGATCCACTAGAGTTTCCTAGAAAGATTGAAAAAGTAGGGTAATGAGCACATTTACCCAGTAGGTATCTTCGTATCAACATGAAGGCATAATTTAAGTAATTAACAATTTATCTTAGAAATAAAAGAAATGCCGTAAAACATATGATATAAAGCTAAAGCAACAATGCAACTATCACAACATAAAAGATATGAGTATCCATGTAGAATGAGAGCATGATCGAGAAGGAATATAACATGAATGTAACTTGGCCTTTTATGAACGAGAATGTACTAGAAAGTCATGTAGCAAGAATGTACTAGCAAGCATGTAAATTCACAAGATAGCCTCGTGATTTTCACCCATTTATAAAAAAGTACTTCTAGCGTAATGCGATGCCAGTGTTCATCATACCCCATAGTTTATAGTATGTTTCCAACTATCTACTGAGGGGGCTAGCGTCGAGCCCTTGGATACTGTTTGTGTCCGCTCTTGCATCTTCAAGTTATAAATCAAGCTACTTCTATGAGATATAACAATAAAGTATCGGCCAATAATGTACAATTCAAACAATAGTTCATGACAACAATTTCAAGGTAAGAACGTACCAAATATGAAACATGAGAATTCAATGAATGAGTTAAGGACAAGGTCATGCTACGGGAAGAATCCATCAGCATAATAGTACATTCATTATCTTTCATAATTCATTAGTTATCTATTTGAAAAAGGTTTTGGGTTCTCTATGATCAAGGACCATCTAGGAACCTAGGGAATCAACCATTGGGTCAGACCCCAGGTTAAGGACACTTGAGATAGGGACGGTCATGCCCGGGCCATTTCTTGAGAATGCGGTCATATCTGGACAGCTACTATGAATTTGCGGTCAAGTATGGACCGTTTCTTGACAGAGTTGATGCCAGAGAGAAGGGTCGATGTAGTGGAACATTTGGAAGAATGCTGTCATGGTAAGGCTGCTAATGGATAGTAGCGGCCTCTGGATGGCCGCAACTATCCAGGGCTCAGAAAAATACCGATCATATGAGTTCTTTCTAGATAATTGGGCTTTGAGGGTACAACCAGCTCGACATCCTAGTGGGAATCCTAGGCTCGAGGAGACTTACAGAGGCCTTGAAACATGTTCCCCTAGTCCGATAGAAGGAATATCCGATGGAGAGGTTCACAAGTCTAAAAAAATGTGCCTATAATGTGTAAGTGTAACTAATGACATCATTCCAGAATACGTGCCATGTACTTAAGAAAGACTCAAAGATGAGATGGGATTGTGTAGAAAACATCGATCAAACCATCCATGAAATAAGTGCATAAAGCATATGGAATATAATGTTAATGCAAGACTATATGGTTTTGGCATGAAATTAACATAGGATTAAAATAAGTGTATAAAACATGTAAGTCGTGAAACCTAGCATAATGGATGAACAATATAACCATTAACATGAATCCAGGGTCTTAACTAGGAATAAGATCTAATTACTTGGGCTTAACATATAATTAATATGACTAATCTACAATCTATTTGGAGTTAACAAAGTGCAGAAAATAGAAACCAAATAGTGGTCAGAAGAGGGCCGCATACTGATGTTAGCGGTCAGTCACAAGGCCGTTATCTAATGATAGTGGTCTCTTGGAGACCGTTTCTTTTCTGCTGTGAACAGTGACAAAAATCAAGGTATGGGACTAATCTAGGGTAATATATGCATGGAAAATATGATAGATAGAAGAATAAAACATGCCATAACAAAGTTAAATCATGGAGATGCATGAGTTGCATGTATTAAGCTACAATTATCATATTTTTGGTTAAGGGTGCAGGGATGTGAGGCTATGAAGACTATGCATGCGTAATCATAGGAAAACATGAAATTCTCTAAGTAAAAAGCATGAAATCTAGCAAGACCAGAGGGATTTTAATACTAACTTGATGTTTAAGCCGTTCATGAGATAATCTACCTCCATAATAGGCTCTTGACTTTAAATTTTGGACTGGGAGAATGACCTAGTTCGTGCACGTCCTGTGCCAAACCAGCAACTTCTCATCCCTCGTTCTCCCCAACCTCTTGACCTAATTCCTTGAGATTTGGTGGGAAGTAAGAAGACATAAAGGGAAATAAATAACCCTAGACATGAGATCAAAATAATTATGCATGAGATACACTTAAGTGAAGCAAGTGAAATCATCAATAAGTTTATAAGAAATCAGTCATAGGCAAAAGAGGGGAAGGCCCCTAAACATCAAAATGCACTAAATCAAAAGGATTTACTGATATAATCTCACGCGGTGAGAAGGGAGAGCTATGTGCTTAGCTAGCTTGCAGCCCTCACACTGAAAGAGGTGAAAAGATAGACAAGGCCCTAAGACTCCAGACTGAAGTAAAGATCGAAGACTGACTTTGGACGAATGACCCAAACAGTGATGCCATAAATCAACAATAGATGAAGAACACCCATGAGACAGAGATGCAATGAGAGCCATCGGAGGAAGATGTAGAGTGTCCAAGTAGTATGATCCTCTCACCCTATACCTATTCCAATCTTCTAGTCGATACGCGGATCCTACACAACACAAGAAAGATCAGTAAATGAGATGGTGCAGTCAGAATCATCAAGTTGACTAACTAATAGAAATTAGATTCATTGAAAGTTTCAGGACATGAAGCACATAAGAAAGAGAAAGATGGCCAGAGGGCTCAGAGTATGGTGTAATGAACCCATCCTAAGAAACAGAGAGAGGAGTACTATTAGCAATGTGAATCTTTAAGTTGGGAGAAAGAGGGCAACAATTAATAAGAAGAGAACCATTAGGGGTCATGTGGTGAGAAGCCCCAGAGTCCAGAATCCAATTAGGAGCATTACTAGGAGTGGTAAACATAACAGAAGGTTCAAAGATAAAACTAGCATTCTGAAGAGGTGAGGTTGAGTGACAAGCTGACTCAAGTCGTGAGGAGTTCCAGGGGGGGAAGCAGATGTCAATGTAGAGGGTGCAGATTCTGTAACAGTAATAGTAGAGCGAACCGGCTACTCTCGTCAGCACTAAAGTCTCTTGCAAGTGTCATAGTGTGGCCACAAATACAACAATAGCGGCTGTAGAGAGGTGCTATCATACCACCAGGGCCACCGAAACGTGGGGGTTTCAGGGCACGAGGAGGAAGATTTGATGATGTGTCCAAAAGAGGAGGATGCCTTAAGGCCACCAGAGAACGGAAGCATGAGGGAGGCGAGGTAGCCGCAATAGCAGTCTCAGTGGAGACAAAAGACAATCCTAGAGTATGAAGGTGAGTTTCCTTGGCAATAAGCTCAACATCATCTAGAGTCGGTAGAGGAGAACGATGTAGAAGCTATCCGCAAAGAGCTTCGAACTCAAGATGGAGACAAATCAAGAAGTGATACAAGTACTGACGATGTTGTCCCTGAAGACTGCAAGGCCATGTGGAGATGTGTCCAGAAGCATGCATAGCATCTAACTCAGACCATATACGTTGAAGCAGAGTAAAGAACTCTTGGATTAAGAGTTTCCCTTAACGAAAACTATCAAGATCGCTACGAAGTTGATACTCATGAGCACCACTAGATTGAACATTGCACTTGACGAGATACAACCATTGTGCATGAGAGGTGGTAATCTCAACAAGTCCAAAGAAATGCAAGGATTAACTGAATGAAATATATAACCCATGGCTAGTTCGCCGGCATCCTTCCAAGCCTGTAGAGGGAGTGAAGAAGCAGCAAGAGACATAGCAATAGCACCATCGACTGTAGTAGGAACAACCAATTTATCGGGGATGTTGGTCATCGGTTGAATATATCCATCGACGTAACCCCAAAGTTTAGTAGTCCAAAGATTTGAACGAATTGTAGCCACCCAAACAACATAGTTATAGCACCAGTTGACATAGGTCACGAGGACGGAGAGAATGGATGACCACATGGACAGATGCTCCCAAGAAGAAGAGGGCAGGAGGCTAGGAAGAGAGGGCACTAGGATGTGGGAAGGCGTGGCGTTGATAGGGAAGATGGGATGACACAGTAGATAGACACGAGACACGGTGTAGAATGACACGGTGGCGGCGATGAGGCTCTGTGTAAATGAGGGCAGATAGACAGAACGACATGACATTGCTCTCTAGCAGTCGAAGAGAATAGTACATCGGCATCGATGAGCCTCTACCATACGACATGGCGACATCAGACGAGGCTCAAAAAAGAACGACATGGCGGTGTCGGATAGGGCTCCCATGCAGGCCACAAAGAGGGGGGTGAAGAGTCTGATAGTGTGTGGGGGGCTTTCAGTAGCTGCCCGTGGTTTGCTCCTGGCCACGTCAACAGAGATGAGGCAGGGTTTGACAGAGGTAGTGAAGGGGAGGACTTCCCGCTCCCGTACAGAGGAAGAGACGGAAGGGGCTACCTTCCAGTGGCAAAGGAAAATAGCAAGGGAAGAGACGGAAGGGGGTACCTTTCGATGGCGGCCACAGATGGGAGGGCGAAGGAGCGATGGCGGCAGCCAAGGCGATTAGGTCTCTAATACAGTGATAAAGGCTCAACCTCGAACCCAAAATCTAGGTATTAAGTTGAGAGAATCCTCAACAGATAAGGAAGGAGGTGCCCTCAAATTATCTAATGTGAGATTAAACCTTAACACCCTCATTGGCGCTAAACCAAAATGATTTCAATATGAATGGTGCAATTGAACATGTCGCACTCGAATGGTTATGATAAGAGTGGTATGATTGAACGTGCTGAATCTGAATGGTTATGGTATGATTGACACGTACGGTCGAACGGGTGGGGTGGAGTACATGCTTTTAGTGGCTACCCAAGGTCCACTGCTGGCCGCGTCAATGGAGATGAGGCAAGGTTCGATGGAGGCAGTGATCAGGGGAGGACTTCCCGCTAGCGTATATAGGAAGAGACGGAAGGGGCTGCGTTCCGATGGCAACTACGTGTGGGTGGACGGAGGAACGATGGAGGCGGCCAAGGCAATTAGTCTCCAATACGATGACAGATTTGAAAACAAGGGAGAACATGCTGCCTCCATTGTATTGCTCATCATATATACACAGATACAACAGTCCAAATTAAATCGGGCAAGACCAACCGGCCGAGTCATACGTACATACCCTACATAGAGAGAGCAGAATGTAGAAGGTATGCTGCACATTAACACCAGGCAAAGTTTTGAGCATGCTAATTAATTCAGCCATTAATTTGTTGGCAGAAGGGATTTGACTTTCATACATATTCCATGCACCATTCAATTATATATTGATGTTTCCTAATCTGATTTTAGTTACGTCCCAAGCAAATGGCCGATCATACGGCTGGAGCATTATTTGTCCTTCCAGATGCCCGTTGACAACCCATCACCGATTGGTCATCCAAGAAAGACTATCAATTACCGGAGGATGAATTAAGAGGCCTCATGGCTGCCCATGACCAGCCAGAATGCATGCTGCTTGTCTTGGTATTTTCTTCAGGAGACAATATTGAGGAGGGATAGAGAGTTTTCATGCATGCCTGACTACTTGGGAGTCGGGTCTAAATAGTTTCTAGTTGCGTGAGGAGCTTACTCTGCTCTGCTTGTTTCATCGTGGGCGCCAAGCTCATGCATGGCCAGTTTAAAGGCGGTCTTCCTATATAACCCAAGAAGTACTTGGTGGCTGACAAAGCTTTTCCCACCCGACTGAAACTGATCCTTGGCTACCTAGTTTTCTTCTGCTAACCACATAAACTACTGTCTGGTGACTTTACCAATCGTAAGGACCACAAATTAACATCCTCACCGACATGAAACAAATCGAAATAGCTTGCAATATTATTATTAGGTAATTAAGCCCGGATGTTTTGTCTGCTTTCTGAACAGAGTTTTGAATGAGATAGGAATACAGCTTTTTTTGCATTGGAAGTAAGAATAATGGAAGTGGAGATAAAAGCTTATGTTTGCACTGAAGGAAGTAAGATTAATGATTTATCCTTAGTTAATGTCCTTTAGTTTTGCCCTCAAAAAAGTTCTAAAATCCAAAATGAGATTTCAGAAGAATCGAACATGGGATCAGATCGATTATCATCCAAACGGAACAAGAAGATTACCCCAAGGCAGACAGTTGAGATGCATACACTTCGCAGTTGGCACTTCCCAAGTGAAATAGGTAGGGGTTATATTATATATGACTCTGCATGCGCACTTGTCAATATCTAGCCGTCTTTAATTTATTCGCACACACATATCAAAAAGTCCATCTGACATCTACATATATGGTGGTTCACGCACCAACAAATGACACGGGTGGACCATGCGATCATACTTCCCACTCCCTCATTAACATCTGCCATTCTTCTTCCCAATTGGCAGCAGTCCGTGGGTGCACTACCCACCCACATCTGCATCATCAATAGGTTACCAGAGGAGTCCTTGAAACGCGAGAGAGAGGGAGAGAGAGAGAGAGAGATGAACCCTGGACCTAAAGGTGATTTGATGGGTTACGGGAGATGAGCATCTTATCATCTTTGAATGGGTCGAATGGTGGTTGGCTGTCCAACAGAAGGTGTCACTGTACATGACTTCTTGTAGGTTCTAACATCATGACCGGTTAATTTCTGCTAGCAGCCACTGTCCGAAACTCCGAATTAATTTGAGTACCACTGTTCCTACTCAGTGTTAACGTGGAGCAATTCTGAAGCAGGAATAAACGTAACGCGTTCATGAAACATTTTTTGAGAACAAGGATGAAAGAATAACATTTTTTGAGAACAAGCATTATACATAGCCTGGATTTGAGGAATTATAAGAAATGCAAGAATAACATTTCTGACTTATGGCAAAAGAGGGGAGAAAGGCTAGCTATGTGGTCCAAAGGAAACTTGGTGTCTCTTCTAACCAGTTTCCTCTCTTATCTGATACAAAATGATACCATCCCTTAATGAGATAATTGGGCCGAAGTTCTTGGTGGGTGGCTCGGCCATAAGGGGAGGGCTTGGCTTTCTACCCGATATAAGAGGCTCCAAATTGAGGAGAAGGTTGGGCTCATCGGGATTCATAGTGTGTCATCATCAAAATCAGAGATCCAACAATCTCCCTCTTTTTGATGATGTCAACTAAGTCATTATAACAGTTTGCAGGTCAATGAAAATTTCACTCACATCCAACCATAGAATGAACAACCATTTTCATTCATTAATGAACAGATAGAACAGTGTTCAAACAGCACAAAGATAGAAAGAAAGAAGTGTATGCGACACAGAGTGCCTACATAGAGTGCTATGCATGACTTGGACTCTCATAAATGCTATGCAGTGACTGCTTTTCTGCAAAGGACTTGACTCTCTCATCTTTCTACTTGACTCTCTCATCTTTCTGGTAAAGCAACTACAGATCATCTATCTGAGTGGAGGCTTCCTTGGTTGAAGGGCTACAGGAAATGATTACAGAATTCTGAAGTATTGCTCGTAACATGTCAACATTTTGATGTATTCTCTGAGTTACTAATCCAAGGTTGTGGTCTGTTGATGAATGTCGCTCAAGAATAGCATAGTGAAAGAGTTCCATTTTTGCACTTAACATGGTAGTGGAGGTGTGGATCATATCATCAACATGAGTAAGCTGGGCATCATACTGAGATGCATGGACTAGGACAACAGAAGAGGTTGTAGGATTTGCAACCGGATACCAGCCATCTTCTTGATCTTCGGGAGAGGGCTGAGGGTAATGATCCTTGAATATATTGACCATGTATTTGATATCCTCAGTAATCATCTTCAGTTTCTCTGTGATCTGTGCATACTACCTTGTCAGTCTATCATGTTGAGACTTGGTTTCTCTGAAGTATTGTGTAGCAGTGGTCCATTTGTCATCATGGCTGTTTAGCCTGTCACTTAGTCTCCCAATATGATTTCCAGCTATGGTGAGTACACCCTGAATGTCTTGTACCAGTCTGTGAAATTTTGTGTCAGACATCATTTTATCTGTCTGGAGTGCAGCAAGTCTGTTGTTGATCTCCATTTTCATCTGAATCATTTGTTGCTTCATATTATTTGACATTTCTTTCATGGCAGAGTGAACTAACCCAAATTAAGTTGACATATACCTATATAGAGTAGCTGACTCTGGCGCAGGGGAGATAGATGCTTGAGATGTCTGAGGTTGGGCTGCTACCTCGTGAGGCTCATGAAAAGTATCATGTTCTTGCCGTTTAGGAATGTAGTGAGGTGAAACAGATGGAGTGTGTGCCCTTAGTTTTAGTGTACCTTGAGCAGGTTCTGGTTGAATTCCGGCTTCTATTTGATGTGCAGGTGTTGCAGAAGCGTCTTATATTTGTTCATCTTGTCGTCCTAGTTGCTATTCTTGCTGTTGTATTTGCTGTTGCTTAGGTTGCTGCTCAAACTCCGGTACTTGCTCTTGAGATTCAGTCACATGTTGTGCTTGGCAGCCAGGAAATTGTCTTTCAACTCTCCCATCGACTACCTTGAATTTCATATTTCAACTCTCCCATCGACTACCTTGAATTTCATATATTTGCTGACAAAGTCCATTGTATAAACATTAGCCATTGGAATTTCTCTGAATTTCTCAATCTCTTGTGGGATTTTCTTCCTTGTGAAAATGGTACTAAGTTGAGCTGCATAGGGTAGATGCCTATGAGCATCCTTGCAGCGCCCTATTATCTGAATCATCAAATTTGGCAAGCAAACTTTGATGATCTTGAACAAACAGTAAAAGAGAAATTGTTGAGTTTCTGTCAAGCGACTCTGACCACCAACTTGAGGAGTAATTATTGTTGTAAAAATGTGATGCAACAATCTCTTTAATGGTGAAAATCTGTTTGTGTTGAAGCTTGTCAGGTAAGTTTGTTTGACATCATGAGGATTACTTGGCAACTCTGTCATTATAGAATAAGCTTCGTATTCATCATAGTCAAAACCAATTTCTTCAACTCCATCCTCTAGGATTCTTAGTGCTTTGTGCAACAGGTGCTTTGTTATTTCAATTTCAACCCCCTTAACATATGTCCATAGCTTGGGTTTACTGGGATCATACTTCAAATTATCATAGAATTGGGTGACCATCTTTAGGTAATACATCTTGTGTTTACTAACAAACTTCTTCCAACCTTGAAATTCCATTATCTCTATCAACTCAGGAAATTTCTCAACCAGCTCATGGTCATGAGTATCAATGTATCTCGGAAAGAGAATTTTCACTGAATCACCTAATTCTTCACCTGCATGGCCTCGCTCTTGTCTTACAGAGCCCAAACGACATCCTTTTAAAAGTAAACGTGACATAATGACACATGAATGTAGTCTTTTCCTGGTCATCCGGGTAAATAGCAACCTGAGTATACCCAGAATAACCATCCAAGAAGCAGAAGTACTTTTTCCCAGCCAATCTCTCCAAGATTTGATCTACAAATGAGAGAGGGAAATGATCTTTCTTTGTCATGGAGTTTAATTTTCTATAATCAATACATACTCTCCACCCCGTTTGCAGTCTCATTGGCACCTCTTCTCCTTTGTCATTTTGAATCACGGCCAGCCCTGATTTCTTTGGAACAACTTGTGTGGGGCTGATCCATTTGCTGTCTGATATGGGATATATAATCCCGGCATCCAGCCACTTGACTACTTCCTTCTTAACCCCCTCCTTCATATTAGGATTTAATCTGCATTGTATCTCTCTGCTTGACTTGGCATTGTCCTCTAAATAGATGTAATGCATATAAAAATTTGGACTAATTCCTTTTAGATCTTCCACCGACCAGCCTATTGCCCCTCTATGCTCCTTAAGGACATAGAAAAGTTGAGATTCTTGAACAACAATAAGATTGGAGGCAATAATGACAGGTAGAGTATAGTCAGAGCCCAGATAAGCATATTTCAAAGAGTCTGGGAGAGGCTTGAGTTCCAGAGCAAGAGGGTGTTCTAAAGATGGAAGAGTAGGTTCAGATTGTAAAGTGAGAAGTGGCTCTACCCTAGAGTAGGGTGCAGAAGAGAGAGGAGAATCTTGAAGCATGCTACCCTCTTCTAAGGTGTTCTTAACATCATCCAGATTTTCATCAATCAAATCCTCAAAAATATCAACAACATTGCATTGCTCTTCTTGTTCCGGATATTGGGATGCTTTAAAAATATTTAAAGAAACTTTCTCTCCTCCAAAGGATATATTCATCATTCCCGTGGCGCAGTTTATGTTGGCCTTAGTTGTAGCTAGAAAAGCATGTCCCAAAATAATCGATGTATACTTGAGTTCCTGGGACGAGGCTATATCTAGAATTAAGAAATCTAGGAGAAAATAACATTCATGAACATTAACAATCACATCCTCTAGCAAAACCCCTTGGAGCTTTCACTGATCAATCCGCTAATTGAGGGATTATTGATGTCGGCTTTAACTCTCCCAGATCAAACTACTCATAAATAAAGGTGGGCAAGAGATTCACACTAGCTCCTAAGTCCGGTAATGCCCTATTAAAAGTGACTCCACCTATATTGCATGAAATCAATGGAGCTTTGGGATCCTTCAATTTCTTTGGTAAATGATTCATCAACACAGTATTTACATCCTCGGACAAGCAGATGTTTTGAGTTAATACCTTTGGTTCCCTCTTCGGTGTGCATAGCTCCTTGAGAAATTTTACATAAGTCGGTACGTGCTTGATTGCATCCAAAAGTGGAATGTTAATATTTACTTGTTTAAATAATTGCAATAATTCTTCTTGTTGAACCGACTGCTTTTTGCTAGCTTTAGATTTTAGTGCACCTGGGAAGGGGACCTTTGGCACATATTCTTAGGGTTTCTCTTCAATCTTATCCTTTCCTTTATCAAGGTCCTTCATTTGCCCCTCACCTTCTAGCTCCTTCTTTTCTTTAACAATCATGAGCTCCTCTTCCTCATCACTCTCTTCTTGGGCCTCTTGGGCCGAGCTACTATCAACTCTCCTACCCTTATAAGGATCGTTTAGAATCTTCCCGCTCCTGAGAGTAGAGATAGCTTAGCTTTCTCAAATTCGGGACCTACAGGAGGGCGTGGTTGGTTAGGTTGAGGAAGAAGAGGAGCTCTTTGGAGAAAGACTGGAGGTTGATTTTTGGGGTTAGCCATTGGTTGGCTAGGAAGCTGACCTACTTCTCTCCTCATACTATTTACAGCTAATTGCCCTATTTGACCTTCCAACTTAGAAATGGATTGATTTTGAGAAAGAATAAGTTACTGTTGAGCAAGAATTAGTTGTTGGAGTTGATCAACTTTTTCATCGAAGTTGGGCTGAGGAGGAGGTTGATACAGAATTTGAGCTTAATTGAATTTATAAGGAAGGTATTGTTGATGTTGGCCCTGAGAAAATTAAGCTTGGTGATACAGGGCCTGAGAATGTTGAAATAGAGGTTGAGATTGGTGTTGAGCTTGTTAAAATGGAGATGAATAAGAGAAACTTTGGTGGGACTGACTTGGAACTGGAAAGGCCCCGAGCATGATGGCCCACTTGATGAGGCGTCCCGAAGCTTCGGGGTGAGAGAGGATCTTCTTCAGGGGTTCACCGATTAACACGATCATGGAGTGCCCTTGAAAATATGGTCGGAGGTGCTTGACCGAGGTTACCAATGCTAGCAAGAGTTTCTCGATTGTGAGGTACTTTCTTTCGGCCTCGTTGAGCACCTTGCTGGTGTAGTAGACCGGCCTCTCGACTCCCGCGTCGTCTCGGACTAGGACCAAGCTTACTGTGGAAGGGGTCGCCGAGACGTAAAGGTGTAACACTTCACCCGGGACCGACTTGGATAACACCAGGGGCGAGGCAAGGAATTCCTTGAGTTCTGTAAATGCCTTCTGACATTCCTCATCCCAGGCAAACGTGGCAGACGCCATTTTGGGCCCCCTCAATAATTTGAAGAAGGGCAGGCATCGTTCGACTGCCCAGGACAGGAAATGATTGAGCGCAACGATGCGCCCTGTAAGGCTCTGGATGTCCTTGATGTAGGTGGGTGGCCACATGTTCAAGATGGCCTGAACCTTGTCGGGGTTGGGCTCAATCCCGTGCTGAGTTACCAGGAAACCTAAGAATTTCTCAGACCTAACTTCGAAGGCACATTTTGCGGGGTTAAGCTTCTTGTTATACTTTAAGAGGGTGTCAAAGGTCTCGGCTAGGTCGGCAAAATGATCTTTGGCCATTGGCATTTTGACGAGCATGTCGTCGATGTAGGCCTCGATGTTTTGACCAAGTTGTCCCTCGAAGGTGTAGGTGATCAGCCTTTGATATGTTGCCCCAGTGTTCTTCAACCCGAATGGCATTCGGGTGTAGCAGTGTACACCGAAGTCAGTGATAAAGGCAGTCTTCTCAATATCCTCTGGGTCCATCTTGATCGGATGTTAGCCAGAGTAGGCATCCAGGAAACTGAGTAACTCATTACCGGAGGTTGAGTCGACAAGCCGGTCGATGCTTGGTAGTGGGTAGCATTCCTTTGGAGTGGCCTTGTTAAGGTCGGTGAAGTCCATGCACATTTGCCATTTTCTGAAGCTTTTGGCACTAGGACGACATTGGCGAGCCATGTCGGGTAAAGGACCGAATGGAAAAGGGCGGTCTTTTTCCCCTTGATGATTTGCTCTTTGATGATTGTCTGCTTCTCCGGGGCGTGTTTTCTCCTGCGTTGCTGTATAGACTACACCGTCAGATCGAGGTTAAGCTTGTGCATCACTATCTCTCTAGGGATCCCAGGAAGTTGTTCATTAGACCATGCGAAGACTTGGATGTACTTAGCAAGGAAAACTTTATACTAGTCTTGTACATCAGATGGTAGGTCGGCTCCGATCTTGACTCCTAGGGTCGGGTCACCTTTGAGGAATACCATTAGCAACTTGTCGCCAAGCTCGGATGTTGTCGGTCCTTCCTCGGTTCCCCTGATCCCTTTATTTTTCCCTTCCGACTGTGTGGCTTCAACCGAGATTATATAGCACCTTCTAGCCATTGTCTGGTTACCTCAGATTTCCCCTACGCCATTTTTGGTGGGGAACTTCATTTTTTGGTGATAGGTGGAGGGCACTGCCTTTTTTTGGCTGAGGATTCCTCGACCGAAGATGGCATTATAAGCCATCATTCTCTTAATCACGATTAAGTCCACCATAATCGTTACGATTTTGGGCAGGGTGCCGATGGTGACTGGTAGGCTCAGGGCTCCCTCGGGATTGGTTGCCTGGCCGTTGAACCCACAGAGGGGGGTTCGAATCGGGCAGAGTCTAGATGGATTTTCACATATCTTGAGGAAACATTCATATGAAAGTATATAAGGAGTGCTACCCTTGTCAACTAAGATCCTATGTACGTTACAATGGCTTATCATAGCCGATACAATGAGAGCGTCATCATGTGGGGTAGTTAACCCCTCCAGGTCTTGGTCGAAAAACACCTGGGCCTGTTATCCGCTCGCTTGCGGGGTTTTAGGGGGCTCAGAGACCCAACTCGACTGCTCGACGTGACGCTTCCTTCCTCGGTTGCTGTCTCCGCCTGATGCCACGCCGCCAGCAATGACATTAATGTGGACCCCGCGGGGGAGATTGTCAATTTCCTCGGGAGCAGCGGTGTCCTCCTTTTGCTCAGACACATACCGAGATAAGTGCCCCTAGTAGATGAGACACTCGATCTCGTCCTGGAGCTGATGACAATCACTGGTGTGGTGCCCATGACATCCCGGCTCGGGGGTATTTGAAGAAGAACCATACCCCACCACGAGGGCATAAGCAATAGTGGAGATATCCCAGTCTAAGGCATGAGAAGCAGAAGAATTCACCCCACCGTGGGGACACAGGAAGAGAGAAGAATATACCCTGGCTCAGGAACACTTGAAGAAGAGAGACACCCCTGGCTCAGGGGCAATTGAAGAAGAGACATACCCCACCCAGGGACATAGACGACACAAGAGAAGTACACCCTGCCCAAGGGGCATTTGAAGAGAAGCTACACCCTAGGTCTTGGGGGCACAAAAGCAAAGAGACATACACCCCAGCCTAGGGGGGACATATGAAGAAGGAATACATCCCAACTTAGGGGCACCTTAAGAGAAATGCTTCCTACTCCAAGGGCACTAATGAGAAAAGAAGACAAAAGAAGAGAGAAAGAAAAAAGGAGACATGAGGCAGATGTGATCTTTGCACCCGTCTCTTCATACAAAGCAAGAAAAGAAGAAAGGAAAGGAAGGCCCAGGCAGACGTGGTCTCCTACCTCCAGCCTTCGGCCACCCACTCAATAAACCCCTCATACGGTCGGTGTCATGACCATTCGTCTGAACCAAGATCATTTTGGCCAACAGGGTGTTAAATCGACAATCATTTTCGCCGACGGGGTGTTAAATCGACTATCATTTCCGCCGATGGGGCATTAAACCGATTATCATTTCTGCCAAAGGGGCGCTAAACTGTCTATCATTTTCCCCAACGGGGCGTTAAACTGACAATCATTTCCACCGATGGGGCATTAAACTAACTATCATTTCTGCTGACGGGGCGTTAAATTGACTATCATTTCCGCCGATGGGGCATTTAACAGACTATCATTCCCGCCGACGGGACGTTAAACTGACTATCATTTCCACTGATGGGGTGTTAAACCGACAATCACTTTCATCGATGGGGCATTAAATCGACTATCATTTTCGTCGATGGGATGTTGAATCGACTATCATTTCCGCCGATGGGGCGTTAAACCAACAATCATTTTCGCCGACGGGGCGTTAAACCGACTATCATTTTCGTCGATGGGGCGTTAAACCGACTATCATTTCCATCGATGGGGCGTTAAACTAACTATCATTTTCACCAACGGGGCATTAAATCGACAATCATTTCCACCAACGGGGCGTTAAACTGACAATCATTTTCACCGACGGGACGTTAAACCGACTATTATTTCCATTGACGGGGTGTAAACCGACAATCATTTTTGCCGATGGGGAGTTAAACCGGCAATCATTTTGGCCGACGGGGCGTTAAAGTGACTATCATTTCCGCTGATAGGGCGTTAAATCGACAATCATTTCCATCGACGGGGCACTAAATTGACAATCATTTCCACCGACGGGGCGTCAAATTGACTATCATTTCTGCTGATGGGGCGTTAAACCGACTACCATTTCCACTGACGGGGCATTAAATCGACTTTCATTTTTGCCAATAGGGCCTTAAACTGACTATCATTTCTACCATCGGGGCTTTAAATCGACAGATGTTTAGTCATCAGGGCTTTAAGCCGACAGATGTTCAGTCGATCGGGGCTCTAAACTGATAGATGTTCAGCCATCGGGGCTTTAAGCTGACAGATGTTCAGCCATCAGGGCTTTAAACCGACAGATGTTTAGCCATCGGGGCTTTAAGCCGATAGATGTTCAGCCATCGGGGCTTTAAACCGATAGATGTTTAGCCATCGGGGCTTTAAGCCGACAGATGTTCAGCCATTGGGGCTTTAAGCCGACAAATATTCAGCCGATCGGGGCTTAAAGCCGATGGATGTCAGATATCCAGCCAATCGGGGGGCTTAAACCTGACAGATGTCTGATGCTCAGCCGATCGGAGCTCAAGCTGGCAGATGTCAAACATTTAGCTAAGTGGGGCTCAAGCCGACAGATGCTCCACTGATCAAAGTTTAGGCCAGCAGATGTTCAGCGATCGACGCCTGAAGACTAAACAAAGTTCAAATGGCTCGATAGTCCAAGCATAGTCCCCCCGGGTCACAACGCCCCCGACGGACCTTACGTCTGCACGGGCAAAGATAACTTTATCCCTTGCGTTGGCATTAGTTCCTTGCCAACGAACAAACCCCTTTCTGGCGCAAGGCTTCGTGCCCTAGCCAACTCTCACGCAATATCACCATTATGGACCTTACGTCCGAATCGGCAGGACTTACAACGCGGGCGACGGCGGCGGCGCCAATAAGAGCGCAATACACACTCCACAGTTCGCCGTCGATGCGCTGTGCGCTGAACACATCCGTGGCGAACCCCAGGCCAAGGCGCGCCGCGAGAGCCGCCACCTGATGGACAAATGGGCGCGCGAGGATCGCGACCGATGGGACGCCGCTGTCGAGCAGGCGAGAAAAGCCGGCGAGCCGTGAACCCACTGCCTCGAAACGGCGGCTCGGCGCCCCCGCTGGCGGGGGTGCGCGTCGTCGAGCTCAGCTCCTCAGTGATGGGCCCCTACGCCGCCATGATCATGGCGCAGCTCGGCGCCTCCGTGGTGAAGGTCGAGCCGCCTGGCGGCGACACCACCCGCAGCCTCGGGCCAGCCCGCACGCCGGGGATGGCGGGCATCTTCCTGTCGCTCAACGCGGGCAAACAGAGTGTCGAGCTCGACGTGCGCTCGGCGAGCGGGAAAGCAGACATGCGCCGGCTGCTCGCCCAAGCCGATGTTTTCTTGCACAACCTGCGTCCGGCCAGCGCCGACCGCCTCGGCCTCGGCTACGCAATCGTCAGCGGCTGGAATCCCAAGATCGTCTATTGCGCCCTGACAGGCTACGGCTCAGCCGGCCGCTATGCCGGGCGACCGGCCTATGACGACATCATCCAGGCCATGTGCGGCCTGGCCGCCCTTCAGGGCCACCGCGACGGAGTCCCCAAGTACGTGACCTCCGTCGTTGCCGACAAGGTCAGCGGGCTAACCGCCGCCTATGCGGTGCTCGCCGCGCTCTTCGCCCGCGAACGCACCGGGCGCGGCGAGGCCATCGAAGTGCCGATGTTCGAAACCATGGCAGCCTTCACCCTGCTCGAACAACTGGCCGGATCGACCTTCGAGCCGCCGCTCGGGCCTCCCGTCTACGGACGAACGGTCTCCCCCTATCGCCGCCCGCACCGCACGACCGACGGTTACTTGGCCATGGCCGTCTATACCGATCGGCAGTGGCGCTCGCTCTTGGAGCGCGCCGGCCACGCCCACCTGATCGAGGACCCCCGGTTTGCGTCCCTGTCGGCGCGCACCGAGCATATCGACGAGGTCTATGGCTTCCTTGACGCCTTGCTGGGCGAAAAGCCGACCGCGGAATGGCTCGCGATCTTCGAGGAACTCGACATCCCAGCCGCGCCGGTCAAATCGACGGCCGATCTGCTTGAAGACCCCCATCTGAGCGAGGTCGGCCTGTTCGCGACCGTGGAACACCCGAGCGAAGGGGCGATCCGCACGGTACGCAATCCGGTCTTCTTCAGCAACGTGGACCTTCCGGAGCTGGCTGGGGCGCCGGACCTGGGACGTGACAACGACCAAGTCCTCGGCCGAAGCGCCGCCGAAAACAGGAGCTCTCCGTGACCCACCGACGCAAGCCCGCCCGAATGCGCAGTCTGTTGTTCAGCCCCGGCAACCTCGAGCTTTCGCGCAAGCTGGCGCGCTTCCAGGCCGACGTGAACGTCGTCTGCCTGGAAGACGCGGTGCCGCCAGAGCATAAGGTGGCCGCGCGACCCTATGCGGTGGAGACCATGCGCCTTCTGCGCGCTGGCGGCGCGGCCCCGAGCTATGTGCGGGTCAATGCTCCGGGCTCCCCGTGGATCGAGGAGGATATCGCCGCCGTGGTCAGCTCCATGGCCGATGGCATTGTGGTGCCCAAACTGGGTTCGCCGGCGGAGGTCATGCAGATCGAAGACCTGGCAGCTGGCCTGCCGATCATCTGGGGCTTCGAGTCCGGCTGGGGCGTTGAACGGGTGTCCCAATGCCTTGACGCGAGCCGCAACGTGGCCGGCCTCTATTTTGGTTCGGAGGACTTCGCGACGGACGTGGGCATCGTCCGAACGCCGGAAGGCCGTGAGATCGCCTATGCGCGCGCCAGAATCGCCCTGGCGGCCGCGAACCGTGGGCTGCCAGCGGCGGACAAGGGCTTCGGCGAGGTCATCTCCATCGTCGCCAGCGGCAATGTCTATTATGTCACGCCGGACAGCACAATGAAGGGTGAGCAGGCGGTCTATACCAAGGCGACCGATGAGATGGTCCTGACCGGTGATGTTATCCTGACGCAGAACCAGAACGTCACCACCGGCACGCGGCTGGTTTATAATCTGACGCAGAAGACCACCGCCTTCGATGCCGGCACCGGCCGCGTCAAGGCGATCATCTATCCGGATAAGAAGTAACACCCCGCCCTCATGGCTAACTAGGGGAACCTCCCCTGGGTACCACCTCTACCCAACTTAACCGTGGGAACTCCCCAATCCTTTTGTTTCTCAAATAATTAAACCCCTCTTTGATAGAGAGATAGACAAATGGAGGGATATCCCTTGTGAGTTAATTTATTCCGGAGTTTAGTCCCATTTATTTTGGTAGACAACGGGTTAAATGAGGGGATAAATTGTTCCACTAGTTTTGCTGGGTTAGTTTAAGCGGGATACATGAGGGTTATCTCTCATTCTAATCGGATTAACTTTATTACCATATCAAACTAAAAAATGGATAAAATGTGATTTATCCCTGGGATAAACAAGGGATATCCCTCTATCAAAGAGGGGTTAAAGGAAGTTGATGGAGGGGCGTAAACTTACCTCCCCAAGTTAACTGGGGGAACCCCCATCTTCCTCAATTAAACTCACCACATCCATCTTGCAATTAAACTCTAACCTGGGGAACCCCCTCCATTCTCCAAGCAATAAATAAAGGAAGGGTGAACTTACCTCCCTAGGTGAACCGTGGGAGGTGGGGGTCATGTGTGCCCTCTTAACTTGGGGAACCTCTCCCCCATTCTCTTCATCTCCCCAAGGCATTAAATGCACATATGAAGTTCCCCCGATTGAAACCCCTATAAAAGGAGGTAGAGGCTCTCATACACACACAAGGAGAAGCACTTAAGAGGGAAGACACTCAGGGAGAAAATCTCCAAGAGCTTTCAAGAACACACGAGCTTGAAGAATTGGGATAAGGCTTGGTTTGCCCATCCCCCAAGAAATTGTCTGATTTGATTTGTCTGATCTTGCAAAGTCTCGTTGAAAGGGTATGCACTCGTTGTTGCATAGATATCTCTACTTTGGGAAAACTCTTGATAATTTTATAAGAATTCTGTAAAAATACAGAAATTCGTGGAAAAATTCAGGAAAAATAATAAAAGGCAATATAGAGTTTTGTTTCTGCAGAAAATTGCAGGAAAGTCCCTGGAGGATATGAAAATTGCACAAATGCCTTGAATTTTTAGGAAATTGTGTAACTATCTAGTAAATTACAGAAAATTGCAGAAATATTTAAACAATTGCAGAAAAAATCATACATGGTCCGGACTGATGAGTGGTATAAGGGGATTTAGAGGGGGTCTACACCCAATTCTTTGGTCACTTCAAAAGTCAAGCAAAATTGCAAGGCAGAGGACGCGATCTCAAAAGCGACTCTAAGCTAATGCTTGAGTTAATAAACCACAAAGACATGGACCACACTGGTCGAGTCACAACATCTGTGAAAGGGGTAGATGAGAGGGAGTCGACACAGCAAATCACAACACACAAGTTTTAAGGTGGTTCGGCTACTATCTAGCAGGCCTGCGTCCACCCCTCACCAACTCGGTGAGGGTTCCACTTCTGGCCAAGAAGAACACACACACACACACACGCTGTCAAATAGCTTGCACGACGAGAGCGTTCCTCAACACACACACACACGGCTGCACAACAACCAAAATGCACTCCAGTCCCTGAAACATGGTACCGGAAAAATGCTGAGGAGACTCAGCAAATACACACCGAAAGACTAAGAGAAGAAGAAACGACGAAGAAAAACTTCAAACAAGAAAGCTAAAGAGTAGCTTCTGATAGAAATCAAGAAGTTGAACAAGAAGATGTAACTTTTGATCTGACACTTCAACTTGACTGGGCTAGCTCGAACTGGTCTTTGGGCTGCAAACCTCTCCTCCCTTTTCTTTCTCTCGAATTTTTTCTTCTGAAGGCTCCAACTCTCTCAAACTCTTTTCCCACTTAGGTTTTCTCTCATCTGTTGACTCTTGCACAGGCCATCATTACATCTTGAGCCAATCCTCACTCGGACACCACATCCGATCCTGATCCTTACGCCAACTCTACCCTCTTAGGGGAGCACGGCGAAACCAAATGATAGGATTCCACAATCCTCGGTCCTCACATCACTCGACTCAGACTTACAGGAAAATCCTCCCATACTGGTCACAAACCAGGGATCACCATCCAACGACAACGTCCCTCCAGGGACCTCCATTACACAGGCATCGTCCATCACACTATCTCATCAAATCCTTCATCTCACATATTCCAAATGGACGCCCGCCCATCCTCAGCTCCGCTCTCGCCACAGAGCCATAAGACAAACCTGAGCAATTTACGGCACACACCTCCAAAGATGCTCGCGGCGAACCCGTTCTGGAAGGGCTGGCCTGTGTGGCGAGACGCGACAGATGACGAGATTGGGGGTCGTGATGGCTGAGCAGGATGTGCCCCCGGCGGGTTCTAGGCATGTGTTCTTTGCGACGGAGTCCGGGTCTGAGTACGAGATCCGTGACGGCATGGTACGCCGCACCAACACCGGCCAAGCGAAACGCCGCGACGGTGACTGGCTGGTGTTGAAGGGCCTGTACCCGCCGGAGCCCGTGGTTGGGGTTCGGATGGTGATGCTGCTCGAGTCCCTTGCCGCGTTCGGGCCGGATGATTTCGGGACTATGGTGCCGGATTCGGTGACGACCAGGACGACGAGTGTTGTGACCCGTGTTTGGTCTGCCGCTCTCTCTGACGTGAAGGAGGACCCGGAATGACCACCAACCAGGAGATACCCGAGAACGGAGACGAAACGTGACCGAGCCGGTGAGCGACGCGGAAGTAGTCGTTGCATCTCGAACCATCAGCGTCATGTGGGTCGCGAACCCGACCAGACCCTGGGCTGAAATCGCCCGCGCCGCTCTCGATGCTGCTCGTGCCGTCACGAACGGAGACAAACAGTGACCGAACTGCTAGACGCCGTGGACGCCCTCACCCTCCCCACCCGCACGAAAGTACCCCAATGGGTGACCCGGGACGGGGTTGAAGTGCAGACCGTGACCGTCATCGAACACGACCCGCTCCTCAAGCAGCTCGAGGATGCAATCGCGTCGACCATCGGGGCCGGCGCTGGCAGGGCCATGGTCGAACGACGCGCACTCAACGTCCTCGACTCCGACGCCCTCTACCAGTTCTCGGTCATCGCCTCACAGGTGGGGGACTGGTGCAGGATCGTCGGCGTAAAGCCCACGAGGCACCCAACGAAGGATCTGAGGGCCTGGTACGCGGCGCGTCTCGCGACGCAGACAGAGTCAGATGACTGGTACGTGAACACCCTTCATGGGTGGGCGCGGATGATCCAGGCGAAACTGAACCCGTGGGCGTCGTGGGAGGTCACGGACCCGTGCCCGAAGTGTCACGCTTCCACATGGGAGGACGAGGTTGTTGACCTGAACGACAGGGTCGTGAAGGTGGAACGCAACCGCCCGATCCTGGTGGAGTACCCGCCTGGCGGGGATGTGCTCGCTCAGGGCCGTGCTACGTGCCGCCGTTGCGGGAACGAGTGGAAGGGTTCGTCTGCGTTGCGTGAGCTCAGGTGGGATATCGACCATGTCGGGGAACCGGTGGGTTCCGAATGACACGGTTGTAATTTCCGTGCTACTATGGTAGGTGCAAGGCCAGAAGTGTGCCTCTAGCTCCCCACCGTCCTCCGGGCCTGGTGGGGTTTTTCATTTAACTCCCGGGTCGTGCTGCTTCGGCGCAGGTAACCCGGTGACTGCCGCACCCCAGAGCGGCGAACCCTACGCGTGTGCGGGGGACAAACACACGGCTTGCCACCGTGTCATACGGCCCGTGTCCGGTTTCGACCGCGGCGGGCCACCCGGGCTCCGATTTGGTCGGGCTCGACGTCGCTTCGGCGCGTCGCACATGCGGGATCGTGACCCGCGGAGTCCACCACGAGACCGCGCAGTAGCGGTCACCCCCTCATATCTCAATATGGCAACCCGATAACCGACCCGAAAGGGCGTCACTCGTGTCTCTCATCGAGCGGCTCGCCGCACCGATCAACACAAGCACAAGCAAGTCAAAGATGGACGTGTGGGTCGCAACCCGCACCCCCACCGAACAGGAAGCAATCCTCACAGCCGCGATCAACCCCGAATGGGGACACGTCGCACTCCTCAACGAACTCCGGGAAGCCGGCGCACCCGACATCTCAGAGTCCGCGTTCCGGAAATGGCGACAGAACCAGGGACGCGCATGAACCTCGTGGACCGGTTGAGCATCAACCCGAAGGTCCGCAACCGCATCCTCATCCTCGACGTCGAACGAGTCTCCGGCATCACCCAGCAACAGTGGTGGGACCGTGGTGACCTGAAGAACCGGTACATTCACCACGAATCAGTGATCCGGGAACCCCGCACAACCATCCTGTGCGCGAAGTGGTACGACGAGCTCGACGTGATCCGCCTAGCCGAATGGGACAAAGGCGGACGTGGCACGTTCCTGAAGCGGGTACACGCCCTCATGTCCAGCGCGGACATCATCGTGGGTCACAACATCCTCAACGCGGACATCAATTCTGCAACACTATTTCATCATATGATTGCAAGCCAAGTGATGGTGTGTTTGGGAGATGAAACTCCACCCGACTATCAACCTCAACCCAGATATCATTAGTGGGCTATAAAGAAGAAGATGAAGGCAGCGAGGACAAAGATTCCACCAACTCCTTTCTAGGCTGCTTAACGAACTCAGTATTTACTGGGGCTAGGACTTTGACCTCAACCTCTATTAAAGGGCCAAAATCTTGAACTTCTGGGCCCACATCTGTAGAAGTGAATTCTACATGCTGCTCTAGCTGGGTTACCTTCTCCAACTCGGTACTAGCTATGAGCATCAGAATAGTTGTTTCACCAACTGTCTCTTCTTCAAAATCTCCACCCTTAGAGAAAAATTTGTCATGTTGCCCTGTCTAGGCCGCCTGCACAGCTCAACCCCGGCCTCAATTGCCAACATGAAAGTGTCGCCGGTTGCTTCTTAGAGTTCTGCACCTGTCAAAGCCTCAACAGAAGCAGCATCAATGAATTTCGACCTGGCTTCCATGGATTGAAGCTGAAACTGTTTCGTAGAGGGTTGACCAAAGCCCAGCGATGAGATTGACCCACCGGGGAATTTTAAAGCAATCGACCTTAACACAGTGGCCGTGACCATAGCAGGGATAAAAGCTGTGGCCCTAGATTGAAAGTGAGAGAAGCCAAACACGGTGCCCATCACTGGCAGCGTCAACCCCACCGAGACTGTAGTCCTCTGTAAAAAGATCAAGCACGAAAGAGGTGGAAATAAAAACATGTCAAAGCTCCTACTACAAATGATGGCAGATGTGAAGGAAGTCATGCACAAAAGAAAACCCCACCTTAGATGGAACGAATCCCAACTCACTAGCCCCTGAGACCTTCAAGGCTGGCTGCGCTAAGCTTGAAGTAATCCATCCTTCCTCTGTAAGGTAGCTAGGCACACTCGAAGGCTCTAATGTTAGCCGCGGTGGGCTGAATGCAAGGAGGTCACTCTAGTAAGAAAGAGATGGAGTGTTGGTGCTCGACATAACCCTTACTCATCTTCGTCACTTGAGGGTTCATAGTCGACGGGCTCTTCAGAGGGAGGACTCTCAGACAACTCAGCAGCTATAGCTCCAGGACCCTCCGAGCATGCTGAGACATCCTGATCACTTCTGGAGAAGCCTTCTTGACAACCAAGGCGGCCAACCTCTCTGATGATCACCAGGTGTGCAACACACCTCGAGCTGAGGGCTCAAGAGAAGGAGCTACAATAGGCTCCGAAGAAATGACATCTGACCAATAAAAGGCAGGGTCGATAAAAGAAGATGAATGAACATCTACCCATAAAAGCCTTGTGATCTACGATAGTACCTTCATGGCTGGGTGTTGGTGAAGGAAGATCACTCTCGGCCAGGATTATGGGTACTTCAGTACCTCCAACCCCATCGGGGCCACTGGTAGTTGCAACTTCTTCCATGGTCGGAGCAGAAGGGGCCACTAGGTCTGAGAGAAGAAAATAAATTAGCAAAGAGCTGGTCCATGGCCAAATTGGAGAAGATCAAACAAGCATACTTATCGAAGAAGGTGACTATTCTTGCACTGCCTCAAACTCCTCAAAGGAGGGAACTGTCGGTAGTGGGGCACTAGGTTCTGCCGCCGCCTGCGCCTCCTGCTTTGAAACCTCCGCTTGAGCCTTCTTAGCCTGAGAAATAGCCTTCTTTACCCGAGATCTCTCACGTTTCTGAGATCTTCTGGAGGGCAATGGCGCAGTGGTCGGAGCTGCAACCAGGTTTTCAAAGTAACGAGGCTTCTACGCCTTGGAAATTAGCCTCCGGTATTCGAAAGTTGTCTTGGAATTTGAGAAATCTACAAAAGAAACATGGGCACCCAATGGTCATACACGTATATGTGCTGAAAAAAAATGAACAAAAATGGGGAATGAGCAGAATGGGACAAAATATACCTGGTGGACTATAATACAATGAGGAGAGAGTCCAATAATACAAGGGAGGCTCTTTGTCCATGGAAGCACCCTCCCAAACTATCCAGCAAATATCGTCAATAGTGGCACAGTGCTTAGCCAGAATAGCCAGATCTTCACGGCCATGAGCTGATAGACTGTAATACAAACCGAGATGGTCGACTCCCAATCTATCGGCATACTTGAAGGCAGTGAACAATGGCCTCTCGAATATCACCTCGGCCTTGTCAGTCAGGGAAAGGCCGTGATTGCATAGTAAAGTGAATAGCCAGGAGGTCTGAGCATATAAAGTCAGCCGCCAATCTTCCTTCCACACAAAAGTACTATAAGGACATAAACAGTCAATTTTTAGACCACACCAAGTAGAAGTTGTAATAGGCTCCTCTGCCAGCAATGGGAACTACTGCAAAGACACCCTACCACTGCCAACCTGGCATAAGCCCCGAAGGGTCTCCATGAATTCATCATTCTTAATCTCTTGAAGCATAGGTTGTGGCGTAGATGTTTGCTGCTTTACAGATTTCCAAGCAGCTAAATAAGCTCGCACTTCAGACTCCTTTCGGGATTTCAATCTCCGAAGATGGTGGGGGATGATCTCAAATACCGGAGAAGGCTGGGAGCTCAAGAATTTACACTCTGTGGAATCCCAACAGTCATTCCGAGAAAGCCTGTAGAAGACAGTACGAGAGTTCTACCACTTTATATATTCAGATGTCACACGAGGGAATTGCCTGGGAGCTAACACTCTGATGGAAATCGCCTCACGGCGATGGAAATAGTCCCACCATGTGCGGGCTTCGTGAATAGCGGCTGACCCTGCTCTTGATCGGCTCTCTAGTGGATACTGTGCTGAAGATGTTGTGATCTACTAGTCATAACCAAAGTTCCTACCAAACCAGAAGTGATAGCAGGGTTCCAGAAATGTGCTCCCACCCTTCCTGAAGACCAAGACACTGGGCCTGATGGATAATGCCCAGTCTACTACCTATGGCTGTAGAGATGGTTTTGTACCGACTTTGCCTGAAACAGAGTGAATATATTCTTCTACTTCACCGAGTTTGCACTCCCACATGCAGTTTACAAACGGGATAGTGTGGGCAGCCAGATTCTAGAAGTGTGAAGCTCCAGGGGCATTCACAAGCACTTTTGTTAGTTTCCTCCTAATTGTAAAAAGCTGGTCCAACGCCTGTTGTGGTTCGACACTAGCAAACTCAAGCATCCTGGGAAATAGATTTGATGAGTGCAGCATCTAGGGAGCATACTCGGGGAATAAAGAGCACACCCAAGCATTGAAGAAGTGAAGCGGACCTACAGTCCACAGATTTTCTGGGAGACATGTATGATGAAGATCTCCCAGCATATTGTAAATCAAGCATAAGGTGGCTGGGCAGAGTGACAGCTTCACGCCCCACACCATTAAGCACGCTAGATATATAGCTTCAGCATGAATCACCATCTCGTCCCCCTACGAGAAAGTGAATGTACATAGCCAATATGTCAGATAGGCTGCACGGTGCGTAATAGGGTGTACTCCCGTCAGGTTTGGGCCACTTCGCCACCCTTTTTGAAGAGAAGGGGACCGATGAGTCTTTCGGAGCGCCCGCTTCTTTAGCCTACTTGGAGCTGCTCCAACAGAAGAAAAATCTTTGTACTTCTCCTCACCTCCAAAGAAATATTCTAGCCACAGCCCCAGTAGCACCCGCTTCCTTTCCTTGGGCGAACGGGTGTGGGAAGAAGAAGTTTTTGGGGCTTCCTGAATGGACAACCATAGGGTCCGATACACTTTCATGAGGTATTGATATGCGTGCCCAAGGTAATATCGACCTTCACTGTCAGTGCGATCTTTGAGCCAATCTAGCCAGCATACTTCTTCGTACGGTTCACTGTCAATAGGGAGATCAGACAGCTGATGCAAGCTCCACAAGTCCAACGAAGTCTCCCCTTCTGCTGTGTAAAAGGTGTTGTACTCAAGGCAAAACACCTCCATGCCACAGCACAAGCCCTTTGAAATCGGGTACCAGAAGCGAGAAGCATAAACGCTTTGATACACTCTGGCTCTCATCAAAATGGGACCATAATGCTAAAGCACATATTCCGTGAATTCAACAGCTCCGTCGCGAAAGGCAAGGGCATTAGTGGCTTTGAGATCCACAAACCAGCTAACAACGATCTGATGTTTGAACCTGATCACTAAACAATCCAAAAGGAACGGCTCTTCTCTAAACCCCCACTTTAACGCGGCCAGAAAATGGTCGAATATGTTCTTCTCTTTGTGGAGATTCCCTACTGATAAATCCCACTAGGTAGGGGAAAATTCTAAGGCTCGAGTTAGCAGCCCTTGATTAGGAGTTAGTTCCAGCCCACTGGTGACGGTTCCCCGCTCGTGGGCTTCTCCAGGGAAATAAATCAGCTCGCTCCACACTATCAAGTCGATCATGCTATCTCGACCCAAGAGTATACTATCCTCTGGCGCACGAACAGCAAGAATGTCTCACTTCCCCATAATATTGAAGCGGTCAAGAAAAGGCATTAGGTGCTTGTCTTTTGTGAAGTCCTTTCTGTAGTCGTGGCTACGTTCGAATGAAAATTGGCCTCTATCAGAAAGAGTCGGCCACTCCACATCCATGGAGTCCACTTCCGAGTCAGAAGATTCTGATACTGCAGCTATACGTCTCCGACCTTGGTCGAGATCGTTAATATTCTGCCAGGTAACTACCAGACACACATCAGGTGGAGCATCGGTCCCTTTTGCAACTGTGGAAGAAGCTATTGAAGCCATCGCTCTACCTGCAATAAAGAGGGGCAATGAAATTAGAAAAGAGACACTATGCTCAGAGAAAATTTCTGAAGAAAATTCGACAGAGTCTCCCCTTAGTCGGGAGCATCCCAGAACAACACGACAGCACATCCACACGCTAGGATGGAACGGTCCCTAAAAAGAGCTGTAAAAATTATCTTTTGCTTTCAACTTAATGTTAGATCTCTTTGCAGGTGAAGGGCCTAGTACTGTTTGTTAAGGTAAAAATGCATGCTTTGGAGGAACCCTCAAACCCTCTTCTAGACCATTTCCATTTTTCTTGGACATGGAAATTTTCTCCTAGACTGTGGAGTCCAAACAAAGCCAATGTCATGCTTTGATACATGAAACTGTGATCATCTTTGAAGCACAGTAATCTATAGAATGTTTTTTGTTGATTTATCATTTGTGGTGTGCAAGGATCACCATCATGGAGATTGGCACAATGGTGAAGGTAGAAGGGAATAAATCTGGAGAGAGCTTGCAGAGATCAATGGCCATATCTAATGCTTCTACTCCTCCCACTTATCTTCTCTGTTTTTCTCCTGTTCTTCTCTCTTCTTCTTGGTGTTGCCCTAAATTTCATTTTAGGGCACTAGAGAGGAAGTGATATTGGAGGGATGTGAAGAGATGGCAACCTATGTGACTCACTGATGGTATGTTTGGAGCATTGCTTTACTATTCATAGGACTGAACTGTAAGCTTATTTAGTTGATGAGGAAAGTTTTAAGATACCAGCAGTGATCATGATGATGAATTTGTATGGTGTGATTAATAAAAAAAACTTCTGGAGCTGCTGAGAACTATTGCGTAACACTTAAACTTGTAGTCATGACCGAACAAGAGAGCTTGGACGGTGGCAAGCAGAGTTCCTAAGAGACGAGCCAAGCATTGAGCAGTGCATCGGGTGTCGGTTCTTCTTCTAGTGCAAGGAGGAAGTGGCCTTGGATAAGGGGAGAGGCATTGAACATTGAAGCCGATTTTTCTCATGCGAAGAAAAAGTTCTCAACCTAGGTTGGGGTACCCCAGAAGAACCCTCCGATGCTTATAGGTGGAGGAGAAAAGGAATTAATGAGGTAGGAATAGTTCTTGCGTACCTTGCGACATCGATGTACTATATCTTTTATAGGCTTTGACGTCTAGAGACATGTGCTTCCGAGAGTTTCAACTTGGTCATGTTTGCGGCCGGAATAGGTGGCAGATCCTTGGCAAAGTTGGCCGTAGTTAGGGAAACGCAGAGAGTCCAAAGTGGTTATGGAGGTGAGCGAAATTCATAATGAGATTCGGGATGGCGAAGGAAGGTTGCGTTGGATTTGGTACTGTGTGGATCTTATGCTCGTTACCCAGTTGGGTTTCAATTTAAATTGGGAGGGTGGCGGGAAGCGCCCACGTCACTTGCTTCCTAGCCCTCGGTGTGAGGTGCAACAGCTAGCGCGCATCAGGGGCTGTAGGTTAATGAGCCACGACCGCTGGGTCTTTCAAGGAATGCATGTCAATTGTGTATCGAATGTCACGTTGTTGAGAGGTGACTGAGGCTAAGGCTATTAGTCAGCCGGGTCTAAGATTATAAATTGGAAGGTTCTTGGGACTGTGGCCGTCGTTCGACCGAGAGTGAGGCCATGGAGATATATGTGGTTGAGGCCGTTGTTCGTCCAAGTTGAGTAGAGTTGCGTTACGAGCGAGGTTGCGGCTGGTAATAGGTCACGCTTGAGGCAATGTCGAGGTTACATGATGGGGTAACCGAGGCTAAAGCTGGCAATTGGCCGCACCTCAGGTTATGCATAGGGTGATGCCCGAGGCTAAGGCCTACGATTGGCCGCACCTAAGGTCGTGCGAATGGGTAACCGGGCTATGGTCGCCTAGCGACTGGGCTGAAGGTTATAGCGTGCTAACCATGCTAGGGTGGACGATTGGTTAGACTGAAGATTATCCAATCCAATGAGTGGAAACCGAGCTATGGCCGTCGGTTGGCTAAGTCGAAGGTTACATAGAGAGATGACTGAGGCGAAGGCCTACGATTTGCTGTACCTAAGGTTGTGTAGATCGGTAACCGGGTTAAGGTCTCCACTTGGCCACGCCAAAAGTTACAAAAGTCAGAAACCGTACTAAGGCCATCAATTGACCACACTGAAGGTCATGAGAGAGGGTGTCCAGGCGAAGGCTTGAGGTTGGCCAGACATAAGGGTATATTGTGGTCGTCCTACTGTAGAGTCGAGCATGATTGAGGGTTGTGCTGTGTTGCCTATGTCTTGGTGTGGACTGCTAGACAAGACATGCAAGGGGCCTACCGGAGGTTAGTAGGAAGACAGTTGGAGGGTGTTCCAGCTGTGGTGATTCGCCCCTACCGTGGTTAGTAGGAAAATAGGAGTCTGGGAGACCTTCTTAGGTGTCTAGTCCGTGATCGAGTCAGGGATTGGGACTTGGTTTTACCCCTTGCAGAGTTTGCTTATAACGATTCGGTGAATAGGTCCACCGGCATGAGTCCTTTTGAGATTGTTACTGGCCGTAGACCTAGGAAGCCCATAGACTTGGTCCCATCCCCCATCCAGTCCCGAGTGTCCGAGTCAGCTGAGTCCTTCACTGTTCATATTAGGCAGTTGCCTATTTATCTGGGTGTTGATGCAAAATGCCCCTGGAGTCTATAAATAGCCCCGTAGGGGGCCCATTTGGACAATGAAGAACCCTCGTCAAGGTTGCACTTGCACTCGCTCTGAACAGCCTAAATTGACTAAGTCTTGCCCATGGTCCATGTGACTTTGACCACATGACCATTAAGCCCAATGGGCTCGGAAGGTCCATTATGTCCAATTTGCTCAGATCATTGGGTCCAATAGCCCAATTAGGCCCATTAAGCTTAATTGGCTCAGACCATGGAGTCCATTATGTCCAATTGGCTCACCATAGGCCCGATAAGGCCCAATAAGCCCAGTTGGCTTGGACCATTGAGTTCATTATGCCCAATTGGCTCACCATAGGCCTAATAAGGCTCAATTGGCTCGGACTATTGGGTCTATTATACCTAATTGGCTCAAACCACTAAGTCCATTATGCCCAATTAGCTCATCATAGGTCTATTTAGGCCCAATTGGCTCATATCACTAAGTCTGCTATGCCAAATTGTCTCATCATGGGTCCAATTAGCTTAATTGGCCCAGACCGCCAAGTCTGTCATGTCCAATTGGCCCATCATAGGTCCAACTGACTGGACCATTAGGCCCATTAAGCCCAATTGGCTAGACTTCTCAATTTGCTATACCCAATTGATTCATCATAGACCTGATTGGTTGAACCAATAGGCTGATCATGATCACATGTTGATCCAACGACTCGATCATGTTCATATGTTGATCTAACAATAGATCTTAGTCATAAGCCGATCCAATGGACGATCTTGATCATGAGCCGATCCAACTGCTGATCGTGATCATATGTCGATCCAACTGTATGATAGTGATCATATGCTTATCCAACAACTCGATCGTGATCATATGCCGATCCAAGTGTGGATCGTGATCATTTGTCGATCTAACGGCAAATCTTGATCATAAGTCGATCCAACGGCAAACTTGATCATAAATCGATCCAGCAGCCGATCTTGATTACGAGCCTATCCAATAGTTGATTGTGATCATATACCAATCCAACGGCTTGATCGTGATCGTATGTTGATCCAACGGATCGATCATGATCATATGCCGATCCAACGGCGGGTCTTGATCATAGGCCGATCCAACGGCCTATCTTGATTATGAGCCGATCCAATGGCTGATCATCATCATATGTCGATCCTACGGCTTGATCGTGATCATATGCCTCCAACAGTCGATCTTGATCGTAAGCCGATCCAACGGCCCAAACACGATTATATGCTGATCCAACGACTCGGTCGTATGTTGTTCCAAAGACCCGATCGTGATCGTATGCTGATCCAATGGCTCGATTGTGATTATATGTTGATTTAACGGTCTGATCGTGATCATATGTTGATCCAACATCGCGATCGTGGTTATATGCTGATCTAACGGCCAATCTTGATCATAAGTCTATCCAACGGTAGATCTTGATCACAAGCCGATTCAACAGCCCATCATGATCATATGTCGATCCAATCGCCCGATCATGGTCATATACCGATCCGACGGTCAGTCACGATTATATCTTAACCTGACGGTCCGATCGTGATCATATAGCGATCCAACGACTGATCGTAGTTCGTAGTTATACATTAATCCGATGGATCGATCGTGATCTTATGGCAATCCGACGGTCGATCGTGATCATATCTAAAATCTAATGGTCCGATCGTGAGCTGAAGTAATTCCAACGGTCGATCGAGATCAGAAGCAAATCCAACAGATCGATCTAGATCAGAAGCAAATCCAATACTTCAATCAAGATCATATACAAATTAAACGGTCCAATCGTCACTGGAAGCAAAATCCAGCGGTTCGATCATGGCTAGAAGCAAATCTAACTGTCTGATCGAGACCAGAAGCAAATCCAGCAATTCGATTGTGGTCTGAAGCATATTCAACAGTCTAATTGCGTTTGTATGCAAATCCAAGGGCCCACTAGCTATATCATGACATGACCTCTAAATTTCATTGATCTAGATGGTCAGTTTCTCAATAGATTAGCCATTGCTCTACCCCCCCTTTTTTCTTTTTAATTTCTATTAAGGCGTATTCCCAAGTTTTAGCAGTCAGAAGACTGATAACATGGTTACTTCCTTATGAGACAGTTTATCAATCAGTTTGACATCTTACTCATAATTTTCAGATTGATGTTTTCTTTGTCTGAACACTTCTAATTTGATTGAATGTTTTCCAAATCTTTGAAGGAACATAAAAGTCTAATTTTGAATCATTAACTCCAGGATATAAACAGAATATGAAGAGGAACATTTTATTTAAAGATTCAACAGTTTGTATATGAACCAGGGTAATCTTAGAAACCAAAAAGATTTGGTAAAGATAATAAGATTCAAGGTATAACTCTCTCTTCCTATCCTGGTTTTCAAGATTGAACAGTGGAGTTCAGCTGAGAAGAGAAAGGCTTGAATTCCAAGGAGTCAAGAGATGGATTGTGAGGGTCCTCTAGCAAGGGTAGGAGTCAGGGTGGAACACCTAGCAGCACAAGTCCACCTCTGCAAACATCTTACAGAACCAAGCAAACCAGAACCAATACACTTCCCCTCCAAGCAATTCAGTCACTGCTCTCAAGACAGACTCACTATTCATTCATACAGCCATCAGACAGAGAACTGACTCAAGCCAGCAAATCACAACTCACAGGAACCTTGTGATATTCAGATCAGCTCCCCCTCAAACCAAGCAGAGATCTTAACTAACCACCACTTAATTTTCTACTTGTACATTTTCATGAATGCAAATGAACATGTATGCAAGAGTAACATGAGTGGTGCTTGTAAAAATAATGAATTCAACTAACAAGTTAAGAGATATGCAGAGAAATAGAGAGTTTAAAGAATATTACCTGGAGAGCTCAGAAATTTGGGGTTATTTCAGGTGCCCTTGTTATTACCCCCTTTTATTTCATTCCAAGGTACACCTGCAAGATGATCAATTATTTTGGACCAACAAGTACCCAAGAAGTCTTGGGTCTTGTAGAGTTAGTGGCACCTCTAAAGGGTGCTTTCCACAACCTTTGGGCCTTTTTATCATCAAACGTCATTAAAGAACAATCAATCATTGAGTGCCCAAATTGTCCACAATAATGACAGGAAACAACATGCCTTGATTTCTTGTTATGGACATCATCATTAGCATGAAATTTATGTACATGTGCGTGGTTTTTTCTGGTTTTAACATGGAAGTTATTCCTTTTGTTTTTGCCAATCTCATTCTCCCTAGCACTGTACCTACCATATTTGAAGTTCACATTCCTATCCTGGATGTGCCAACAGTCCTTGACTGTATGGCCATTCTTACTACAGTGAGAGCAAGCGAGAGAGTTTCTTCTATTGGAGCCAAACCAGCATTCATTAGCCCTGTGACCAGGCTTGTTACAGTTAAAGCATGTGATATTCCATTTCACAGAAACAATTTTATTCTTGTTAAAATCATGATGGTTTGCAGGGAATTTAGCATGATACGACTGTGAGCTTTTCTTACAATTTGTAAACCAGCATTGTGCAGCAGCATGACCTATCTTGCCACAATTAGAGCATGTGATGTTCTTCTTCTTAGTGGCAGGAAATTTCTTAACAGAAGAGTCCCTAGCATGCCTTCTATCGTCTTGTTTCAAAATGAAGCATTCATTCATAAAATGGCCAGGCCTACCACAGTAGTAACATGAATTCCCCTTTTTATGTGCATATGTGTGTGTGTTCCTATCATGAACAGAATGCACATTCTTGATGTTAGTGTGAGTAGGCTTCTTCTGCAGGTTTTCATGTTCATTTTGAATTTTCTTCAGTTTCTCATTTTTCTGATCTTTCTGAGAAGTGGGCTGTTTGACTTGTGATGTGGGGGCTACATTTGATGCAGTCACAAATGAAGTCATCAGTTTGTTTTGAAAGGATTTCTTGTTAATCGGCTTGTAGCCCAGCCCTTCCTTCCTGAAGTTAGTCTTGACACCTAGCAACCTATCCAGGTTATCTTGTCCATCAACAAACTTAGACAAAGAGTTTTTCAAGTCCAGAATCTCATTTTCTAAGGAAACAATCAGCAATTCAGAGTTGGCATTTTCTTCATCACAAATTGTCAATCTTTCATTAAGCATAGAATTCACAGTTTTGAGATTCTCAATTTCTGTCTTACTGCAAACTGAATGTCGGGCCTGCTGGCAGTTAAATACAATAGTGAACCTATCATACTTCTAAAGAGTTTTTGGTCCACTGATTTACCTGTCTCGTCTTGATCAAGTTTCATGGAGGTGGACATGGGAGTTGGTTGTGATTTTGTTGATGACAAATTAAACTTTTTCAGCAACTCCATTGCATACTTCTTTTGATGAATGGTGCCCACAGTGTGAGAAGCCACCCCTTGAGAAAGTCTCCCACCACCTATCTCCCTCATCAGATCCTCTCCCTCCCCCTCACACTTGGTTTCCTGCAGGCACATGATGTCTACCTTGCATCTCCTGACCATCTCTGTCACCACTCTCCTCTTCTCTCCTCTCGTTAGATCCCGCACATTCCACGAGATAATCCTTGTGGGAAAAGAAAAGTGCACCCCACTCCTCCCTCTTTCTCTTCCCCCTCCACCTCTCTCACCTCCGCCCCTCTCTTAGTTCTCATCAGTGATTTCTCCCTCTTGGCCTCCCTCGCCAACGCAACAAGCCATCCCTTCTGGATCAGAAGAAGGGATCCCCTAATCCCCTTATCCACCCCCTCATAGGAGACGCTCAACTTCCTGGTGAGCTCCCTAAAATGTTCCTCCATTCGTCTCTCCACTTCGCCCATCAAAACATTGCCTTCTTCCTCGTCCGAGATGCCTTCTTTCTCTCCCGAGATGCCTTCTTCCTCCGGCTCCTCAAACCCCAACAGGCTGACGATGGCCTCAGACGCCTCTGCCAACCCCCCTCATGGGACTCCTCAGACGCCTCCCTGAGGACCAGGTCCATTGATCCATCTCCCCACGATCCACCGCCAGCAAACGGCATCGTCCCCGGTGCCCATGAAGATGGCCTAGGTAGCTGACCATCACCAGAAGTGTCACCCATAGCTTCTGTCACCACAAGGACCACACTGCGTCACGTCGTGAGGGGAGGGGACTAAGCCGGAGCCCCCTACCCTCCTCCGAGCCGGCGACCACGCGGAGGGGCCGAGCTGCAAGAATCTCCGTCTTCTCCCCTGAGATCGGTGCCGAGATTGTTGGAGGAGAGGGCCTATGGAGGATGTCGTCTCCCTTGCATTCCCGGTCCGTCGAGGAAAGGACGACGCAGCCTTTGCTTCTCCAGCCACCGAGGGGGGAGTCTTCCCCTGCGCTCCAAGAGCAGGCTGGAGCAAAGAGCCAGTCCCCTGGGGAGGATGCCGAACAACTACCACCGGAGGGGAGCCAACAGAGGATGGCCTGCTGGCCATCGGCACGGGGGAGCCCGCCTGCTGCCCTGCAACACACAGCGGAGTCGGGCGGGGAAGATGAGCGATAACAGTTTCCTGGGACCTGATATGCGGCAGACCATCGGGTAAGTGGCAGGTCCGCTCACCCGAACCGGTGCCCGAACCACTCCAAAGCCGGACAACAACCGCCTGATCAGAGGCCTCTACGCGGGGCGGTCGATTCAAATTTGAATCGGCTGCCAAATCGACACCAGGCAACCAGGCTGGTCGTCTCTTGAATCGGCTGCCAAATTGGCACCAGGCAACCAGGCCGGTCGTCTCCCACCTCCCGCCTACTGCCCTGCACTCTTGCCTCCGCCATCATTGTCGCCGGCGCCACTTCTCCTCTTCTACTAGCCACACCTTAACAACCACTTGGACCCCTTCGATACAGACAGAGATGACCGCTAGCATCTCCACTGGGCTGGCCACCTGAACGATAGCAGCCATGGCCGTCCAAGAACCCATGGGGAAAAACTCAAGGAACCGGCCTCCACCACCCCGAACACCCTGGCCAAGAAGGAAGTCCCCCATGGTCACAGAGATGCACCGGGATGCCTTCAAAGACCACCCTGCATCTGTTGATTGGCGGGTTGGGGAAAGTCCCTCTCGCCGGCGACCAAGGCTGCAACCGGGTCAGAGCTTCACCCACAGCCAGGCAAGCCAGCTCAGCCATCCTCTCCACCGCTTCAACCACATCACCCACCGCCAGGAAGGAGGGGGAAGTAACCCTCACTGCCTCCCACCCGCTCCCAGATGCCTCCACCAACATCCTCTGGACCTCCTCAGCCTCTCTGCGACCTTCCAGCATGGCGACATAGAGACACCTCCGCTGCTAGGCGTTCCTAAAATTCCTCCATTGTGAGCTGACTAGCATCCAACCACCTTCTAGTAGCCGCACCCAATGCCAGACGAGGCCTAAGAAGGTCATTCTAGAACTGACAGTGTTTTCGATGGCTGTAGTGTCGGGGGTTAGCCTTCATTGGCTCGGGTCGGTGAAAAAGACCCGAGTCCTTGATTTCTTGATAGATCTTGTAGATAGGAGTGGACAAAGGAGTGTACCACTCAAACTTCCGGAGAGGTTCCCTACGGTCCCCGTCTCGGTTTCTTCTTTTTCCCTAGCCCAAGGCTTGCTCGGACGGTCGTTTCTTATCTCCCTCTCCTCTCGAGCTTGCAGGATCTCGACAAGTATTGAGAACTTCTTCGCATTATGGGTGACGCAGAGCCAGGGTCACTAGGCTGGCGATGGAGGAGGGAGGTTGGAGCACCAATTCTTGCCAGAGGTTTTCATCTTGGGTGCCTCTGGTCAACGTGGTGATGGCTGAGGTGACATCTAGGTAGGGTATGCGTAGGGTTCCGACTTAAATCGATTGATGTAAGCCCAGAGCTTTCCCCCCTATGCCTGCTTTAATGCCAGTAGCCCCACAATCGACCTTGGAGGGTCGTTACCGGTGAAACTTTCCTTGAATAGTTTCCCGAACTATCTGAAGATGTGGATGTTGCTGGGGGTGAGCGCTCGGAACTAGGATGGAGTGCCTTGGACCAGAGTGGTCGCGAACACTCAGCACTTAACAACGTCAGATGCTCCGTGTAGGGTCATAAGAGTGTCGAAACTATCATAATGGTATGTCGTATGACCATGGCCATCATAGGACTTGAAGGTCAGTAGTGAGACTTTTCAAGAGACTTCAGCCTTCAAGATTTCATCGGAGAATAGGGATTGCTCATCGTCCTCAGAGGAAGAGTCCTTTTGTAGGGCGCGAAGGGCTCACTCTTGCTCTACAAAATGTCGCTTAAAGTCCCACAGGCGGAGGGACCACTCTAGCTATCGTGGAGCTGGGGGACTACTAGTATGTCTCCGGCAGTTGCCCTGTCGCTCCTCAACGGGGGCATCTGCTTCCGAGGGCTGCTGAGGCAACCCTGATTTCTTTCCTCTCGAATTGGAAGAAGCTTCTTGCTCTAGGGGTGAGATTTATGAGGGCCCACCTGGCCCATTGCGAATGAGTCACCCACCTTAGAGGGTGAAGCAGCCTCCAGCTGTTTACGGAGAGGCTTCTACTCTGGGGGGACTCACTCGAGGAAGCCGTGACCTCTCCTCCCTAGCCACTTGGGTCCTCATCAAGTCGATGACGATATCCAATTTGGCATTGAGGGTCTAGAGATCATCGGGATTCCCAAGGGTGGGTTGTCCCCCTACGACCGGCAAAGGTAGGGCATTGGCTTGATTGTTGGAGAGGGGGCCCATGGAAGAGCAAGAGGGCATATACTCCCACTCCGCGGTCACCGGCGCCTTTCCCGTGTCTCCGGTGCTTCTCCTACTAGAACTCCTTTGCACCATGTTGGCTCTTTGTACGTTTCCCACACATGGCGCCAGATGAAGAGGGATGATCTCATGCTGGATCCTAAGCCGCATGATCCTGGGTTGACCCTTGTCGTCGTCACAACAGATGACAGATTTACAAGGTAGGAAATGGATAAGAGGAACCCAGGGTTAAGACCCCAGGAAAAACCCTCCAATGCTTAAGTCAACAAGTTGACAGAGCAAATGTGGAAAGGATGTAGGAGAAAAAGTGAGGGGCACTAGATAGCTCTCCACTAGTGAGTGTGGTGTTGAGTACTTAGGATCACCTTACCTTTCTAGAGTATCTTCTTGAGTTTATATAGTTGCTCATTCTCCTGGCCAGAGGTAGGGTAGTTAAAGGGATCAGGGGGTGTTATGTCCTAGAGGAAGGCTTTCCACCATTAAAGTACTCTTGCTCTCCCCTATCCTATTGAGCTTCCCACCTGTGAGTGGTAGCGAGACTCTCGTCGGGATAAACATCCCATTGAGGGAATTTAGGCTTTTCCCGAGCGATGGTGATGCGGGACCGCTAGGTGGCCTAGGACTCTAGGTGACGACTCAAGACATGGACTATTGAGACCAGCAACTTGACACTAAGAGCGGCGTAAACTCGACACCTAAGGTTCCCACGAAGGGGACTAAGTCTCGGAACGAGAAGCTACACACTCGCGGCGCCCCTAGAGGGAGGCGCTCGGATCCGCACAGTCGAGACTGGCGGTCGGAAGATGGTGGTCACTCCCACACTCGTGACTCGGGCGAGTCACGGGACGGTCACACTCGCTCACCGTGGCAGTCGACGAACACTTCAAGAGACAAACAAACCATGTTGGTTCCGCCGCCCCGGTGGCACCGACGAATGAACACCTTACCCGGACCTTACGTTTGGGATAAGAAAATAAACCCTTCTTTGCATTAGCACTGACCCAGTGCCAACGAACACTCCAAGAGAGAAATAAACCATGTCAGTTCTACCTCCCCGGTGACACGGATGAATGAACACCTTACCCGGACCTTACGTTTGGGATAAGGAAATAAACCCTTCTTTACGTTAGCACTGACCCAGTGCCGATGAACACTTCAAGAGATAAACAAACAATGTCCGTTCCGCCACCCCGGTGGTGCCGATGAATGAACACCTTACCCAAGCCTTATGTTTGGGATAGAAAAATAAACCATTCTTTGCATTAGCACTGACCCAGTGCCGATGAACATATCAAGAGACAAATAAACCATGTCGGTTCCATCACCCCAGTGGCACCAACGAATGAACACCTTACCCGGACCTTACGTTTGGGATAAGGAAATAAACCCTTCTTTGCATTAGCACTGACCCAGTGCTGACAAACACTTCAAGAGACAAATAAACTATGTCAGTTCCACCGCCCCGGTGGCGCCGACAAATGAACACCGTACCTAAGTCTTACATTTGGGATAAGAAAATAAACCCTTCTTTACATTAGTACTGACCTAGTGTCGACGAACACTTCAAGAGGTAAACAAACCATGTCGGTTACGCCACCCCGGTGGCATAGACGAATGAACACCTTTCCCGAGCCTCGCTTGGGCTGAGGAACAAATACCTCCTTTTGACTTGGACCTCTCATCCAGGTCATTTGAATCAATAAACTCTTCTCTCCGTCCCTTCAGGTGACGAATACGCCCCTTTTGACTTGGACCTCTTGTCTAAGGCATTTGAATCAATAAACTGTTCTCTCCATCTGATGTGAAATGACCTAGGGACCGACCAAATGACCCTCAGACTTAGCAAGCAATTATTAGATGGACCGGTGATTTCAATCGAGCGGACTCACTCGCGTAGCGCACACTAGTGCCCGTAGGCAACTCGGCGATGGTGCGAAGGATCCGAGGTGGGACCTTGCTGCTCCGGGGGTTGGCTAGCCTAAGATTGAACCCCTAAGGGCCCTGGGATGCCCACTCTCATGGGCGGCCAGCACACCGAGGGCGTGGGATGTAGTATCTCACTCACAACTCACCCGCGGTGGTCACTCGATTGATAAGCAATTCAAGATCGAGCACTCAACTCACCATCCGATGGCACTAGCGGCAATACTAAACAGCAATGGAAAGACACCAGCATGGGGCAACCAAAGCTCACCTGACCAATGTGAAGACACCGATCTCGGTCGGAGACGAGGGCGAGCAAGGAAGCGTGGGCTTGCCCGCACGCCATGCCGATGAAGCTTCAACCTAAAAATTCAAGTACGTGCACTACGCCCCATGCAAGGGGGTTAAAATTAGGGTAGAAAAGTCAAAGTTACACTCAAACACTACCTCCCACAGGGAGGGCGGTAAGCCAGCCAGGCGGGGGAGGGGAGAGACGAACTAGGGGCTAAACGGATGGCCGACGTCGGTTCTACCCGCTCTCTGAAACAAGAGACAGATGGGCGATGTTGTCACTTTTGCGGTCGTTCCCGAACTCCTTTTTTGACGAGACCAGTGGCAAATCTTCCCTAACTGACCCAGGAAGACTTCTGATTTTTGGCAGGAGCTCTGGTGGCCCACGTTGGTCGGGACAAGGCTATGAATAGGGACTCTGTTTCCTGCTCCTGACTGTCTTAGAACTACTGCAGTAGGACCATGAAGCTGCCACGAGCTGTCCTGAACTTCAAATTGAGCGCGGTCAATGGCGTTGGAACCGTTGACAAGTTGCCTTCGAAACGTGACCCATGGGTGTGCCAGCCTATGTTGGAGTAGGTCGCAGCAGCCCAAACAGTGATAGGGTGTTAGTTTAGTCCCAGGGAAGACAGAACTGCGCACCCTGGGGAGAAAATAGAGAATAATTCGCTCGGGTTGCCGAATGGAGTGTCGCTTCTTGGAGGAGGAGGGAGACTCGCAGTAGAAGGTCCCGATCGAATCCTGCCTTTAGATATTTAGGTGAGCGTTTGTGGTAGCTTCTACAAGCTGCCTCTAGATGCTGATCAGAATCCTTCTGCGTAGTCAGAGTAGATTACTTGTCCCGGACAGCCACGAACTCAGAATGAGACCATCGCGTTGACGCAGTGAACCCATGGGGTTAACTCATCCAACAGCAAGTTGACCCATCGCGTTAACGCAGTGAACCATCGCGTTGACGCAGTGAACCCATGGGGTTAACTCATCCAACAGCAAGTTGACCCATCGCGTTAACGCAGCGAACCCATCGCGTTAACGCAGTGAACCATCGCGTTGATGCAGTGAACCCATGGGGTTAACACATCCAGCAGCAGTGACCCATGGGGTTGGCTTTTGAAGGACACCCCTCAAAGAATTGGCATCTCCTTGAAGGGATGTTGTATCTTTTTTTTTATTGCCAACAAATGCCCCCCACACGCGGGTGCTGCGGATAAGGGATGAGGGAGCGGGGCCTGTGGGTGTAGGTTATCATTCTGCAAGACTCTTCGGCTTCATGAGGCTGCTCTCGACTGTGAACTGTATTGACTAGTCCCAACCAAAAGGCAGGCACCAACCAAGATGACATCGTTGATATTGGGTTTATACCGACAAAAGCATATTTGATTTATCTAGTCATAGACAGAAGGTCTAAGACATTGGGTTGCATCGATTGTCATGGTGGGATGGATGGATCAGTCCTTTCCGAGAGACAGGAGCCAACCTGAGTGGTATCGCCAAGATTGGGTTTTATGCTGGTGCAAAAATTCAGGTTTATCTGGCTTAGATGAAAGGTCTAGGCCAGGATCTTTGGCTGAGACCTCGAGAGGCCATGGGCACCGAGTTAGGTGGTTCATCGATGCTGGAATTGCACCAACGCAAGTGGTTCAGGTTTCTTCGACCTAGACGAAAGGTCTAGGCCGAATCGCTTGGCTGAGACCCTGGAAAGGCCTTAGATGCCGAGTTAAGTGATTCATCGATGATGGGATTGCACTGACATAAGGAATTTTGGGTTTCTCTGACTTAGACGAAAGGTCTAGGTTGAATTGCTTGGCTGAGATCCCAAAAAGGCCTCAGGTGCCTTGATAGGTGGTTCATCGATGCTGGGATTGCACCGACGCAAGGAATTTTAGGTTTCTCCAACTTAGATGAAAGATATAAGGTTGAATCGCTTAGCTGAGACCCCAAAAAGACCTTAGGCACCGAGTTAAGTGGTTCATCGATGCTAGGATTACACCAACATCAGAAATTTTTTGTTTCTCTGACTTAGATGAAAGGTCTATGTAATAACCCAAGGTTCGAATATCGAGAAGACCTGATACCATTCGAATCCAAGCCTGCCACCCACGAGTTGGAGGGCTCATAAGGGCTAAAAGGATAGGTTTGGTGTACATAGAAATATAAAATAAAGTAGGACAACCGATATAAATAATCTAACTACAACAGAGTCCAACCCAAAAGAAAGTATAATCTAAAGTAGTAAAACGTACCAAATGCCAAGTGAACACTCGGCCTGACGAACTGGCAACTTAGAACCTCCACGCTGTGCCCTCGAACTACAAGGAAGAGCCTCCGCACCTGAAAACTAGGGGTGAGCCTCCTATCACTGGCTCAGTAGGGATCTCACGGAACCCCAACCGAGAACAACGGCAGTATGGAAAGCAGTAACTACAGAAAGAACAATAGTAATAGCAGGAACAGTAACCTACGATGGCTGGTAAAACCTCGACTCTACAGCTACTCCTACTATACCGAAAAACACGGCCCGGGCTCTCATCGGGGGACAACCAAGTCACGCACCCGACATCCCGATTCTACGATCGGGGAACCACTAGACACGAACTGCCCTAGCCACGTTACTAGGAAACATCACGAAGCCTCAGCCACAAAGGCCTACCCTCACAGAAGGGTCCAAGCCAAAACTACGCGGTCTGGAAACACGATCATGACCTCAACATCAGGAACACAACGCTGTCTAGGGAAATGCCCTCGACGACGCTCACCAGAAACCCTACACCTCGACTACGGGAATGCTCCTGAAACAACACACGAAGCCTCGTCTCGCAGACGAGGAATAGAAACCCGGGACATGACAACTCACGTCACGTGATGGGAGTACCGCCCACCAGAAGAATGATCGGATGCGTCTTCTGACGTCTTACATTGCGTCACAGGAGTCTAGCTACGACGCCCCGGGTGGAGATAGAGACACTAAAAGTAACTAGTACCACAAATAAGGACTAGCTGAGGTCGCGCTCGTCAGCGTGGGTACTAAGCCCTCAAACCTGTGTGCACACTCAGGACATACCCCCTAGGCCTGTCCTCGAAGAGACAACATGCTATCGTGAAACCGTCCCCGGAGTCACGACAGCGAAGAGAAACCAACCCCTGGGGAGTCCACTATTCGTGGGCCCTCGAAGAGAACCAAATGGGTCGTCAACCGAGCCCAAAAACAAGCCACGAAGTCCACTTCGAATAAGCCCAAAAGCATTCAACGGCACGCTCCCAGCGCGCCTTCAACGGCACGCTCCAACGCCTTCAGCGGCACACCCCCCTGGGGGGTCTTCAACGGCACACCCCCCCACTGGGGTGTGTTCAACGGCACGCCCCCCTGGGGAGGGTCTCCAGCGGTATACCACCTCCTTGGGGGTGGCTTCAACGGCACGCCCCCCTGGGCTGTCTCCAGCGGCACGCCCCCCCTGGGCTGTCTCCAGCGGAACACCCCCTTGGGGGGGGGGGCCTTCAGCGGCACACCTGTGGCCCTTCAGCGGCACACCACTGTGCCTCCAGCGGCACACCTGCCGGCCCTTCAGCGGCACACCTGTTGCCCTTCAGCGGCACACCACTGTGCCTCCAGCGGCACACCTAACGTGCCTTCAACGGCACACCCCCTGTTGCCCTTCAGCGGCACACCTGCCGGCCTTCAGCGGCACACCCCCCGCCAGGGGTCTTCAGCGGCACACCCCATCAGGGGGGCTTTCAGCGGCACACCCCCCCACCAGGGGTCTTCAGCGGCACACCCCCCATGGGGGCTTCAGCGGCACGCTCGTGGAAGCTTCAACGGCACAGCCTTCAGGTTCTTCAACGGCACGCCCTCTGACTCCCAGCGAAGGCTTCAGCGGCACGCTTCAAAGCCTCAACGGCACAGCGCTAACCCCTCCGACACGGAAGATCCAACGCCACTCCGCAAAATCTTTGGCGTGTACTGCTGGGCCTACGTGTCGACCGGAGACCAACACACGGGGTCCACCCCCCTGCTAACGAGTTAATGGGAGATCAAATCCCATTTAATGCTGCTTTCCCGCCAAAGGCACCGGGCCTTCGAACAAGGTGTGCCGGTGGGGAGTATAAAAGCCTCCCTTCTTCCACGAGAGGGGGGATTCCAAACAGGCAGAGAGGCCAGGAGACCCCGCAGAAGCCCCGACGGGTGAAGAAGCAGAAGAAGCAGGAGAAGAAGAAGAAGAAGAGAGGAGAAGAAGAGAGAAGAAAAAGGGGGAGGGGCTGCTGCCCTTCCCGTCGCTGCTCCACCTGCCCACCGGCAAAGAGAAGAAGAAGCGAAGAAGAGAAAGAGGGAGGGGTCTGCTGCTCTCCCCGCTGCTGCTCAGCCATCCACCTCTTCCCCCCCCACGCTTACGAGGTCCGTTGACGGTGCGTCGTCTGCGGACGTCCACCCACAATTGTTGGGTTCCGCCACTCCATGTGGGCGCGTTCCTAGTGTCTCCCTTACGCCCGGGATCAAGGGGAGATGCTGCCAAAATTTAATCAGAACGAAGACACAACGAAGACAGAAGAGGCCACAAATAAACGGAATAACACTCAATAAACATCCCAATCATAATAATCCTAAGGGGTTAATTAACTTAAAATCAAAACTCAATAAAAGACAGAAGAAAAGAAAGGCCTTAAGGCCATCAAAAAATAATAAATAATAATAAAATCCTGGCATGCCCTCCATCAGAATGACCAAAACCCCCTTCATTTCCTCTTCACCGGCACACTGTGCCCTTGCAACCCCCTCGCCGGTACACCCCCTTCACCGGTACACTACCCCCTCCGTCTCACCGCGCGTCTCACTTCCCTTCGCCGGTGCACCCCCCTCCGTCTCACCGCGCGTCTCACTTTCCTTCGCCGACACACACGCGCCATCGTCTCACCGTCTTCCCGCCCGTCTCACCGTCTTCCCGTCCGTCTCACTCCCACCATCTCACTCCCTCCACCGGCACACCCCGTCCGTCTCACCGTCCGTCTCACGCGCTCCCACCGTCTCACCGTGCGTCTTTCCCTCCGTCTCATTTCCTTCGCCGGCACGCTTTCCCGCTAGCGTCTTTCCCACCGTCTAACCGTGCGTCTCTCTTTCTTCACCGGTACACCACCTCCTGCGTCTCTCTCTCCCTTCGCCGGCACGCCCCCGCACCGTCTCTGCGTGCGTCTTCCTCACCCCGCGGCGACACGAGGTGTGCCACCTCGTGTCAACACGAGGTGCGCCACCTCGTGTCAACACGAGGTGCGCCACCTCGTGTCAACACGAGGTGCGCGAGCCCCTGCTACGCTAATGTCTCTCTCTCCCGATTTCACATAGCCCACATGAGAGGGCATCGGAGCTAGGCCACTAATTTTTTTGGAATGTTGTATTTATTTAGAGTGTATTTGGTGTGTATTTGTATGTGTTTATTTGAAGCGTATTTGGTGAGTATTTATATTTTTAGGTAAAGGGTGTTAATATGTTGTATTTTTTCTTTTTGTGTGGGTCTAATATGATGGTCCATGGTCCAAGGTCCACGGGAGATGGTCCAGGGTGGAATGGTGGACTTGGACAAAGATGCCAATTCTAACTTGGACTCTTAAGGAGGGCATCCCCTTCTTTGTCCCCATGTGGGAGATTTTAATATTTCCCATCCCCTAAGTGCCCCTCCCTAACCCTAGATCTTAGGATAGTTAAGGTCATCTAGCTATGGTTTTCCTTTCATCTAAAACTCTTGTATTCATTATTTTCATAGGAATTAAGTGAAGAAAAATTAGGTTTTTTTGTTGAAGGAGCCAAGGGTACCCCCTCTCTCTCCTCTCTCCCTCCCCTTTACAGATGAGAAAGTTGCCATTCATAGGTGTGAAGCCCCCCTATCAGGTCCTCTTATGGGTGAGAAGCTCAACCATGCCACCGCTGCCGCCATCGAGCTGCCATCGCACCACCACCGCCTTGCCGTCTCCGATCTGTCCCCTGCTAGACAACAGCCCAGAGTTTGATTTATTTCGCCCAATCCATAGATCTAATCGAAGTCAGATTTTGAGGGTGAGTTCCCCACGTGGTTTCACCATGCCAAAAATATTCCCACGCCCTGGATCTCCGATTTGCTTCCCGTTCCACCAAAATTTCCCCAATCTATACAGTCTATCCCTGTGCAGATCTGTGAACTAGTAGCCCACCACTTCACGTCTTTCACCCCCCTCCCCTTTTCAGATGGAGCTGAAATTTGGACTGGGATTTTTATCCATCTAACCCCATCTCCAAAAATTTTTTCACTATTTTTAGAGCATGTTTACCCCTCTTTAAAATTCATTGATCAGACAAGATCTGGTTTTGTCTCTGCAGTCCAGATCTGACCCTCCCCTGCCTTAAAATTCTCTTCACCCCCAATTCTCTTCACCCCCAAAACCACTTCTGATCGACCTCAAAATTTGAGGGCTTGATCAATACTTAATCCACCATCTTCCATATCCACCCCGCCTCCTAGATCCCATGTTTTCCCCCATTCCATCGTTGTCTTCTAATGACTCAGGTTCTATCCAGCCTGTACTGGGATAGGGAACCAACCTGTTCGATATTCCTCCATGGACAATCCATCACAAAGAAAATTCCTATAACACCATGGATTCGTAGATCGTCGAAAGAGCTTCATAACGACGCTGCTCTCACCTCAATCCAACATCAGATCTGGTCACAGCAGGTGTTTTTACAGGGTCGTGTAGTTCTGAATCTGCAGGACTGATTTGGGTCATCAAGCAACAACGGCCACAAGTTGGACCACCTTGCCTTCCCCAAGGTGATCCAGCACGATCCCTTCCAAGGGGCCATTCCTCCAGGAGTCCTCTTCACAACGGGACAATTCTCACCCTGATCGGCCTTTCGATCGGAGCGTGATCCACCAGATCGCTAGTACGCGTCGTCTGGCCAGCACCGATTAGCAATGCGACGACATCGTCGAAGCTGCCCGTCAACCCAAGCTCAATATTCCCGAATTGCTGTTGTAGCCATTTACCTCCCTACATGGAGTGGGCCATAAATTCAATGATGTAATTATTAATATTTATTTTACCAGGAGTTACGATTCTTGGCTGGGGTTATCTTCCCCACGCCCGGAGTGTGGAGGTACGATTCTTGCTCCTCTCTTTATCGCGATTCTTATCTTGTATATGTTTGAATGCCGCTACTAGTGTGTAAGAGGATAATCTAGCTTGATCAAATAACATCACCACTGTGAGAAAGATAGTGTGACCGTCCTGTGACTCGACCCGAGCATGTGAGAAGAGCCGACCACCCTTGACTCACTGTCGATTTCTCAACTGCGTAGATCCACGCGTTTCCCTCACTTAGAGACATCTGCGAGCTCGTGTCTCTTGTTGAGGACATATCCTCCTCTTTTGGAACTCTGTTGGTGTCGAGTTGGTCGCGTCATTGCTGGTCGCGTTATCAAATTGGTCACGTCGTCACCTAGAGTCCCAGGTTCGCGTCCAATCGGTACCGAGTCACATCCCATCCTGCAACAAAATGGTATCAGAGCAGGTTGAGTCTAGGGTAGTCATCATAGCATGGTCTAAGTCTAGGGAAGTCTTGTCCAAGGTGTTGCACCTCAACCCATTATCTGGTATATGAAAAGGTGCTTCTAGAACGATAGGTTACGCCTATTTGGAAGGTAGCCTCTTGCGTATGTTGGGTCCTGTTGACATTCAAAATATGATGACCAGTGATCAAGCCGCAAAGGCAAATGATACGGCTGACGGGAGCACGGGAGCTGAAGAAAGGTAGACTGTTGAAGCCTCTCAAGCTACCAGAGCTTTGAGCCACCTGGAATGAATGTCGAGAGCCTCGCCTCAGGAGAACCCACATGACTCCACTACCAACCAGCAGTGCGACCAAGCTTACCCAATGACCCGGTGTCGACTCTATCACGTCGCTATCCTACGTCACCGCCCGACCAAGGACGGTGATTTACCCGGTGGTTTCTCGCCCCAATGAAGATTCTCCTGAGGAAAAAGAGAGCGCCATTAGCCCTCCACAATGGGAAGCTGGAAGCCCTAGCTACAGAAGGACCCGAACACCTGACATGGGTTCGACTTCTTGCGAAGGTGGGTCCGTCAGAGGCCAAATGACCGCCGGTCTAGGCGAAATATCATCCCGCATGGGAGCTCTGAACACGAGTCAAACCGAGCCAGAAGCACAGGTCACGGTGTCGAAGGTCGTGTCAGCAAAAGACCCGCGTGCTCGAACCAAACACACACGGAGCCCGGACCAAGGCTGTACGACAAACCGAGAGCTCCGTCAACAACCCGCCAAGGTCTTTTAGGAGCCGTGGCATCAAGAATCGTGAACGATAACTTCCAGAATCATTCCCGGACTCATCAACTGGCTTTCGGCGAGCGAATGAAGCGAAAATGGCACCATAATCCATCGGCCACCCTTGAAACGGCGCCACAATCCATCGGCCACCCTTGAAATGGCGCCCTCTTTTTCGGCGCGTAAAAGTCCAATAGGGGTGATCGTTCCCGGCACGCCCTTTATGGTGCTGGGGAACTGGCTTCTATAAAAGGTGGGGTTTCCGTTCGACAGGAGGAGGAGGGAGGATATACAAAGAAAAAGAAAGATGGAGAGAAGAAGGGATCCAAGAGAAGAGCTTGGAGAACAAGTCAGGGGCTTCTCCTTCCACTGAGTGAGAGAGCCAGAGGGGAAGAGAGGGTCTCCGCCATCGCTGTCCGTCTGTCTGAGCAAGCCCAGAGCCAGAGAGGGAACCCACCCCGATACTCTGTTCGGCCGTAAAGGGATTAGGTGGGTGAGAGAGTGATCATCTCGTTTCTTCTTCTATTTTTCCCCCCTCGTGTAGAATCACCCTCGTGGGTGCTATACTATTTGGGCGATGATATGAGCCTGTAAGTCTTCTTCTATCTACTGCTCCCCGTCTATCTCTGCTCACGATTCTTGCCTAACTGAGTGTTGGTCTCGCGCGACAATGTCGAGCCATCTGTATGTAGGGGTTTCAGATCATCCATGTATGTAATTGATCATTCAATAAATGATAGTTGGCGATTTGAATCCCTCCATCCCCATCCCTAAATTCATCACGAGCTGTGCACATCGTTGGGTTTCCTTCTGTCTAGCACCGGATATGCCCTGGGATGCTCCCAGAAGGGCCACAGTAATATCCTCCTCCCCGGGGGTTTTCGCATCTAGGGAGATGTCCGTATGGGCTCTTCACCGAGTTTGTAATAAGTCTGATGCTGGAGTCATATGAATGCATATTTCTGGCTAACTTCCCGGACTGGCGCCCTCATCCTCTTCCGTTCCCAGTCATGAATTCAGGAAAATGGGGCTGTTCCCCCCCCATGGAGGATTTCACAGCATCATCGCCTCACCATTGATTGCCCACTAACTACTCGGGCGTTCCCTCCTCTAACATACTGACTTTCGCTTTAACCGGTTGATGTTCCTAGCTTCCTAGCACGTTCACCAGCCCATATTCTATGCATAATTATTCGTAGTCAGTTTCATCGACTGGACAACCCTCCTATTATGTATGTCGACTATACGCGCTTGTCGCATGACCGGGGAGAGGGGAACATTGCCCAGGTTCATTGTGCTTCCATTCTGTCCATAGGGGACCGTCTTCCAGTGACAGGCTCACTTATGGATTAGTGAGCGAACATTAAATGGGTTAATCCCAATACAGTCAAATCCACGGTCCTTGGCGGACTTCGTGGTGGCCGTGAGACAGGCGCCCCTCGTAGGCTAGCCTCGGGGTTTCCCTCTTTATCGATCGTCCTGATTTAGACGTGGTACTGACTCGGGTCACGTACCCCTCGCAGGCTAGCCCTCGGGGTCTTCGCTCCCACCATGGCTCGCTTTACCCGTCTACGCTCACCCACGGACTTGGCGCCCCTAGTAGGATAGCCCTCGGGGTTCTTCCTATCCGTTCGGGTTTTACCAGTCGCCGTTGTGCCACCCGGCTCTTTAGGGGTTGCTCCATTACGTGAGTATTTCCCTGTTTCTCCCCAACACATCCTCTGGGATGGGAAAATACTGTCGAATTTTTGACTTGAATAAGTATGAATGCCGCCTAATGAGTTAGCATAATGGACCGACTCGACTCGGAACAATAGTCGCGCTGGAGTACGAACCTCGTGCGAGCCTGTGACCTGACTTCTGAGCTATTCGAGACCGACCCGATGTGTAATTAACCACTTGTTCTTTATATATCTGTCCTGGATGACTCAGTAGGCGTTGTCCTAGCACAAGTCGATGAAGAAGGGAAGGAGAGGGCAGCCTACTACTTGTCAAAACTTCTCAACCCATGTGAGCAGAAGTACACAGCTATAGAGAAGACCTGCGCAACTTTAGTCTGGGCAGTTCAAAAATTGAAACATTACTTCCTAGCTCACGAGGTTCATCTCATCGCTCGCATGAATCCCATTAAATTCCTCCTTGAAAAGTCTGTCCTTACCGACCGATTAGCACGATGGCAAAGCTTTCTTTCTCAATTTGATATCACCTATATTCAGCAAAAAGCAATTAAAGGCTATGCCATTGCCGAGCACCTCACTCATCACCCTCTACCCCGATTTGATCCCGTTCATTCAGAGTTTCCAGATGAGGAACTAATGTCTGTCAATCAACCTTCAGATCAGATGTGGACATTACATTTTGATAGAGCTTTGAATTCTCATGGAAGGGGTATCGGCATGGTTCTTCTGACACCAAAGGGTATCACCATTCTATTTGCTGCTCAGCTTGCTTTCCCTGTTACAAATAATATAGCTGAGTATGAGGCTCTACTGGCCGGACTACAAATTGCTCATCAATTTGGTGTCACCCAGTTACGAATCGTCGGTGATAGTTAGCTCATTCTACGCCAGGTGCTTGTTAAATATCGCACGCTCGATCCTAAACTCAAACCCTACTAGGAACTTACATCTACCTATGCCAAGCTCTTCACTAAACTAATCTTCTTCCATGGTCCTCATAATTAAAACATCTTGGCTGACACTCTTACTTTACTCACCTCATCTTTGATTTTTCTCCCTGAGTAGGACTTCCATTCTGCTCTCATTTATAAGCGCCACGCTCCCGCCACCAAGGACCCCGCATTTCTTAGTGTCAAGGAGAAAGTGCTTAAAAAGCTTAAGGAGGGAGAAATCATTGAAAATAAAGAAATCATGCTTATTGATCTAGAACAAGAGCTAGATGATGAAGAAAAGCCATGGTATTATGAGATTGCTAAATATTGTCATGATCAGTCATATCTAGAGGAAGCTACTACAGAAGAGAAGAAGGCCACTCGAAGAGTTGCTCAAAGATACACTTTGGTTGGAGGTGTGCTGTATAGAAGGGGTCTCACTGGTGTTTTGTTAAAGTGCCTCGATGATGATGAATCTTGGATGATAGTGGAAGAGGCACATTTAGGAGTGTGTGGTGGCCACATCAATAACCAGATGCTAGCTAAGAAAATCCTTAGATTAGACTTCTATTGGCCCACCCTAGAAGAGGATTGTTCAATCTATATCTGAAGGTGTGCTAAGTGCCAACTGTACGCCGATAAAATTTATTCTCCTATTTCTTCACTACATCCTATCTCCTCCCCATGGCCTTTCTCCATGTGGGCTTTCGATATTATTATACCTCTAGGTGATCCGAACCTCCTCACAAAACTGAAATCATTTATACTCATGGCCACGAAGTACTTCGACAAGTGGGTGGAAGTAGAAGCTTACGTGGGGATCAAAGCGTCCACAGTGTGCAAATTCATCATGAAGAACATCATTGCAAGATTCGGCATCCCGAGTGCCATCATCACCGACAACGGACCACAATTCATCTCTCAAGAGCTCCAAGATCTCTGCAACAGGTATAACATTGTATTGCATCATTCCTCTCCTTATTATCCATAAGACAATGGCCAAGCAGAGGCAACTAATAAAACTTTGATTAAAATCATTAAAAAAATATGTGAAGCCAACAGATTTGCGGATTGGCCGAAAAAGCTCGTAGAAGCTCTATGGGCCTACCGAACATCCATTAGGACCCCTACTGGGCAAACCCCATTTGCTCTTACTTATGGAATGGAAGCAGTAGTTCCCTACGAGATTCTCATCCCTTCCCTTAGAGTACAATTGGATAAGGAGCTCCCCATTCATGAACGACGTGAATCCCTCCTTGCCCAATTGAAACTCTTAGATGAAAAGCAATTGGCCGCCGCCGAACATGCAAGAGTCTATCAAAATATTGGGACATCATTCGAGATGAGGGTGTTACCTTTGATGGCTCGCATGCTAGTGATTACCTCAAGTGGGAGGCTGCCATGGAAAGGAACTTCGAGAGGAATCGGGTATACGGACACACAAGAGTTCGTAGGGCCAAGGGACAAATTCGGGGTCAAGCCAAGATAGAATTGGGGTCCGCGTGGGGAGGGTGGGGGCTACCAGGGGGGACCTGCGGGGGGAGGGGGGTGTCCGCCGGGGAGGGGGAGGGCTGCCGGGGGGTTTCTCTCTCCCTCACCCGCCAGGGCAGCATGAGATCTATCGGTGGCTCTTCCTTGCAACGGTGGGTGAGGGAGAGCGGAAGATGTGGGCTGGGAGGGGTGCTCGCCAAGAGGAGAGAGGGGTGCTCACGACCGTCTTGCCTTACCGCCTTCCGGAAAGAGCAGCAATGTCGTCGGTGATCTTCTCCGCCGGTTGATGCTGCTCCCCGTCCTCCTCCGCCTGCACCCATGGTGACCGCAATGAGGTGGGGGTTGCAAGGTGGGAGGGTTTGCAGGGGGGAAGGAGGTGCTCACTGGAGGGGGGTTGGGGTTGCAGAGGGGGGAGGGGAGTTCCAGCTGTAGTGTTGGGCGGCATGAATGGGGCGTGGAACAGGCCGATTCGGCCATTCCACAATTTTAGTCGTCGGACTTGTGTATTGGTCTTTCCAGAGACCGTCACAAGTATAACGGTCCCTCGATAGACCGTTATACCCCATTTGTCATTTTTCATCTTTCGAGGTCATGGAGTGTGACAGACCAGACCTGGTTTGTTACAGGAGTATAGCGCACTGGTCTAGGCGTGTTATGCTCGGGTTGATTTTGAGGCCTGCTACTATTGTCAGCCCCTCGACGACCGTGTTGCCTCGAAGATAGTGTCAATCAGTTCATTGAAACGGATCTCTCCCTGTGTGTTATGGTTAGGTAACGCATCTATGTGGGTTCGTTATGTTGTGTTTGACTGGCGTTTGACTAGCTATGGTGGTTGGTATAACGCACCAAGCCCCATGTGCCATATGGCTGTGGCGGACTCAGCCTGGTCCATTATATGCCTCTTGTTCGTGTTAGTGGTTTGGGTTTGTTGGCTTGAACGCCCTTGTCATGGTGTGTTAAGCTTGTGTAACGCACCTATGTAGGTCCGTTACATGCCCTTTATCTGAGTTTTGATCCATTGTCCATAACGCCCCCATTCTAATACGTTATGCTGATGTGACGCGCCAGTTCTGGTGCGTTACATGGTCTACATTGGATTCTAGGTTTGTTTGCCCTAGCGCCCCTACTCTGGTGTGTCAGAGCAAATAACGCCCCTATGGAGGTGCGTTACAGTCCTGTTGTGGCCGTGATGCCCGTTGTTCTGTTCTCTATGTCTGTTTGTCTTAGGGTTGTGTTCTTGGGCAGTGTTTGTGCGTCGATGGGTTCTGGATCGGTCGGTTCAGGTGACTGCGTGTGGTCTTTTCCTTGACTACGACAGTTCCCTAACGACTTGATCTAGACCTTCCAGTGTCCTTGACTCTGGTCTTGCAGCGGCTTTTCTTGACTGTTGGGTTCGCCTAGCGATTGAGTGATGGTTCACTTTGCACAGAGTGCTACCGTTATCCACCGCTCCGATTTCTGCTTATCTTGGCTTGATCTCGTGGTTTGCCTGTGACCCGTGGGTGTCTGTTGACATCCTATGAGGGCAGTAACCATGATGGGACGGCCAGGAGTGCTTGTGCATGCTGTATGTGTGTCTGTGGGTGTCAGTGTGTATGTGTCGTGTTGGGTTTCGGTCAACCTTGTGAGACCAGAGGTTGGCATGTGACCTTGTGTATGGCTCGGCGGCTTTGTCCAATTCGAGACCATATTTCTGGATGCCTCGAGGTATCGTTCTACCTCGATTTGCATGTCTAGATGTGTTGAGGGTCCTCGGTGTTCCCTTGGGTCTCCGTGAGTCATTTCCTGCGGAGCGTTGTTTCCTCGGGATTAGGTTTAGACCGATTGGAAGCTTGTTCTGCTGTCTCTGACGATGTTGCCTCCGAGTCATCTGGCTCAAGAGTCGTTACGTGAGTAGGTCAAGTTGTCTTATCCTGAGTGGTCGACAGTTTCTTGTGCTGCCATTGACGCTTCAAAGTACGTGCGATAGTACTTTCTTGCCTGTCTGCATTTCTGCACTCGTGTTTTGAGTCTCTATAGTGACCCAGAATTTTTAAATTAATTTTTCGATTTATTTAGGTATTTTTTTAAAATTTATTTGGTAATTATAAGGTTTAAAATTGAATTAACAACTTAATGTTGGGATTTAAAAGGCCTAACTAGGTTTATTAAATAGCCTAGCCTAAATAAACAAAGCCCAAATGAATTAAAAACTAAACCCAATAAGTTTAACAATTATAAATTGCAGAGAAACCCCCTATCTAAATGCACTTGAGACATCATTCTAAAAATGAAGACCATGCATGGGATTTTTGAACTATGCTCATGAAAGTCTAGAATACTCTATGTTCAATTTTGACCCATAGTACTAGGCAGAGAATGTAGGTCTTAAGATCACCTCATGCATAGTGTGGGTTTCCAGACAGAAATGATCTGTCCTTCTCTCAACATACCATTTTATATACCATAGAGGTTATGCATGAGAATGCATATCAAATGTAGTCCTATATGCAATCCAGATTTTTCAGATTTAATCATGACAATGCAGATTATGCATGCACAGAAAAATGTATGCAATAGATTTTTCATGAAAATGCAAAATGACATATGCATAGATGAGAACCAGTGTAAACCCATTCATTTCAACTCCCCCTTAATTTTTCAACTAACTGAAACAATGAATCTAATCTATCAAGAGAGAATTATTCAAAACACTAACTAATCAGTGAAGATAAAGAAATGGGGTTTCACCAAACTTCATGTCCCCTGAACTTATTGAGCCCCCTTTTTATTTCCTAGCTCCAAGGCACACCTGTAATTGAATTCTCATTTTTTGTCCATAGCTACCCAAGATCTCTTTGGTCCTGAAGAGATAGTAGCACCTCTCACTGGTGCTGTCCGAGAGCTAAAAGCATTAAGATCATCATATGCCATCAAATAACAGTCATTCACTCCATGCCCTATTTTTCCACAATAATGGCAGCAAATAAGAGCATTCACACTCTTTTTCATAGAATAAGCATGAAATTTCTATGAGTTTTTTTTTTGAAAAACCTTACCTAGGTGCAATAGGAGAGTGCACCCTCTACCAGGGGTAGAGAGAAAGCCACTCCACCACTGCACACTAGGAGGTAAATTTTATTGATATCAAAAAATGCTATACATGTTACATCAATCGAATGCTAGGCATGCCTAGCTTATCCATGCGAACAACCCCTTTTATATTCATGGGAAGTTGTTGCTGAGAAAGAAAAAAGGAATTACATTTCACTGAACAAGCTAGGTTAGCCAAAGAATCTGCCACCTGGTTAGCTTCACGAAATATATGTGAAATAGAGTCCGTAATGGATAGCAAGCTCCATATTTCTCTAATATAGGTTACAATCCTCCACATGCAAGGCAACTTGCGGTTAATAATATGAACAAGGGACTGAGAATCACATTCAACAATAGTCGGCTGAGTGGTCATGGCCTTAAGATACTTCAAACCATCCAAAAGGGTTCTTGATTCTGCAACCATACTATTGTGCTGATCATAGTAATAAGAGAATGCTAAGAGGATAGAACCATGCCCGTCCCAAATGATACCTCCACCTCTAGAAATACAGTTTCCTTTTGATGCACCATCAGTGTTGAGTTTTAAGAGAGGCCAAGGAGGAAACAACCATTTCACCAGCATCACCTTTTGTTTGTTGAATGCACGACTTGATATATCAAAGGAAGCCAAGATGCTTATTTTATGATGGCTCGGTTCCTGTAGCTCAGATAGATGGACTATCAATTTAACCTGGGCAAGAATTTTCTGAATCAAGCCGTGGGGATTAATATATTTATTGTCATGGATGCAAACATTTCTAGCAGCCCACATTTCCCATAGACCATAGACTACAATGCCAATTGATAACAGACCAAAGGCAGAATTGCCATTTACATTGAGAAAGGAACGGGTGATTAAACTCCTGACTGTGTTACCCGATATGGAAATGCCCTTGGAGTGGAAAAAAGTCCAAACTTTGGTAGCCAATTCACTGCTAACGAACAAGTGGTTGATATCTTCCTCTTGACTATCCTTGCAGCATCTACACTTGGAGCAGGTTGGTATTCCAGCCTGTTTAATCTTCATGTCCAATGGCAGACAATTATGAATAACCTTCCATAAAAAGACAAAAATTCTAGTAGGGATCAAGTGATGCGGGACGAGACACGGACACGGCAAGCTCGCGATCGTCCCTTCACGAGGGAAGCGTCGGACATGCACAGTTGAGAAACCGGCAAGAGCTAGGGTGGTCGGGTTGCACTCTCGTACCCGGATCGGGTCACGGGACAGTCTCGCTCCCTCTCGCAGCAGTGATATTACAAAAGTATAGCGAGCTAATGGGCCCTACACATGCTCTCTAGCAGCGGCATATAAAGCATATAAGAATTAAGCAAATGCCAAGTGTAGGAAAGCTTCCTGGTGGACGTAGTCCACCATTCCACTAACGTCATTTGAGATACCGGGTAATCATGGCATTCATGCATACGAGTATGAAGTTTATGCAATATGTACATGCAGATGCGAGAAGATAAAAATATGTATAAAAAGTAATTTGTTATTTACTGAGATATACATAAAAAGTAAAGTTTGAAAAGGTAAAACCATGGACAGAATCCTTATGTGCAAAAGATAAAGCATTATGGACAGTTTGATTATGAAAAAGATGTAAAGTGTGTATGAACAAAGTAACTCAAAAGATCTAACTTTCTAACCTGCACACTCCTAATTCTCTTCTAAGAAAACAGAACTGATCAGAATTTAAGGGTTTAGTAAAAATATCTGCAAGTTGGTGTTTTGTGTCAACAAAAAGTAGCTCAAAATCACCTTTGTTTATATGATCTCGTATGAAATGATGTCTAACTTCTATGTGTTTAGTACGAGAATGTTGGACAGGATTTTTGGACAAGTTTATTGCAGACGTGTTATCACACATTATGGGAGTATTTTTCAAATGAAAATCAAAATCAAGCAACTGATGTTGGATCCATAGCACTTGAGCCGCACAACTACCGGCAGCCACATACTCGGCTTCGGCAGTTGATAAAGCCACACAATGTTGTTTCTTTGAGGCCCATGAAACCATGCAGCCTCCTAGAAACTGACAGTGACCGCTTGTGCTTTTACGATCTATTTTACAACCAGCATAATCAGAATCAGTGAACGCATGTAAATCAAAAGAGTTATTTTTAGGATACCATAAACCAAGGTCAATAGTTCCATTCAAATACCTGAAGATTCTTTTCACGGCTGATAAATGAGAGTCCCTGGGACAAGATTGGTATCTTGCATAGAGACAGAAGCTAAAATAGATGTCAGGCCTACTAGCAGTCAGGTAAAGCAAAGATCCTATCATACCCCTAAAAAGTTTTTGATCAATTTTGTTACTTTTCTCTTCTTCCATTTTCTGTGAGGTGGACATCAGTGTAGCAAAGGGTTTGGCAATCTCCAGTTGGAATTTCTTGACGATCTCTTGTGTGTACTTCTTCTGGTTGATGAAGATGCCATCGTCCAGTTGTTTTATTTGCAATCCCAAGAAGAAGTTGAGCTCTCCCATCAAGCTCATCTCGAACTCTCCCTGCATGAGTTGGGCAAATTCGTCATTCATTTTTAAATCAGAAGCTCCAAAAATTATATCATCTACATAGACTTGAACAATTAAAGCATGTTGGTCACAAGTCTTTGTAAATAAAGTTTGGTCTATGTTACCTCGTTTGAAGCCATTATCAATAAGAAATGAACTTAATCGGTCATACCATGCTCGGGGAGCCTATTTTAAACCATATAGTGCCTTGTCGAGTTTGTACACATGATCTAAAAATCTTTCATCTTCAATGCCCGGCGGTTGCTCCACGTACACTTCTTCCATGATAATCCCATTGAGGAAGGCACTCTTCACGTCCATTTGAAATAATTTGATATTCGTGTAACAAGCATAAGCATGTAAGATTATAACGGCTTCTAATCTTGCCACAGGAGTGAAGGATTCATCAAAATCAATACCGAATTCTTGAGAGTAGCCCTTGGCTACTAATCTTATCTTATTCCTCACAACCACCCCGTCTTCACTAAGTTTGTTTCATAAAATCAACTTAGTTCCGATTATAGGATGGTCATCAGGCCGGGGCACGAGGAACCATACCCGATTCCTTTGGAATTGGTGTAGTTCTTCTTCCATGGCGAGAACCCAAGAATTGTCATTCAAAGTATTATCTAGAGACTTAGGCTCAATACTTGAAAGTAAAGCTAAGTTATCGTGAATTTTAACTTTCCTTATTGAAGCCCGCGTTCGAATTCCTTCATCCACACTACCAATCACATTCTCCAATGGATGGTCCTTGTGCGTGGTCCATTGGTGTGAAAGGGTCGGATGCACTTGTTCTTCTTGTTGTGCTTCCTCTTCTTGCACCTTTTCTTCCTCTTTTTCTTCATCTTGATTCGTTGCCTCACCTTGTTTGCTCGACTCTCCTATTTCAATTTCATTCTCACCAGTAACAATAAAATGATCGTTGTCAATTTGACTTCCCCATTGTATATTCATCAACAACAACATGTGGACTTCAAGTGTTCTAGTGTTATAAAAACGATAAGCTCTAGAAGATAGAGCATACCCGAGGAACAGGACAACAGATATAATAACAGAAATAAATAACTAACTACAACAGAGTCCAATCCAACAGAAAGTACAGTCTAAAGTAGTAAAACGTACCACACGCCAAGTGAACACTCAGCCCGACAAGCTGGCAACTAGGAACCTCCACGCCGCTCCCTCGAACCCCGAGGAAGAACCACCGCACCTGAAAACTAGGGGTGAGCCTCCTATCACTGGCTTAGTAGGGATCCCGCAGAGCCCCAACCGAGAAAACCACTTCGGAAAAGAAAGCTATGCTAGCTAAGCAACTATGAAAGTAGGAAAGTAACTACGGTGGCTGGTAAAACCTCGGCTCTACAGCTACTCCTACTGTACCAAAACATGACCCGGTCTCCCGTCGGGGGATAACCAAGTGACGCACCCGACACACGACCCAGTCTCGCATCGGGGGACAACCAAGCCACACACCTGACATCCCGATCCCACGGTCGGGAGACAACCAGACACGAATCGCCCTAGCCACGCTACCAGGAAAATGACATGATGTCTCGGTCACGAAAACCTACCCTCACAGCAGGGCCTGAGCCTAAACTACACAGTCCGAAAATACGGTCACGACCTCGCTGTCGTGAACTCTATGCCGTCTAGGGAAAGCCCTTAGTGACGCTCACTGGAAATCCCAGACCTCTACTTCGGGACCGCTTCCAAATAACATGCGAAATCTCATCTCGCAGACGGGAAATGGAAACCCAAAACACAACAACTCACGTCACGTGACAGGAGCACCGCCCACTAGAAGAACGACCGGATACGTCCCCTGACGTCTTACACTGCGTCATAAGTGTCTAGCTACAATGCCCCAGGCGCGAGACTTAGACATGCACAGTAACCAGAAGTACCACAAACAAGGACTAGCTGAGGTCGCGCTCGTCAGCACGGGTCTGAACCCTCAGTCTCGTGTGCACACTCAAACTATACGCCCTAGGTCTGTCCTCTAGCTGGTAATTCCCCCACCAGTCTGGACTCGGTGGTACGCGAGGGCCCTACCGTAACCAGCCTACTCACCGTCTAACTTGGGTACGTCACACCAGTGCTCCTGGTGGGCTGACACATGCGTGCCATGGAAGCTATAACTTGTGGATGGGTCACAAAATGTGGACACGGAAAACCACTCATGCACCCATTGTGAGTAACACGGAGTAACAGGTGACTCGAGGCCACCGAACTCTAGATGGTCCACTAGACCCACTAAACGCACGGTCCTTGAGTCACAAGACTCGAGGTCAAGACCGTTGCACACGACAGCATGGCGTCGTCAATCTGGCCTAATCCCTAGGTCCAAAGCCACGTAGTGATGACTCACGAGGCAGTTCACGACTGCCAAGACTCTTCCCTCGAAGAAGGGAACTAAGAAAGCCACCATCTCCAAGCTGGTAAATGGGACTCTTAGTCCACGGGCCACGGACATGGCCCACGCGGAAAACATAAAAGCATGATTCCCAAGGTAGCTCACAAGTCACAAAGTCAATTCCCAACCTTAGGGAACCGCGGGGAACCTCCAACCCCAGGTTGGATGACTGGGCTCGTAGTCCAAGGCCTTACACATGGCCCCCCCTCGAAAATCACGGTCCAAAGAAACACGCGACGTGCGGGGGAGCCCCACCGCACCCACACCGATACACGACGACTCGATCGAGCATAACATAAAAGCCCGGAACACATGGGGTCACCCGGACCCACCATACCTATGGGCATGCTCATCGAGGTAACATGACACCTCCAGACATCCCCGAAACACGGTCACGGTACTCATGGGGTGTCCAAGACACTCACGGGCCAAGGGAGGCACGATTATTCGTAGACTACCCACCCTGGGTCACCCGACGGGTCACCGTCCTGAATGCGCTAGCCTTGCATAGCGCGTTCAGAATGTGCCACCCACCCCTAGCGCGTTCATGGAAGAACGTGCTAGGCCCCCATAGCGCGTTCATACAGAACGCATTGGCCACCTGTAGGGCGTTTAGAACAGAACGCGCTACTATCCCATAGCGCGATCAGAACGCGCTATACATCTATAGCGTGATCATAACCACCCTACTATTCATCTTCCCCGATGAACGCACTTGATCGGGGTGGTGCATTAACCAAGAACGCACCCACCTGGTTGAGCGAGTTCTCAGTCCGTGCCCAAAAATGATGGAAAGCACGGAAAAACTCATTCCACGCCCCAATCATCCAGCGAAAAGCTTCTCGGCACCAACGTCAAGGGCTTCGACCAGCTCAACTCGGCAGTCACCGAGATAGAAATGTTCTTCGCCGACAACCCAAGCTACGCTTCGGCAAAGGGTAAGCAGACGCCGGAACGCCAGCCCGGTAAGGAGGTGAACACCATCGAATTCACCCCCGCTACCAAAGCCATCAAGGAAGCCGGAACAAGCAATCACGACAAAAGGCCAGCTGATAAGCTGACTGCTCTCTCCTTCTCAGAGCGTATGAAGACACCCTTCTCCTTCAAGAAAGAACACACGAAGATGCTCTTCGACCTCTACATGGCTCAAAGGATTGTCGAATTACCTGAAGTCCGTAAGCCAGACGAATCCCAGAAAACTGACGATCCCAACTACTGCCTATACTACTGTAGGCTTGGTCATTCTCTTGAAAATTGCTACGTCTTCAAGACCCAAGCACAAAAGCTGATCCGAGATGGCTTGATTCAAATGAAAAGTGGTCTCGTCGATCCTCCACAACCACATACGTGGTCCAGACCAACCAAGGCAGCACGTGTGGTTCACCATCCGGCCAATGTGATCCACATGATGGTGACATTCTCTCTCTCTGATGATGAATCGAAAGAGCCCAACACCAACCAAAGAGAGCGTTCGATCTGGTACCCAGGGTGGAGGCCCTGGCATGATCGCAAACCCCTCTCCTTCCCTAGGGAAAGAACCCAATGACTTTTCGACATCCTCGTCGAGCGGGCGCAAATCTTACCCAGCGATCCACCGGTAGACTACACTCAGTGGGACTTTAATCACCCCCAGTATTGTCTCTTTCATGCGCGAATCTACCACGCGATCGAGTCCTGTGAGGAAGTCCAATACCTCATTGAGGAACAGATTCGGTGGGAGCAGATTGATGCCAAAGGAAATTTCATGGCACTTGTTCGACTGCGACAAGCTGTCGAAGAAACCCAGGCTATCGCCAGAAATGCACCAGAGCGGCCTGAGCCTCCCCAGGAAAATGGGCACAGGTCGCCCTACCAGCATACTCCAGAATGGCTCGAGTTCCGAATCGATAATCGGGAGGCTCTCAAACTACTGCGGAGACATAGGGAGCAGGATGCCAACCGAGAGGCGGGATCGAGTACCTTCTCGGCCAACGTCATCCACTCTCCCGCTCCCTCGACCTCTCCCGAGGCTCCAACACTACAGGTTGGTCAACTAGCCCCTACCACTCCAGCCGCACAACGGCGACCTTGGCAAGAGCTAGAGTCTCTGCCCTTTTCCAAGGAGGACACTGCAAGACTCCTTCGAGTCCTTCTCGGTCGAGAAGATGTCCTGGTAGGCGAGACCAGGACGGACTCTTCTAGCCCTTCTCCTCTTCCCCCTATTCTACCTCTATCTTCGACACCCGAGGATAGAAAGGGGAAGCAAAAGTTGAGCGAGACCTTGGCACCGCCGAACCAGGTTCTCCCTACCACTCACAGGTCAGGTCCACCATCACAAAGGTCCTCCGACGCGCGAGATCAAGATAGCCACCGGGGGTAACAAGGCCCCCAGATGTCATCATGTGTCGTCTGACCCTGTTCTCAGCCAGACCACAGGGGTCCGGTCATGAAACAAGATGTTGGTGACGCTTCTTAGGCCCCTCCTCATCAGAAATCCTAGCCACTGCGGCTAAGGCATCAAACTGCGCACATGTCTTTGGACACCAGCCCCAGTACACCAGTTCAACATGGAAAGCCATCCCAGCCACTGCGGCTAAGGCATCAAACCGCGCACATGTCTTCGGACACTGGCACCAATACACCAACTCAATAGGGGAAGCCTTCTCGCCCCCATGGCTAAGGAATCAAACCGCACATACATCCTCGGATGCCAGCACGAGTCAACCGGTTCCCGGTTAACTCCCACACCAACCGCGACAGAGGCAACAAGCTGCGTCCACGACTTCGGACGCCAGTCCCAGTATCCCTGCTTACCAGGAACTACCACTCGAAGTCATCGAGCAGGTGATCAACGCTACCTTCCAACTACAACAATCGGAAGGTGCCTGGGTTGAGATCCGAGCAAAGAGGAGTCGCCGACCTCGCCCTACAACCTCATCGGCTCGACGGTATCCCCGTGCAGACCTGTCAGCTCCAGTCCCAGTGCCTCCTCCTCCTACTCCCCTGGAGACGGCCATTGCCAAGAAATAGGAGAGGAATAGAAGGAAGAATCTCAAAAGGGAGTGGACCGTGCCGATAGCGCCTGCCGTTCGCGCACCGATCCCGGCCGACGCCGAGCTTGAGTTCGCCATGCCGACTTGCCTTGTCCGGCTGGCCACGGATCGAGAGCTTGATACCAGCTTCACGGCGGGCGGGTTTGACCGCGTCGACGTGGCGTTCGTTGAGGCTGCGGACTACTGGGTCGAACTCGCTGCGTCGCTTGAGGAAGAAGATTCCTAACTCTTCGCGCTGCCCCAGCGGAGTGTGATTGGCCGGTCACCTATGGTGCCTTGCCCGCTGCCGCTATAGACGCCGTACATGGTGGCCTGTCCAGTCTCCCCGTTGTTGCAAGTGAAGGACATCTTGCCGGCGGGGCCCATGATCCCGTCGAAAACGAACGAGCCGACACAGGTTAGGCCCCTATTGCTGATGAGGTGAATGGGGCCGGACGTGTCCCATGCGCCCGTTGCCGTCGCGGTGCCGGTGAAAGTCTCCCCGTCCGGGGTGGTGCCGGTCATCTTCACGCTTGAATCGCAGGCCGCGAGAAGAGCGCAAAACCCGGCCGCCACAAGAAGTTTCTTCATCGTCAGTCTCCATTGCCCCTCGGCACCATAGCCGAAAGGAAGCCCCTTCGCATGCCCGTCACGTCGCTCCGCATCCTGGTGCAGTTCGACTGGCCGACGGGGGCAGTCTCGCGCCTGTGGGATGGCGCCGCCCTATTCGTCGATTCGGACGGCAATCTCTGGAAGGGCTGCAACCTTGTGGAGGGTGTCGACGACATCGAGCAGGCCATTAACGGGGAGGCGGCGACCATAAATATGGCGCTGATGGGCGTCGGAGCCGCAGACGCGGATGCCGCGTGGCTCGACTACACCAACGACGAGATCGTCGGTGCAGTCGTCCAGATCATGATTCAGCCCTGCGACGCCGACGATCAACCGATTGGTGACCGCGAGGTGATGTTTACTGGCCGGATCGACAACGTTGTTTTCGATGACGCCGCTTCCGGTGAGCGGCAGGTCTCGACAATCACCGTGGAAATAACAAACCGATTCTCGCTCCGCAGGTTGGAGCATGGCGGGGTCATGTCAGATACCGACCAGCGGGCCCGGTCCGCCGCCCGCAACCCGGAGGAGGACCCGGATCGGTTCTGTGAACGAGTGCCTCTGCTGGAGGACCATACCGTCGCTTGGCCCAAGTGGCGCTAATGTCCGACCTATCCGACTTCTTCGCCGCGAACGGTGCGCTGCCGTGGGCTTGGGGTTCCGTCGACTGCTGCATGGTGTTGGCTGACTGGGCGCTGGCGAACGGTCATGGCGACATACTCTCCCAGTATCGCGGCTCCTATGAAGACGAGCCGGGCTGCCTCGGGATTGTAGTCGCTCGCGGCGGGGTGCTGCCGATCATCGCGGATGGTTCCTCGCGTGTTGGTCTGGTGGCGACGGAGGAGAGGGTGACCGGCGTTATTGCCGTCATCGGCTCCCTCACAACGCCGACCCGTCAATGGGGTGCGATCTGGGATGGTGAGTGCTGGCTGGTGCGCGGCGTCGATGGGTTCCACCCCATGACGGCGCCCGCGCTTGGGATGTGGAGCGTCTGATGCCGCAGGCTTTGATCGGCATCGCTATCTCGTTGGCTGTTTCGGTTGTCCTGAATGTCGCGGTCGCCCTGCTGACGCCGCCACCGTCCCGGCGGCAGCAGCGGCAGGAGACGCCCAAGCCCGCCGACGGCAAGGTCACATCCCAGCAGAACGTGCCCTCGCTGCCCGTGGTCCTTGGCCGCGCGAAGCGGACCGGCGACCAGTTCTTCATGGAGGAGCGTCAGGGCGCGCTGTTCTGGGGCATCGTCTTTGCCGGACATCGCATCAACGACTATGCCGCGCACTATCTCCACGACGAAGAGATCACGATCACCGGCACGGCCGACGGCAGCAACGTCATCGCGCCGCTGCACTTCTACACCTACTACGACGGCGGCCTGTTCGTTTACCTGTCGATGGCGTGGCGTCTCGGGCTTCCGCTCGAAACCGCCTATCCGATGCTGACGGGTAACTTCCCCGAACTATGGACGGCGGATCACCGCGGCGACGGGCTGGCCTCCGCCGTGTACGCCTTCCAGACCGCGCCTGACTCGCATTTCAGCAACGTCTATCCGAACGGCCGGCCGGAACCGTCCGCCATCATCGAGGGCGCGCTGGTCTATGACCCGCGCGACGAAGCGCAGGACCCGGAGACAGGAAGAGGGTCAGGATGACCCTGTGGCTGCAATACTTCTATGATGGGCCAAAGCAGTATGAAGACTTCCCATGCGTCAGCACCGTCGTTGCCCGCAAGAAGCGTACGAAGCCCAAGACGGATGTGAAGATCCCCTCCAGGGGGCGCCGGAGTGGGCCCAACCCGATGGCGGTTGATCCATTGATGCACTGCGCGATGTACTTAACGTACTGGCTGTGCTCATTTGCAATGCCGTACGGAGATGAAACAGTGATCTGGTCGGATGCGATCTACCCGGCGTGTCAGATGGTGTAGGGGATTAAGCTGTCTCTATGTCCAACTACCCTTTGCCTGATATACAAGGTGCTGGGGGATATCAGCACCCACCAGTTCCCGCGACAGGCCCAGTACATGTGCCTGTTGCATTTCTTCAATGTGTGGGTTTGTTCTCTATTTCCAGAGTTCGCCCCGCGTGCTATCCAGGACTGGGGGCTCGTGCTGCGGATGCTGGAGTTCGCCAGTGCTGAGCCGGGCTCTACCTCTTTGCGACTATATGATATCCGGGGCCGATTGACAACAGTCCCTCAAGATGCTGTCGGCACTATTCATTTTTGGACACTGGCTGCGCACTCCAGCCCCCTGGTGAACAGCAGACGAGAGTGCAAGGATGATCAGGTGGAGAAGTACGTCCACCCAATTAGCCAAGAAAATGTGGTCCACCCACTATTGGAACCCGAGCTAAGGGACTGGGCGTTGTCCATCCGTCCCAGTGTGCTGGCATTCAGAAAGGGGGAGACGTTGCTGCTGGAGCCGTATTACCCCTTCCGCTTTGGTCAAAATTTTGACTACGACCAGTATATTCCCGTACACAGTGCCCAGTTCAGTCTGGTGACGTGGACTCTTCAGGGAGGCTTGGTCGCGGAGAATGCTAGAGTCTGGTGGGACTTCTTCCACCGAGCAGACGCCGCCACCTTCAGAGTGCCAGCCCCTGGTCACGTCCCTCGGGTGACACCCGAATATGTAAAGTGGTAGAATGCCCGCACGGCCTTTTATCGGTCACACAAGACCGGCTACTGGGACGGGGCGGAGAGAAGGTTCTGGAATCGGCAACCCATGCCCATCCTCGACGTTGATCTGGAGCACCTCCTACGCTTGTGGCATGGCAAGAGCAAGGATGTGGCTGACCACATGGTCGCCCGCAAGGCGCCCGAGAGGGCAAATCGACGCCACAGGTCAAGATGCCTCCGGTGGCGAAAGATGACTTTAAGAAGACCCTGCGAGACCTCTGCCACATCAGAACTGACCGCCTGGAGTTGATTAATTATCCGATGCCAATAGAAGAAGAAGGCACCCTCGCAACCAGCTAGCGGGGTGAGAAGGACCTGATCTGCCCCTACCACACATTCGTGAGGAGGGAGGAGCGAAAGCCGCAGAACTACAAAGACACCACCTGGTTCTATGTCCTTATGCGAGTGCACGGGCTGACGGTTGAAGCTCGGCCGGCGGTCATCCTGGGCAAGCGTCTACACGTCACCGACTATTATGCCGAAGGATGGCGGATGGACCACCTCAACTTATTTTGCCATCTGTCTGTCAGAAAGCATGCAGACTTAGCCACCCTTGCCGATCGATGCCAGACGATCGGGGATGTGTGCTGGCTGGTCCGAGAGGCCGCCCGTCACGACAAGGAGCCGTCTCTCAGTTATTGGCCGATATCACTGCGGCTCTACACCGGCCCATACGGTATGTGACATTTCTCTTCCTTTGCATTCATGGCTACCTCTTTTAGAGTGCTGGATGCTAATCAATTCTTTTCTTTTCCTCTCCTTCCTCTTCACAGACCATCCGGACAGCACGCAGATGGTGACTTATCGCAACCTCATCTGGCAGGCAGAGAAGTCGACGCATTTCGAGGCGACGTCACCGGCCCCGACTACGACTCCCTTGCCTCTGCCCGCAAAGAGGTCTCGGGCATGTAGACATGCCAAATTTGATGCTATGTTGGCTAAATCTCATATTACTTTGTGATAATCGAATTGGACTTCAACGTTTGCTTAATATGGAGTTTTTTGGTAAGTAACGCCTTAATCAAGGGCGTCATTTTGTTAATAATGACTTTTTCAGGGTCGTCATTTAAGTAAAACACGCCCTTTGGTAGAGGCGTCATTTCCTGATATTCCTGATTTTTATGAAATTCGTTTGGATAATTCCTTGAAATAACGCCCTTCGCTAGTTTTCCCTCCCAGTAGGACGCTACTGACTATGCGAGAGGGCCCACGGAAACTAGCTTACAAACCGTATAACGAGAATACCCCGTCACCTCTCCCAGGTGGGCCGACACGGATGTTGTCGGGTTACGACTAGTGGTTCCATCACAAGGAAAGAGAAAGCTGCTCTTTTGGAAAGTAAAATAATGTCACAGTGTACAAAATACTTTAAACATGGTGCATATGAAACATAGATTGCATTAGATATTACATATGCATACTTTTGAAATCTCTAGGTATATAACGGACTAAGACCATCCCGTTACATACCATAACGGACCAATGCAGGACCGCTATGCTTGACAGAACTCATAAAATCCACAGTTAAATGGGACTATAACGCACCAGGGCAGGGGCGCTATAGGACTATAACGCATGAGAGCAGGGGCGTTAAAGTCAACAAGTACACAATACGACTGATAAGGGCTATAACGTACCAGGGGTGGGGAGTTATAGGAACATAACGCACCTCCCATGGGCCGTTATGCCCACCAGAACGATCAGAATCCACAGGTAAACACGGGATATAATGCACCTAACCAGGGGCGTCATATGAATGTAACGCGTTGCGACAGGGGCGTTAAAGGAAACAGGCCTCCAACTCAACATGCAGGACTATAACGCACCAGACGAGGTGCGTTAAAGCCACCCGAACTCAAAAATCCACAAGAAACTCATAGTTCACTGATGATATAATGCACCTATAGGGGTGCGCCAAATGACTATAATGCACCGGGGCAGGCGTGTTATGTCACCTGGGTTTCGAGACTCCGAAGGTCAGAACCGAAACCCCCTCCCTATCGATCGAAATCGATGGGGGACCCAGGGAAACATGAAACCAAATCAACCCACCATGCCATACCATCATTCCAAACCTACGCATGCCACTAGAATTGAAATATGATGTCCATAGAGATAATTTCAACATTAAAAGATTAAAAAATAAACTAAACAAGAATATGCATGAAAAATGAGGCAAATGGTGTCGCGATGCAAGTGGTACCGGCGGTGTCCTAACGAGGTAAGGAAACCATCCCCCTACCTGGATTACAACGAAAATGGTGATTTGATGTCGATCCGACGAGAGGGCGACACAGTGCCTCCCAACCTGGCTCGACTCCACGCTGCGCGGATCGAGAAAAGGTGGGCGTCAACACGATCCTCGCGATGCGACCAATCCAACGGTACCTCCCTTGCTTTGATCAGCGGTCGTCTGAACCAAAAATCGAGAGAGGAACGTAAATCGAGAATTTAGCCTAAAATCACCGAAAATAGGAATTACATAAAAAATGATGAAGATGGCGATGGATGGCGACGCATGAGGCATCAACAGATTCCTGGCGAGACGAGGAGTCCATTCCCCTACCTCTTGCGTGGCGAAGACCACGAATCGGTGCAGATCGTGCGAGCAAAAGGACGGCCTCATTCAGGGTCGTCAACCTTTTGTTTTGCTTCTTCAAACCTTCATTTTCTTTCATTAAAACTCTCACTCTTCCAGATTCCTCACTAGATGTGCACTTATCTTTTTCAATTGATATCCATTTTTCACCAATCACAATATTCAACACCATGAGCTTCTTATTTTGATCCTTTAAGTACTTATTCTCTTCCTCGAGTTTGTCATTTTGAATTAGCTCATTTATTAAGATCTGATCTTCAGAACTAGCTTCAAGTTTTCTTCCAGCTTCAAAAGCCTTCAAATCATTTTGCTATTTGTCAATGTTTTCCTGCAATTCCATGTTTACAGATTTGACAGCTTCAAATTTCTCAACAAGTAAACTATTCTCAAGTTTAAATTTCTCTAAGCTTTCTTCATTTTCTTTTGAAGATTTTCTGAGAGACTCTTTTTCAGTTTTCAGTAAAATAATTTCTTTCTTAAGCGTATTAATATCAGACAAACATGCAGCATGAGAGTTCGAGCTATCTGACCCATTAGTCTTCTTCAATTTTCTATATTATTTTCTCAACTTCTCATGTGACTCTAATAACTCAGCATATGCGTTCTCCCAGTCATCTTTAGAGAAGTTTTTGAAAAGGTTTACCTCATCGTTGGTCTCTTCTTCTTCTTGGCTGCAACTTCGGTTACTTCCACTTGCCATCATGCAGCTATCTCCATTTCCTTTCTCGGCTGTCTTCATTCTCTCCAATATGTCCCTTGCAGACCTGCAATCTTTTCTTCATTTTAAATCAAGTTAACTGTGATCTAGTTAATTTTTGTCTAACTAAAAAAATGACAAAAACTTATTTGCTCAAAGACTATGATCATAAAAATCTTTAAAAAAAACCAGAATTGAAGGACTAATCGACAATTGACTAAATTTATCATGTAAAAAACTGTTATCATTTAAGACAAATGAGAACAAATGTTTACACTTAAATAGCAAATGCGGAACGGCCCAGGGCTCCAGCAGCCCTCGATCCAATCATTGCAACCAAGTTTGAAATCTTAAAAAGGATTAGTAGCAAATCCGTCAAGCCATTTTCCCGTTAGATCAAAAAGGGAAGAACATCTTATTGGTTGGGTGCAGAGACCACCAAGGTTAGGAAGCCAGCAAAGGATTATCCCATGTGTCCAGAAGCTTCTTCCTTCGCATCCATGCAGAGCAATTACAACATAAGATCACAGAAGCACAAAGAAAACTTGTGTCTTGCAATCAGAAATTTTAAGAAGTTTCCGCTTCTTTGCAACCAACAAAGTGAGTTACACATCCCGAAGCACATAATATCCGATCATCACCGTCATAAACACAAAAGAAATATAGCGCATGGTACACCCTCTAACGGTACAATAGGAGGTAAAGAATTTCTAACACAAGACGTAAGACACGAAAAATGTACAATTCTGCTGAAGCTAGCACCACTTTATCCCCACCGTTCAGGGTTTTAGCCATCTTCAAGAGTCCGCAAATGTGGAGAAAATTACAGGAAAAAGCTACTGCTACCACGGCTTTAGGTCACCCACAGGACCTGCAGTCCAGTTCAAAACTTTCTCACCTGGCTTCAGGTAAGTACCCTTACCATGTGGTAGCTTGCGAGCCAGCCCGTTCAATATCTGGTGGAAGGCATCCCCAGCCTGGGCAGGTTGTGGGAACAGCATTGCCTGCTTCATTGAAGGGTTAGCCAGCAATCTTTGTTTTCTTAATATAACCTCGGGGGGAATAGATGTCAGTATTGTATCCAGATTGGGCACATCCTTCTCATCCACAAAGACACCAATGTCCTCCCAAGGAATGGCGTCAGCAAAAGGTAACACAATATCGTCAGCTATAATTACAGGAATGCAGCCGAATATAACTCCCTCAACCAATCTAGGACTCCATGGAGCCCAACCTAAGGGGCACAAGCAGAAAACAGCCCGCTGCATATCTTCATAATATGTTGTTGGATGGTCTGTCGATATGTCAAAAAGAGGATTGTCCTTGAAGTTCTCCCAAACAGATGCCCTAGCACCCCTGTACAAAACATGAGAAAATAGATCATAAACTACAACAATGACAAGGTGCGAATCTGATGCAGCAACAAAGCTGCCTTAATCCTCCTGCTTGACCATACCTTGCATAGTATCCACCTTCTGGATCATTTCCAACATCATAAAACAAACCACGGAAGTAGACAAAAATTGAACGAGGAGTATCCGGAGGGATCAAGTGAGCTTGCATCTTCTGAGGAGGAGCATATGGAGGAATAACTATCGAACCCTCTTTTAAACAAACATGGTTCCGTTGCCCAAATGTCTGAACCAAAGTAGCACGCCGGAGCATGTGAAGAATTCCACGTTCAATGGCTTTCTCTTCCTAAAACACAAAATACCCATTCTCTAAGCCATCAAACATATAGAACTACACACACATGATTTTAACAATAATACCGGTAATCTAGTAAGTGCAGCAAGCTAGTTCTGCTACTCAGCAGATCCAACTCACAGCAACATTAGCACAAGGGAGGGGGTTCAGTAGAGAACGGCCTGGTACCTGATAATGAAAGCATGCTCCAAAGTCGTGAGGTACAATGAAAAAGTGATCAGCACCTTCAGTTCTATTCCAGTAAGCCCAGTTTGAGGAGATGAGTTGTATTGCACTTCTCATCATTCGTGGTGATTTGAAGGGCAACGGAAGCCCATTAGGTGTCAAGTCACAGGTCGTATAGACAGGAGTGTAAAACCAATCAGCTTCCTCAGGATTAAGTGTTCGGACAGGACTGGACAGCAGAAACCGGTGCATGAAGATTTCTGCAGCAAACATGTGAGTGAGGCATCTGGGATCCTTCTGAAGGATCTTCTTGTTGTATTTACTAGGCAACTCATACACAAAGACCTTCAGCCTCCCAACAGGGTCATCTTCCAACACGTCACCAGCACTCCCTGCATCCAGAAAAATCTTTGATTATTAACAAGAACACATTTATACGTTACCATGAAAATAATGATTGTAGAACTCTGCATGACTCCCGGAAGCTATAACCTGAACTTAGAGAAGCATGATATGAAACTTCAAATTAATTGGAAGTAGTAGCATAAAAGACAAAAAATGCTAAAAGAATGTGTTTCTCTATCTCCAATATGGACTGATTTGATTTTAACCAAAACAAATATTAATAAATCCCATAAAGAACGAATATCTAAGAAGTAATTTAGCTGCTTGACATAAACTTGTGATCCCTATCTTGGACAGTTGATTTTCATGACCGATCAATTAAGTAAATACCGGGCAATGCATCACAAAGAACATGATCATCAAATGAGTCCTAATCTTAGAGTAATTGATCATCTCCTCTGCTAAGGAGAAAAGAGCACTGCCCCCATCACCTTTTCTGGGGAATCTAAAACTATGTGAACGGCTACATGCCACATGACAGGTAAGATCTTTATGAAGGTTTTCCTTCCACTGTCACTGCATAATTTGCAATCCTATGGTGGCAGTTCCCACCTGGTATTGGTATCTTCTAGCTTTATCAGCTAAACAGGTTAAAGAGCCTTTCCACCTCTATTCAACATTTCTTATCCATAAATCTTTTGTATTTCTCTTTAGCCTTCACTGTGCCCAAGTTGTCCTGCTGCTACATGTTGTTTAAAGAAGCACATCTCAACTGCACCATAGGTCCACAAAGTGTTGTGTTTACTTGTACAACCATAACCATTTCAGTTTTCATTTAGGCACCAAAGAAAACCCATGTTACTTGTATTCAATCCATCTTTACTTCAAGTAAAACTAAATAAGCTTGTTTCTTTCATGGATGAAGACAAGATAAGATTGCACATTGATAAGTATACCTGAGTTATTTTCTGGTGTTATATTAATGGCTATACAACCCCACAGTGACCTTGCTGACATCGCACCTATCTTGGAAAATAAGGTCTCCATAATCTATTGCAGATAGGGGATTCAAAAAGGGTCATAACTGAAAAATTATTTACATAGTACTCTCTACAGCAACAAGTTCAACGATCAATGGAACCCAGTAAACCTAATCAATAAAATATTCTAATTTCTTTGTATAATGTTTTGAGCCAGCTCTAATTAACTGTAATCTAGTACAATCGGTAAGTCCCAAGATCCTTTTTACATTGTTTCTACACAATCTATTATAGGAAGGACTTCTAGGTAGATACAACATTCCAATGTTTAGATAAATCATTCACAAGCTGCTACCAACATCATCACCTATCAATTCATTGGGTGACAAATATAATTCACAATATGAGTCCCATGAAGTCATCAGAAATACATGTCTAAGTTTCAATAGGGAGCATACATCATAACAAAAGCAGAAAAAGGAAAGACTAGAGGCTGGGTTGCAATGCATAATGAAACAATAGCATAGTACTGCTCTGGTTACAGGTTACAAGTTAATTTGCAATATGATGCAGATATGATGATGAGGAAAGGTAAGTGGTATGAATATGGCACCAAAATTAGATGCTGATTTTTGGATGAATTGCCAATCATGAAGGAAAGAAGTAGTTGAGTGTGATAAGTCCATTCACCTTTTATCTTTTATTTACATGAAAGGGAGTCAAGAAGAATAACTCAGAAACCTTTGACCAACTTGTGGGAGCAAAACTAAATGGTTAAACATTGTTCAATCAATCCAAGGTCACTTAGGACCTAGTTCATTAGAGAAGGGGGCCGCTATGCACAAAGCACTGGGGTAGGCCACCATCGCAGCTGCTATTACTACTACTACTGCCGCATTAGCTCACCACTACACGCCCACTGACATTAGCCCCCACCGCCTTCTCGCTCACCCTCCACCACACGCCGCTACCGCTAGAGCCTTCCGCTCACCCCACCTGCCACAGAGCCTCAAAGTAGGTGGCGAATGGGGTAGGATCTTCCTTGTGCACAGAAGGCGGTGTAGGATAGCGGCTGCGAGGTTATAGTAGGCGACGCAGGGCAAAGGTAGTGGCAGTGATGATCCCACCTTGATGCGGCACAAGGAATAGGGGTGGTGGAGGGAGGCACGGGCGAGGTGCTGGGGCAGTGCTGAGCAGTGATGGGGAGGTGGGGATCTAGCCATGGCCGGTGGCTGGGCTTGAAGGTGGTTGGCCTTGAAGGAGGCCGGCCATTGAACAACAACAGCACACCCCACAACCACCACCGCCAGATCAAAAACCAAATAACATAAAAAAAGAGGTGGTGTTCACTTGGATGTTAGAATGGGACATCACCTTTAGTGAGACCGCCCACCATGATCATGGCCACCACCTTCCCTTGTGAGCTCCCCATCACTCTGCCCGCCTCAGAAAACCCACAACTGCCCGCAGCCAAGAGCTAACCCAAGTCACCACCGCCCGATAACCACAAACCCAAAAACCCTACCATGTACAAAGAGGAAATGACAAGAACAAGAAGAAGACACCGATAACGAGCCTGATCAAAATAGCCTAGTAAGGAAGCAGAAAGACTGGAAAAGAACCCTAGATTTGAATGATGCAAAGTAGGACTGTGAGCTCTGAATTTGAGGTAGCAACCTCCCTCCCAACTCATTTCTTTCCACTGTGTGTGCATGATCTGAGGCGGCAACCCGTCGGGGGGGTGGGGGGGAGGGCATCCGGTGAGGTGTACAAGAGGCAGCTCTCCGACATGTCGACAACCTTGAACAAGCCTATCAAATAGCTCAGGATGTTGAATGATTCTCTAGAATTTCTAGGTTCACACCTCCCCGACCGACCGATCCCAAAAGCATGGGACTCCGAACCACCTCGCCCCCCCTATGAAGGCCCCTAGCCCAAGTGGGAATGCCCTATTACGGCCTTACTATCCCCCTCCCACCATCACTCCAACCAAGGCCACCCCTAGCAACCCTCCTCCATGGAGGGAAGAGAGTTCCAAGGGCCCAAATGTAGGAGGGACCACCCCGGGTAGTGGGCGCCAACAATGCTATAGATGTCAAAGATTTGGTCACTTTGCGGGGCAATGCCCATCTAGAGGGTTGCCTAGTTTGCTTATAGAGGAAGAAGCTCCCCTACCCCAAGGAGAACTTGAGAGCATGATTGAGGTCCATGAAGTCTCACTTGATTGGGAGGAAGAGTACGAGACCCAATACCATGAGTCGGGTCTAGAACACACTATGACACCCACCGTCTCTCATCTAGGAGTGATTAGATGTACCCTCACCAAACCCCAAGAGGAGGACTAACGTCAAACCTCAATCTTTCACACCTTTGTTAAGATAGGGGGTCATGTGAGAAAAGTGATCTTAGATAATGGGAGTTGTGTCAATGCGGTGTCTTCCGACATCGTTAAGCTCCTTGGGCTTACTATCACTCCCCACCCAAGTCCATACTAGGTCTCATGGATCAACAACAACTCCATCCCGATCAACACTCGCTGCCTTGTGCCCCTCAACTTCTTTTCCTACCATGGCCAAATATGGTGTGATGTTATCCCCATGGAAGTAGGTAGCATCCTACTAGGGAGACCTTGGCTTTATGATGTGGATGCAACCATCCTTGGGAGACCCAACACATGCACCTTTGAACATGAGGGAAAGACTATCCATCTTAACCCCTCCCCACCTCGTCTCGTGCCCAAGAAGGACACACTCCCTCAAGGACACTACCCCACTACACCCAAGCCTTGGGGAACTCCACCCCTCCAACACAACCACCTACCCAAAGCCCCAACTAAGGTATGACTTCGGGGTTGACCAAGGGTCTTCATCTCATCACCAAAAGAGAGCTTGAGGAGGAGATAGCTCAAGGGGCACCTTTATGTGCGGTGGTCATTTGTCTAGGAGAGAGCACCCCCTCCAACCCCCATCCCATAGAAGTCTGGCATCTCCTAGAAGAGTTTCATGATGTGTTCCCAGAGGAGCTCCCGGACCAACTTCCTCCCATGCGTGATGTACAACACGCAATTGATCTAGTTCTGGGAGTCACCCTTCCAAACCTTCCTCATTATCGCCTCAATCCCACGGAACATGTCGAACTTTGAAGGCAAATAGAGGAACTCATTAGGAAGGGCTTCATCTGCATTAGCAAAAGCCCATGTGCCGTCTCGGCCCTTCTCACCCCCAAGAAGGATGGATCATGACGGATGTGTGTTGATAGTTGGGCCATTAATAAAATCACCATCAAGTATAGGTTCTCCATACCTAGGCTTGATGACATGCTCGGCATGCTAGCCGGAGCCACTATCTTCTCCAAGATCGACCTTAAGAGTGGCTATCATCAAGTGAGAATTAGGCCCAGAGACGAGTGGAAAATGGTCTTCAAAACCAAAGATGGCCTCTATAAATAGTTAGTCATGCCTTTTGGACTCTCAAATGCCCCAAGTACTTTTATGCGTCTTATGATGGAGGTCATTAGGCCTTACATTGGAGTCTTTCTGGTAGTCTATTTTGATAACATTCTCATCTATAGTCAGTCCCACGAGGCCCACCTTGACCACCTTAGGCAGGTTTGCACCATCTTTCGACATGAGAGCCTATTTGTCAACCTAGGAAAGTGTCACTTCATGACCACATCCATCACCTTCCTAGGATTTGTGGTTTCTACCAAGGGTATCTCCATAGACCCCGAGAAGGTCCAAGCTATCCTTGATTGGTCGGAACCCTACACCCTCCATGAGGTCCAAAGCTTCCATGAGTTGGCCACCTTCTATAGGAGGTTTATCTGGAGATTCAGCACCATCACCGCCCCCATCACTGATTGTCTCAAAAAGGGAACTTTTGTGTGGACCAAACCAGCCTCCAAATCCTTCCAAGAGCTTAAAGAGAAGATGACCCAAGTCCCGATCCTATGCCTACCTGCTTTCTCCAAAGTCTTTGAAGTCACATGTGATGCATCATGGGTATTGAAAGGAGGGTGGAAAGAACGATAGGAACGCATTGGAGCGAGTGGCATATGGTTGACCGTTCTGGAAGACTGGGATAGGGATGGCTGGATGGAATGCGGGCGTGCCAGACGATTTCTCGACGATCACCTGTGGAACCAAATGTTTAACTGGGGATGTGCCGCCAGGGCACGGTACGTGAGCACGTGTGTGTCACGTGGAGGGAAGGAGGTTCCGCAGGTACGAGTGCACAGGCGACTGTGGGGAGTCGTGTACTGGACGTCTTTCCCCATCGATCGTAAGCAGTCGGTGTTTATTTTACATTGGGCAGAGCCCGAACACCTTTGTTTCTACTGCCGAAGAAAGAGTCACGGACCCTGGGAGCTACGACGTCGGGAGGGCTTCGTCCGTGCAACAGCGACAGGGCAACAGCAACATAACAGGGGTAACTGGTGGCGGAGAGATTGGTTCCGGCGAGGAGGGAGACCTGCTCCCCGACTGGATTACATGACTTATATGCCATGAAAGGCATTTCTATGGAGGCGTGACAATTCCGTCATTTGTAACGGTCCCCGGGTCATTGCGTTATTCTGTGGGTAGTTCTATATTCGTACAAAGTGTCCGTAAGAGGACCTATGACTCAGTGGGATGCCGCCTGAGGGGCGTCACAATGTCTTCCCGTCATGAGACGATGTCGAGGTCGAGACAGTAGGGGTGCCATAGGCACCATTGTGCTGGAGCAGTAGGGCGTCACCAAGGTCGAGGCGACCGAATGACGTAGGCACCACTTGTCACTGGAGCGGCCGGGTGCTGTTGAGACTAGAGCAGTTGGACGGCGTGAGTATCGCCATGACTGGAGTGACCAAAAGCCATTGAGCTTGGAATTACCGGGTGCCGTGGGCCCCGGTGGGACTGGAGTTGTTGAGTGATCGGACGTCGTGGATCCCGATGTGATTGGAGTAGCTGAAAGTCGGGCGTCGACGGTGCCGCTGTGACTGAGGCAGCTGAGTAGTCGGGTGCAACGGGCCCCGATGTGGCTGGCAGTCGGGTGTCGGGGCACTGCTGTGACTGAGTTGTTAAGCGATCGGGTGTCGGAGGCACCGTTGTGACTGAAGTGGCTGGCAATCGGGCGCTGGGGGCACCGTTGTGACTGAAGTGTTGGCAGTCGGGTGCCGGGGGCACCGTTGTGGTTGAGCTGTTGAGTGATCGGGTGCCGGGGGCCCCGATGTGACCGGAGTGACTGGCAGTCGGGTGCCGGGGGCACCGTTGTGACTGAAGTAGATGGGCGCTGCTGGACCTTGATGGTCGTGCTCGGGGCCCGTTGATAGAGGCAGGGGCCTGGCGCTCCATCTTGCGCCAGGACTTGTGAAGTATGCCCGTTGTCCGGGTAACAGCACTGAGGGCACGCTTATCAGGATGACACTAAAGTAGCACACGATCATCGAGGTGGGGAACCAGACTGGGCGCCTCGATTGAGCCATGTCTGGTGGTACACGATCATTGATGCAGAGACTAGGCAGGGTGCTCTTATCAAGCCACGTCTGTGTCGTGCACGAATGTCGAGGCAGAGATCGGGCAGGGCCCCTCAATCGAGCAACGTTTGATGGTGCACGATCATTGAGGCAAGGACTGGGCAGGACGCCTCTATGAAGCAACATCAGAGGTCATGCGCGGACGTCGAGGCAGGGCCGAGCAGGGTATTCCCGTCGAGCAAAGTCTCGGGGCGCATGATTTTTGAGACAGGGCTCGGGCAGAGTGCTTCCACTAAGCGGCATCAGGGTCGTGCACGAATATCGAGACAGGACTCGAGAGTGCTTTCACCAAGCCAGATCTGGGGTCGTGCACGATTGTCGAGACGACATACATTCATCAAACAGGGGGGCCGCCTTTTAGGAGGTTGGTGTTTGGGCTAGACGCCATATGAGGGATGACCATGCAGCATGCCCTCGGCGTAAAACACACACACAAATCTCCTTAGTGTTTGGGCTAGACGTCGTAGGAGGGATGATCATGCGACATGCCCTCGGCGTAAGCCTAGCAAGCACACACACAAATCTCCTTAGCGTGCCTTTGTAGTTCGGGACTGAGCTCCTTGTATTGATGCTTGATCGATCCTTCATTGGGCATCCAAAGGGGGGATTTTATAGTGGAAGATGAAGGGTCAGAGGGGTTTAGGCGGACTAGGTTTAGGGGTGAGGCTGGTCCGGGTAAACCATTGGAAAGCAGGAGCTCCAACTGTAGTCTGTGAAGAAGTTGAAGAGATTGAAGAGATTGAGAAATCTGAAAAGCTTAAACCAATTGCAGAGGAAGGTCAAGCATATCAAGCTTATATGCTGGATTCGGTCCCTCCAGTACTGATGCACTCAAGGCCTTCTGAGGATGATGATTTTGCAAGTCCTGCACCTCTATATGGACCCTACATGGGTGAGCTGGTAAGATATGGTCTTACACCTATTGATCAAGAAATGTCACCTGCACAACAGAACATTGAAGAAGAGAGTCCGTTAGGTGAGGAAGCTGAGTCATATGGTACAACCTCTGAGCAGGAACAAGCAGCACCTGCACCTACTGTGACAGAATTACTAGTAAACGTGACTGTTATGATGAACAAACAAGATGAAAAATTGAATGCACTAATGAAGTACACCCATGTCAACATAAACCTAGTGCATTCACGACTGTTAAATCTGGAAGTATCTCTAATGACTGAGTAGAGAAGGTTCTTAGTAAATAAATAACAGTCAGATGAAGCAACTCAGAACCTGTTGGAGTCATTGCTAACTGTATGCAACAGGTTGGCTGAAATGATCAGCAGTATACAAGGCAGTCAAGTTTCACATTTAAATTCTTTCACAAATATTATTGACCATTGTTTTGAGCTCAGAAAAAATATTGAGCTAATGAAAGGGGTGACCAATGCTCTGGTTCCTAGATTGCAAACAATTTATGACAAAGTGAACAATCTCTTGGCCGAGCTCACTTCAATCAGCGATAGGTTTGAGAGCTTTCAAGCAGGACAAGAAGATGTGACATCTCAGGTGGCAACTGTGCGTAGCACAGTCCAATACTGGCTTGCAGAGCTCTCAAATGACCTTAAAGAACTTCAGTCAACTGTCCTCACTGGCACTACAACTCCAGGAGCATCCTCTAGTGCCAGACCAGCAGACCAGCCTCCTGTGCCACCTCCTGTCCAGCCACCACCAAGAAATCAACCATCTCCAGCACAACCTAGCACAGCACCCAGTTCAAGTTCACGAGCTCCGCGACCTCCAACCAGATGGAGAGGAGCTTCTTCAAGATATCAACGTTACTTCCAATGATCAGTGCTGCCGTGCTTTTTATGACCAATTATGGGTTGTCAAAAATTTGTTCAAACACCCTGGACATTTTATTGTATACTATTGCATTACATTTTTCTTTGCATATTCTTCTTTTGCATTCAACCCCCTTCTTTTTGCTGTTGTCAAAGGGGGAGACATACTGACATTCTGATATAGTCATTGCACCTCTCTGGCATTCTTTCAGATTGAGTTGCGCATGACTCATAGTGTTGCCATCCATCAAAAAGGGGGAGATTGTTGAGTCTCTCTATATTTTGATGGATAATAACATGTTTTGATGATGACAACAGCATGAGTCATTCTTTGATCATCCCAAAGTTTCTATCATAAGTCAAATATCTATTTAAATTACTCTCTAAGGCTTTCGCACTTAGTGCGTGCATTGCATGCCTTGAGCAGATCCCTATTGCACCTCGTGCAGATTTATCCATATTATGGTTCGTGCACTTTTTGTTTGACGAGGTGCTGTTTCACCAAGTCCATACTTCGTGTCGTTTTAACCTCGTGCAGGTTTTAGTTTATAAAGTCCGTGCTTGTCCATGTAAACCTCGAGTATGAATAGTGTTTATAACTCGTGCAGTTTTTTATTGACGAGGTAATACTTCGTGCTGATTCTTCACTTCCATACCTCGTGTCGTTCCATACCTCATGTCGCTTCATACCTCGTGTTGTTTTCCAATTTCTTACTTTGTGTTGTTTCTCTAATTTCTTACCTCGTGTCGTTTCTGCGTCTCTTCTATACCTCGTGTCGTTCTTCTTGTTCCAAACCTAGTGCAGTTTATTAAATGTATACCGCGAACCATTTTTGTCAGAAGCTTACCTCGTGCATCTTTCTGTGCATCGTCTCAAAGCCAACCCTGTGCAGCTTTCCTAGTCCTTGGCTGACCTTGCTCGTGCACATTTCTATGTTTTATAGTTCGTGCATGTTTCCTCTCCTGAAATGTAGTCCGTGCAGGTTTCATCTATCGGATTCATACTAAGTGCACCTTTGTTCATTTCATAGCTCGTGCATAGGATTCATACTTCATGCACTTTAGCTTTTCATTCTTCGTGCACATTACACCTTTCATACTCCGTGTACTTTTCGCAATCCTCCCCACGTTTCCCTCGCAAGGGACGATCATTGGGCTAAGAGAGTTGCTGTTGAGGGACACCTCCACCCGGAGAATATCACGGTGGCTAGCCTCCAGGCTTGCCTTAGAGTGCTAATGCTGGCCGCACGTCGAGTCCGTCGTAGGTCTTAGCCCGAGTCGATCATCCGTCCCGCATCACCAAGACTGGAGATTGGAATCAGACTATTGGGTATTGGGACTGAGGGTTGGGACTGAGAATTAGATACTGAAGCTGGAGACTTGAAATTGGGACTGGGACTGGGACTTAGATATTGGGATGTGAGACTGGAAATCGGAGACTAGGAATTGGATGTTGGGACTATAAGCTAATATTTGGATACTGGAAGCTAGGACTAGAGGCCTGCCCCGATGAGGCATGCTGGCCCATTACTGGGAACTAGGGCTGGAGGTTCGAGACTAGATACTGGAGACTAGATCTTGGGAGCTAGATACTGGCAATTGGATACGGGAACTAGATGCTGGAATCTGGACATTGGAACTAGAAGCTGAAACTAGAGGCTGGAAGTGGGGTATTGGAGCTGGATACTAGAAACTGGGGTACTTGAACTGGATGTTGGAGGTTAGGTACTGGAAACTGGATACTGGAAGCTGGATATTGGAGCTAGGTATTGAGAATTGGAAACTGGAAGCTGGATATTGGAAGTTGGGTACTGGAAATTGGATACTGGAAGTTGGATATTGAAGGCTACGTGCTGGAGGCCTACCTGAATGAGACGTGTTGACCTGAATTGCTGAAGACTGGAAGCTGGAGGACAACCCATAAGGTGGTGTTGACCTAGAGGACTGAAAACTGGAAGTTGGAGGCCGACTCGCGAGAGTGCATTGGCCTATGTTATAGGAGAGTGAAGGGTGGTGGCCGGCCCGTGGGGCTATATTGACCCATGTCACTGAAGTTGCTGGAGGCCGACCCGTGAGGGTGTGTTGGCCTATGTTGCTAGGGACTGGAAGCTAGAGGCCAACTTGTAAGGGTGTGTTGGCCTATATTGCTGGAGTTGCTGAAGGCTGGAGGCTGGAGGCTGGAGGCCGACCTGTAAGGGTGTGTCGGCCCGTGTCATTGGAAGCTAGAGGCCAACCCATGAGGGTGTGTTGACCTGTGTTGCTGGCATTACTGGTTGATTCTAAGGTATATTAGCTAAAGACCAGTTGTTGGCCATCAACTAACCATTACGGTGTTGTACTCAGAGGACTGGAACTGGAGCTGAACTTGGAGCTGGCCATCTGACCACTAGGGTGTTGTAGCTAGAGACTAGGGCTGGAGCTAGAGCTGGTCGGCTGACCGCTGGGGGTGTGGTAGCCAAAAATTGGGACTGGAGCTGGAATTGGAGGTGGCCGGCTAACCGCTGAGGTGTTGTAGCCCAAGACTGGGACTGGAGCTAGGACTAGAACTGGCCGACTGATCTCTGAGGCTTTATAGCTAGAGACTGAGACTGGTCGGCTGATCGCTGAGGTGTGTAGCCGAATGCTGGAACTGGAGACTAGAACTGGAGCTAGCTGGCTGACTACTGATGCGTAGTAGTAGGAAGGCTGGGACTGGTCGGCTGACCACTAAGGTGTGTAGCGGAATATTGGAGCTGGAGAGTGGAACTGGAGCTGGCCGGCTAACTACTGATGTGTAGTAGTCGAAAGGCTGGAACTGATCGACTGACCATTGAGGTGTGTAGCCGAAGACTGGGACTGGAATTGGTGATGACCAACCCTCGGGAGTGTAGTGGCCCCCATTGTTGTGGAGTGACATTGAGCTCGCCGTCGACGGGATCTCACAGTCGATGGCTTTCATCAATGAGGAGTAGAGATAAAGAGAGTTTTTTTTATTATTCTCTTTATCGGCTCTATCGCCCTTGCGAGTTTTCACTAGAGCTGGCCCCTTTTTGTTTTTTTTTGGTATGTCCTTGGGGGTTTTCACATCGAGAGGTTACCCGATTTTATCTGAGGCGCCCTTGCGGGTTTTCACCTCAGCTGGGTTGATGGCAATTTTTGCCATCAGTAGTCCCGTGGAGGGATTTGACTGAGGTCGCTGTGATGAGGGTATCTCACAGCACTCTCTTTGGCTCGGATCGCCTGCATCATTTTGAGGAGGACCGTCTATGTTATCTCATGTTAATTTCCCTTTCATTGAGTCATATCTTATGTAATTTCCTTTATTGAGTCATGTTGTTTAGTCCATTTCTCTTTTTTAACCCCATTTTTTTTAACCAGAACCTTCACTGGGGATAGGTAAGTCCTGTGAGGACTGCTAGGGAAACTCCTGCGGCGGCACATAATAGAGCTTCATGTGCTTGCCGTTGAGAGGAGGGAAGGGATTATCTCCCTTGTAGTCGATGACCGTATAGGCGGCTCCTTCATAGACCTTCTGAATAACATAAGGTCCTCGCCAATTGGGCTGGAGTTTACCGCTGGATCTTCCTGCTAGAATCTCCTTTTCCTTAATCATGACAAGGTCGCCTTTCTTGAACGCCCTTTGCTTGACCAGCTTGTCGTAGGCACGTGTCATGCGGGCTTGGTACACTTGTAAGTGCTGATAGGCTTTGAGTCTTTCACCTTCAAAGTTGAACAACTCTTCAAGCCTTCTTTCTATCTCTGATTAGTCTTGGCCTGGCAGTCCAGCATGCACAGCAACGCGATAAGATGCTAGTTCGATTTCTACGGGAACAACATCTTTAGCTCCGTAGACCAAGGAGAATGGGGAGCAACCCGTGGGGGTTTTGTAGATGGTCCAGTAGGCCCATAGAGCTTCGTGGACCTTCTCGCCCCAATCTCGTTTGCGGCCACCTACTATCTTGGATAACAGCTTGCAAAGGGTCTTATTAAAGGCCTCAGCCAACCCGTTGACTTGGGGATTATAGACCGACGACGTCCTCCAGTCAATATGAAATTTGACTGCCAAAGCATAAACAGTCTTGTTTCTGAATGGTGTGCCATTGTCAGATATAATTCGGCTGGGGGTGCCAAATCCATATATAATATAGTGCCTCACGAACCGGGCAACTATCTCCCCTGTAACTTCCCGTAGCGGAATGGCTTCTGCCCATCCGGAGAAGTAATCAGTGGCGGCCAGTATGAACTTATGCCCTTGAGATGATGGTGGGAATGGTCCCACAATGTCCATGCCCCACTCTGCAAACGACCAAGTAGGCGCAGTTGGGTGGAGTGGATTAGGCGGCCTCCGAGGCACTGGCCCGAATGCTTGGCATTGGTGACATGTACGAGCGTATTAGTTGCAGTCTTCGTACATGGTGGGCCAATAAAATCCCTTGAGCTTAATGCTATTCTTCATTTTAGCTCCTGCATGGTGAGCCCCACACAGTCCGGAGTGGACCTCGTGCATGACAATCTTTGCTTCCTTGGAGGAAAGGCAGCGTAGGAGGACCGAACGGTCCTTTTCATGGACAAGCCTGAAGAGCAGGTCGTCAATTAGCTGGTAGGATGTCGCCCTGCGTAGCAGTTGCACCCTCTGAGCCCGATCGGGGGGAAGCCAGCCATTCTTTATCTTTACGATCGGCTCGCGCCAATCCACTTCTTCGGGAGTATTCCCTGCTTGAATATTGTCGACCTCATGGGCAGTGAGGCCGGATTCTTCGTCGAGCACACTTGGCATGAGCCTTCGATGTCGAACGGTAATATTCAATTCTTCCTCAGGGGGGAGCTTTAGAGCTGCTGCCAGTTTTGCCAAAGCGTCGGCCTGGGAGTTGCTGCCTCTGGGAACATGACCTCTTTCAAATAGGTAGAATTTTTCTTTGAGGCTCATGATGGCTGCATGTTAGGAAATAAGCTCCTTCTTCCGGACGTCATAGATGCCCAAGACTTGTCGAATGACGAGCTAAGAATCCACGTACACTTTGATGCACTTGAAGTCCATCTCCGGTGCTAGCTGAAGCCCAATGATTAATGCTTCACACTCTGCCTCATTATTAGTCAAGAGCTTTATGAGAGCACAAGAGTTGTGAAGAATGCCGCTTTGTGGAGATACGAAAATGATCCCCGCGCCTGAGGCGAAGTCTGTGAGGCTGTCGGCCCTCTTGATTGTTCGGAAGGCACCATCAAAATATAACTCCCAATGTGAGAGGTCAAGGGTGAGTACACCCGGTTCCATCTGTGGTGGGACATTTTTAGAAAACTCCCCAGCTTCTTGAGAAGGCACCAGCACCTCTTTATCGGCGGAGTGGCGAATCTTCGGGCACAGGGTGCGCTGCTAAGAACTCCACCATTTCTTATCCTTTGATTGCCTTGCGTGGGACAAAGGTGATGCCAAACTCCATGAGGATGAGTGCCCATTTGCCAAGTCTACCAGAGAGGATGGGCTGGCTGAGCAGATATTTGAGTGGATCACATTTTGAGATGAGGTCCACCCGGTGAGCCAGGAGGTAGTGCCTTAGTTTCTTGCTTGGCACGAAAGGAGACATCATAAACTGCAGATTCTTAGGGATCCTTGAGGATCTGGAGAGCATCGGACGATATGCCTGGGGAGCTGCCCAGCTAGCACACTTGATAGCCGACCTATCCAGCGGGACAGGTTGGGAGACGACCGTCAGTGGCTTCTCACCTTTCCTTCAGCTATGCATGACTTTTCTAGATGATTATTACTTGAAATGTTGTATATGACTAATGCAAACTAATAAATGCAGGTTTGGAGCCATTTGTATATTCTGATGGGATAAGTTGATCCCCGACCGGGGAATGATGTTGTGTTCCCTTTAGCATGGCGGTGGCTACCATTCGTGAGTGGAGTGACGCACTCTTACGAGCTGCGCGTACTCCGGTGGGAGTTCCGCGATTATCCCACCTCACTGGTACGTAATCTTTCCTTATGTATGAATGATATGCATGTGTATATGATGTGATGATTGACTAATGACTATTGATGATATGAATGCGAATGCAGGTGGTGTGGAGACCCTACCAGGGCATGACTGAGGAGGGTTAGCCCTGGGTGACTGTAGGCCGACCTCATTTCGGGCGTGAGCTTTGGGTTCACTGCCTAAATGAGATCGAGCCCCTACGCCTGCGCCTCGCAATGAGGACCCTCGACCTCCACCAGGAGTGGGTCGAGGTTGCGGAGCCACGCAGGATCGGGTGGACGACCCGTGGGAGGATGAAGGTGACCGACTGGAGGATCAGGTTCGTGGACCAGTACGCGGACTGGCAGCATGGCGGGACTAGAGTCACCTCCCAGGCGGTGGGCAGCTCCGAGTACCTCCGACGCTATTGGGAGGTTTACGCCGGCCGACCACAAATGAGGGTCAAAGGGGTGAGTAAATGAAATGCATTTCCTTTCCTATATGATGTTATGCTTATTATGCAACTAATCATGTGATGAATGCAGGATGCGTGGGACCTGGTGGCGATGGACATGCAGGTCCATCTCCACAGTCTAAAGGCCCAGCTAGCAGCCACACGGGCTGACCTAGAGACCCTGGTGAGTGTTTACGATGCATATGCAAATGATTCCATGAATTATTGATGATTAGCCACTGATGGTCATTTCTTTCTTGATGTAGCATGCTCAGCAGGGAGTAACAGGGAGAGAGACTGGCAGTACTTCCAGCTCGAGGGGGCCAAGCACTGAGACTGATGTACTAGAGGAGCAGCTTGCAAGGACAGTTGCTCCAGCAGAGGAGGCGGAGCGTGACCTCGCCGCTCAAGTAAGCTTTTAAACTCAAACTCAATTATACCATTATGTGCTCATAAAATCTTACATCTTTCTTTCTTTTTACCTTGATCAGACTAAGGAGCTACGGGTGGCGTTCACCTGCATCGCGAGGGAACATCGTGACCATAGTGCACTGGTGAGTTTTTGTTGCTTTGTGAACAATATTCATGCATTCTTACTTTTTCAAAAATTAATGATATAATATGATGTGATGCAAGCAATAGAATTAACTAAGGGAAGGAAGCAGACAGCACTGGCACGTTCCGAGGTTATCTCTCACGATCAGCGGGTTGCCGAGCTCGAGCAGGCGCGGGGTCAGCAGGAGGAGCTACCCAGAGAGGTGTCTGAGCTGAGAGTCCTTCTTGAGATGGAGCAGAGGGAGCGCAGCCGAGAGAGGGAGGAGCGGACAGCATAATGGGCTCGTGAGTGAGAGGAGTAGCTAGCCCACGAGCGTGAGCTTACGGACCTGAGGATGCAGCTCGGGGCGGCGCAGGAGCGACTCTGGATCACCGAGGAGTGCCTCCAGAGGGGCCGAGAGCGTGCACGAGCTGCAGGACACTCGAGCGCCTTCGCTATCACTTCTTATATGACTGGTTCCTCGATATGCCCGAGAGACGGTGCAGAGCAGCGGGCCCGAGCCCTGTCAGCTTCCCGGGGTCCATGCCCCCTCCACAGACGCGCCCTCAAGAGGAGGGTGAGGCAGAGAGCAGGAGAGAGGAGGGTGGAGGCGAGAGCTAGAGAGAGAGATTTGTACTCCTCCACCTTCACACTTTGTACTCATTTGATATATATATATATGTCAGCTTTTATTATCTGAGCTTGAGCACTTGTGTACTTGTCCTCGTTCTTCTTCCCTTTTCTTTTCCTTTGTACCTGTGGTTCACACTTGAAATAAACAGATTAATTCATCCGTTCGACTTGGCCCCTTGCCCAATAAGCAAGACAGAAGAAAAACCAGTTACTATTGCTTTGCTGTCATCAAAACAAGTTAGAATATGTGTTGCTATCATCAAAACAAAACACAATTGACTTGAGTCCTAGGGGACATAACAATTCTGACCTTATGTAACTTATCAACTTCTTCTTTCATCCTTAAGGCCATGTGGGGGTGAAATCTCCTCAACTTTTGCTTCACGGGTGTTGCCCCTGGCTTAAGCGCAAGCCGATGTTTCACTAAGGAGGGGTTAAGACCAGGCATGTCCTCGTATGACTAGGCAAAAGAGTCACTATACTCTATCAGAACCTTAATCAATTCTTCTTCAATTTCAGGAGGGAGATTAGCAGAAATGATAATAGGCCTAGGGTCCTCATTATTTTCTAGATTAATTTCTTTCGTAGGTTCATCCACTTCTGATGATGGCTCAACAAATATCTTCAAACTTTGTGCATATAAGTCAGCACTGTCATCTACATCGTTGTCCTCAAGATCAATCGGCTATTTTTCATCCACGATTTCATAAACACCTAATCCGTCATCGCTCCACACCCCGTCCTGCTCCTCATCTTCCTCTAGCATAATCGCCATTTTCATAAATTCTGGGCACTTGAGAAGAGCATGGCATCGCTTAGCTAGATCCTGCAAAAATCTATCAGGAATGGACTTGGAATGGCGCGCGAGCGAGCACGTCTTAGGCGCGGAGGAAGGGTTGGGCACACTAGAACAAGACCCTACTTCTCTAGACTTGACAGACCCTACTTCTCTAGACTCGACGGACCCTAAATCTAACTTAGGAGAGAGGAGATCTAATGGAAGGGAAGCAGGGGAGTCATGCCCCTGGGAGGAGGACGGACTGAACATAGCGTAATCACCCACTGAAATCTCCGTTTTAAAATTGACATTTTTTTGAAGATTAGTAGAGATCATACAACAAGATGGAGAGGAGGGTAGAGGAGAAGGAAGTGCAAGAGGGTAAATGGATAGACAAAAAATATCGAGAAAGGGGTCAGAAGAGGAGAAGAAAGGAGTGGATAAATCAATGGGAGGGGAATGCCCACAATCACAGACCTTGATGATGAGAAAATTAGTTGGGGTTTGAAATAGCAAAGGATTGATCAAAATAGAAGGTGAGCGGGGTATAAAGTCTAGCCTTTGTAATAATGAGAACAGGTGGGAAGGAGACCAAGTGAAAACAATGGGTGAGCTCCCTTCTTCCTGTGGACAGTAAGCCGGCTTTCCTAACGTGTATTGCAGGAGCTGCACCTCCGGGTTCCTCAGACGGTCTTATTCATAAAACATCCTGGCAAAAGTTATACTGAAATCCTCCATGTCATCAACAGGCCTCCTGGGCAGCAATGGCGGGCCAGAAACTATACAAATAGTATCTTCCTTCTCGTCCTGACTTGGCGGGGCTTTCAAGGTGCCTGGCTGTAATGGGCCCCTTACAAAATGCTGACAATAGTCCCAAGTTAATGGCCCCGAGTCTCCCAAGATTGACAACGGTGACTCCCAATAATCGAGGCCCCTTTTGCTCATCTTCCTGCCCCTGGAGACCAGCTTGGTCGGCCCCTACAACTGAGCGTCGAGACCTCTCCTCGACTGATAGCCTAGATATGATCTTCAACCCCTTAGAATCCTTAATCTTGGGCTTCTCCTTGATAGTCACCTGTGCGATAGTGAGCTTGCGTGGTGCATAGGCCCATGGAAAGTTGAGGTCCAACATAGAGATAATAGGCCGATTACGGGGCCAAAGTGTCGACAAAATCTTCTCTGAGATAGCTTCGACTGACTGGACCGTGGAGATACTTTTGACCTTTACCACCCATCCTTGAAATGGGAACTTAAGGCATTGGTGAGCAGTGGACGACACGGCATTAAGATTATCAATCCACGGGTGACCCAGAATAGCTTTGAACATAGGGTCGTTGTCGAGCACATAAAACTTGATGGGCATTGTCAACGGCCCGAGTTCAGCCTAGATAGTAATCACCCCATGACACGGCCTTATTGAATTATCATATGTTGCGATGGTAGTCGGGGTAGGCCTTAATAAATCTTCTGAAATATTGCATGCTTTCAGAGTGCTTAGAGGACAAACATTGATAGAGGCTCTGGTGTCCACCAACGCCACATCTATGCTCACTTTGTTCAAAATGATGGAAATACATAGCAGCATTTGATGAGCCTCGGGGGGTGGTAGCTCGATTTCTGATAATGGCCGAAGGGGAGCTAATTGCCTTAAATGATTCTCCCCTCAAAAACACGCTAAAGGAGCCTTTTCCCTAAGGCGGTCACCTCGTCTTCCCTAATTTCCCCAGGGGGACACGCGAAGTGGCAAGTCATTCAAAGCGTGCAAAAACAGAAAGACGTCTCATCAGATATCTAGCCAATCGACGTGTGAGATATCCGCAGAGAAAATCGGTACTTTCCTAACAACTACAAGTACAACGGTCAAATTACACCAAAGGCGGTAAGGAATAGTCTAGTCAGCATTTACTATTACAAAAGCTTTCACACGCAAGAAAAGTCTTTACATAACCGCACTAAAAAAAAGGAAAGGGAAAAAGCAAAGATACATCAAGTCTCGGGTCTATCCTGAGACTCGGGGATCAAAGGCTCTTCGACATTGGGTGATCCGCCCCCGACACCCTCGGCGACGGCCGACCCAGGCACTGACCCCACTGGTGTGGGAACTGCCTCGGTCGCGTGCCCTCCCGAGGCAGTCGGAGTTGGCAATCCCTCAGACGAGGTAGAGTCCCCTCGGCTTCCCTCCTCACTTGACACTGAGCTAGAAGATTCGGAAGACGCCGAATCCGAGTTGTAGCACTGCCCGGACGGAAAGATGACCGTCCCTGGTGCCTGCTCCTCTGCCCAAAAGTTGGCCCGATGATAGCCTTGGGTGAACCCCTTTCGGACACTTCGATGGAAGCCCGACTGGTGATAAGGGAAGGCAGTCTTTTGGAGATCGGTCTGGTAGTCCTCCCAGCTTTTGTACCGCTCGAGTGCCTCCACCCTGGCTGACTCCGCCCTACTAGCAAGCTCGGCCGACCTCTTCTCCACCTCGACTAGTGTAGCCTCAATCTCCGCCCGAAGTCGCTCGGCCCCCTCGGCTCGGTCCTCAAGCTCCGCACGCTCAGCCTCCCATTGCCCATCACGCTCGATCTGAGTTGCGCGCTTCTGCTCTAGGAGCCTACTCTTCAACTCGAGTGAACTGCGGGCCTGAGCCAGCTGCTCGGTCGATGCCCGAGCCTCCGCTTGGCTCGACTTCGCCCGTTCCCAAAGCGAGGTAATCTCCCTCCGAAGCTCCTCAAGATCGGCAGTGAGCCAAGCGACCTTCCGGTCAGATATGTTGACGGCCCAAGCAAGAGTTGATCACTCCAACTCTGCCTGAGTGTAGGCATCGGCTATGTCGCTCCCCATCTGGGCCAAAAACAAACCGCCCTCCATGATCATCTCGAGGACCACGGACGGAGGATTCTGCCTATCTCCTCCTCGTACCACCCCCGAGGCTATGCTACGACATCTCTGGTATAGGGAACCCCGGATGCCGGGAGGACAGCCAGTCCTCTCCAGAGCAGTTGGAATGGGGGCTCCCCCTCCGAGCGATACTCCCTCGGGAGCCCCGCCGGTTGGCTCAGACTGGGCTGCCCCGTCCTGTGTCTCTCCTGCCTCGACCGGCTGGGATTGAGTCGCATCTCCTGGAGACCCTCCGGCCTCGACTGGCTTGGCCCTGACACCTCCACCCTGCACTCCTCCGGCTTCGCCCGACGCTCCAACATCGGCCACCACCGCCCGAGAGTCGCCCGCCCCCGCTGTGACCTCCACGACCTCATCGGCCCCCTCTCGCTCGGCAGAAGGGAGAGTCGGCCGAATAGGCTCGGCCCCTTCTAGCTCGGCGGAGGGGAGAGCCGAGCGAGCACCATCTTCGACCGAGCGGGCGGCCCTAGCCCTCTTTGCTCGCTTCTTCTCCGCCGATTGAGCCTTCATAGAATCCCGTAGCACCTTCTCCATGGGATCCTTGCGCTTGGCCCCCCACCCCTCGGAAGCCCCTTCCCGGGCTACCCGCTTGCCTTTGTCCCGAGCTTGGGAAGAACCCTCGGGAGCCCGCGGCTCGACAGCGGCCGTCGTATCGCCCACATCGATCACCTCCAACTCGATCGATGGTGCCTCCTCCTCAACTGGCCGCCTCGCATCTGAACAAAAGAGGACAGGGTCATGAAAAGAAGAGCATTTTCTCAAATAAAAGGAGAAGCTGATTTTTGAGGCCCTTACTCGTCGTCAGCAGCCGCTCAAAAAGGCACTGTTTGATATTAGCTGGAATCACCAGCTCACCCGTCAGTCGGCGATTTTCCAGGAGAACCGCAGCCCTCTGCTCCACCTCCGGGGATACCTCGGCTGGCTTCGAAGGAATGTTCGGGTGGAAGTTTTTCCTCTCCCTCCTACGTGCGTCCCTCTCCCTCTCTCTCACCCATTCGACCGCGGTGGAGCTCCGTACCGGCTGCAGACGGCGGCGGGGCGACGGCGCGACGACGTGGGTGATGGCGAGGCGATCGCGCGGACGTGCGGCGAGCGTGGGAAGCGCGGGGAGGTAGGGTTTTCAACGGCGTTTTTCGTGAGATCGAGCTCAGATTGACGTCTCATCACGAACCGGAGGTAGGGTGACGATCCCTAGCTCATTGTCTTTCCATTCTCGCGGTTTGTAGGCTGAGAAGAGGCCGAGATGGGGTTCTTTTGCACCGGGAAGGGTTGAGCATGCATCGGGGAGAGTTTGCCCGATCCATCGTTTTAAGCCGCGATTCTGCGTTTTGGGGGCGTAGAATCATGTTAGGGGGCTTGGGGGTTCCTTTCCCTTCATTTACCCCTCCGTGGGGCTTGTTTGGGGCTAGAATGAGCGATTCCAGTGAGGTTCGCCGTTTTCACACTGGTGAGCCATGTGCGGTCGCACCAGAGACCGCACATCCCTTGTGCGGCCCTGGCCTGGCCGCCCATCGGCTCGGCGTGCTGCGAGCCAGGCTCGGCGCACAGTGGAGTTAAGCGATCTATCGTGGGACCGCATGTCCCTTGTGCGGCCCCAAGCTAACCACCCATCTCCCGGATTTGACCGTTACTTGTTACAGTTACATAGTGTCTTGGGGTGTGCGGCTAGGTACTGGCCGTACATACCCTTGTGCGGCCTGTGTCTGGCCGTACATCACTTGAAGCCCTTGGCAGGTCGTGCGGCCAGAGTTGGACCGCACCTATCTTGTGCGGCAAGGTCCTAGCCACCCTTACCTTGTACAGCTAGATCCAAACCGCACATGTTTTATTACCGTTAAGCAGTGTCAGGATTGAGCAGCTAAGGTCTAACTGCATATCCCCTGAGCGGACATTGTTTGGCCATTCATCCTGGCAAGAGCGGCCGCGATGGGACCGCCCATGCCCTTGAGCGGCGGGGTCATAATCGCCCTTCTTCCGTGTGGCCAATGATGGACCGTTCATTGTCTGAGGCCCAGCCGGTGGTTTTTCATGCCGATTCGAGTCCTGGGTGAGCAGACCTCGATCCATGTGCTGGCCTGTGGTCTGACTGATGTTGGGCATCATGTGGGGACCAGGTGTGGGGTGCCGTGAGGGGTCCCAGGATGTGACATCTTCAGCTTACGTCACCATGAGTCAGTGCTGTACGAGGAGCGATCCTTGTACTCGTTACTTTCGGAGCCGATTTTCGTGAATGGAGGGTCTGTGCTTCCGGTGACCCACCCACTAGTCGTAGCTTCCACGTCACGCATGTGTCGGCCCAGTAGGAGCACTAGTGTGGCGCACCCGAGAGAGACGGTGAGTAAGCTGGTTATCGTAGGGCCCCCGCGTATCGTCGAGTCCAGGCTAGTGGGGGAATTACCAACTAGAGGATAGACCTAGGGCGTATGATCTGAGTGTGCACACGAGGCTGAGGGCTCAAACCCGCGCTAACAAGTGTGACCTCAGCTAGTCCTTGTTTGTGGTACTTTGGTTATTGTGCGTGTCTGAGTCTCGTGCCCGGGGTGCTGTAGCTAGACACTTGTGACGCGGTGTAAGATGTCAGTGGACGCATCCGGTCCTTCTTCTAGTGGGAGGTGCTCCTGTCTACCGGTAGGTGTGGACTTGAGTTTTGTCGGACCAAGGTTCAGTAGTACGGTACTGTTAGAATAGATAATTTTTCGTTTATTTAATCCAGCTTGTTGGTTCTACCGTACTCCTGTTAGCTAGAGTAGCTTTACTACTTTGTAGGGTTAGTCTTACTGCTGTAGCACCGGGCTTTTTCCATGCGAGGTAGGGTTCGAGGGATCCCTACTGAGCCTGTGAAATGAGGCTCATCCCCTACGTGTTTTTACCATGTTTCAAGCGAGGCCAGCACTTCAGGTGGTGCGGCGGGTGTCCAGCGTGGTTCCAGTAGCTGAGGTTAGTGCCAGTTGCCAGAGCCGGGATATGCCCAGTGTACTTGTACTTTTCCTTTGTACTTATACTTCCTTTCAGTTGACTGTACTTTATTTTAGACATGAGATGTACTGGACCTTATAGCAGTTTATTTACTTAATTTTTACACTATTATTTAGTTGTATATTGTGCTATCTCTGCAGTTACTTTAGCTTCTTACACACCCTCACACCATCCCTTTTTCCCGCGGAAGGTGGCAGTGCCACGTCAGCCGCCTGGCCGATCAGCACGCGAGATGCCTGCAAAACGTATAAAATCTCCGCTTTTTCTGGCAACTGCAGATACAGTAGTAATCGCGCCAAAGACGACAAGGAACGGTCAATCCAGACCCTGAATATTACTGCCATTGTATATAGAAAGGAAAATCTTACATGGCAACATCCAAAAAGAAAAAGAGCTAGCACATTGAGCTCATGTTCCTAGTCTATGGAGATGGGGGGACTCCGAGAGGCCCGTGGCCTTTCCTGAGGCTCGACGAACGAAGGATCTTCGGCGCCAGGAGATTTGCCCCCGGCATCCTCGGTGGCGGCCGATCCAGGCACTGACCCCACTGGTGTGGGAACTGCCTCGATCGTGTGCCCTCCCGAGGTAACCGGAGTTGGCGATCCCTCTGCTGAAGCGGAGGCATCCTTGCCCCCCCTTCACTCGACGTCGGAGAGGGAGAATTTACGGTATCTTCATCCGAGTCGTAGCGCTGTCCGGAAGCAAAAATGAGCTTGTCGAGCATCTGCTGCTGGGCCTCGATGACCGCTCGACGGAAGCTTTGGGCGAATCCCTTCTGCAGCCCCGATGGTAGCCTAGCTCGTAGTACGAGAAGGCGACCTTCTGGAGAGCTGCATGATAGTCCTCCGAGCTTCTATATCGGTCGATCGCCTCCGCCCCAGCTTACTCCGTTTTCTTCTCAAGCTCGGCCACCCTCTGCTCGGCCTCGAACAACTTCATCTTGGCCTCAGACAGCTTCGCCTCGGCCTCAATCCGCGCCACCTCGGCTTCCCCCCGCACTCACTCGGCTCCTTGGACCTGGCTGTTGAGCTTCTCCCGCTCGGCCTTCCACTGCTCGTAACGCTCGACTTGAGCTTGACGCTCCTCTTCCAAGAGCTTGCTCTTCAGGTCGGCTATGTAGCGAGCTTGGGCCAGCGGCTCGGCCATTGTCCGAGCCTCCTCCTGGCTCGACTGAGTCTGTGCCCGAAGTGAGGCTGCCTCTCGCCGAAGGATTTCAAGCTCGGAAGTCAGTTGCCCGATCCTCCGATCAGACTCGGCGCGGACCCGAGAGAGGGACCTCTCCTCACTATCCAGCCGTGCGAAGAAATCGACTATTTCGGCCCCCAGCTGGGCCACGATCAAGCCACCCTCCATCACCTTCTCGAAGAGTAGGGAGGGGGGACTACGTTTGAACTCCTCCCGAACCAATGAAGGCGCCAAGGATCGACACCTTTGGTACAGAGAAGCCCGAACGGCCGAGGCACCGGCCGAAGGGGGAAGAGTTCTGTCTGGAAGAGTCGTGACCGGGGCATCCCCCCCGAATGTCCCCATTCTCGGGACGACATCGCTCGGCTCGGGCGGGGTCGTTGCCTCGCTCCGCGCTCCCTCGGCCTCGGCCGGGACTTCGGGATTGACCGCCTCTGCCTGCTGTCTGGCAGGCTCGGCGACAGCTTCCCCGCCAACAGCAGCCACCTTTGGCCCGGTGGATGGGAGATCCGGATGGCGGATTTCCTCGGTTAAGGGCCCAACCAGGCGGGCACGTTCCTCGACCCTCGACCGGGCGGGCGATCCTCGCCTTCTTTAATCGCTTCTTCTCAGCGATCCGGGCCTTCATTGAAGACAACAACAGCCGCTCCCCAGGGTCCTTGCGTTTGGCCCCGCGACACTCGGGGGAATCCTTTCGGGCACTCTGCTTGCCCTTATCTCGGGCGCAGGAAGGGACATCTGAGGCTCGGGGCTCACTCGGAGCAGGCGTTTCCTCTAAGTCGGCGATCTCTTGCTCCAACGGTTGCTCCCCCTCATCGTCCGTCCGCCTCGAATCTGAGTAACAGAAGTTAAATCCTCAGAAGGAGGCCTGCCTACCCAACCCACAAGCATAATGCAGGACCCTAAGATTCTTACCTTGCGGTGGCACCGCACGGGAGGGATAATCCTCGATATTAGCCACAGTCATCAATTTGGCGGTCGACTGACGATTCTCTTGGAGAATCCTGATCTCCTCCTCTAGCTCCAGAGAAATCGCCGCTTGCTTCGTAGGGAGAGACGGATGGAAGTTGGGCTCCTTCGGGAAGCCCCAGGAGACACCACCTTTGGACGAGCCCACCCAGAAAAATTGGGTCTTCCACCCCTTGTGAGAAGAATCTCTAGCAGAGAGAGACACGTAGCTCCTTCCCCTCTTCGCCTGAAGATAGAAGATTTGAAATAAAACTTTATTATTTTTTAAATTATTTTATCTTATGTGACTACTCTTGATATTTCACGACTGTTTAACTGTCACGTTCCGAGCAAACGACATGTTCCTCTGCTATCAGTTCGGGGCGTGATAGTCGAAGACCCAACTAGCCCCACCGTGCAAGCCGAGACAACAGCTGGCAAAGCAGGGGGGCAAGCCGATTGACGGTGGTGGTAGCAGCCCAAATATGCCCCCAGTAATAAGGGCAGTCAGGCTACCCGCCACACCTGGCTCGCCCTTGAAAGAAGGAAGCTCCACCGATGGTCCAACACTGACTAGCTCCTACACCATCTCTAGGGTAGCAGCTGGGTCCTCACCTGGGCAACAAAACAGCAGGCATAGTCAACAATTCCCGTATCATAGACTCTGGGAAAGAAGTAGCAAATTTCTCCTATGGTAAATCCGTGCTTACCTAAGCCATCCTGGGTTGTCGTCGGACCCCGCTCCTCAGCAAGGGCAGGTGCCTCATCCATCGTCTCGGGAGGGGCGACGTACCCTAATGTCCCTGCCATCTTGGTGCAAGAGTACATGGCAAGGTTAGTCTACAGAAACAAGCATAACCAGGGGGAGAGCTTCACCAGTCCTAGGAGACCCTACCAGATCGAATATCGCCAAGAGCCTTCCATGACTCAAAGTTAGGGAATGGCTCGACGTCGGGGCCGATTTAGTCCATCATGCGAAGAACATCATCGACGTCGATCTCGCACTTGATCTTGTCATCCAACAAGCGACCAGTCTCCTGGGGTTGCGAGAAAGCCACCACTGCCCCAGTTTCCAGCGGAGCTACAAAAGTCAGCCAAGCCACCCAAAGTTAGTTAACCATAACCATTGAACCAGCCAAAGACAAAGGGTGGGGTGTGGCACTTACTCAGAGCTGACTCTACCTTAATATGTTCCCCTGCCTCGGGTCCACACAAGGACTCTCCTACCTCTGTCGCTCTGGCATCTGTACGAGGGCATTTTCGCTTAGGCTGAATGGGCTTGAGACCACTGTTAGTAGACGCCCCCACGGAAGAAAGGTCTTCCCCTATCGGGGGATCTTCCAAAGGAACATGTCAAGAAATGACGTCTCAACTAGATAAACAAGGAAGTAAGATTAAGGAAAGGCAAGAAAGAAACTATATTACCAGAAGCTCCAAAGGGAGTTGGTGGCAAAGGGACTAGTTGCTCCAACTTCAACCCCAGCACTCAGGTAGCTTTCGCAACTGCCTCTCTGATGTCTCGCAGTGTGTAGGCACACTTAATATGAGAGACAAACTCCACCGGTCTGGCAGATCCGATCGCATGAGTAATATGGTGCCTCCAGTCACTAATAGCAATGTCGGTAAAGCTCCCCTCAGAGAGCACCCTATCCAGGGAACCATTCCTCCTAAAGCCACAGTCGGCTTGGAACTAGGTCCACCAAGTCCTCGGTGCCTTCGACCGTGATGCCCTAGCACCAGCACCCACAAGCCCTACTTGCACCGACCTCAAGGGCTAGAGGCCCCCACTATAACCTCGCCTTGATGACGAAGAAGCCCGGCTACCTCGGGGTCACTACTGTGTAAGCTGCTCCACATCTCGGCGGATCCAGGAGAAGTGAGTCCTCAGGTACTCGTCGTCCAACGAAATGGGAGGCTGATCCTCCCGCAGAAGCTGACTCTCCTCAGCCTTCTGAATTACCGAAGCCTTTTAGCGATACAGATGGTTGTGTTTGAACCATCACCTGGCATAGTAGACATCAAACCTCCCACGACAGTCTAACGCCAGTGTTGGCAACATCTCTAGCTCCCTGCGGCAATAGAAGCCCCACCATGCAACTGCTACCAGGTGGCTGTCCTGGTCCCTATATAATCAGCTCGCCGAAGGGAACTCCTGGTTTGGCGGGATCGCTTGATCATACCCAAAGTTTTGGGCAAACTGGTTGATGTGGCACAGCCCAGCGATGACGTTAGATGACTTGATGCACCGAGGACCTATATCCGCAAGCATACACGGATGAACTATCAGACTCACGTTGGTGGGCTCACTCGTGTAGCGCACACTATCTCCCGAGACACTCGAGGTTGGTGGCAAGGGTCTGGGGTGTTGAGGTGCTAGACACGGATTCAGAGGGGGGGGTGAATGAATCCCCTTTCAAAATTATAGCGGAATAAAGCTTTTGACCACACTCAATGAAGACTGATAAAATCTTCATGTTCTACATGCATAGCAATTACCCCTACACTTTGCACAAAATGATGCATATGACTTTGCTTAATAAGGATTTCGGAACTTCTTTTCAACACTTTAAGGGAAATAAAATTTCTACATGAAAATGAAGAGTAATCGTGAGGAAAAAGCTACCAACCCCAATCAATAAGTGGAATGTGGAACTGAGTAGCTGGGAATCCCCACTGAAATAAATGAGGTGACTCGCATCGAAAAGTGAAGCTAAAATCCACAAGAATAACAATTGTGATGAATCCTAGTAGTCGGAAAACCCCATTGAGACACATGAGGTGACTCACGCCGAACGGTGAAATCTTATAAGAGAAATAAAAAAAAGGGTTGTGCGAAGCTACCGAAAGTCGAGGATCTAAATGGAATTGTAGAAAGGAAATGACCCTCTAGTGTTCCTTAGAAATTTTGCTAATATCCATATATTTTTGAAGTTCATTACTTATTACCACATATTTCACTCTCGGATATTATTGTAATGAATGTGTATTGTGAATTTATTCTTATCATTATTTATGTAGTGCCTCTAGCATATGCATGCACTACCTTTTTTGATTATGCTTCATGTGACACAATTTGATTTTAAATCTACTATTCACTTACTATCCTTTTACCCCATTAAGGGGGAGTTATAGATATTGACATGCTTGCTTGTCTTTCATGCTTGCTTGCTTACTTGCATGAACAATTTGGAGAATTTTATACTTAGGCCATACTATCCATAACAGGTTTAAATAACCTCATTGTTAATCAATTTTGGTTTATGACAAAAGGGGAGAATAATGTGCTTTAGCCATACATTTGCATATAGTTCGGTTTAGTTATACTTTTTGTACATAGTTTGGTCATACATTCTGTATACAGTTCAGAAATTGAGCATTTACATATATTTCAGTCATCTTACATATTGCATATATTTCACACACCTTCTCTTCGTGGTAGGAAAATTGTTAGGTTCTTACGCCATTACTTTTTAATTCCATCTTACTCATGAGAAAATTTCTCATCTGTTCCCCTAAACCCCCACTTTTTAATAATGTCAAAGGGGGAGAGAGTTTAAAGGTGGCCACAATATCTTGTCATCATAAAAAAGGGAGAGATTGTTGGGTTCGTTGCACTCTCTCTTTGTCTTTGATAATGATTTCGATGATAATAAAATATTGTGTGCATATATGACAATCGTGGGTACAAGTGCTGTGAAAAATGTCCATTGACGTGAAAGGAGCTTATATTTTGATCATCTTGCTTTGCAGGATAAACATCCATGATGGACATCATTTATAAGTCAAACCTATGTTTGCATGAGTATTTTAGTCTACATGATTCAAACAGGTGGTAAATCACATTCTCATCCCAAGAACCATTGGTAAAGTTTTAGTCTCTCAAATCCGTCATTTGGTGACTTTTGGGTAAGATGGTGTGATAACCCATTTGTGTCTTTTACATTTTTTTCATGGGTTTTTAAGGTTTCTAAATGTGTTGAAGAGTTCATGTTGATCATGGTGGACAGTGGAAGGATGATACTCTCATATTCCATAGATGCTTGATAATTTCTTTCTTGAGCTCTCGATATGCAAATGGGATGTTATGCTCTAGTTTGATTTGCATGCTATTTAAATGTCAGTCCAGCTATAAAAGTGTTTTAAACTCCTCTCATATTGTAGATTGCTCAATGGGACTTTTGAGGAGTTTGGGTCTTAACATGGTTCACATGAGTATTGATGTTTTTGGGTTGAATGAGTTTCATGTATAGCAAATACATGTCTTAATGACTGCATTCTTACTTGAGGATTTGGTGGTTTGAAAATGCCTTCATGCATATACTTCTTGGAGTATTGAATCTTTCAAAGGGTTTCATGCATTGTCAAAATGAATTTTTATTGGCTTGCAAGATGCTTAACCCATTCATATTACCATTTGTTAGAATGTGGTTTAAAATATGCCAATACCTTGTTTCAATGCATGGTTATTTGATTTTATAATTTGGTTGAGGAAAATTGGATTTTCAATTGAATTTATTGAGTTTTAATTCATGTGTGAATTGGCATGATATCTAGGATAGGTGGCCAAGGTATGACTGTATTCTTGATTGGCTTCTCATGAATGAATTAACTTTTCAAATGAGGGCTTGTGCTGTGTCTGAATTGAGGGAACTATGGCTAAGTCACTATATAGTTCATTTGCCCACGCAAGGAGCGTGGAGGTAAACTCGTCACCCTCCTCGTAGGCATTTACTTTAGTTGTATACATTTTATATGCCGCTAATAGAAAGCATATGTTATGGCCATTAGCTCGATATTATTAACTCACCGCGGCAAGAGAGAGTGAAACTGTCCCGTGACCCGATCCGGGCATGAAAGTGCGAGTTGACCACCCTAGCTCTTGCCGGTTTCTCAATCGCACACGTCCGACGCTTCCCTCGCTTAGGGACGACAGCGAGCTTGCTAGAGTCCAAGGACCGCATATCAACTTGGAGTCGAGTCCGTCGTGATCTGTCCCGCATCAAATTGGTATCAGAGCACCTGTTGAGTCTAGGGTTGTCATTGCATGAAAAGGGGATAACAAAAAGTCTCTTAAGTCTAGGGTCTTAAGTCTAGAGTGTCTAGGTGTTTGCATTAGTTTTTCATAGAAGAAAGAGAAAAAAAATGTCATTGCATGTCTATTCCAAGGGGATCTAACCCCATCTTTGCAACCATGGCCGCACCCTGAGTCCATAGTCCCGATGAAGTGGCCAGAATGTTCCAAGCCATTATGGGAGCAATGAAGGGGTTAAGGACATGCGTGGATGTGTTGACTACAGGGATAGATCGGATGGAAGGGTTGATTACGTGAGTGGATGGCCTAGGCCCACGCCTAGAAGAGAGGAAGAAGGTCTTGGAGGATAGGATGTGTACTCAAATTGACGGATCCCTGCCCGAGCCTCACATCCCAGTGCCATCCCAAGGACCCCTTCTCCTCGAGAAGGACAGTCCGTCCCCACCCATGAGGGCTCCATTGCTATCACCCTCACCTTCTGATTTTTATTCGGAGCCACCTCAGTTGGAGCCCCCTCAGCTCGAGCCACCTGTGTTTCTAATGGGAACACTTTTTATCGCCGAGCCACTACTTAGTTGGCTCAAAATAGGCTTGGTCCCACCTTCCTATCCACCCATGGACCCTACATTACCAATAGTGCCCGTCAACTCCTACCGCACCATGTTTCGGTCTAGTCACCATGTCGATACATTGGATGACTTTATTGTGGGATTAGACTCACAAATGAAGTTGACACATATGTTGGCCCGAGGCTTCGACCAACCCATGAGTCGTAGCTTCATCCACCTCGCCTTAGGGTCCATTACCTCCATGTACACCGTGGGTCATGTCACCACGGAGGTCTTTTTGTTCCTCCCCATGTCGGCCGAGCCTACCTTCATTCCATTTATCCCAAGGGAGGAACCATACCTTCTCTATGAGACCACTGTCCCCTACACCCTAGTGCATGAAGGTGACCACTTATACCTTCGGGAATTTCAAACATGGGATGATGATCTATGGGAACCCATGTCGAGGGGTCACACATTCTTCGACCCCTTCGATCCCTTTCTTAGTGAGCCTTATAACCCACCATATCTACTCCCCTTCTTCCCGAGAGTCCACTACCACACCCCGTCCCCACGAGAATGGTCATCATATAAGGGTTACGAAGAAGGAGCATACGACTCTCCTTGCCCTCCCAAGTCTCCCAAATCCAACAAGCAGCCGCATGCTAGGGACATATTAAGATGCCTAGGAGTCCCCCATGACATCAACCTCCGGTTACGTCTAACACATGTATAGCACACATTCGGGTGTCCTGGTTCGCCACTACATATGTATGGGTTGGACTAACTGTAGGTTTAGGGTCAGGTAAGAGTCTGTGTTTTTCTTTATTTGACCAGTATGTAATGAGTCAGTCGAGTCTGTCATAAGCTCACAATGTTTATCCCTTTCGAGTACGAGGCAAGTAGGTCCTTATGCGCATGCTGTGGACTTGCTAGCATTGGGTTCAGCTCTTCTTAGTGTACCAAATCTGGTCACCAAAGGGACACCGCGGTGATTCCTAGTGAGTCATTGAGCCGTCTCCCATCCTTGAGAGTGACCCCACCCCGAAGTATCCACCACTAGCCTCATTCCCTACAGCATAGCATATAGAATGTATACGGGATGAGCAGGTGCCGATCTCTAGAAGTGGAGCGTACTCTGCGCTTCTTGGTGCGGTGATGGATCCGCTGGAGCGACACACAAGTAACTACCCCTTACTCGACGGGGTCGAGTTCTTCTCACCCGGGAAGAATTGATGGGAATCAACACCGGGCACTAACTTTTTATTTTTACATTTGAAACTTTTTATTTACATTTATATCCTTGGGAACCCCCAAGGGAAGATTTGAGTAATCTTTTCCTCCACTCTCTCCTCCCACAAAACCTAGGCCGCCCCATTCCTCCCCCCCCTCCATCTCCCTTAGAGCAATCTCCATCACCCTTCCCTCTCCACCTAGAGCAGAACCTGCCACCCTCTCTCCTGCGTCCCTCCCCTTCCCTGCACCTCCATCTTTGCCTTAGCCTCCTCCGCACCTCCCACACATTCCCCTCTGGCCACCCCTCCACCTCCCTTCACCATTTAGCATCATCTCTCCCCCATCTCTTGTTCTCTTGGAGCTACACCGACAAGCCAGTTCGCAGTTGTGAACCTGCAAAGATCCAGCAAGTTGCACAGCCGGCCACGATTTCATCCCGAAGCCCCCGGACGCACAAGAGGTACCGTCGAAAGCGTCTCCAAGTCCTCTACGCAACGGTGGTGGTCTCATCCCAGTCTAAGCTCGTGGCTGCTCGGAGGAGTCGATCTCCCCGAACTGCGCTTCTTCTCCCTGACAGTCAACCTGAAGCCGCTTGCAGAGACTCCCACGGCCAACCCCCTGAAGTTCTGGAGGCGGGGCTTGGCTGAGAGCTTCTACGATGAGTCTTCTTGCAGTACCAATAAGCGGCATCCCGTTCAACGTTCGGAGCTGTGAGTTCTCAATTTACTCCCTCAGGTGCGCTGTTCTGCTCCCTCTGGGACTGAACAGACACCCGACCACTGTTCGGGCCCTCCCTGTCTACTCCGACCTCCTCCGACGTCCCCGTGGGTCTCCATTCGAAGAGGGCTCGATCACAAATCCAGCAACTCCGGCCACGCCTGAATCCGAGCTCGGGAGCGTCCGTGGTAGCCTCGTCTTCCTGCTGCTGTAGTGCAGAAGCTGTCAGAACCAGAAGGCAGAGGCCTTGTTCACGACTTTGCCCCGACTGTCGCCGCCAACCAGAAATTCCCCCAAAAATCAGACGTCCTCCTGGGCCAACCCAGGAGGTTTTGCCACTGGTTTAGTCGACAACGGAGTTCGAGAGAGGTCGCAACGGCGTCGACATCGACTGTCTGTCCCCTGTTCCAGAGAGCGGACAGAACCGGCAATCTCCCCCTATTTAGTTTCCTAACTCAACTTTCCCCTCCCCGCCTGGCCGACTTACAACCCCTCCCTGTGGGAGATAGTGTTTGGATGTAATTCTGACTCCCCCTCCCCTTGTTCAACCCCCTTGCATAGGGAGTAGTTGTGTAAATCCTTAAACCGGTCGAAGCTTCACCGGCGCAACGTGTGGAGAACCCACACTTCCCCGCTCGCCCACGTCTCCGAACGGGACCGATTTTTTCAAGCCAGTCGAGTAAGTGCTCCATCCCTTGCTCACATTTGGTGCCTTGTTCTTTCAATATTAGTTCATAGCTCCGCTGGCCCGTGAGAGTGAGTGCCCGATCCGCAAGCTCCATTGCTTCGAGTGACCGCCGTGGGAGAGAGTGTGACCCGTGCCCTCGGCACCCGATCGGCCCCATTGAATTGGGCCTCCATATCCTTGGGAAGAACCTTGGCCTTGCTGGCCCTCTACCAGCAAGGGTCCATCCCTCACAACCTCGACTCGGCATCGCTGAGTTACCCTCGGTTTTGGGTGAGTGTCGGGTGAGTGGCCGCCGATATCAGTCCAATTCTCTTGCAAACTGTGCTTGCTTGTTTAGGTCCTAGGTGCACCGGTCTTGTGACTATCACCCCCAAGGTGGTGTCACATCATATCAGTTGTTTAAGACCGATTGTTAGGATGGCGCCGAATGGAAGTTCTTGAGCAAACAGTCGGTGCCTGTATTGGATATCGATCTGGAGCATCTGCTTCGATTAAAACACGGCCAGGACAAAGAGGTAGCGGCGTACATGGCTACCCGTAGGGAGGCTCGGGAAGCCAGGCCACCACTGAAGATCAAGATGCCTCCCGTTGCTAAGGATGACTTCAGGAACACCCTCAAGAGCTTTTGTCACGTCGGGGGAGACCGCCTGGACCTCATCAACTATCCCCTCCCGATAGAGGAAGAAGGCACCCCTGCCCGAAGCTGGCATCTAGAGACGGACCCAACATGCCCATATCGCATGTTTGTAAGAAGAGAAGAGCAGAAGCCAGAGAATTACAAGGATACCACGTAGCTGTATGTTCTTCTCCGAGCAATTGGGCTAAAGGCGGGGATGGAGAAGGAGGCGGGCTCCCCCGTGGTAGCTAAAACAAAGACGCGGTTGTAACATGTTAACCCCCACCCCGAGATCCCCCCTCACTTCTTTCTTCTTATGGGGCTAGCCGGAGGGGATGTGCTACTTCTAGAACATCCTGGGCATCCGATTTGTTGTAAATGCCAACCCCTGGACGGGAATTGATGGGTCTTCTATATCTTCAGGAAGATGACAATCAGTGTCCTCCAGTGTAGGGTGCTCCTCAGCCGTGTAAAACAAGGTGCTGGGGCCATCTATATGCATCACCTCCCAAGCTTTGAAAGTGTCGATAGCAATGCTATCGAGTCCAAGAATTGGCTTGGTAAGGCCTTCTGGAACCCCGATGTGGTCGTGCTGCCGATCGACCTTAACTTCATTGGCTTCGGGGTAGATGGCGGGAGGTGCTATATGGTCGTGCTATCGATCTGCCCACGTCCCCGGTGATGGTGATGTGTGAGACCATCTTGGGATGAACATACCCGCACAGCGGCGGTGGCAACCAATCATTGCCAGAGGTGCTTTTTGATATGCTGGCAGGGGTCTTGGCCTCAGAGGTCCTTTGCGACTGCTCTGCATATAGAGGAGTGTCCGCCACGTGACACTCGAACACTTTGAAAGGGTGAAGGTCAGCAAATATCCTTTCCTCCTTCCCTTCCAGGTTGTACTTGATGCACTGATGGAGCATAGAGGGCACCATCATGTTCTCATACAGCCAGGGATGGCCGAGCAGTGCCTTGTACGAGGTGCGGGAGTAGATGACATGAAATTGCACCTTTGTTGTGAGGTCTGCTAGTGTGAGTGTGAACTCTACTACCCCCAGGGGCACTTCACACTTTTGGGTGAAGCCAAAGATATGCATCTCACCAACTTTGTCGAGGCACACATTAAAGTAGTGCCTCTAATATATCCTGTAGGGCAGGATGTTGATAGCTGCTCCGGGATTGACCAAGATTCTGTTCAGCTCTCGACCATTCAGATGCCCTTTCATATAAAGCGGCATGTTGTGGCTGATAGTGGGGAGTAGCATGTCCTCCTGAGTGAAGGTCACGTTGGCCTCTAGTAGTGCCTCAGCCAGACATGTTTCATATTGAGCAGGCATCTGGAGAGCGGTGATGATGGCCTGTCGGGTCTCTTCACTCAAAGAAAGGATCTTCCAGATGGTGAACCTCGTCGGGAGCTTCTTGAGTAGCTTCATTATTCTACTTTCAGCTCAGACATTGGACAGCTTCATCTCTTCTGCCCATCTAGGCTTGGAAGGGTTTTGAACTGCAGCCCCTAATGGACCTGCCTCATCGGGCTCTGATTCTACACCCTTCTGCTTTGTGTCATGCTCTTTCTACCCTTCATTGGCTGCTATCGAGCAGACTTCATCTTCATCCGAAACTCTGGAAGGTTGCTGGGGCTGCGGGTGGGTACTCCCGATTGTAGGGTTGGCATCCTGACATGGCTGCTTCCCCTTTGACAATTTCAAAAATTCTAGGAAGGAAGGGGTGGCAGTGCTTCCACCACTCTGGTTGTATAAGCCTGACAGAGGAGGGATCTGGACTCCCCTGACCTCTGGGGGAGGTATCTTATAGGGCTGCTCTCCCCTGAATATAATATTGTGGTTAGCGGGCAGCTGGCGCCCCCATTTTCGGCCTGACTGGGTTGCATGAGTAGCAGTTGCAGCTTCAGCCCAGCTTCCCCTGGTAGTAGGCGCAAAGCATATCTCTTCTTCATCCTCTTCACTGGGCAGAACCGAGAGGGTGTTGCAAGAGAGAACCAGTTCTTTCTTGGCCTTGCCGACCTTTCTTTTCTTTCTTTGTTTCTTCTTCTTCTCTTTGGCTGGCGCTTGCCCCCAGAATAGGCCGCCATCCTTATTAGATGCTTTGTCAGCCTCTTCTTCCTGCTTTAGTGAGAGCTACTCTAGCTCTTGCCATAGGACATGGTCCTGTATCAGCAGAGGCTTCAATTCGGGCTGTACATATTCATCTAGCCCATCTATGTAGTTTTGTAGCCTCTGGACTTCAAGGCTAACTTCCTTGGTCACTGGCAATGGAGTCTGTCTCCTCTGGTTACGTGTATGTATTCTGATGACTGCAGGTGGGTTGATCCACAGAGGTGCTGCTATCGGCGGAGTAGGTAGTCGTGTGATGCCACGAACATGTGCCCTCACTTTCAGGTGAGGTGCCTTCCTTTTCTTGTTCTTTGCAGGGACTTGCTGCCATCCCTATTGTTCTTTCATCGGTGCCAGGAGTGGTGTTGGCCGCGGCCTCCCTCTCCCCTCTCCCCAAGCTAGGGTGAGATGCCCTAGCCACCTCCCTTTCTTCCTCCTGGGTATGATGCCCAGGGCCGTTCCTACTTTCTTCTGCTGTGTGCGCTGCTGAGAGTCATCTTCCACGACATCCTGCCAAGCCAGGAGAACTCCGCTCCTGGTCATGCTACAGTGTGGAGGCCGTTTGGTACCTTGCTATCCTGTGTGCGCCCTGTGTGTCTGCCTATAGGATAAAGATGAGTTAACCTTGTTGATTCGGCCACTTTCCCATCTCTGTTTGCCCTCTAACTTTGCCTGTGTCTTCCACCACGTTTCCCCTTCTTCCAGTTCAGTTTTCACATCCAAACTCCCCCTATAGCCACACTTCTCTTCATTGCCCATTTACCTTGCGTAGACTGCACCTATGCAGATCTGCTCGGATAGAGTGTGACCACAGACCCCATCTCACCCCCCAAACCTTGTCGGATCGACCTGAACATTTGTTCACACGTTCCCCACATCCCAACCCATCCACCACAGAAATTTCACACCGTTCTAAGCCCATTTGCCCCATGCACCCCCATCCTCCATTCCTAGTTGGTAGTCTATCTACACAGATCTGTAGAACTGAGTCCCGCCATCCACTGCTCCCCACGCCCAAAACCTCCATTACGTGCTACCCCACCACCCACCCTCTGTCTTCCCAAGTTTATCCTCCATCTTCCAGAGAAAACCCAACCCTAATATCCACTAGGGAACCCCGTTACCACATCCATCTTCCTCTGTCTGTCTTGCTGCCTACAGACAGGCCAGACCACGCAGATAGTCACTTTCTAGGTCACCCCGACCCCCACGGTGCTTATCTAAGGCCAATCTTCCACGAGCATCTAAGGGACATCCCCACCAGCATCCACGCCAAATTTCATGTTTAGAGGACATCCATAGGCCTGCCTTCCACGCCTCCCTTTGCATTGGTTGCCTATGCCCGTGCAGGTCGGCCAGTTCCAGCCTGCTGGTTCGTGGTCACGTCGAGAGCATTGGACGACTCCTACGACCACCATCTACATCCAGAGCATTTGCTATCCACTACAGCACGTCGTCAAGGTCCCTAGCCACCACCTCGACATCCATGACACACCTTCCTTGCTATTGGACTCAGACCAGTCCGTGGTGCAGTCCAGTTTGTATAGGTTCACAGCACTTCATGGTTGCCGTACTTCATCAACTTGCGGCCCGTCAACCCACTTCACACCTCCCTGGATTCACTGTGTATCCTTTTATCTCCCTGCGAGGAGTGGGCCGTGTTTGGATCTGTACTTATTTAGCTCTTGTACTGGGGATTTTGTGATTTGGCCAGGAGTCTTCCCTACGCCCTGAGCGTGGAGGTACGTGATCGCTCCCTTCTTGGTTTAGCGTGCTTGTCTCGAATGTGCTCTTGAGCCGCTACATGTGTGCTATTTAGGTCCCTAGCCCGTTTCATATATATGTCATTGCCACGGTGAGAGAGTGTGACCATCCTATGTCTCGATCTGAGCACGAGTCTGAATTGCCTACCCTAGACACTGTCGATTTTTCAACCATGCAGATCGATGAGCTTCCCTCGCTTGGGGACATTTGTGACCTTGTGTTGCTTGTTATTGGCTTAGTTTCTCTCTTGGGAGTCTTATGTGTCGAGCCTACGTTACGTGATCTACTGTGTTGTTGCTGGTTTTAGTTGCCCGACCATTTAGTCGCATCTCGCATAGAGTCCTAGTTCACATAGCGTCCCACATCAAGCATCCACCTAGAACTGGCAATTGTCACTTGTGCTTTTGCGATCTAACTTGCATCCGACATAATCTGCATCTGTGTAAAAAATGAGATTGAATTCACAAGATGCAGGGAACCAAATACCCAATTCATGAGTTCCAGCTAAATATCTTAAAATGCATTTAACTGCACTCATGTGGGATTCCCTAGGACTAGCTTGAAAGCGCGCACAAAGACATACACTGAATTGAATATCAGGCCTAGATGCTGTAAGATAGGGCAAGGAACTGATCATACCTCTATATTCTTTTGCATCTACCATTTTACCTTTCTCATCGGCATCTAGTCCAGCATTCATACCCATGGTAATTGTGATCATTTTGACTTTATCCATTTTGAATCTTTCCAGCAGCTCCAAGGTGTATTTTGACTGGCTAATGAAGCATCCTTCGGCTGTCTGGTTGTTACACCCCGACTTAGGGGCATCTGAAGAAGGAGCATACCCCGCCTGGGGGCATAGAAGCCATGAAGAGCACACCCCGGCTTAGGGGCATTTTGAAGAAGCATATCCCGCTTGGGGGCATAGAAGCCATGAAGGGTGTTGTCCCGGTTAACAGGCAATCGAGAGGGGGGTGAATTGATTGCCTCCCCTTTTTCTACAAATTTAAACTAACACAATCTTAACCACAAAGATAGTGATGTGAAGATAAGATCGAACTAGAGAAACTGCTTAAGGTAAATTACAAATGGGCAAATGCACGGTGGACCCATCGCGCCCTCACCAAATGCCCGATTTAAAGGTGACCGATGCAGCCGCATCACCCCGGCCGAAGAGCAACGTGCCTTGAAGGGCGCGCCAAGTCTCTTTCAAGCAATGGCAGGAAGTCCGAGAAGGTGATGCCAGATGCTGTCGATGCCCCATCCTGGGGTATCCGTCCAAGTTGACACTGACTGCATGATCGACTATTTCTAGATGTACCCTCCCCCCTTCCTTTTTCCCTTTGAGGGGTGATAATCACTTGTAACAATGGAACATATCTATGAAATGGTGAATGATCATCTAGGCTTATTAAAGGCCCTCTTATTGTGAACTTTTACATTTACACCATGGCTGCTGATTACAAGGGCCACCCAGACAATGGAGCCTCCAAGTAAAAAAGAGAGAGAGAGAGAAAGAAAAGAGGGAGAAAAGAAAAAAAAGGGGGGGAGAAGAGAGAGAATTGATGAGAGGGGGTTGCACGGCCACATCCGTCGACACTTGTGCCGAACACATATTAGCACTATGGGATTGATGCGGTGGGGTGAACCATTCATCCCCTCCTTCAGGGGGGTGAGCGCTCTCCTGCGCGCCCACCTTGGTCTATCACACAAAGAGAAGAGAAGAGAAGAGAAGAAAAGACAGGAAGAGAAGCTGGCGAGCATGGCCGATTGAGAGAACAAGAGGAAGGATGGAATCCCGCCCGGCTCTGGGTGGGTCCAAGACCATGGTGCAAAGCCCCAGTCTATCTCACCTTCATGCTGCCCCTATCACGACATATGGCAGCCCCTCGAGTGACTGCTCGAAGATCCAGCAAACCGCAACTGTAGCTTGATGAATTCCTGCCCGCTGTAGGGGATGCCTTATAGCAATGAGACCAAGCACGGCCACCACTCCCGAAGAGAGTATGCACACACCTGGCCATGGGGAATAGAAAGCAGAAATATACCCCGTCATGGGGCATAGGAGGCAAGAGAAGATGCACCCTGCTCCTGGGGGCATATGAAGAGAATCCACCCCGACTCGGGGGGACACATAAAGTAAAAGTTACGCCCTAGCTTAGGTGCATATGAAGAAAAATGCACCCCGGCATAGGGGTATCGGAAGAAGAGACATCCCCCGCCTGGGGGCACAGAGGCTATAGAGAATATGCCCCAGCTTAGGGGCATTTGAAGAAGTTACATCCCAGTTTAGGGGCGTATGAAGACAAAGAGTTCCGCCCCTGCTTAGGGGTATTTAAAGAAAAGACATATCCCGCCTGGGGGCATAGAAGCTATAAAGAATACGCCCCGGGTTTAGGGGCATTTGAAGAAGTTACGCCCCAGTGTAGGGGCATACGAAGAGAAGTCCGTCCCAACTTAGGGGTATTTGAAGAAGAGACATACCCCGCTAGGGGGCATAGAAGCCATAAAGAATACACCCCTGGTCTTAGGGCACAGAAGCAAAGAGACATACGTCCCAACCTGGGGGCATACAAAGAAGGGAACACACCCCGTCTCGAGTGCACAAGAACTAAATACGCCCCAGTCTCGGGGGGGTAGAAGAAGAAGAATTCACCCCTCCTAGGGGCACACAAAAGAGCGCATCCTGCCTTGGGTATACCAGAAGCAGAATCCACCCCGGTCTAGGGGTAAAAGAAGTAGAATCCACCCCGCCTTGAGGGGTAAAAGAAGCAGAATCTATCCCACTCTGGGGCATAAGAGGCAGAAGAACCCACCTCGGTTTAGGGGCATATGAAGAGAAGTCCGCCCTGACTTAGGGGTATTTGAAGAAGAGACAAACCCCGCCACGGGGGCATAAGAGCCATAAAGAATACACGCCCGGTCCTGGGGCACAAATGGGAAGAGACATACATCCTAACTTGGGGGCATACAAAGAAGGAAATACACCCCGTCTCGGGTGCACAAGAACTAAATATTCACCCCCCTCTTGGGTGTCATTGATCGCGGGACTTCATGGGTAGTGCAGTCTCGACCCAGTTGGAGATCCCCCGAGAGGACTCGGTATGCATGTCTTGGTGCTTGGAGGTAGGAGTCTGTTCAACCCATTCATTCCGCTGCCTCTTTAGCAACTCAATTTCTTGTTGATACCAGTGTAACACCATTAGGATAGCCAGGTCCAACCCTTTGGCCATAGGGACATCCTCCAACATTTTGTCTAAAGTCCCTTCGGATGGGATTGGCATGGGAACACCTTCTTCTTCTAATGTTACCACGTTAGCAGTTAACATGGTGACGGCTTGACCGCTTTGGGCCACCTTGATCATCTCCTCGACAACTTTACTTCTTCTTGCACTTGGCAGGGGCCTTTCAGCTAGTTTGTTCAGCTCACCTAACTCCTTGGGTAATGCTCCATATCGGTTGGTCACTCCTGCCATATGGCAGGTGAAAATATGTATCATTTCCCCCTTTCCTTGAACTTCCCTTCTCCTTTGGCTAGGGAAGGTCAACCACTTGAAAATTGAAATCCTCTCTTTCTCTTTTCTTCATGGAGGGGTTGTGGTAGACTCCGCGTCCAAACCATCTCCATATCCCTTGATGTCTATACATGACGTCCGAGCTCCCCTTTCTTCTTCCTCTCCGGCGCCAATAGCGCGAAGCAACCTTTGCTGACCTAGGGAAGAACTCCCTAAACCATGGAAATAATTTCAGACCATTCCGATCATATTCTCTCGACTACGCCGCTGGTACAGGGTTGGGGGCAATGTTTGATCTTGGACTAGCGACATGTAGGCCAGCCGCGACAGTCGAGCAGCCCTGTTTGCCCGTCGTAAGGAGTGAACAGCATCAGCCTATCTTGCACAAGCTCTGTAGGTAGGCGTCTTGGGCATGCGTGTAACAAGCTTGACTCTATTGTTTTGATGATGTCTAACTATGACTCATTGATAAGTCTGACCTGCATTTAATGATGTCAACGCTATGCATTTCAGGTCAGCACAAGTAATGACAATGGCCTCATGAAAAGGAACAAGCCAAGCAAGGTTGAATTCAAGATAAAAATCTCAAGGAGCAATCCAACCAAGGTTGATAGTCACTCAAGGGGTCAGTGCATAGAAAATGAGGCAACTGGATGCACAGAAATCAAGGAAGGTGATGATGCTGATAGGTGCATGAAAATCAAGGGAATTGGTTGCACAGAATTCAAGACATCTACAATCCAGAGGAAGAGTGTCAACGTGCTCTCCTGAGACATCAAATGCTCTCCTGAGACTCTAGATGCTCCCTAGTGAATGCATGTGACCTCCCCAATTAAGGTCGGTGCAGCTGCTTCTATTCAAGCACTAAGGTCGATGCACATACTGAAGACCTACAACTAAGGTTGATGCACATGCCAAAAAAACTGAACGAAGGTCGATGCTCCTTAGTGACTTCAGAAGTATGGCCGATGCACATCAAGTTAGAATAGAACAAAGGTTGACGCTACCTCAAAGTATCAATTGAAGTAAGGTCGATGCACATCAAGTTGCACAGATCAAACGTCGATGCTACCTCAGTTATCACAGAACAAAGGTCAATGCACCTTAGTGATTTCAGAAGTAAGGTTGATGTAGCTACTTCAAATCCATTAGTAAGGTCGATGCTACAGAATCTTCCATGCAACTAAGGTTGGTGCACATGTGCCTTTTAGTTTAGAAGTTCGGTGCACATGTTCCTTTCAGTTCAGAAGGTCGGTGCACCTGCGGAACTAAGGTCGATGCACATTCATGCATTGAAGAAGTCAGGTCGGTGCACATGCTGAAGACATGCCATTCAGGTCGGTGCACATGCTGAACTAAGGTCGATGCACATTCATGCAATGAAGAAGTCAGGTCGGTGCACATGCTGAAGACTTGCCATTCAAGTCAGTGCACATGTTGAACAAAGGTCGATGCACATTCATGCATTGAAGAAGTCAGGTCGGTGCACATGCTGAAGACTTGTCATTCAGGTTGGTGCACATATGCAGTCAACCCTGGAAGGTCAATGCACATCCCATAGTATTGAACACTCAAGTCGATGCACATATACAGTCTAGTCCTTTAAGGTCGGTGCACCTTATGAGGCCATCTAAAGAAAGGTCAACCTGTCTCTCAAAAGGTCTACCTCTGTCCTCTCCCAGAAGCTTTCAAACTAGTTTTCTCTCAAATATCCACGCTGGTTTTTCCCCTGTATAAGTTACAAAATTTCGTGGAGAGTGAACCATTGAGTTCTGAGACTCCGGGATGCTACAGATGCATTGTGCTCTTTTCGAGGATTATGTAGGCTATTATTTCCTATTTTTTTGATTTCACAAAATTTCGTGTCAAAAATCAGATTTGAGGAAATTTGCTAATTTTCTTTTTCTTCTTAACCTTTTCCTCTCTCCTCTCTCCCCTCACGTTCTCTCATTTCTCTCCCTCTGTTCTCCCTCCTCTCTTCTCCTCTCCCCCGGGCGCACGACTGTGGTGGAGCTGGATGAGGTGGTGATGCCATGGAGTTGACCTGGAGTGTGATGGCGCGAGTATCGGAGCATGGCTTTGGCATGATCCCATTCATGGATTCATAGCGCAACGGCGTGGGTTCGTGTAATGGTTTCGGCGTTTCAACTCGGGAGATCGGCGAAGGAAGTAGAGGGATAAATTCCTTACCTTTTGTTCTATTTTTCCCTTGAATTTGTGCCGAATAGTGCACGTTTGAGTGGGTTTTCAATTTTTGGGGAATTATAGCATGTTGTGGGGTGTGCGATGGAATCGCCATTCCAGGAGATGTTTCTCCCGTTAAATGGCATGAAAAGAACCCCTGGCATGTTCGGATGCCATTCCCACTGGTTTTGTTGCGTTTGGCCGTGATTTGGGGCCAGTAGGAGGCCAATTTTCCTCGTGAGTCGATTTGGGTTGATTTGTGAAAAAATGCCCATTTCGTGTCATTTCGTGGTCTATGTGATCCTTTCCGGGTTGTGGAAGGTGTATATCATGTCTAGGGACGTTTTCCCGTCGTTTAGAAGAGATTGGGGTGTGGAAAGATTGAGTTTTGGAGATTTCTATAGTTTTCACACCGTGACGAGAACGCACTGGTTGCGTTAGTCACATTCTCAGTGTAACGCATTGTGTCGTATGGCCGCGTTCATCGAAGGTGATGAACAGTAGGGCGGTAAGGAATGCGGTCCTTGCGTTGGATGCAATCTTGAAGAACGTGACCTAGGTAATGGCCGCGATCTTCGTTAATGCGCCCGAGGTCATGACCGCATTCTAGTGCTGTCGCGCTAGAGGATATGTCCGCATCTATTAATGCGACCTAGGTGTGTGCCGTCAATGCATTGATGCGCTATGTGTGTTGGACGCATTCAGGTGTCATCGCGACCTACCGTAGGGGCGCGTTAACCATCGTAACACAGGCAATGAGCGCATTAATGTTTTGGTTTTCGATGTATTATTTGAGTTGTCTAGGGCTCTGGTGAACCCAGGATTCAGTGCCTTGTTGGCCTTTGACTCGAGGGATGCCTTGGGCATTCCGTGAGAGTCTTATATTTCTGTTAAGGGATCCCGAAAAATTGGCTTTATCCCGAGCTATGTGCGGTGTTCCTTCGGTGTTTGTTGGCTTGAATTTGACCCCTTGGTTAGCCCATTATCTGTGGATGTCATGGACATCCTATGAGGGCCGTGACCGTGTTATAGGCTGTTCGAATGTGCCATTGCATCGAGTAGTGTTTTGTGTGATTTTCGAGGGTCATTATGGTTTCCAATCAACCCAGTTGTGACCCAATGGTTGACACGCGACCTCATGAGTGTCTAAGTTATCTTGTATGGATTGAGACTCTAGTTTTAGATACTAGGAGGTATCATCTTACCTCGATTTGTGTGCCTCTATGGTTTGAGGGTTTTGATGATCCCTCATATTTCGTGTTTATATGTTACACGAAATTGAGAGTCCTATGTGCAGCCTAAGGGCTGAGGACTTGTGTTTTATCGTGATTTTGGCTTAGGGACTAGGTTGATTAATGATATATTGTCGTGATATGCGACGATCTTGACCCGAGTCGTGTGACTCAAGGATCGCAGTGTGTAGGTCTAGTTGTCTATCCTGAGTCAGGCGACAGTTCTATGTACTGCCTTGTTGTTCGTAGTACGTGTGACAGGTGAGTACTTACCTTGTCTATACTTCGATGTTTCTATTTTGAGTCTCTGTGTCTAGTGAGCCTCCACTAGTCGTAGCCTGACGACACTTCAGCGTGTTGGCCAACTTGGGAGTGGTGGCGGGGTAGTTCCTGAAAGATAATTTTTAGGCTAGTTTCTCTGGGCCCCCTTACTTTGCAGTAGCATCCTACTAGGGGGAAAAACTAACTAGAGGCCTGGCTCAAGGCATTGGGCTTCTATGTGCAGACACCGCAGCGCCGCCCGCATCCACTACCAGCCCAGCAGCCGACAGGCCAGCGGCCACCGACAGGGACGCCGCCGCGGACCTGACCACCTCGGCCGAGCCGGTCACCGACGCAGTCACAGCGCAGGCAGCCGCCGCGTTCCGGGCCACCTCCGCCGCGCCGGACGCCGCCACGGTGGCCGACAGGGACGCCGCCGTCGGCTTGACCGCCGACGCCGTACCGGTCACGGACGCGGACGCCGACACCGTGGCCGTGGCCGGCTTCACCGCCGACGCGCTGGCCGACCTGGCGGCAGTGACGGCCGAGGACGCCGCCGCCGGCTTCACCACGGACGCCGACGCGGCCAGCGACACCGCCACCGGCAGAGAGGCCACGGCCGGCCTCGTCACCGACGCCGCAGCAGTCCGCCCAGCCGTCGCCGTCGAGGAGGCCGCGGCGGAGTCCACCACCACGGCGGACGCCGACCGGGAGGCGGTCACGGTCAGGGACGCCTGCGCCTCGTGCGTGACCGCCGACGCCGCAGGCAGGATCAGGCGCGGGATCGACGCCCCCCACGCGATCGACGGCCCATCGTCCACGACGGTGCCCGACCCGCCGGACAGGGTGTGCCCGTTGCCGCTGTAGTCCGTCGTCTCCGGGCTCAATAGCGGATACCAGGCGCGCAGGTTCTCGGTGCGGTGCGGCCGGTAGGTGTGGGACTCGCGCTCCATCTCCGCCTGGGTCAGCGTGGCGCCCGTCCAGAGCTTGACGGCGGCGACGGAGCCGTTCAACCACTCGCCCGAGAAGGAGTTCGCGCCGATGCGGAAGGTGGCCCCGTTGGTGCTCGCGCTGCCGCCGGTCCAGGTGCCCGCCGTGAACCCCGTCGTCGCCGACCGGTAGATGCGCGTGCCCGCGCCCGCGTTGACGGAGATCCCGAAGAAATACCAGGTGTTGAGCGTCAGGGCGACGGAGGTGGAGCGCGGCCCGGCGTCGTCGCCCTGCCACATCGAGGTCCCGTTGCTGTCCGACGTGAGCTGCCAGAAGTCCGACGACCCGTTGTCCAGGCCCCACACGGAGACGGAGGCGTTGCGATCGACCACGATCTTGAGCCAGCAGCAGACCGTGAACTGGGTGACGGACCCGAGCCCCATCGCCCGCGTGTACGCCTCGCCGTCAGCGTCGAAACGGACCGCCACCAGGTCCTCCTACGTGTCGGAGTAGGAGAGCTCAGCCTCCAGCAGGATGGCGTCCCCCGCCATGGTGTCGGCGGCGTTCCCGCCGATGCGCTGCAACCGGATCCACGCCACGTCACCGGCGGCGGCGGAGTCGAGGTTGGAGATGACGATGTCGTGCCCGTGGACGCGCTGCCCCGTCGTCCCCAGGTGGGTGTCGTCGGAATCCGTCGAGGTGGCGAACGCCTTCGTCTCCACGTCCTGACTGTCGGTGTTCGGGGTGATGCAGGCGATGGCGGCTGACCAGCGCACCACCCCCGACGACGCCGTATCCGCATACCAGGTGATGTTGAGTGTCAGGTTGCCGGAGCCGTACCCGGCCAGACGGCGCTTGAAGTACACCGTCTCCGTCGAACCCGCGTCGAACGCCAGACCCGAGATGACGAAGTTGCTGCCCGCGTTCCGCACCGGCTGAGGGAACCCCGACGTGGCCGGCTGCGCCTCCTCGACGCTCAGCGGGATCCGCACGGTGGCCATCAGTCGTCCTCTTCCACGCGCAGCATGGCCGCGCCGCGCCGCCGCATCGCCACGTAGCAGAACAGCAGCGTCTTCTGGGCTGCCGTGGCCGAGCTGCGGAACGGCTGCGGCAACGCGCTGTTGAAGCTCGCCTGGTTGGCGTCGATCCAGTCGTCGCAGGCGTCGAGGGCGGCGCGCAGGTCGGCCTTGGTGAACGCGACCGGCTCGGCGTTGTCGCGCATCCACCGCAGCCAGGTACGCCGCCTGTTCGTCTCGTCCATCGCCGCCACGCTGGTCCTCCTATGCCGCGATGGGCGTGAGCGCGATCGTGAGCGCCGTGAGGTTCAGCGTGTCGCCCGTATTGACCGTTTTTGATGCGCTAAGGGCGGCTGAGAGCAGGAAGTTCCCGGCGGTCGCGTTGTCCCACACGCTGACGTGCGTGACCTCCTCACCGTCCGAGCCCGCCCAGGTCGCCCACGACGGCGTGTTGCTCGACGCCATCGACCCGGCCGACGCCGCCGAGAACGTCACCTCCGGCCGCGTCGTCACCGACGAGGCGTTCGACGTGCCCGCGCTGCCCGGATCGCCCGTGTGCAGCTTCACGTAAACGTTCGCCTTCGCCGTGTACGAGGTGTTCCTGAGCGTGTTCAGCCAGCCGTTCGCCAGGTTCACCGCGTGCAGGCCCTCGCTCACCGCTCCACCTCGTCACCCTCGTCGTCCGCCTCGACCTCGACCGGCTCGACAACCTCGACCGGCTTGGCCTTGACCACCTCAGCGGACGCCGACACCGCCAGCCCCATCCTGATCTCACTCACTCCGCACCCCTCCAGGGTTGAACCCCGGACGCCCGAGCCGTGGACGAGCGTCCGGGGAGTCGTTAGGAGGCTTCGTCAGCCTCGGTGGGTGAACCCGCAGAACCCGCAGTGGAGCTCCCCGCACGGGCCTTGCGCGAGCGGCTGCCCGTCTTCGGGGCACGCTTCGGGAGGTCGCTCCCGCTCGTCTCGGGCGAGGTCGGCGGCTTCTCGGGCGATGTCTCGGAGCTGCTCCCAGCTGATAGCGGCTCACCCTCTCCGTCCTCGATGACGACCTCGGGCGACAGCGTGCCGTCGGCCGACACCTCGATCGGCGGCAGCGCCTCACCCGAGCCGTCACCCTCGATCTCCGGCGACTCGGTGCCGTCAGCCGGCCACTCGACACCCTCACTCGGGCCGTCGAGCTGATGCTCACGCTCGGGCAGCTCGACGGGCTCCGGAGCGTTGGCCGGCGGCAGGGCGACGTCGCGCTCGGCCGCCGCGTTACTGGCCCCGCCTGCGCGGGTGCTCTTCGGCATGCTCTCCTCCTTGAAGCTGGTGCCGTGACAGCGGGGGCAGCGGAACAGCCGGACCCTGTACGAGGTCCGGCAGCCCACACACCCCCACGTCGCCATCAGGCCGCCGCAGCCAGGACCGCGCCGTCCGTCAGCGGGATCCACGTGCAGTACACGGTGAGGCCGCCATCCACGCCCGACGCGCCCACCAGCTCCACCTCGCCGATCGGCACCACCAGATCCCGCAGCGCGAACCCCGACTCGGCGAAGTCCGTGGTGCCGTCACCCTGATCCCGGATGCCGATCACCGTGCCGACCGCCGCATCCGACGTGCCCAGGTCGGTGGCCGTCACCACGGTCGCCGTGTCACCCGTCGTCGGATCCACCTGCAGAGCGAGCGTCCCGCCCGTCGCAGCGATAGCCGTAGTGACCACACCCCACAGGGCCGTGATCAGCACCTGGCCGCCGGTGACCGTGAACAGCTGGAACGTGGTGGCCGACAGGGTCGGCACCGCCTTGCTGACCGGGCCACGCCCGAGCGCGAGCGCCCGCAGCTCGGTGCCCTGAATCATCGTCGTCATCGCGTGACCTCCTAGACCAGCGCGGGCAGGTTGGCGGGACTGCGCTGAACCTTCAGGTCCCGCTGAATCGCGGTCACCAGCCCGGCGCCCGTCGAGGCGAGCTTGACGTGCGTGTAGCCGTCACTGAGCTCCTCCACGTCCACCTCCACGACCATGCCGTTCTCGGCCGTCGCGGTGGCGGTGACGACGGTTGACCCGGCCGCCTGCGTGTGCAAAGTCCACGCCCCGCCGACGCCGTTACTCGTCCAGTAGCGGGTGATCGTGGCCAGCACCTGCGCGCCGCCACCGCCCGCACTCGTCGCCTCGGTCAGCGTGTAGGTGTCGCCCGCCGCCGCGGCGAGGTAGCACAGGAACGTGACACCGCCGCAGTCCTTCAGCGGGACGTACACGTTGTCGGCGATCGCGATGGCGTTGAACTCTCGGCCAAGCGCTTCCATGTCTTGCCTTCCTTTCGGGGGTTGAATGCCGAACCGGACCCCAGGCCGGGGGTGTCAATGCCCGGCCCGGGGCGGCGAGCTAGGAACGCTCGGCCAGCTTCACGTAGGCGCTGAGCTGCGCGCCGTTGTTCTTAGGGGTGATCGCGGACTGGAGCCACGGCCGGCCGTCGACACGCTCGATGATCCTGAACGCGGTCATGTCGTTGCCGAACTTGTAGTGCGGCGAGGACATGGCGGACATGACCTGGCGGTCGCCGATCAGGTAGAAGCCGAAGTCGATCAGGTTGATGTCCCCGGCGTCGCCGATCTTCGGAGCCTTCTCCGTGAAGATGACCGGCCGTCCGAGGATGGTCATCGGCGGCCCCTGCACGCCGTTGTTCAGCCAGATCGCCGAACCGCCCGTGCCGACGCTGAGCGCCATCGTGGCCAGCTCAGGGAACGTGTCGATCGACGCGACCCACACCGCGCGGCCCAGGCTCGTGGGCAGCATGCGGGAGTACATCTTGACGATGTTTTCCCAGACAATGGTGTCCGCTGGCTGACCCGACTCCTTCGCCACGGAGACGGCGCCGGTGTTGCCCGCGGCGAGTACGCCGAGCGGCATCCCGGTGCCGGTGCCGTTGAGGAAGGCGTCGTCCTCGTAGAAGGACAGCGCTTCGGGGAAGATCTGGTCGATGAACGACTGGAACGAGATGACGCTGTCGCTGATCATCTCGTTGGGCGCCTCGGTGTACGCCGTGAGCTTCTTGGCGTCCAGGACGATCCGGCCGAACGCCGCCTCGCTCTCCTGAAGCGCGGCACCCTCCTCGGTCCAGTAGGCAACCACGCCGCCGAAGACGCTAGAGACGTTCGAGGTGGAATCGATCGCCGGGAACGGAACCCGCAGCGACTCCATGGGGATCACCCGTGCGCGGGACCCAAATGCGATTTCATTTCTCACCGTAATCCCTGACTCCCCATGCACGGTGTAATGCATATGAATTTTTAAAAGATTTCACGGGACAACAGCCATTCCAAATGCGCCCTTCATTAGTCCGATTGTACGTTAAACATTACTCTCGGGTGACGTCAGGATCCGATCACGCGAGGATTATGTATTTGTTGCGGCCGTCTCGTATGTGCAATGGAAATGTCTTCGGTTAATGAGAACATTAGCTTGATTTTGACGCCAAGCGTACGCGCGAACCACGAGAGTCATAAATTAACGCCCGTCGTTCGAAGACGATGACTAAAAAAGCGACGGCGTGGGAATCACACTTCTTAAACCTTCCGTTTTATTTAATAAAAAAAGTTATTGCATTAATTTAACTTAATCACGGGTTGTCCAGTCATGTGTGGCATCAAAAAGTCAACTTCAGAAGATAGGTGATCGTTTCCTTTTCTTTAATTTAAAACTAAATTTAGTTTAGAATTCAAGGATTTATTCTAATTCTTTTATCAGAACCCTAAAATAAATAATCCTGGTGACGTAAGTTTGTCATTGGCGGATCAAATCTAAATGGGTTTTATACGGATCAGGCTCGGCTGGTCCTGCAAGCCATTTCCGACTTCAATGAAATGGGAATCCGACTCGAGAGCCGCGCAAACTGTTCGGATCCGTTAAGATCCGACTTGGGCACAGCATGGGATCGGGGGCCCACCCGACGCAGCATTTTCTAAACGTTACTGAAACGGGCCCCGTCCGTTGGTGCCCTCTACTGCTCCCATCAAATGAGAATACGCCGCGTTTCATGTATGAGGTGCCCATCTCGTGGCCCCTTGCGCGACGGCACAGAGACGTTTTAGATGTCGATTGACAACGTCGTACACACCAAAAACCCATCCAGGTGCATCCCCCCCTGCGCTCCCTCTCCCCCTGTTTCTTCGACAAAACCCCCGGCCTCGGCGATTCCATTCCGTCGCCTCTCTCTCTCTTTCTCTCTCTTTCTCTCTGCTACTCCACCTTCCATGGAAGCTGGACCTGCTCCATCGCCTCCTGCTGTTGCCAGATCAACCCTTTGCCGCTGCTCCCGCTGTTGCTGTTGCTGTTCCTGTTGCCGCTATTGCTGTTCTTCCCCCTAGAACCCCAAGGTAGTAGTAGTACTCTTCGCCATGGCGTTCCCCAAATCCCTGTCGCTTCAATCCTCCACTGCCATGGACATCACCAGCACGCAATCCAGCATCTCTCTGCGGTTCCACCCCCACGCCGTACCGCCCCGCGCCCCTATCGCCGGGGATCTGAACCAGGAGCCGGAGGACGCGCCGGAGAACTCGTCCGCGGGCGCCGAGGTCGCCGAGGATTCCGGGGACGAGCAGGGGGAGGAGGAGTTCAGCCTCCTGGGTTACCCGATGTGTCTGCGGAAGAGGAAGGAAGGGGAGTCCTCGTCCTCATGCTCGTCCTCAACCCTGCACCCCCCGAAGAGGCCGCTGGTGGAGCCGGATCTCGAGGCGCGGAGGGCCTCTGTCCGGGCTTGGGGGAACCAGGGCCTTGCCGTGGCGGATCCCGACATGTACGAGATCATGGAGCGGGAGAAGCAGAGGCAATTCAGGGGGATCGAGCTCATCGCCTCGGAGAATTTCGTGTGCCGGGCCGTGCTGGAGGCGCTTGGCAGCCACCTGACGAACAAGTACTCCGAGGGGTTGCCCGGTTCTCGCTATTACATTGGGAACCAGTACATTGATCAGATCGAGCGGCTATGCTGGGATCGCGCACTGGCGGCCTTCAATCTTGACCCGGTGTGCTGGGGTGTGAATGTGCAGCCCTACTCCTGCACCTCCGCTAACTTTGCAGTTTACACGGGGCTTCTGCTCCCCAAGGATCGGATTATGGGGTTGGATTCTCCTTCGGGTGGTCATGTGAGTCATGGGTACTATACGCCCAGTGGGAAGAAGGTGTCAGGAGCATCTATTTTCTTCGAGAGTTTGCCGTATAAGGTGAATCCGCATACTGGGTACATCGACTATGATAAGCTTGAGGAAAAGGCACTGGAATACCGCCCGAAAATATTGATTTGTGGTGGGAGCTCGTATCCAAGGGAATGGGATTATGCACGGTTCAGGCATATTGCAGACAAATGCGGGGCGGTGTTGATGTGTGATATGGCTCACATCAGCGGCCTTGTTGCTGCCAAGGTCTTGGATTTCTGCATTCTATAAATTCAACTCCACTATCTCTCTTGCTCATTTTCAACCGTTCACTATCTCTCTCCGTTCTCTCTCATCTCTGGCTCGTTTGGTGCGGGGTGCACACCGTTGTGGAGTTGGCTGAGGCACGGACCCGGTGGGGAGATCAGTTCGCGAGTTGGAGCAGCGGATGGAGCGTGGCGGGCACGATCCCTCGGTGGATTCCAAGAAGGCGCCGTTCACATTCCGGGTGGTTTTCGGCACGGTTTAGTCACTTCTGCGTGTGATTTCTTTAGTGGAGGTAGGGAGATGGATCGCCCTTCCGTTCTGCACGTTTTTCCTACCCTTGTGTGCGGTTTGGTGCTCGATCGGAGGAGATCGAGCCGGTTTGGTGAAAATCGAAGTTTTTGGGGTTTTCAGGGTTCGCCGAAAAATGGCAAACATTCACGGTAGAATTAGTGTCAAAATGACCGCTGGGATGACTGGATCCCATCCACGTGAGTTTCGTGTTGATTGGTCGTCATTCAGGGCCGGTGGGAGTCCGGGAACCCTGGTGACTCGATTAGGGTTGATTTGATGAAATCGCCCTGATCTCACGTTTCGGTGGGTGCATGTGGTGTTTTTAACCCCCTGGGGTCATTTCCCGTCGATTGGCTTTGTTTCCCCTGTGCTACGGCGTGCATGGGGCGTGGAATGGGCCGATTAGGCCGTTCCACCATTTTGTTTGTCAGGACGGTGTAACGGTCCTTCCAAAGACCGTCACCTGTATAACGATAGCTCGATAGGCCGTTATGTTCGTGGGTCGTTTCGGGTATTGCGAGGTAGTGTTGGTTTAATGGACCAAACCTAGTTTGTTACCTGAGTATAACGCCCCTCAGGTGGTGCATTATATCCTGGTTGTGTCTCGAGGGCTGTGCTGTCAGTCCCTCGATGACCATGTCTGTCTCGTAGATCGTATCAGTCGATTAGACATAACGGATGTCTCCTTGTGCGTTATGATCAGATAATGCCCCGGTGCAGGTCCGTTATGGTGTGTTGACTGACGTTTTGTCTGGCTATGGTGGTTGGTGTGACGCACCAAACCCCATGCGCCATGTGGCTGTGGCAGACTCAGCCTGGTCCGTTATATGCCTCTTGTTCGTGTTAGTGTTTTGGGTCTGTTGGTTTTAACGCCCCTATCTTAGTGTGTTAGGCTTGTGTAACGTGCCTAAATAGGTCCGTTACATGCCCTTTTATTTAAGTTTTGGTCCGTTGGCCATAACGCCCCTGTCCTGGTGCGTTATGCTGATGTGGCGTGCCTGTCTTTGTGCGTTACATGGTCTGCATTAGATTTCAGGTCAGCTTGCCCTGACTCCCCTGTGCTAGTGCGTTATAGTAGTGTAACGCCCCTATAGAGGTGCGTTACAGTCCTGTTGTGGCAGTGATGGCCATTGTTTGGTTCTATGTCCGTTTGTGTGTTGGTCTGTCTTAGGTTTGTGTTTTAGGGCGGTGTATGTGTGTCAGTGGTTTCTGGATCGATCAGTTTAGGTGACTGGGTGTGGTCTTTTCTTTGACTATGATAGTACCCTAACGACTCAATCTAGAACTGCTAGTATCATTGCCTCTAGATTCATAGCGACTGTTCCTTGACTGTCAGGTTCACCTAGCGATTGAGTGATAGTTCACTCTACCCAGAGTGTAGTCATTGTCCACCGCTCAGGTTTCTGCTTGTCTTGGCTTGATCTCATGGTTTGCCCATGACCCGTGGGTGTTTGTCGACATCCTATGAGGGCAGTGACCATGATAGGACAGCCAGGAGTGCTTGTGCATGCAGTGTGTGTGTGTCTGTGTGTATGTGTCGTTTCGGGTTCCGATCAACCCGGTGAGACCAGGGGTTGGCAGGCGGCCTTGTCTGTGTCTTGGCAGTTTCGTCCAACTTGAGACAGTGTTCTAGATGCCTCGGGGTACTATTCTACCTCAGTTTACGTGTCCAGGTGTACTAAGGGTTCTTGGTGTTCCCTCGGGTCTCCGTGAGTCATTTCTTGCAGAGCGTTATTTTCTCTGGCTTAGGAGTAGACTGATTGGTAGATTATTCCGCTGTCTATGATGATCTTGCCTCTGAGTCGTCTGACTCAAGGATCGTTACGTGAGTAGGTCTAGTTGCCTTATCCTGAGTTGTTGGCAGTGGCTGTGCTGCGATTGGTGCTTCAGAGTACGTGTGACAGTGCTCTTTTACCTGTCTGTACTTTTGCACTCGATAGAATTGCAGCAACTGCGCGACGAAAGGATGGAGAGGAAGGTGAAAGCCACACTTCCAAGCCAGAAGAAAAATGTAGAAGCGACCTGAACGAGTCTCCATGCTCAACTCATGAGGTTTGGCGGGGGAAAAGAAATACCGCCACGACAGCTTGTAGTAGGCCTCGATCTCCTTCACCTCGGTCTCACCCAACTCGCTGCATAGAGGATAGCTGGGCACCGAACTTCCTGCACCTTTCTAAGGCCTCCGGGCCTCAACTGCAGGATCATGCTCCGCCATAGAGAAGTGCGAAGAGTGAGAGGAAGAAGAGGAAATTATGGAATCTGAAGTCACCGGAATAGAAGGAAGTTGACGGATCGCTACCGCCGTGGTCTCTACCAACTCTGTGAAGGCCTCGACGATTCTTGGCTCCCTCAAGTCACTCTCACGACGCATGAATTCTCTCAGAATACCGATGTAACAGGAGAGGAAAAGCTCTAGGCTGAGGAAACATAAGATGTAAGCACATGGGACATTTACATATTTATCCTGACAACCCTAGCGGGATGCGTCACGACGTTTTGAACTCCCAGAAGGGTCTCCCCTTGCCGGCTCGAGGAAAGCATCGTCATCATACACTCGCCCTTAGGACAGCTACATTAAATGGCCCTTGCCGGTGACGACATTCCCCACTTGAGTCACCAACACTGCCCCATAGCATACCACTCTCGGAGCCCTAGTTTTGGCTTGGGAGTAGGGGGGCAAGTGGAGAGGGGTAAATCCGTAGCCCCAAGATACGTGGGGATCGGGATGGCCAAACCAGGTCCAGACTGGCCCAACCAGGCCCGTTTTGACCCAACCAGGTCAAGCTCCCCAAGTGGCAGCCCCACGAATGGGCCCACTTATTTTGAAGCCCAAACACGCTCGGATCAGATCTTCCTAGATGGCCCCTTTGGTCCGAATGTTTGAGTAATGGCCGCTTGAGAGAGCCTAATCGACGTTCGAGTGTAACCATCACAGTGCTTCCCTCCACGCTCGGAAGAAACCCAAGCGCCTCACCTGGGAGCATTCGTCGCCCGGATCCCCAACGGATAAGGCATATCTCCCGGTGAGGATCTCACTCTTGCTTAGAGAAGGAAAATTTGAAAGGACGGGGAAGAAGAAAGAGTCCCCTTCTAGGACATAACGTCCCCTGGTCCCTCCAGATACCCTATCTCCAGCAACGAGGGCTAGCATCTATATAAGCCCCATGGAAGCCCTCTAGGAAGGTAAGGTGATCTGGAGTACTCAACACCACACTGGTGGAGAGCAATCTCGTGCCCCACAATTCTTCTCCTACTCTCATTCCACCTAAGCTCTGCCAGCTCGCTGACTTAAGCATCAGAGGGTTTTCCCCGAGATTCCAACCCTGGGCTCCTCTGATCCATTTCCTGCCTTGCAGATCTCTCATTCGTGGTGACGATGATAAGATCGTACGGCTCAAGATCCCACACGAGATCACCCCTCTTCAGTTCACATGAAAGACCAAATCAAGTGAAGGCTATGTCGACCCCATCCCCTCACGGCGTCGACTCTAGATGATCTTCAGAAAGTCACTTTCTCACCGCGTCGACCCCACTTCACTAAGGCATCGACCCATTCCTTTACAAGAAGAAGAATAGCTAGTTTTTCCTTCTAACTGTGCCAACCCCATTATCATGTTGCATCGACTCCAAACGTTCCCAGCAAGGCTGCTTCAAGCACTTATCATCAAGCTACGTCGACGCATTAAGAGCCTCCTCATAGGATACATCGACCGCACTCAGTTCCAGCGACAGTCAGATGGTGATCATCGCAAGTTGTGTCGACTCCATGTTCTCAGGGCGCCGACACAAGGCGCTTCCCATAAACCATTTTGGACACAATTTGACAAAGTTGCGTCAGCGCATAAGGTGTGAAGCTACAAGAAGCTATAGCAAGGTCCGTAACGGTAGTTGACTGCGTCGACATAATGTAGCCACTACGTTGATGAAACTAAGCTTGCAAGCTTGACAAAGGCAGAAGAGTCGACCCAAGGTGTCGACCCTTTTCGGGGTAGACCAAAAGTGAAGCTCGTTCATTCAAAACTTGCAACATCCTCATGGTCAAAGACGCTAGCTTCAAAAAACTCATGATTCGAGGTCTGAGAAAAGCTCCTATGACAGAGAACTGTCTTCTTCATGATAAGGCATCAGAACATCCTTTTTTGAAGTATCGATGATGAAATTTAAGCTAAGAAGACAACAACACAGTAGATGTATTAGCTAGATGCCAGGGATCCGAGGTGGAGGTTGGACCCTAGAGTCTCCTCACGCAAGAAGGTAACTCTCCAGATAGGCGTGACCTATCGTTCGAGTTACGTCTTTTGACATACCTCCTGGACACAGCAAATTCACACAAGCAATCTGAGAAGCAAATAATCAAATCACGCAGAGTTTTTAGGTGGTTCAATTGCTACCCGCAATCTACGTCCACCCCTCGCTCTTTCAGAGTGAGGCTTCCTTGCTTTAAGCAAAACAAGTAGACTCAGTCTGCAAACATATGCTGCCTAACAGCTTGAGTCCAGAGGGAGATAAATCCCTCAACACAGATCCTGCAACCCACAGAATCTGAACACTGGCCTTGCTACCTGCAAGTCCAGAACTAGAGGACTATCCTCCCTTCCTCTAAACTAGAGGGAAACCGGAGAACACTCTCCCTTCTCCTGAATCCACCGGAGGAACCCTGATCTCGAACCAGAGGATCCAAAAAACAAACTAGAGATGAAAAGGAAAAAGAAATTACAGACGAAGAAATGAAAATGTAGCTCTCAATAGAGCGGCGCAGTTCAGGATTTGATCCTGGAACTGACAGATCTTCAATTGGCTCCTTCATATTCTTCCCTCACTCTTTCTCTCTCTCTGGCTTTCTCTTTAGCTTATCTGCTCTCTCGCTCTGCTATTATTCGTACCCTCGTTGTGAGGAAGACGTCCCCTGTTTATAGAACAGGGGCTCTGGTGAAGCTTCTTCTCAAATGACCCTGAGTGGTAAGGTCCACAAGATTCTTCGAGGGCGTGTGGAGGGAACACTCTCGCCAACAGGATTTCCCAAAAAGCTTTCCACGTGTTGAGATTTGGATAAAGGTAGGTCCACGTGACATTTTCTTTCTGGAACTATCTATCTTGGATCATGTGCCCAATCATAAGCTGACTGATTCCATATGTCATCTTTCCCGCCAGACCTAGGATCACGTGATTACTTAAGTGATTGATGCTTCTTACCCTTCCAGTGTTTGATCGAATTCCTACCAATAAGAGGTGAGACATTTCATCAAACACTTTGTAATCAGATGCAGATTATATCATTCAGACATATAGGTCAGAAAGATAACATTCGATGTATATGCTTTGATTCGAATAGACAATGCATTAACACAGGTAGACCTTAATCAAAAACGTGCATAGACTCAGAGCATGCATGGGTTATTTGTGCACAGACTTAAACATGCATAGACTATATGGAAGACAAATGCAAATGTGCATCGACCTTATAGAAGGCTAATGTAAATGTGCATCGATCTTATAGAAGGCTAATACAAATGTGCATCGACCTCATACAAGGCTAATGCAAATGTGCATCGACGTTAGCTAGCATCGACCCTAACATGCATCGACCTTCTTCATACAGAGATGCAAAGTGCATCGACCTGTGTCACTATTTGCAAAAACATGCATCGACCCTAACATGCATCAACCTTCTTCATGCAGAGATGCAATGTGCATCGACCTGTGTGACTGTTTGCAGAAACATGCATCGACCTTCCTATACATGTGTTCTACACTAGCATCGACCTTATAAAGTATGAGAACAGAGAAGCATCGACCTTATATATGCTTGAGAACAAATAAGTGTCGACCTTATATACAGGTAGTCAGTGCATGCATCAAGTAATAATTCAATTCTCACTCAAAGGTATGTCATCATCAAAATGGCAAGGACTCAACAATCTCTCCCTTTTTGATGATGGCAACCGTTATGAATTATTTGAGAATTGATTTATTTAAGGAAAAACATCAACAAAGATGAGCAAGGGTGATGGTGAAAGCCACACTACTAGAAAGACTCATGCAACCAAAAAGACTCATGCCAAATACATCAAAAACATCAACCAGAAAGATGACTCATTACCCAAACTCTCTCCCCCTTTGACATCATCAAAATGAGTGATGGGAGAAATAAGGTACTGCTAAGCTGGTGAGAACAAATACAATGAATTCACGTTTTAGAAAAAAATCTCAAATGTTAAACATTCAAGTAAGGTAACTGGATGAAGCTTAAGTTCCTCAGGGCTAATAACCAGGAGAGACAAGGAGTAAGAATGAAGATTACCATCATACAAAAATAATGAGAAAGACCAAGGTTTAACAGGTATGCCAAGAGAGAGAAAACCAATTATGTACATAATATTCAACATTGTATATGTCTAAGATGAAAGGCCAGTCTCATCAAGACACCACACAAATACATGAACTAGCAGCACATACTCGGGCATCTGGTTGACCTAGACTAGAAGGATGACGTTCAAAAAAAATAGCATGGTTGGACGAAGCCTACAGATGACCAAACATCCAACTATTGGCTAGAAGAACTAAAGTGGTCCTGACACCAAGTTGGATTTCAGGTTTGTGAAGGAAACAGAAAAAGAAGGAAGAACAAGAAGAAGAAGGCCATACCTGGTGGCATAGTAGTCTTACAAAGGAAACATACTAAAAATTAGGCTTAGTTAAATGTCCTGCCTGGTGACAACAGGAGATTTAGAGGAGGAGGAAGAAATGGCCTCCGTGTTTGCTGCGGATGTCAGACTGTAAGCTGATCAGAAGCAGAGAACACAATTTATAGTTGTCCCGTCAAACACATTCAAAATCGGACAGAGGAGGAGCGAGAAATGTCTTGTATGTACAGACATGCTGGAATCACAGAAATGTCACTGCAAAGCTGCAGTGAACAGTTTCTGCGCAGGGAAGGGAAATGGCCCGTGACCCTCGGGGATGGGAAAAGGAGCTTTCCGAAGGCGTCTCTGTGCTTGTGAGAAGACCCGATCGGCTACTTTTTGGACAGTGAGAAGACGAGACTAAAAATTGAAAGAAAAACCCTAGCCGCAGCCTTGATCAAAGCAGAGAAGACGATGTCACCGAAAACCCGAGAGTACCCTTGGCCTTTGGGTGGCCCCTCTAGATGAAGGCAACAGCCACCACAAACCCTTTGTCGTGGCCCCTTGGGACAAAGATACAACCACCGGGAAGAACATGCCTGATGTCACGAGGGAGAAGATGACCAGATTACCCACCACGTCGCCACCCAATGTCTCCGAAGCCTTCGTCGCCCACGACTGGTGGAGCCTTGCGCCGCTAGGAAGCAGAAGGAGAAGAGGTGAGGGGAGGTGACTGTGGGGGTATTGCAGAGAAGAAAACGCATCACAGAGAAAGGAGATGGGGTAGCGCGCTGGGAATAAGTGATTCGAGGGCACTCCCTCGAATCAGTTGTTCGGGCGAATAGGGAGTAAATCCCACCTGAGGTCGAGCGAAGTATTCTTGGTACCAAACTGAAATTACTCATTCGAGGGTGAATAATCGATGCTACTCAGCCTTGTTCTGTTACCAAAGAGGGCCTTAGGGTAATACAAGTCCGTGCAACTTTCACAGTCCTTGTACATTTGCATAATATCTGGTCAAGTCGATGCAATTCTTGTTGACTGCATGCTCAGGTAAGTGCACATTCGAAGTCTGTGCATACAACTCAGCGCATGCTTGAAGTCCGTGCATATCATTGTTCACCTGCAAATAAGATCGGTGCATATAGGCTCATTCTGCACACAATGTCGGTGCAAGTTCTTGTTGTGTCTTAACAAGGTCTGTGCATGTTAGGCTTATGGCTTATAAGGTCTGTGCATCTTCAGCATCATGCACATTCGAAGTCTGTGCATACACTGTAGCATACTCAACTAAGGTCAGTGCATGTTGATGTTTGTTGCATACAATGTCGGTGCATATTTTTGCCTCACGCACTTTCCAGTCCGCGCACATTTGCCTTGTGCTAAAACAAGGTCAGTGCATATCTCTTGTTAGGCCAAGATAAGGTCTGCGCATCTTTTGTTTTACACTACACGGGGTTCGTGCATGTTTCAAACTTGTGTACATAAGGTCGGTGCAGGTTTCGTCTCATGCATATAAGAGTGAGTGCATTTTTGATTTAGGCAGAACAAGGTCTATGCATTTGCTTGCTTTGCATAAAGTAAGGTCTGTGCATGTTACACATCTGTCTCATAAACGTCTGTGCATGTTTTGGCATATAACACATGCAGGTTTGTGTATGCTTTGCATAGAGCGCACAGAGGTCCGTGCATGCATTGCATATGTTAATCAACGTCTGTGCACTTCTCTGCTTGACTGAACTTTAAGTCATTGTTTGTCTTCAAGTCGATGCACATGATATATCAAGGCTGCTTTAAGTCTTACCTTAGAATTAACCCTGATCTATCAACTGTTCGATGAAATGTCTTGTGACTTATTTGTAGGAACTTAAAGTTACACGATATCAAGACAGAAGCTCTTGATCCAAGAATGCTTTACTAACTGGAGAACACTGCCACGTGGCTGGTGGGACGAAAATCACCATTCATCTCTACGTCAAGATCAAAGGCCCCTATGGCCCTTTCTTGAAATACTAATTGTTCAATTTGCAAATGTAGGGTTGCTTTTCAAACGACAACGATGGCTGTGACTTTTGGCCCACTGGTAGTCAAAAGCCATGTTCGGGATGGATACCTGGCCGTCCCCATCCGCTTCGAGAGCTTCCCTCCCGTTGTAGGCTTCCCCAATTTCCTTGGGGTGGCCTTCGTGAACCTGTTGGATGTGGAAGCATCCGACGTTGCCGAGATTAACACCCCCATCCAAGGGGTCATCAAGACTGCTGCTGGACACTCACCGGCCCAAATCATCAAGCGTGCCCTGACTAGGGCATCGAGCTACTTTGTGCACCATGTGCACTTCTCTCCCAGCCCACCCAACAAGGGGTCGGTGTCCCTCCACAGGAGGCTCCGCAAGGGCCGTGCGAATGCTGCACCCTCCAGAGGCCGAGTCTCCAACTCTGGCAAGTCAGTTATCATCAGAAGCGTCTGAGTACATTTGAACGGATGACGAGCTGAGGCGATCCCAGATAGGATCGTATCAACTGTGCCGGTGTGGAATTCATTCCAGCCACTAGGAGAGAAAGAAAAGAAGAAACTGAACAAGGCCAAGAGGCCAAGGAATCAGTCGAATCACCAATCGGCGAAGAAGAAGCAAGTATAGGTACCCAAGGGTACTCGAACTACTCCATCAGCTCGGGTAGAGCTAGGGACGGAAGGAAGGGAATCAAGTTGCGCCATCAGGCTCGGAGCATCACCCGGTGCCCGCTTCCCCATTGCCACCCAGGGACACTCATCACCGGTGCCCCCGACACCCCCACAACACCGCCCGACCAGGGCGTTCACCCCGCCAGCCCAATGCTAAAGATAGGGTGGCATCACATATTCCTACCTCCTCACATCTACAGGATGGACTAGGTGAACTCATGAGGGCTTATATATGTGGCCCGGCAAGCACTCCCCTGGGACGTCAAAGGCTACTGCAAATGATGGCCGAAGTCCCAGAAGAACAAGAGCCTCTATCTCCCTCGAGTGCAGAATTGAGGAATGTACCAGAAGATTACCACTTATCTCTACCTCGGAAGGAGGTGCAACCACGGAGATCGGTCTTCGACAGGCTGACCTTCTCTAGCAGGCCATCAAGAAGAACATCCAGAAAGGGTAGAGATGTGAGGATCTGCACCTACAATATGGTGGGGGTATTCGGCCGGTATGGGGCTCTACCCACTAAACCTAAGGAGATAGCCATGCTTGTCGGAAGGCAGGGTCCTCTCGCCAGAAGGAGAAGAGCGGCGAGTGAGATTGTACAAGCCCTTGCCAACGACGCTGTTCCCAAAGAAGCCCTAGCAGTCATTGCCGCAAATGTCGTTACTACTGGGGACACTAGTGGGGTGCCATCTACATCATCTGAGGAAGCTTCAACTGAAGAAAGGGGAGGGGCTCCCAGCTTCGCTGTGAATGACCCCACTGTACTACTCATGATGTAGTGGTACCAACAAAAGATCGAGTTGTTGAGGACGTAACTAACTGAGAGGAATTCCTAGCCCTCCACATCCAGGTAGACAGAAGCATTGCTCGAAACTCCTAGGGCCAATGGGCAGACCTCAGAAGTCTCTCCGTAGGTGACGGTGCCCTTGCCAACACCTAACCACCATGGGGGCACCCCTCCGCAATAGTCGCAACCCGCGGCAACGACCCCACTATCGGCTGTCACCTTTCAAGGGTCTGTCATCGCGCCGCAAGCCACGGTGCTGACAACACCGCTTGCAAAGTCGGCCCATTTCTACCCGAGCCTGGCCGACCCGGCAGCCATGAGTAGACTAATGTTGGAGCAAATGATTGAGATGAAGCTGGTAGAGAGGGGTGATGGCAACCAGGTCCCATTTGACGTATACCGGGTACCTTACCTAACGTACCATGCTACCAAGAAGCTATCGCCTGGCATCACCAAACCACCGAAGTTTGAGAAGTTCAACAAGCAAGGGTCTCCTAGGGAGCACATTGCCTACTATGCAAACATCATGGGCGATTTGGCCGTAGACGAATCATACCTCCAGAAGTTCTTTGGGTCTACATTGATAGGGCTCGCCTTCGAATGGTACTCAGGCTTGCCTTGATGGGGTCATCACCATCCGTTCCAGCACTCACGGTCATCTCCTCACCCCAGATGCGTCCGACGTAGCTCAACATGAGCGAACTGGCTCTGGATTTGATCCACAAGACTAGGCTTCCACAAATCTTAGAAGTGCTCGAACTACTCAGATGTAGCTCTCTTCCTTCTTCTTTCTCTCAGACTTTCTCTTAATTTTTCTCTTTAAATAGGGCCTCAGAATTTCTCAGATGGAATGCTAAATTTCTTCAATTTTCTTCTATTCTACTCTACGTGCTCTATCTATTCTCTCCTCCTTCACCTCTCTTCGAAAGAGGCGAACAAGCGAATATACATATCACCTGAGACTTTGGGGATTTTCTCCTTTTTAATCCTCGTATCTGATTGGTCTAGATGGCCACGAGAAAGGTCTTCAGAACTGAAATCCATTGGCCCAAGTGGGCATGAGAATATTCTTTAAGAAACATCGTCTAGAAGGGATGTCACGTGGCCTGGGATCATGTGTCAGATACCTGAAATCAAGATCACATGACTTCATTAAGTCCTCACATGCAGCGTTAATAGGTCGAGGCAACTTCCAGATGTGCAGACGCAACTGATTCTGAGAAATGATTCTGAGCTAGATGCATCAAGGCATGAGGTTGATGCATCGGTGCATTGCTGAACAACTTCAATGCATATGCCCAACAAATCTAGGTAGAGGGCTGAATGGTTCGAGGCAATCTTTTGATGCGTCTATGTAGTTGAAAACACTACTCTTGGTATGGAAGGCTTGAGAGATCTTCTGGCTTGGATGTGTCGAGGCATCATTGCTGATGTGTCGATACCATGACTTGATGCTTGAAGCAACCCTTCTATAATGCTCTGATGCTTTGACATGCTAAGACTAAGAGCAATCTTGAACTGTATGTGTCGATGCATCTGTCTTCTGTGTTGAGGCAGTGATGACCTTTCTCTAGCTGCCTCGATGCAGTGATGAGTTTTTCTTCTACTGCATCGTTGCAATGTGCTTGGTTTCTCCTGATGCGTCGATGCATTATTCCTGATGCATCGATGAATCGCATCAACTTGAATTTATGTGATCCATTTGATACCTAAGGATCAATGTACCTATTCATCATATAAAAGTCTTAGCCTATCATCTCTTATCAAGATCAATAGTATGTCGTCATCAAAACTAGACATCAAATAATATCCAAACTGGGTAGAGAACGTAGTCCTTATCCCCAAGAGTAATGGGAAGTGACGAATGTGCGTAGACTACATTGACCTCAACAAGGCTCCGTCGAAGGACCGCTTCCCCATGCCACAGATTGACCAACTGGTCGACGCCATGGTCTGGCATGAAATGCTGAGCTTTTTGGATGCCTACTCCGAGTATCATCAGATCAACATGTACGAACCCGACAAAGACAAGACATCATTCGTCACCGACCACGGCCTATATTGCTACACACGCATGCCATTTGGATTAAAGAACGCAAGAGTGACCTATTAATGTCTAGTTAACCACTTGTTCGACGCACAGATCTATCGTAATATGGAGGTCTACATCAATGACATGCTCGTCAAGAGCCTCCGAGTGCCCGAGCACTGGGAAGACTTAGCGGAGACGTTCGTGACGCTCAGAAAATACAATATGAAGCTCAACCCAAACAAGTGCGCATTCGGTGTGAAATCAAGTTACTCAACTTCCTTCTTACCCATAGAGGAATAGAGGTGAACCCTAATCAAATCCAAGCGGTACTGGAGATGAAGAGATAGGCATGGGTAAGAGACGTACAGTGCCTCACAAGCCACGTTGCTATCTTGACCCAGTTCCTGTCCCGAGCAGTCGAAAGATTCCTTCCCTTCTTTTGGTTCATTAAGCAAGCCTACAAAATGCCGGAGAAGAAAGGGCAGATCGACTGGGACCTAGAATGTGAGCAGACGTTCGAGGAATTGAAGCACTACCTGGTGACTCCTCTTTTACTTTCCAAGCCACAAAAGGGAGATCAACTACTCCTATATCTGTTGGTGACACTTAGCACGATGAGCACCATGCTCGTTCAAGAGGAAGCTAGCATTATGAAGCCTATCTACTACGTAAGCCGGGTGCTACAGGGGCCGAAATTTTGATACTCACGGGCTGATAAGTTCGCCTTAGCCCTGATCACGGCCGCTCGCAAGCTACGGCCATATTTTCTGGCTCACCCAATTGCCATCCTCACCGACCAACCTCTACATTAGATCCTCCAAAACCTAGACCCATCAGGAAGGTTGGTCAAGTGGGCCATCGATGTTTAAGGAATCGAAATGCATAGCTATTGTCCAGAATTAGTCCAATTACACTGTCCATTGCTGGCTTAGGATACTTTTCGTGTGATTAATGAGTTTTTCTGTCTATTATTTATTTGTTAGTTGTTCGAGATGCCGTCTCGGCATCGGAGAGTTCTGGTTCCCCAGGAAGCGAGTAGCATACCTGCTCCAGCCCCTATCATTCCAGTCCAAGAGGATGCGCCTGGCAATCGCGGGCGGGCATTAAAGGAATTCTTGCTCTTTCACCCACCGACTTTTGAAGGCCAGAGAGATCCGGATGCCGCCAGAACTTGGTTGGACCCTACCGAGCGCGTGTTTCGTTCCATGGAATGCGTGGAAGATGAAAAGGTGATGCTCGATACTTTTCAGCTCTAGGGCGCGACTTTGACTTGGTGGAATACCTAGTGGGAAGTCTCTTTCCAATCTCGCCCACTCCGTCAGATTTCTTGGATCGAGTTCGTCGCCACTTTCAAGACTACCTTCAGCCGGGCTTATCTCCGCATGGATAAAATGCATCAGTTTTTACAGCTTGTCCAGGGAGGGATGTCGGTGCTCGAGTATCGGAACAGGTTCTTGGAATTGGGCTGTTATGCGCCCCATATTCTTGCTAATGAGGTACTGAAGACAGAGTAATTTCTGCGAGACCTTCGTGCTGAGTTGAGGCAGCCGCTAATTGTTGTCCGAGTTACCACTATGATGGAAGTGTATCAGGCAGCAACAGCTTTAGAACTGAATTTGGCAAGATCTCTTGTCCCTTCTCCAGCATTATCGGTTCAGCCAACAGCTCAACTTCCTCCGAGTTATTTGCCTCCTATTTCTGGATTTCCTTCTGCCACTCCTGCAGTTAGTGGTGCAGCTTCTTCTGGCAAATCCCAATTTAAGGCATTCAAGAATAAAAGGAGACCTAGGAGACGATTTGATCGACAGACTTTATCTAATGCTACTTAGTAGTCAGCCCCATCTTTCGAGCAGCGCCAGAGTTCTGCAAGAAGTCATTCGAAAGGTTGTGCGCGATGTGGTGGTAGTCACCTAGGCAAACCATGTTCATTGCCAGTGGTGTGTTTCCGGTGTGATCAGCCAGGTCATGTAGTGAGAGACTGTCCAATGCGAGCGATTCCAATGCAGTTTGCTTCAGCAGCTCCATCCCAGCCGTCTCAGTCTCAGTTTAGACCTCCACTCCCACGACAGCAACCGTCTTAGCCATTTCAATAGATGCTTCTTTAGGCTTCGGCAACATCTTCTTATCAGTCTTCTGCAGCCGCCGGTAGAAAGATGAAGGCAAGGTGACTCGCATTTCTCGAGCAGAGGCTGTAGCTTCCAATCTCGTCGAAGGTATGATTACTATTTTCGGTTGTGCAACTCGTGCTTTATTTGATTCAGGTGCTTCTCACTCTTTTATTTCTGAGGTATTCATTGCATGTATCGAGGACCCCATGATTGAAGTGGTATGTGATTTAATTGTTGAACTGCCATCCGGGGATTTGATGGCGACCCCGCTATGTCTCGAGGACTCACCCGTTGTGGTCAGTGATCGGCAATTGCCGGTGAGACTATATACTTTGCAACTGGTAGATTATGATGTCATTCTAGGCATGGATTGGCTAGAGCAGTACGGAGCGTTGGTTGATTGCAGATCTAAGAAGGTCTATTTTCAGCCACCTGGAAAATCGACATTCTATTTTCAAGGTATTCGATCCCGCTCCTCTCATTTAATTATTTCTGCTATTCGAGCCTGTAGATTGCTTAATGTAGGGTGTTAGGGATTCTTAACTTCAGTGGTTGCTCTTGAGACACCACGGCAAGATGTCAGTGGTATATCTGTACTTTTTGAGTTTCCTGACGTCTTCCTTGATGAGTTACCAGGCTTACCTCTAGAACGAGAGATAGAATTGGTGATTGAATTGATTCCAGGTATAGCACCTCTTGCTAAGGCACCGTACTGCATAGCTCCAGCTGAGTTGGCAGAACTGAGAGCACAGTTATTTGAGTTACTTGAAAAGGGCTATATCAGGCCTAGTTTCTCCCCATGGAGTGCTCCTGTCTTATTTGTTAAAAAGAAGGATGGTAGTTTGCGGCTTTGTATCGATTACACGCAGTTGAATCAAGCCACGATTAAAAATTAATATCCACTGCCAAGGATCGATGATTTATTTGATCAGTTACAATCCACCACTGTGTTTTCCAGGATTGATCTCTGATCAGGGTACTTTCAGTTGAGGATTAGGGAGTCTGATATTGAGAAGGCTGCCTTCAGTACTCGCTATGGTCATTATGAATTTTTGGTTATACCTTTTGGGCTAACCAATGTACCTACAGCATTTATGGATCTGATGCAGCGTATTTTTCGGCCTTACCTTGACCAGTTTTTGGTGATCTTTGTTGATGACATTCTGGTATATTCTGCCACTGAAGAGGATCATGCACAGCATTTGAGAATTGTCCAGCAGACACTCCGAGATCATGAACTCTATGCCAAGTTGAGCAAATGTGAATTCTGGCTTCTGGAAGTTCACTTCCTCGGGCATGTGATCTCCGGTGATGGTGTAGCAGTGGACCCGACAAAGATAAAGGCTATCCTTGATTGGCAGAGATCGAAATCTGTTACAGAGATCAGGAGCTTTCTGGGTTTGGCAGGCTATTATCGTCGCTTCATTCAGAACTTTACAAAAATAGCAGCTCCGATGACCAGGTTGACTCGTAAAGATGTTCCTTTCATCTGGTCTGATCAGTGTGAGTAGAGCTTTTCTGAATTAAAAAGGCTTCTGACTTCACCCCCAGTGCTAGTGCTTCCGTCAGGTTCGGGAGGATTTACGGTCTGCACAGATGCTTCTCTGGTAGGTTTGGGTGCGCTACTGATGCAGCATGGCATGGTTATTGCGTATGCATCCCGACAGCTTAAACAGCACGAGGAAAATTATCCTACGCACGATTTGGAGCTTACTGTCATTGTCTTTGCATTGAAAATTTGGAGACACTATCTTTATGGTGAGTAATTCGAGATTCTTATTGATAATCAGAGTCTTCAGTATACTTTCTCACAGAAAGATTTGAATCTCTGACAGCGTCGTTGGATGGAATACATGAAGGACTATGACTTCACGCTCTCCTATCAGCTAGGCAAAATGAACGTGGTGGCGGATGCTCTGAGCAGGAGGGTGCAGGTTAGTCATCTGTTGATGCATGAATGGAAATTGTGGAAACAGCTTCCTAGTGAGGCGATCAGCGTAGAGTTTCCTACAGATTCACGGTCAGCTATTTGTGCTAATTTGGCTATGACATCAGCTTTATATCAGCAGATTAAAGAAGCTCAGCAGGCTGATCTTGATCTGTCATAGGTTATAATGATGCACGACATCAAGTTCGATGACGAGCTAGTCGTTAGGTTCCGTGATAGATTATATATCCCAGCTGTTAGTGTGTTGAGAGATGCAATTCTAAGTGCAGCCCATGGATCCCGGTTTGCAATTCACCCAGGTGTCACCAAAATGTATCAGAATCTAAAGCAGCAATTCTGGTGGCCAGGTATGAAGAAAGATGTTGCAACCTTTGTTGCCCGTTACTTGACATGTCAGTAGGTTAAGGCCGAACATCAAAAACCAGGTGGACTGCTCCAGTCGTTAGAAATTTCAATGTGGAAATGGGATCATGTTGCAACTGATTTTATAGTGGGTTTGCCTCGGACTCCTCAAGGCTTTGATGCTATCTGGCTGCTTGTTGACAGGTTGACCAAGACAGCTAGATTATTACCGATAAAGGTTTCATGGAATGTGCAGAGATTGGCCGAATTGTACATTGAAAAGATCGTGCCACTGCATGGTATTCCAGTTTCACTAGTGTCAGATCGTGACCCACGTTTCACCTCCGGCTTCTGGCGTAGTTTCCAGAAAGCTTTGGGCACTGAGCTTGCTTTCTCTTCAGCGTACCACCCTCAGTCTGATGGTCAGTCAGAAAGAACAATTCAGACCTTGGAAGATATGCTGAGATCGTGTTGCCTAGATTGGCAGGGTTCGTGGAGTCAGCATTTGTCGCTAGTTGAATTTGCTTATAATAATAGCTTTCATTCCAGTATTCGCATGGCTCCGTATGAAGCGCTATATGGTCGTCCTTGTTGTACTCCATTGAACTAGTTTGATGCCAGTGATCGACTCTTGACAGGACCAGACATGGTACAGCAGTGCACTACTGTGATTCGTCTGATCAGGCAGAGATTGTTGACAGCTCAGAGTCAACAAAAAAGTTATTCAGATTGACGCAGACGTCCACTCCAGTTTGAGCCCGAAGATCAGGTGTTTGTTCAAGTATCTCCGATGAAAGGTGTTTCGAGATTTGGGAAACGTGGTAAGCTTAGCCCGCAGTATGTTGGCCCTTTCTCTATTGTGGAGCGCATAGGCCAAGCAACTTATCGACTTCAGTTACCAGTGGCTATTCAAGCTATTCATGATGTATTCCACGTGTCTCAGTTAAGGAAGTATGTATCTGATCCGTCTCTGTCCTCGATGAGTCAATATGGCCAGATGTGACTGCTGATTTATCCACACCAGAGTTTCCAGTTGGAATTGAAGATCACCGTGAATAGCAATTGAGAAATAAGGTAATTCCTCTAGTTAAAGTCGTTTGGCAGCATCACTCAAGGCATGAAGCGACTTGGGAATGTGAGGATGAGATGAGACAGCTTTTTCCTTTCTTATTTACGTGAGGTATAATTCCCTTCTCAGTTCTTCCTGTTTCCTTTCCTTTTAAATTTTGAGGATGAAATTTCTATTAGGAGGGAGGGACTGTAGCACCCGTGTTTTAATGGATCCGTAGTGGTTCGGACCTGGATCCGACTTTGTCAGATCTTCCAATTTTTACGGATTTTTTGACTATTTTTTGGTATTTTTCTGAGAGTAAAATAAATAAATAAATAAATAAATAATAGATTGATAAAAATAGTGCGTCCCCAAGTCTGACACACCTGGTGGGACAAACACCACCCTTCATCTCCTCGCCGGGATTAAGGGTCTTGTGGCCCCTTCTCGAAATACTAATTATTCGATCTATAACTGCAGGTCGTATTCCTAAGATCGTGATGGTTGTCTCCTTCGGACCGCTCGTTGTTGCCAGCCATGCTACCCATGGCTACTTAGTCGTGCTGATTCAGTTTGGTGATTTCCCACCCATCGTGGGCTTCCGTAACTTTTTGGGGGTCGCATTCGTGGAACTCCTGGACACCCAGGAGATGGAGCTCATCACCACCGTAATGGCGACATCTGAGAAGACCAAGGTGGTGGGCTACCACATCCACCAAGCTACGCCTCCGTCAACTCGAAGTGCATGCCAGCTGCCAGGAGGGCAGCCAAGAAGAACACTGGCACACTGCAAAGCTGGATGTCTCTCTCGGGCAAGTCCGTTCTTGTCGGAGGAGTCCGAGTATTCTTGAATGGCCGCCAGGCCAGAATCACAACTGGGAAGGTGGTCGCGGCTGTGCAGGTTCACAACTCTTTTGAAGCACTAGCCTACGTCAAGATGGACCGTGCTGTGTCCAAGATGAGGGGAGGGTTGGCCCCAAAATTGGCCAAGTTCAAGTAGATCTGGGTGCCCAAGAGGGCCCGTGCTATCCCCGCCATATGGGGAGATTCCGAGAGGGTCCACCCGAAGGGGACAAAGGAAGATGTGCGGGCTAAGACAATAGCCCTAATCCACCCCTTACCGGTATCTACTACTCATACCCTATCGGGAGAGATGTCCTGCCACCAGGAATGGTATGCCCAGTTGGGAGCTAGGCTGACAAGGCGTCAATGCCACTGCAATAGCCCTGTACCTCCATAAAAGCCGGGGGCAAGGATTTCGGTCATCAAGAGGCCGGCTGTCCTACGAGCACCACTCGCTAGAAAAATAAAGAAGAATGGAAGCATTCAATTCTTCACTTACAACATGGCTGGAGTGCCCGGCCGCTATGGGGCTTCACCTCCGAATTAGCATGAGCCCACCAGGCTCACCGGAGGGTCAAAACCCGCTACCATAAGACAAGGGGCGGCGGCTGATGTAGCCCTAGCCCACATTGAAGAATCCAATGTAGACTCAGTTATGATGACCGTGAATGTGATTATCATTGAGGATGACGGCGAGGAACCAGCCTGCTTCAAATATTCCAGCAGAGGGGAAAGGTCAGCCTTCCAGCTCCTCGATGCCCGATCTGGCTACCATGGTGATCATGCTACAAAAATGTCAACAAGAGATTGAGACGCTGAGTAAGCAACTCAACGAGATGAATATGCACGCACCGGCCTCGATGCAGGTCGAGCTCCCTCTTGAAACCTCACAGCCAGGTGCTGATGAATGTGAAGCTCCCCTTCCGATGATGGCTTCTCAACTGGCACTTGATTATGCTAGGGGCATGGCCCAAACACTACAGCTTGCTCCTCTACTGATGCACCACGCTCCATACTATCCAAGTCCAGCTGACCCGGTAATGATGAATAAAATGATGATAGAGCAAATGATAGAAAAAAAGTTGGCAGATCGAGGTGGTGATGATCATGCCTCGTTCGATGTATACAAGGTGTCGTACCCGGTCCACTATGCTGTCAAGAGACTACCTCCCGACGTCAGTAAATCATCAAAGTTTGATAAATTCAATGGACAGGGCTCGCCAAAGGAGCATACAGCCTACTACGTCAATGTAATGGGCGACTTGGCAACCGACAAGTCCTACTTGTTAAAATTCTTCGGGTCCTCACTCACGAGGCTTGCTTTCGAATGGCACTCCAATTTTTCGGCTGGAGCAATCAACGATTGGCCGAATATGTAGTGGCAATTTTGGGAGTGGTTCCATGTAGCCGAAAGAGAAATAACCATCACCGAGCTCTATACCTCCAAGCAGAAGAATAATGAGATTGCTTTGGATTACATTAAAAGATGGTGAAATCTCAGCATGAGATGCAAACGTCCACCACATCAAGAAGACGCAGTTCAAATCTACAAATAGAATTTGAAGTGGGAGATCCTCAAAAAGATGATCAAGATCGAGATTAAGTCCTTCGACCGGCTAAACAATGTGGTGGCCAAGATCAAGGCCTTCCTCTCCAACTGTCTTCACACTCCCACTTCTGTAAGCCTCATAAATATCAGCTTAGACGCGAGGTCATGATGCCAAGATATATCATAAATATCGGCTTAGACGCGAGGTCATGATTCCAAGGTGTATCATAAATATCGGCTTAGACATGAGGTCATGATGCCGGAACATATCATAAATATCGGCTTAGACGCGAGGTCATGACGCCAGGATATATCATAAGTATCAGCTTAGACGCGAGGTCATGATGCCAGAACATATCATAAATATTGGCTTAGACGCGAGGTCATGATGCTAGAACATATCATAAATATCGGCTTAGACGCGAGGTCATGATGCGAGGATACATCATAAATATCAGCTTAGACGTGAGGTCATGATGCCGAAACATATCATAAATATCGGCTTAGACGCGAGGTCATGACACCAGGATATATCATAAGTATCGGCTTAGATGCGAGGTCATGATGCCAGAATATATCATAAATATCAGCTTAGACGCGAGGTCATGATGCCAAGATATATCATAAATATCGGCTTAGACGCGAGGTCATGATGCCAGGGTGTATCATAAATATTGGCTTAGACACGAGGTCATGATGCCAGAGTATAACATAGATATCGGCTTGGACGTGAGGTCATGATGCCAAGATATATCATAAATTTCAGCTTAGACGTAAGGTCATGATGCCAGAATATAACATAGATATCGGCTTAGACGCGAGGTCATGATGCCAACCAAATTCGACATCCTTTGGACATGACTAAACATCTTTTCTGGATATCATCGAACATCTTTTTGAGTACTTGAGACATCTTTGAATATCTTAGAATATTTGCCGGGCTGAATGCTGACCCTCGAGCTTCTTGAATATCTTGAAATATTCATCGGGATACATGCCGACGCTTGAGCTTCTTGAATATCTTGGAATATTTGTCGGGCTTCATGCCGACCCTCGGGCTTCTTGAATATCTTGAAATATTTTTCGGCTTGAATGCCGTTGCTTGGACATCTTTGGGTATTTACTGGCTTGACTGCTGGTGCCTGAATGTCTTTAATATCCTTGGGTATTCATCGGACCGAGTGCCAACAATCACATATCTTTAATATCTTGGCACATTTGTTCGGCTGGATGCCGACAATTTCAACTTCTTGAATATCTTAGGACATTCGTAGGACCACATGTCGATGCTTGAGCTTCTTAAATATCCTATAATATCTGTCGGGCCAGGTGTCGACCATCGAGGTTCTTGAGTATCCCTTTTTCTTCTTTTTGTTGGCTTGGGCATCGACGAATGGACGTCTTGAACATCTCTAAACATTTGTCCTCTTGACTGGCGACGGTTGAATATTTTTGGTATTTGCTAGCCTGATTGCCAGTGGTTGAGCATCTTCGATATTTGCCAGGCTAACTACCAGCGGTGGAGCATCTTTTGGTGTTTTTGGGATGTTCATCGGGCCAGATGCCGTTGATCGAACACCCCCGGATGTTTGTCATCCTGATCACCAACTACTGCATATCTTGAATATCTTGGAGCCATCTTAAATATCTCAGAATATCTGTCAGCTTGGGTGCCGACCATCGAATATCTTGAGCATCTTTGCATGTTCACCAGATCGTGTGCCGACGATTTGGTATCTTGCATATTTCAGGATATTTGTCAGCCCGGGTGCCGACGACTGCATATCTGGAACATCTTTGAATACTTGCCGACATGGTTGCCGTCAAGTGAACTTCTTGCACATCTTCAGCATCATCATCGTGATCATTGTCTCCATCATCCCTATCTTAGAACAGCTTCTTCACGACTGAAAGAACCCCTCCTTGTGGCTCTCGCCCATCCCGGGATCGATGGTAGGGCGTCCGCATCATATTTTCTGTCATCATTTCAGGTGAGCATTGCCCCATGTGAATAAATTGATCCCGTTTAACGGTTGATTCAAATGTTTCCCTCTCACATGGGGCACCCAAAAAAGGGGTTGCAGAGGATGGGTGGACATGAACATCTTGTTTTGCCCCCTCTATAAGGCATCTTCTGGAGAGCATCTCTTAAGGAGACCTTGACTTCGTCATCTAGTTGTCGGCTTTGACATTGACCAGTCTTTACTTTTTTGCATTTTGTCAGCTTCAATAAATGTCGACAAACGAATCGTAGTATACAATGGTAATATCTTTATCTTCTTTATTTCAACATCTGCCCCCAGAGTAGGGCGCCATCTTCATCTTGCCTCTTTTTCAGTCCTCTACCGGCATCTTCTTGTGCTGGGGGATTGTCACATCGCATGCTGAGATCCCTCCAGCGTTTGATGAAGTCCAATGCCGTCTCCCCCCTCTTCTGCTTAAGTGAACAGAGCTCGGCAAGGGATACTTTCCTTTCGGCCAACTGGAACCGATCGATGAATTTCTTTTGCATATCTTCCCAGTCAGCGACAAAGTTGGGCTTCAACCTCGAGTACCATTGAAAGGCACTTCCGGTAAGAGAAGTTGCGAAATATCGGAGAAGATAGGATTCCTCAAGGGCTAGGTCACCCATGGCAGTCATATAGTAGGCGAGATGCTCGTGTGGCGATCCTTGCCCATTAAACTTCTGCTATTTAGGCGCCTTCGAGCACTCCGGAGGGAGTTTCTTGAATTGGTGATGAATAGGGCAAGACGCACTGTATAAGTCAACAGTAGCGATACCCTCGCCACGCTGGGTGAACTTATCTTCAATAATCTTCTCTATCATGTGGCGTTGGGCGATTGCCTCTTCCGCTCCCATGATCTGAGAAGACTGCATATTGAGCTGGGCTCGGAGTGGTTCGACCCTTGTCTAAGCACGAGTGCTATGCGGGTGAACAGCCTGCCGACTGGGAGTGACAGGATTAGGCAATTGTTGCTCTCGTTGAAGATCCTGACCATGCATCGGTGTCTGAGGCCTTCGGGCGCTTATATCCATTTGCTGCTTCATCTCCAGCATGAGATTGGTCATTTCTATGTGCCATCTCTGTATAGTTTCAAATTTGGCATCATCGGACATCGCCTGAAAGGCGGCCTTCGTAGGTGGCTCAAAGGCCAAATTGGGATAGCCATCATCATGAATGCCCATGACATCATCAGCATCTGCTTCTACTCGTGGTAGATTTTTGCCTTGGTTTTAAAGAAGCTCTTGGACAATTTCTCGGTGCTGTCCCTGGGAGGAAGTTCCCGCTTGACCACTAAGCTGGGCTTGGAGACTTATTCTGGCAGCATTGCGAGTATTGCGGTATACCGCATCTGTATCTATTGTCAGATTTGGGTCATTCACCACGGCGGGGTCAGTCGGATTGGCAGGATTGCCAATTTGTTCCATATGTTGCCTGCCGGAGGCGTAAGAAGTGTAGATTTTCATACTCCCACCTGTCCCTACCATCTGGACTACTCTTCGTCTCTTCGGCGCATGGCCACTAGGACGAAGAGGTGCCCCCAATTTGTCAAAGACGGAGGTCTTTACAGGAAGGGTCTCCGTTAGTCTTTCAAGGACGGAGAGCCGCGGCAGGGGTGCCTGGGCATAGTTGCCTGCTTTAGCTCGAATAGGTCCTGAGCTCTGTGATGTAAAGTTGGGTTTGCGATAAGCCTCTTTTCTCTTCTGCCCTTGCATAGCACCTGACAATGCCACGTCAGCTTGGGGCTGGGTGCGCGTAGGCTTGCTGGCCCTAGCCTGCTTGATTGTTTGGGCCTCTTGCTTGGTGGCCCAGATTTGTTTGACCTTCCGGGGACGTCGCTCGGAGGCCTTCTCCTTGTCATCGGACTTGGTCTTCTTTTTGAAGCCTAGCCTGTCTTCTCGCATTTTGTGTAGGAGGGAGAAACGGTTAGAAGTGGATATGTTGGGGACACATTGGTCCCGTGGAACTCTCGGCCCGACGTCGTTAAGCCGAACGCGTAGATCCCCGACAAGTATGGACTTACCGGATCTTGAGGTCTTTGCTGCTGGCCTCTTGCTCTGACGATGACGATATTGCCCCCATTTGGTCGGGACGACATTGGCAGTGAGCTTGTTCACAGAGAACACGTGAGCTTGGATCGGACGGGGCTTGTTGCCCCCAACAACGGCAGATGGAGCCGAAGAAGGCATCTTCGGCTGAGTGGCAGGGATCACCCCTAGAAATAAGGGGGAACCAACGATCGCCGAAAAATCCCCAAACACAATGGGGACGACGAGGTAGCCATGGCTTGCGACAACGAGCGGGCCGTAGGTGACTGCCGCCATTGCAAGAGTTTCCTTTGCTTTTCGAACTGCTTCCTACTTCTTGCTTCCTGCTCAATAGAGGAAAGATTAGGGTCTTTATAAGGGTATTGGAGGAACTTTATCAGTTAAATGAAGGGCTTAAAAAGTCCCACTGGGCGTGCCAGTCTGTTTACACGCGGAAAAAAATATAAATATCTCGTTTATCGGAAGGAAATAACATGCATATTTGTATTTCGACTTTCTAAAACTTGTAGCTAGTTTTCCCTTCCGGTAGGACGCTACCGACTATGCGAGAGGGCCCACGGAAACTAGCCTATAAACCGTATATCAAGATTGCCCCGCCACCTTTTTCAGGTCGGCCGACAGGAACGTCGTCGAGCTACGACTAGTGACTCCATCACCAGGAAAGAGAAGAACACTCTATCTGAATGTACACCTCAACCCTGGCACTTAGGAAACATGAAATGTATTAAGGAATGAACATGCAGCACTATGGAACATGCAGAGGATATAACGTGCCTGCACAGCACCGTTACAACCTATAACGGATCAAGGAAGGTGTGCTACATGACCTGTGACGTGCCCTTCTGAGTCCGTTACACTTACCCGAACATTTCAAGGAAAAAAAGCACACGGACTATAACGCACCAAGGGTGGGGTGTTATAGTAGCATAACGCGCCTCCCATGGCCCGTTATGCTCACCAGAACGATCAGAATCCAATGTATAAACAGGGGGATATAATGCACCTAAACAGGGGCATTATAGGGATATAACGCATAGGGACAGGGGCGCTAAAGGCAACAGACACCCAACACAGTAGATAGGGGCTATAATGCACCAGAACATGGGCGTTAAAGGCTTTAATGCACCAGAACATGGGCGTTAAAGGCACCCGAACTTGAAAATCCACAGAAAAATCCACAGTGAGCTTCTAAATTCAGTCACAGTCAGCATAAAAGATTTAAAATTCCTTCTCCATCTTGGGGTTGAAGCTCTCTAAGCGAGCTTTCCAATGGTACCAGCCACGCATCGATCCGACATCGAGACTGATCGCAGTAGCCGTTCACACCGGGTCACGTGCATTAGAACAGAAGTTACAACTCGTGGACGGAAATCCCGATCACCCCCGGGCATCCACAAGGTGAACCAACACCTCTCCTTCACCAAGATCGTCCCTCCAGGAACCACTGTTGCTGTGGTACCACTCCCGGCCCACTCGGACTACCAACCAGGATGTGGGCCCCACAGTTGCCGACGCTCGCCATCACCAGAGCAGTCCAAAGTGCTGCCCGCCAACCCAAGTTCGGTGCTCCCGGAAGCGTGTGTAGCCTATTACCTCCCTACATTGAGTGGGCCATCATTTTTACTACTGTAATTAATTTTCATTATTGTACCGGGAGTTACTGTCTTGGCCGGGATCATCTTCCCCACGCCGGAGCATGGAGGTAAACTCGCCAACCCCTTGTAGTCGTAGTTACTTGCTTTCCTAGTATAGTTCTTACTGCCGCTGCTAGAGAGCATGTTAGGATCCTAGCTCGTTAACCAACTCAATCATCGCTGTGAGAGAGAGAGCGAGACCTGTCCCGTGACCCGATCCGAGCACGAGAGTGAGCCGACCACCCTTGACTTGCTGCCGATTTCTCAACCGTGCAGGTCCAAACGCTTCCCTCGTTAGGGATGAACTCGAGCTTTCTAGAGTCCAAGGCTTGCACATCCAACTTGGCGTCGAGTCCGCGTTTTGTCCTGCATCACCTTATTGGTTCCTAGTCAACCCGGTGTGATCCAGTGGTTGACATGTAACCTTGTGAGTGTCTTGGCTATTCTAGTTAGATCGAGGCATGGTTCTGGATGCCTAGAGGTGCCGTCTTACCTCGACTTGTGTATCCAGGTGCTTCGAGGGTTTTGGTGATTCCCTCAGGTCTCTGTGTTTCGTCTTATACAGATGTGTCATTTTCCTGTGGCTTAGGATTAGGCCGATTGGCGGCTTGTTACCACTTTGTACTATGATCTTGACCCAGAGTCGTGAGACTCAAGGATCGTTGTGTCGGCAGGTCTAGTTGCCTTGTCCTGAGTCTGGTGGTAGTTTGGTGTGCTACCTTGTGTTTTGTGTCTGGTGCTTCGTAGTACGTGAGACAGTGTGTGCTAGCCTATCTGTACTTTAGCACTCGTGTTTCAGTTGTGCCTAGTGAGCCTCCATTAGTCGTAACCCGACGACCTTGAGTGTCGGCCCACCTGGGAGTGGTGGCGGGGCAGTTCCTGACTCAGATGATTTTTAGGCTAGTTTCCATGGGCTCCCTTGCTCGGCAGTAGCATCCTACTGGGAGAGAAAACTAGCTAGAGACCTGGCTCAAGACATTGAGCTTGTGTGTGCACATGTGGTCAGGGGCGTTTGGACAAATGCTGCTGATAAGTGTGTATTTTCTCATCTTAATTCATGTAATTTACATTTGTTTATAGGCTTCTTAACAGTCGCCTGGTTCAACTGACGATAGTCGATGCACAGTCTCAAACTACCATCCTTCTTCTTCACGAACAACACCGACACGTCCCACGGGGAATAACTAGGACTAATGTACCCCTAGGCAAGCAACTCCTGCAACTGCGTCTTCAACTCTCGCAACTCTGTAGGTGCCATACGATAAGGGGCCTTCGACATAGGTGTCGTACCTGGTACCATCTCAATCATGAAATCAATCTCTCGCTACGGTGGCAACCCTGGCAACTCCTCAGAAAAAACATCAGGAAACTCGCACACAATGGGAATGTCCTCTACATCAGGGCACTGCCGATTGATCAAAATCACAGAAGTGAGAAAACCCTGACAACCTGCATCAAGCAATCAACGAGCCCTAATAGCCAAAATAAGCAAGCGGGAAGAGAAAGATCGAATACCTTGGAAATAGAAGGTGGGTCCACAAAGCTATTGGAAGTAGACCTTCTTCGAGCCGCAATCCACCAAGGCATGATGGGACTCGAGCCAATCCATGTCCAAAATCACATCAAAGTCCTGAAGTGGTAACGCGTAGAGCCTGGCCAGTAAGTTTCGCCCTTCCACCCACACAGGTACCTTCTCAAAGCAATACGAGGTGTGCACGAAATCGCCGGTAGGTAACTCCACCGCCATATCACCGGACATCTCGGCCACCGGTCCTCCACACTCTGAGAAAAATACTCTGAAATGAACGAATGAGAAGCACCTGAATCGAACAAAACACGAGCTATACAACCCAAAATCAAAAGAGTACCTTCTACCAACTGTGATGCCTCAGCCTCTACTCTGGTCATGTGGGTCACTCTGTCTCGGGATCTCTGCCTCCCCACAGTAGCTGACCGAGTCAACTGAGGGAACTGCTCCTGCTGTTGGTACTGCTACTGCTATGATGACATCTACTGGGGCTGAAACTACTCCTGTTGTTGAAACTCGGGCGGCTGACGCGGTCTCTGTGGACAGTCACGTGCCATGTGTCATGGCTGGTCACCCCTGAAGCAGATCACTGGCACCGAACACTACCTGCCTAGATGAGAATCACCGCACTGAGGACACCCGCCCCGAGAACCACTCATCGAACCCTGGCGCTGGAAAGCTACAGGCTGCTGAACACTACTCGCTAACTGCTGCCTCGACCCCTTACGATCCTGGCATCTCTTATCGAACCCAACTTTCTTGAGTAACTTCTTGAGCTTCGAGTGGAAGGATGATGAATCCGCTACTGACTCCACGGACTGGGTCACCCCTGAACCACCTACTGAGAGCTGGATAGTACTCTGCTGCTGCAGTACCTCCATCGGTTAACCAAAACCTTCCTGCGCCTGACCTGCACTTCCCTGCCCTTAAACCTTCTGTAAATATCTCTCCAGCGCCGCTGCTGCCTTGCAAGCCGTATCCAGGTTAGCCGGACCTGATGCGAGAAGAGGGTGCCTTAACTCTGGCCTCAAACCTCCAATAAACTGCTCGGTCTTCACTTCCTCATCGGCCATGATGTGGGATGCATAACCGCCCAACTCGATAAACCTGGATCGGTACTGCACCACTGACATGCCACCCTGGGTCAACTCCAGAAACTCACGCAGCCTCTGCGACCTGACAAAAGACGGGCAGAAGGCATGCTCGAAGGCCGTGACGAACTCCTGCCACGCGATCTACCGAAGAGGAGGAGACTGGAAGGCTGCACCCCACTCTAACGTCCACCAAGAACGGGCCGATCCCTGAAGTCGATGCATGGCCACCACCACTCTCTCCTCCTCAGCACACTCCATCATACTGAAGATCCTCTGTAAATCATCCAGGCACTCCCTGGCCACCACTAGATCTGGTTGTCCACTGAAAGGAGGTGGCTGAAATTGCAAGAACTCCTTCAGCACCTGACCAGGACCACCTCGAGATGATGAACCCTCGCCAGCCTCACCTCCCTGCCACTGCTGAAAGACATACTCAAACATGCCACGGAAAAAATCCTCTGCTCCTGGAACTCTCGCACCTCCGGATGCACCCTCTAGAATCGTAGCTCTACTCTACTCCTCTGGACCATCACCCGACTCTCCCTATTGGGAACGAGTCTTCCTCCTCGGCGCCATAACTCACCCCCTGGCATCAAGGAAAGCAATCACAAATCAATAAAACACACGGGCCCTAAGCCAGTTGCCGACTGTACAGGACATTCATGGACCTTAGATGGATTCTCACCCATCTTGAGGAAACAATCGTAGGAAAGTACATCAGGGGCACTACCATTGTCGACTAATATCTTGTCTATGTTATAATGTTTTATAGTAGCCGATACAACTAGGGCGACATCGTGCGGGGTTGTTAACCCTTCCAGGTCCTGATCAGAGAAACCAGGGCCTGCTGTTCGCTCGCCTACAAGACTTTAGGGGGCTCAGAGGCCCGACTCACCCGCTCGGCGTAACGCTTCCTTCCTTGGCTGCTATCTCCTCCTGATGCTGCTCCTCCAGCGATGACGTTGATGTGGACCCCGTGAGGGAGGTTGTCGATTTCCTTGGGAGCACCACGGTCCTCCTTCTGCTCGGATACGTATTGGGACAAGTGTCCTTGACAGACGAGACACTCGGTCTCATCCTGAAGCTGGTGGCAGTAGCCAGTGTGGTGCCCGTGGTCGCTGTGAAATAGGTAGTGCTTGCGGTAGTTGCGATGCTTTACTTTCATAGGCTCAGGTTGTCAGAGGAGGCCCGAGCCTTTGAGGTCCTCGTAAATTTGGTAGACAGGAGTGGTCAAAGGGGTATACCACTCGTACTTTCAAGAGGGTTCTTTGTAGTCCCCATCCCGATTCCGCCGCTTTCCTTGGCCTGAGCCTTGCTCAGATGGTCGCTTCTTGTCCCCCTCCCGACCCGAGCCCGTCGTGCCTCAACAGGCGGGGAGGACTTCCTCGCACTCGGCGTGGCGCATGGCCAAGGTTACTAGGTCGGCAAGGGAGGTGGGAGGGTGGAGGACGAGTTCACGTCAGAGATTCTCATCGCATGTGCCCTCGGTCAACGTGGTTATGGCCGAGGCCACATCCAGGCAGGGGATCTACAGGGCCTCTGATTTAAATCGGTTGATGTAGGCCTGAAGCTTCTCCCCTTATTCCTATTTGAGAGCCAACAGCCTCGCTACCGACCTGGGGGGACCGCTGCCAGCGAAGCTCTCCTTGAAGACTCGCCCAAATTGCTTGAAGTTGCAGATTCTGCCTGGGGCGAGGGCTCTGAACCAAGCCTGAGCGCCTTGGACCAAAGTGGTCACGAATGCTCGGCACTTGATGGCGTCGGAAGCCCCGTGAAGAGTCATCAGGGCATCAAAACTGTCGTAGTGGTCGGCCAAGTCTCCCTGGCCATCGTATGACTTGAAGGTTGGAAGTGAGATCTTGGGGGAGATATCAGCCTTCAAGACATGGTTAGAGAATGGGGATTGCTCCTCATCCTCCATGGTAGAGGTCTTCTGCAAGGTGCGGAGGGCACGCTCTTGCTCTGTGAAATGCCTCTCGAAGTCTCACAGTCGGAGGGACAACTCTGGTTGTCGGCGGGTCTAGGGGTTGTGAGGGTGCTCCTGGATGCTGCCTCGATGCCCCTCAAAGGCCTCTATCTTAGGGGGCGGTCGGCACACTCCGAACTACTCTCCCCTTGGGGTAGAAGAGGCTTCTTGCTCTAGGGGAGGGGCTTGCAACGGTCCACCTGACCGGTTGCGAATTATCTGCTATCCCCAGAGGGTAACACGGCCCCCTGCGGTTTGCAGGGAAGCATCCCCATGGGGGGGCTTGCCTGGGAAAGTCGCTAACATTCCTCCCTAGCCGCCTGGGTCCTCATTAGATTAATGAGGCTATCCAGTTTTACGTTGAGGGTTTGGAGTGGGTCCATGCTTCCAGTAGGGGGTTGCCCCTCCACCGTGGGTGGGGGTAGGTCACCGGTTGGTTAGCTGGCGTTAGATGGGGTGTTCCCCGTAGGATGGGAAGGTGTGCCTTCCTCCGTCGCCAGGGCTTTCCCTTTGTCGCTGGTGGCCTTCCTACTAGAACTCCTTCGCACCATGTCGGCCATTTGTTCATTTTTCACAGACGGCGCCAGATGAAGAGGGGTTATCTCACGTAGTGCCTGAGCTGAAGATGATGGCCACAATGCTGAAACTGCAAGAAGGGGAAACGGGTCAGAGGTGCCCAGGGATGAATCTCCGGGGTAAACCCTCCGATGCCTAAGTCAGTAGAGCCCTGATGTGAGGAGTAGAAGGAAGGAGATGAGGGTGTGAGATACATCTCCACCAAGTGGTGAAGTGATTCTGGCTCAGGGTTGATATTGCTTAATAGTGCTTACCTTTGACAGGAGAGGTCCCCAGGTTTATATAGCGACTCATGTACGTAGGAGCCCTGTGAGGTGAGAAGTTTCAGGGGAGGTTACTGTATCTGACCGCTACTGTCCAGAAACGGCCCTGTCCAGACCGCTAAGCTATGAAATGGTTCTGTACATGACCGCCATTCTCTGTCCTGTTCCTAACCTGGGGTTTGACCCAAGGGTTATTCTAATTGTGTTATTAGATGGTCTCTTGATTATCTGGAACTTAAAGCCTTATTTAATATAGTCATTGATAAGTTATGGAACTTAATACCGTTATGCTGCTAAAATACCGTCGTAGCATAATGTTCTTTCTAAATCTTCCTTGAACTCTCATGATCGAGTTTTGATGCATTCTATACCTTGACTACATTGACATGTAAAATTGAATATTACTGGCCGAACTTTATTGTTATATCTCGTGGAAGTAGCTTGATTTATACGTGAAAATACAGTTCGGGCACTGATTGTGTCCAAGGGCTCGATGCTAGTCCCCTCGGTTGATTGTTGGAAACATACTATAAACCATGGGGTATGATGCTACTGGCGTCGCATTGCACTGGGAGTACTGTCTTTATAAATAAGTGAAATCCACGAGGCTATCTCATGATTGAATTATTATGTGCTTGATTACATGACATTCTAGTGCATAGCCATTAAGGTTATGAAAGAGGAAAAGTGTGTTCTTGTTAAGTGCGGATACATTCTCGTTCGTGAAAGGTCATATTTACATTTCCTGCTATATTCTTGCTTGATCTTATTTCCCAATCTACATGAATTTCTCATCCTGATCATATCTTGTTACTTATGTTGTTTTAGTTTTATACCGAATGTTTTAACGTATCCCCCTTATTCTTATTTTATAGAGTAAAAATATTAATCATTTAAATATTATCTTCATGTTGATACGAAGATACCTATTGGGCAAGTGTGCTCATACCTACTTTTTCAACTTTCTAGGAAGTACAGGTGAATCAGATTCGGATTATGTAAGTAGCGGGTCCGAGAGTGATTGAAGGTCAGGTGGATCGAGAGAAGCCTTAGTTGTCAAGTGTCTAGTCGAGTCTTATTGTAATTTTTTATTTTTTTGAGTCAGATGATGTAAAGATGTCAAAGGAGATGGTCTTATGTACTTGTGATCATTATTATTATGAAGTAAAGTTAGAATTTTGTGAAAATTACTTGTGAAGTCTCACTATGTGTGATTATCTTGTGCTCTGATTATCTTGCTTGCAAGAGGCTTACCATGCTGGCTGTTCACGTTCTCGAAATTTCTTCCACTGTACTACAAGCTCAGGGCGTGATAGTTAAAGTGGTATCAGAGTGTAGGCCTAATAAAGTCCTAGGAAAATATCATGTCATAGGTTAAGTTCAAGGTGAAGGACCCATACCTATGAATTAGGGAGAAATTTCAAACCCATGTGAGAATTGGGTAGAACCTGGGATAAGATAGTTATATAGATATTATCTTAAGGTAAATCTCCCCGATTCTAAGGGCACCGACTCTATCATGTGGATGGCAAAATATGCACCGACCTCATGTGTGCAGGATGTAAGGAATGCACGGACCTTGTGTTGCCTTAGGACGTAGGTGCACCGACCTTACAGTAAACTGCACCGAGTTTGTATGCAAAGCAACAGAACATGCACCGACCTTCCAACGAGGAACCAGAAATGTGCACCGACCGACCTTAGAAATGGTGTGAGCATGAAATGCACCGACCTTATATGACTCAACATGAAGACATGCATCGAGTTGAACAGTAAAGTGCACCGACCTGACCTGCACTCTAGCAAATGTGCTTGGGCTTAATATGCATGCAGCAAGAGATGCACTGACCTTATGTGCATTGAACTGATATGTGCACCGACCTAGTTTTGTGTGAGGGATAGCATGAACCGACCTTGATTTGTGCAAGGGCAACATGCACTAGTATCGACCTTAGTCTATACTAGCCCCGACCTAGTGCAACATGCACATACCTAAGTGAGTGTGCTACAGGAACTAGCACAGACTTTGAACATTGAAGCAAAAATTACACTGACCCTGGAGACTCATGTGCACAGACTTTGTGGTATGAAACATGCACCGACGTTGTGTGCTAAACAACGAAGTATGCATAGACCTTATTGAGTGATACTAAACTAGCATCGACCCCGAATGGAATGCATATGACACTAGCATCGACCCTATATGCTAGACACTCTGTGCTAGCATTGACCTTACCTTATAAGACTTGATGGTAACAACGACCTTATGAATGCACCGACCAAGTGTCTCTCTCTCTCTAACTTTAAAATCTATAGAGTACAAAAGTTGGAACATCATTTTTACATTTGATTAGGACATAAGAATGTCAGTGATTCTAATAATTAGAATCCTAAAATCTCTCCCCAACGTCCCATTTAATTGAAGAGGCAAGATCTCGTGCCAAGCCGTGAGCCATCCGATCTAGGGTGTTCGTAAGGCGTAGCCACTTTAGCTCAGGATTCTACAAAAAAAGGAAAAAAAATGATCAAGGGGCCTATGGCTGTAATACTGGAGAAAATCCTCCGATGTTTAAGTCAGCAAGCGGTATGAGCGATGTGCGAAAGGGGTTAGGAGAGGCGAAGGACACGATAACTCTCCACCAGTTGAAATGGTTAAGAATTGGCCCCCTTTTCTGGAACTTTTCCCGAGTGTCAGAGAGGCCTATCGATCGGGCGATCGAGCTAAGGCTCGATTGATGTAACACCACTATGGGGGTGGTAGCCACAAGACCAATGAGCATTGGACCTAGCAAGCAAGTAATTTATAGACCGGTGACTTCACTCGAGTGGACTCACCCGCTTGGCGCACACTATGGCCCGTAGGCAACCCGGTGATGGTGGTGAGGGTCCGGGACGGGACCTCGCTGCTTTGAGGGTTGGCTAGCTTAAGCTTGAACCTCTAAGGGCCCTGGGATGCCCACTCTCGGGGGCGGCCAGCACGCCAAGGGCGTGGGGTATAGTATCTCTCTCATAACTCACTCGCAGTAGCACTCAATTGATGTAAATTTGGGATCGGACACTCTCTCATCGTCCAACGGAGCTAAGAGAAAATACTAATTAAGCAAGATAAACCAGCAAAGAGAGGGGGGCAGGATCTCACCTGATCAGCATGAATACGCCGATCCTGACCGGAGACGATGACGAGCGGTGAGGCGTGGGCATGCACCCGCACGTCGCGCCGATGAAGCTTCAACCTGAAAATTCACGTTACATGCACTACGTCCCTTGCAAGGGGGTTGGACTAGAGGTGGAGAATTGGATTACAACCAAAACGTACCTCCACACAGGGAGGGGCGCTCAACCGGCCAGACGGAGAAGGGAAAAGCTGAAATAGAAACTGAAGGGATGGAAGACGCCGGTTCTGCTCGCTATCTGGAACAGGGGATAGACAGTTGAAGTTGACACTGTTGCGGCCACTCCCGAATTTTGTTGTCGATGAGACCAGTGGAAAAATCTTTGGGTTGGATCAGGATGACGTCTGATTTTTTTTGGAATTTCCTGGTCGGCGGTGATGGTCGGGGAAGGGCCGCGAACAGGGCCCCTGAGTTCTGGTTTTGACTGCTACGGTACCACAGTAGCTGGAAGACGAGGCCGCCACGAGCACTCCTGACCTCTAAATCGAGCGTAGATGGAGTCGCTGGAATCTTTGTCGAGTCCTCTTCGATACGACACCCACGGAGATACCGGGGGATGTCAGGGCAGATTGGGAGAGCCCGAATAGTGGACAGGGGTCGGTCCAGTCCCAGAGGGGACAGAACTGCGCACCCTGGGGAGAAAATCAGGAACTCACTTGTCCGGGGTCCAATCGGGAAGCCGCTTCTTGGTACTGGAAGCCGACTCATCGTAGAAGGTGTCAGTCAAGACTCGCCTCTAGATCTTCAAGAGAATGGCTGTGGGGGCCTCTGAAAATTGCTTCAAGTTGACTGTTAGGAAGCTGATGCGCAATCTGGCGATGACGGCTCTCCCGGGCAGTCGCGAGCTCAGAACGGGACGAGATGACACCGTTGCATAGAAGACTCGGAGACGCTTCTGATGGTACCTCTTGTGCATCCAAGGGCTTCGGGATGAAGCCGTGGCATGCTCTGCAACCAGTAATTTCTCTACTGCCTGTGAACTGAGAACTGCAGGTCGAAGAGGGGAGGTGGGGAATGAGGTAAATGGGAGGGGAAAGGGGGTAGATGTAATATCCCAAACCTTTTGAATCCTTATTTTCAGGTCTCGGATTTATTTTCTCAGAGTGTCTGGCTCCGTTGTGTCTGAAATTACGTTTCGGACGTCTTTTGTGTTTGGATCGGCGTGATCCGGGGTCGTTTCGGAGGCCCGGAGGCGTTCCGTGACTTTTTCACGCATTTTTTTGATTCCCGATCCGATTTTCGACAAACCCTGCGGAACTCCACTACGGGTGAACCGAGTCGTTCACCCAGGCGTGAGTGGTACCATTGCGATCGGTGCGTTTCCTCCCAAACCCCCTCACAGCTAGGAGTCTCCCCCACACATATCCACACCCATTCCCATCCCATTTACCTCATTCCCCACCTCCGCTCTTCAACCTGCAGTTCTGGGTCGCAGGCAGGAGAGTACCATCAGCTTGTAGAGAAAGCTACATCTTCATCCCAACGTTTCAGGAGGCCCAAGTGGTACCGTTGGAAGCAGCTCTGAGTCTTCTTCGCACCAGCGGTCGTCTCATCCAAGTCAGAGCCCGTGGCCGTCCAGAGGAGTCATTCTTCCATGACTGCGCACCTACCTCCAGACTGCCAAATTGAAGCTGAATCCAATGACTCCCACGGCCCGCAACCTGAATGTTTGGGAACGGGAATTGGCTGAGGTCTTCCACTATGAGTCGCCATCCAGAATCAAGAAGTGGCTCCCCGATTGGACCCCAGACGAGTGAGTTATCATTTTTCTCTCTTGGGTGCGATGTTTTGTCCACTCTAGGACTGAGCAGACACCTGACCACTATTTGTGCTGCTGCTGTCTGCTCCGACCTCCTCTGGCATCCCCGTGGGTTCTGTTTCTAAGAGGACTCAGCAACGGTTCCAACGACTCTGGCCACGCCAGAATCCAAGATCAGGAGTGTTTGTGGTGACCCTGACTTCCTACTGCTAAAGTTCCGTAATAGTCAGAGCCAAAAAATAGATCCCCTGATCACTGCCCTGCCCCGACCAGTGCCGTCCTCCAAAAGTCCTACCAAAATTCAGAGGTCCTCCTAGACCTATCAGGGAGGTTTTGCCACTGGTCTCGTCAACAACGGAGCTCAGAAGTGACTACAGAGGCATCATCTTCGACTTGCTATCCCCTGTTCCAAAGAGCGGGTAGATTTGGCGTTGCCATTCTGTTCGATTTTCTAACTCTCTAGTTCCCCTCCCCGCCTGGCTGGCTTACAGCCCCTCCCTGTGGGAGGTAGTGTTTTCATGTAACTTTGTCTTCCCATCCCCAAGTTCAACCCCCTTCCATGGGGTGTAGTGTTGTAATAGCTTGAGCAGGGCGAAGCTACACTGGCTCGGGGTGTTAGGAACCCACGCTTCCCCGCTCGCCCTCGTCTCCAAACTGGACCGACTTCTCCAAGCTGGTCGAGTAAGTGCTCTAATCTTGCTCTCATTTGAGTGCCTTGTTCCTGCAATATTGGTTCATACGTTCCACTAGTCCGTGAGAGGGAGCACCCGATCCACAAGCTTCATTGTCTTGAGTGACCGTCGTGGGAGAAGTGTTACCCGCGCCCATTGGCACTTGGTCTACCCCCTTGAATTGGGCCTCTATACCCTTGGGAAATCCTTTGGCCTTGCTGGCCCTCTAACACCAAGGGCCCAACCCTCATGACCTCGACTCGGCATTGCTGAGTTACCCCTGGGTTTGGGTGTGTGCCGGGAGAGTTGGCCGTCATTATCGGCCCGTTCGACTTGCGACTTGTGCTTGTTTGTATAGGTCCAAGGGTGTGTCACATAACCCGGATATCATACAGCCGCAGAGAAGTAGGTCCCGGCTCGGCACTGACAAATTCAAGCATCCGCAGTACGAGCCCCCAGTCTTGAATGGCGCACGGGACGAAGTCTGGGAACAGAGAACAAACCCACGCATTAAAGAAATACAACGGGCACACATACCGGGCCTGCCGGGGGAACTGATGAGTGCTGATATCCCCAGAGCCTTGTATATTAGGTAGAGGGTAGCTGGAGAGAGAGACAGCTTAATCCCCCATGCAATCTGGCATGCCGGGTAGATTACATCTGGCTGGATCACCGTCTTGTCCCCGTACGGCATCGCAAATGAACACAGCCAGTATGTCAAATACGTCGCACAGTGCATCAGCAAGTCAGCCGCCATCGGGTTGGGCCCGCTCTGCCGCCCCCTGGAGGTGATCTTCGCGTCCGTCTTGGGCTTTGCACGCTTCTTGCGGGTGACGACGGTGCTGACACAGGGGAAGTCCTCATATTGCTTTCGCCCATCATAAAAATACTGCAGCCACAGGGTCATCCTGACCCTCTTCCTGTCCCCGCGGTGAGGCTATTTTTCGCCATCGGCTGACTGATATAACTCTCGGTATGCCTTCATCAGGTACCGATATGAGTATCCCAGAGAATAGTAGCCTTCCCCGTTAGTTTCATCTTTGATCAAGTCCGGAAGGCACACCTCTTCGTAAGGCTCCCCGTCTATGGGCAAGCCGCTCAAGCCGACGAAACAAGGGTCAAAATGAGGTCGCGTTGTGGTCCCTGCAACCCCCGCCCGCCCCGACCGCCGAAACCCGTCCCCGTCCCCGTCCCCGTCCCCGTCCCCCTCCCCGTCCCCCATTTGTAACATTGATGCAATGTAAAGACGAAAATAAAATAGAGCTAGAAATCGTGGGTTTCCGGTTTCGCCCACGCAATTTACGAAATTCCAAAGGTTTACGTTCGTATTTAATTGCCACGGTGGGGTGGGGGGTGTAAAGAGAAGACACCGGCTTCCGGAGTTTCTCCATCGGATGACACGAAATATGAGCAGCCCCACACAAAGAACAGTAGCTGTGGTGAGCGAAGGCAGAGAGAGGGAGAGTGTGTGTGGTGGGTGGGTGTGTTTTGGGGTTTTTTATTTGTGTGTGTGTGTGTGTGAGAGAGAGAGAGAGAGAGGGTTTTAAACGCAGAAATAGTATTCATAAAAGCCACACCCCTTACCCGACACGCGGATCAGAACAAGTTCTCGCTGCGCTCAAGAAAGCGAGCGCACACTCTTCTTCTTCTTCTTCTTCTCCTCCCCCCCATCCTCTCCCACTCTTCTCCTCTTCCCCACTCCGCGGCGGTCACCACACCGTAGTCGAGAGATGCGACCCCTCCTCCTCTTCCACCTCCTCCTCTCCATCCTCTTCCTGTTACCCCAGCAGCGGGCTGCCGGGAGGGCGCCGCGGGTGCCGGAGTTCCAGGCGCTGCTGTCGCTGAAGGCCGCCCTCGCCGACCCCTCCGGCGCGCTCGCCTCCTGGGACGGCGCCACGGACCACTGCGGCTGGGCCGGCGTCGCGTGCGACCCCGCCCGCCGCGGCGCCGTCGTCTCCCTCGACCTCAGCAACCTCAACCTCTCCGGCGGCCTTCCCCCCGACGTCGGGCACCTCCGCTCCCTTCTTAACCTCTCCGTCGCCGCCAATGGTCTCTCCGGCCCTATACCCTCCGATCTGGCCCGCATTCCTAACCTCCGCTACCTCAACCTCTCCAACAATGTATTCAATGGCAGCTTCCCGCCGGCGCTTGCTCGCCTGCGGAACCTCCAGGTGCTCGATCTCTACAACAACAACCTCACCGGCATCCTCCCCGTCGAAGTCACTGATATGCCCAACCTCCGCCACCTCCACCTCGGGGGCAACTTCTTCTCGGGCGTTATCCCCCCGGATTATGGCCGGTGGGCGTTCCTGGAGTACCTCGCTGTCTCCGGCAACGAGCTCACCGGCCCCATCCCCCCTGAGATAGGGAACCTGACGAGGTTGCAGCAGCTCTACGTGGGGTACTTCAACACCTTCACCGGCGGGATCCCGAGGGAGATCGGGAACCTGTCGGCTCTTGTCCGCTTGGACATTGCCAACTGCGGGATCTCCGGCGAGATCCCTCCTGAGATAGGGAACCTGGAGAACCTCGACACCTTATTCGTACAGGTAAATGGGCTCACCGGCGAGCTTACCCCGGAACTCGGTATGCTCAGAAGCCTCAAGTCTATGGATCTCTCCAACAACGCACTAACAGGCGGCATCCCCACCTCCTTCTCGGAGCTCAAGAACTTGACGCTGCTGAACCTGTTCCGCAACAAGCTCCACGGCTCGATCCCCGACTTCATCGGCGACCTGCCGGAGCTGGAGGTTCTGCAACTCTGGGAGAACAACTTCACCGGCAGCATACCCAAGCAGCTGGGGAGGAATGGGAGGCTACAACTCCTGGATCTGTCCTCTAACAAGCTCACCGGCAACCTCCCGCCAGATCTCTGCTTCGGTAACAAGCTCCAGATACTGATTACCCTTGGCAACTTCTTGTTTGGGTCCATTCCCGAGTCGCTCGGCCGGTGCGAGTCCCTCAGCAGGATTCGGATGGGGGAGAACTACCTCAATGGCTCCATCCCTGGCGGCCTCTTCGGCCTGCCGAAGCTGGCGCAGGTGGAACTCCAGGACAACCTCCTCGCCGGCGGATTCCCCGAGACCAGGGGTTCCGCCATCTCGTCTAATCTTGGGCAGATCAGTCTCTCCAACAACAGGCTGACGGGAAGCCTTCCGGCATCCATCGGGAACTTCTCCGGCCTGCAGAAGCTGCTTCTCAACCAGAACTTGTTCTCTGGTAGCATTCCGTCTGAGATCGGGCGGCTGCAGCAGCTCTCCAAGATGGACTTGAGCGGGAACAGACTCTCCGGCCCCATCACTCCGGAGATAAGCAAGTGCAAGCTGCTGACCTTCGTTGATCTCAGCCGGAACGACCTGTCCGGGGAGATCCCTGCAGAAATCACGGCAATGCGGATTCTCAACTACCTCAATTTGTCTAGGAATCATCTCGCGGGCAACATCCCGTCGAACATCTCGACGATGCAGAGCTTGACCTCGGTCGACTTCTCCTACAACAACCTCTCCGGCCTCGTCCCCGGCACCGGCCAGTTTAGCTACTTCAACTCCACGTCCTTCGTCGGGAACCCTGACCTCTGCGGTCCTTATTTGGGGCCGTGCCGCTCCGGCATTACCAACGACACCCAGCCGGCGCATGTCAAGGGGCCCCTCTCCGCCTCTTTCAAGCTGCTGCTGGTTATTGGCCTCCTCATCTGCTCCATTGCCTTCGCCATCGCAGCCATTGTGAAGGCCCGGTCTCTGAAGAAGGCAAGCGAGGCCCGGGCCTGGAAGCTGACGGCTTTCCAGCGCTTGGACTTCACCTGTGACGATGTGTTGGATTGCCTGAAAGAGGAGAATGTGATAGGCAAGGGAGGCGCGGGGATCGTGTACAAGGGTGTGATGCCCAACGGTGACCAGGTGGCCGTGAAGCGGCTTCCGGCGATGAGCCGGGGTTCGTCCCACGACCATGGGTTCTCTGCGGAGATACAGACCCTTGGGCGTATCCGCCACCGCCACATCGTGAGGTTGCTTGGCTTCTGTTCGAACCATGAGACCAACCTCCTCGTGTACGAGTACATGCCCAACGGGAGTTTGGGGGAGCTGCTGCACGGGAAGAAGGGCGGCCATCTGCACTGGGACACCCGGTACAAGATCGCGGTGGAGGCGGCCAAGGGGCTCTGTTACCTCCACCACGATTGCTCTCCCCTGATCCTCCACCGCGATGTGAAGTCGAACAACATCCTGCTCGACTCCAACTTCGAAGCCCATGTCGCAGACTTTGGTCTCGCCAAGTTCCTCCAGGACTCTGGGACATCTGAATGCATGTCCGCCATTGCCGGTTCTTACGGTTACATCGCGCCAGGTATCGCATTTAAAGTTCTTCAGATTGTAGCATGCCAAAGTTTCGATTTTGACTGCATTGCTTCAGTTTTTAATTGTTCATTTTTTAGATTCGTTCATGCCAATATTGTCGGCTTGGATGGCCCGCGGAGGCACGAGGCACCCACTGTTCGCTCATTTAGCTTTTAGCATTCCCCCTGCGCCAATGTTCTGTACTACTGTAGTTTGTTAGCACCATGTGGCCCTCGTAGCCAAGTGGAAGAGGATAGCTTTTCCTTGTCTTCCCACAGTAGTGAGCTTGGCGTAAAGCAGCAATGGAAGCTCCACCGTGTCGACAAGATCTAGGGGGGGGGGACACCACCTTGTGTAGTTGAACGAGTTGGCATTTTCTTCATTTGTCTGCACTTTGTTTGCCTGGGTTTGTTTATTGTTCTTCGTTGATTCGCTACTTCTACAGAGTATGCGTACACGCTGAAGGTGGACGAGAAGAGCGACGTCTACAGCTTCGGCGTCGTCCTGCTGGAGCTCATCACCGGGAGGAAGCCCGTCGGGGAATTCGGGGACGGCGTCGACATCGTCCAGTGGGTTCGGATGATGACGGACTCCAACAAGGAAGGCGTGCTCAAGGTGCTCGACCCCAGGCTCCCCACCGTCCCCCTCCACGAAGCGATGCACGTCTTCTACGTCGCCATGCTCTGCGTCGAGGAGCAGAGCGTGGAGCGCCCGACGATGCGGGAGGTCGTCCAGATCCTCACCGAGCTCCCGAAGCCGCTCGTGCCGAAGCAGAGCGACGAAGACGACGCGCCCACCGACGCTTCCACTGCCGCCGCGGCCGCACTAGGGATCAACGAAAGTTCTGCCAAGGAACCCAAAGAGCAGCAGCAACCATCGCCCCGCTCGCCTCCACCTGATCTGCTCAGCATCTGACGATATGTTCGCTTGTTGGGGAACTCTGCCTTTCCTTCGTGTGGTCTGGGATTTTGCTGTTGTTATCGCCAATAGATAGAATCGATAGATAGATTTCTATAGATTAGGCTACTTTGTGAGGTACACGCCTAGATGGGTCTCTGTACAGAAGAATCCGTGTGGTGCAGAAGTTATCATCAAGCTTCTCATCTTTGCTTTCCCCGTCCCGTATTTTCCTCCCCATTAATACCTAGAAGATGTCAACCAGAGATTCTGATAGCTAGCCGTGTTCTTCAAAACTCTCGCCAGTGTCGCCATCAAAGCCAGTCGTCAGAAATGGATCTTTCCCAAGGATGGTGGTTGTGGAAGTGGAGAGGATCACATCGGAGATGGAGCTGTGAAGGGTGGCATCTGTCTCTCCATTTACTACTATTACTCCCACTGTTGCGAAACAGAACTGAGAGGTGGGCACGAGGCCTTCAAATTTCCAAGACTTTTTGACCTTTTAGTTGTGACATGAAGAGTGAGGCAACAGTGCTTCGCTGTAAAACTCAAAACTCCCCTACCATCCTGGGTAGCTCCCAAGTCAACTTACCGTTGTTTCATTTCCTCGGGCGGTCTTTTAATCGGGCCCTGACAGGGGCGTTTTGGTCAGTGCACCCAAAGGGCTTTACGGTTTCGGGTTTCTCATGGCTAAAACATTTGAAGCCAGCATCTTCTCTGCTTGCTTATTTCTCCTGGCATGTCCAATCGTTGTAATATCTCATGCAAAGTGTATTAATCCCTCCGGCAGCCGCGGGGGGACAACCCGCCCTTGAGGCCCCCGACGCCCTCCAAACCCTCAACGCCAAACTGGACACCATCATCGACCTGATGAGTACCTAGGTGGCTAGGGAAGTAAGGTCACTACCGCCTCGGGTGAGTCCCCCCCATGCATAAGCCTCTCGACAAACAGCTGGAGGCCACTTCACCCTCCAGGGCGGGTAGCTTATTCCCCACAGGCCAGGCGGGCCCTCACAAGCCCCGCTTCCAGAGCAAGAAGCCTCCTCCAGTCAGAGAGTGAAGAAACCTGGGTTGTCCCAGCACCCCTCAGAAACAGAAGCTCCTATTGAAGAACGGCGGTATGACTGCTAGAGGCGAGCTCTTAGCCTTTCAGCTACATGCCAACTAGAGCTGTCTCTCCGCCTGTTGGACTTCGAATGACATTTTACCGAGTAGGAGCGCGCCCTCCGCCCCCTGCAGAAAGGCTCCGCCTCTGAAGACGAGGAGCAATCCCTGTTCTCTGACCAGATCTTGAGGGCTGAAGTCTCTCCGAGGGTCACCCTCCGAGCCTTCAAGCCCTACGACGGCCAGGGCCACCCGGTCGACCATTTCGACAACTTTGATGCTCTGATGCTGCTGCACGAAGCTACTGACGCTGTCAAGTGTCGCGCGTTTGTAACCACCCTGGTGCAGGGGGGCCCAAGCCTGGTTCCGTGCACTCGCCCCCGACAGCATCACCAACTTCCGGTAATTCAGGTGACTGTTCAAGGAGAGCTTCACCGACAGCGGCCCTCCAAGGTCGATAGCGAGATTACTAGCCCTCAAGCATGCACAGGGAGAGAAACTGTGAGCTTACATCAACCGTTTAAAAATGGAAGTCATGAGCATCCCCCGCCTGGATGACCATCACCGCACTGACCGGAGGCACCCGCGATGAAAATCTCCAATGAGAACTAGTGCTCCACCCTCCCTCCTCTCTTAATGATCTCCTGACCTTGGCTTTGCGCCATGCGGAGTGCGAGGGGGTCCACATCATCTATCGAGATCCCGCGAGCTCGGGATGGGAGGGGGAGAGAAAGAGGTCGTCCGACCAGCCTTCCGGGCAAGGGAAGAGGAGGAATCAAGAGGGCGATCGAAAGGAACCCTCGCGCAAGTTTGAGCGCTACACTCCTCTCTCTGCACCTGTCTACCAAATTTATGAAGAGATAAAGGACTCGGAACTACTTCGCCGCCCCGAGCCAATGAAGATCGACCCAAAGCACCGAAGTCGTCGGAAGCACTGTCAGTTCCACAACGATCACGGCCACCATACTGGGGACTGTCAATGCCTCAAGGATGAGATCAAAAGCCTCATCCGCCAAGGCCGCTTATCCCAGTACGTGGTCAAGTGACAAGAAGACCGCGGAGTCCCCCTAGAAGAGATCGACAACCGCCCTCATGGAGTCCACATCAATGTCATCTCAAGAGGATCCGCCTCGAGAGGAGATAGCAGTCGAGGAAGGAAGCGCCATGCCGAGCGAGCCTCCCGGGCTTCCGAGGCCCTTAAGGCTTCGTCGGTGACCAACCAGCAGACCATGGTCTTCTCGGACCTAGATCTCGAAGGAGTGGTCACCCCCCATGATGACGCCCTCGTTATCTCAGCCACAATAAATCATTGTAATGTGGACCGGATCCTAGTGGATAATGGTAGTGGCCCTAATGTTTTATTGTACGAGTGTTTGCTAAAGATGGGTGAAAATCTGTCAAAACTACATCTGATCCGAACCCCCCTTTGCGGGTTCAATGGCCAAGTAACCTACCCCGAGGTAGCCCTAAGCTTACATGTTACTCTCGGTACCCCACCCAAAGTCATGACCTTTGTGGCAAACTTTGTAGTGGTCAAGGAGATATCGGCCTATAATGCCATTTTCGACCAAGGAATCCTCGGCCAAATCAAGGCAGTGCCCTCCATGTACCACCAAAAATGGAAGTTTCCCACCAAATACGGCACCGGGGAAGTCCAAGGCAGTCAGGCAATGGCTAGAAGGTGCTACGCGATCTCGGTGGGAGCCATAAGGCCAGAGGACCAGGGCAAAGAGCTCGGGACTATTGAAGACAAAATGGCAAGCCAGCACGGGGGAGAGCTCATGTCTATTTTCTTCAGAAATGATCCGGCCCTCGAAGTGAAAATCGGGGCAGACCTATCACCCGAACTCCAAACTCAATATAGAGACTTTCTTTCAAAGTATGTACTGGTAGATTCATTAACAAGGATGAAAGGTCCAAGTTAAGGGTAGAGATCGACCGATCTCATCGATGATGACGAGGGTCGAATATAGGTTTGTTCATCGACATGGGTTACATGCCGAAGTAATGGTAGATTCATTAACAAGGATAAAAGGTCCAAGTTAAGGGTAGAGATCGACCGATCTCACCGATGATGACGAGGGTCGACCATAGGTTTGTTAGGGGATCTCCGGTGGGACTTCTGATGATTGTCCCTTCTGGAGTTTCATTGGGGGGAGAGAAAGAAACTTTTGGATAACCACTTTACTGACATAAGCGCCCTTTCAGATTTTCACCGAAGCTAGCCCCCTCTTGCTTTTGCCCACGCGCCCTTTCGGGTTTTCACATGATGGGGTACCCGATTTTGCCTGCAGCGCCCTTGCGGGTTTTCGCCACAGCAGGGTGATAGCCATTCTTGCCCTTATTCCGAATATAGGAACAAAGCCGATGGGTTATCTCTATTTTTAACCCCATATTTTTTTAAAAAAACATGTGGGGGAGGGTAGTCAGTAGGTCTAGACATGGTATCTGGTCCTCGACGATAGCAAACAATTGTTGGCTGGGGCACGAGGCCTTGCGTTGATAACGTGTTTGTTTGTTAGCAAGGAGGCGATGCTAATGCAAAGAAAGGAGCTTTTACCGATTCAAACGTAAGGTCCGTATTGGCGATGTTGTTTACTTTATGAGATCTCGGTTAGGGTAAAGTGCCACTAAACCAAGGTGAAGGGTAGCTCAGCCAGGGTGGAGTGCTACTAGACCAAGATGAAAGGTAGCTCGGCCAGGGTAGAGCGCTACTAGACCAAGATGAAAGGTAGCTTGATCAGGGTGGATTGCCACTAGACCAAGGTGTGGGTAGCTTGGCCCAGGCGGAGTGCCACTAGACCAAGGAGAAGGTAGCTTGATCAGGGCAGAGTGCAACTAGACCAAGGTGAAAGGTGGCTCGGTCAGGGAGGAGCGCCACTAGACCAAGGTAGGGATAGCTCGGCCAGGGCGAAATGCCACTAGACAAAGGGAAAGGTAGCTCGGTCAGGGTGGAATGCCACTAGACCAAGGTGAAATGTAACTCGGTCAGGGCGGAGCGCCACTACACAAAGGTAGGAGGGTAGCTCGGTCAGGGCAGAGCGCCACTAGACCAAGATGAAAGGTAGCTCGATCAGGATGGAGTGCCACTAGACCAAGGTAAAAGGTAGCTCGATCAGGGTGGAGTGCCACTAGACCAAGCTAAAAGATAGCTCGATTAGGGTGGAGTGCCACTAGACCAAGACGGAAGGTTGCTTGGCTAGGGCAGAGTGCCACTGGACCAAGGGAAAGGTAGCTCGGCCAGGGCGGAGTGCCGCTAGACCAAGGAAAAGGTAGCTCGGCCAGGGGGGAATGCCACTAGACCAAGAAAAAAGTAGCTTGATCAGGGCGGAGTGCCACTAGACCAAGAAAAAAGTAGCTTGATCAGGGCGGAGTGCCACTAGACCAACGGAAAGGTAGCTTGGCCAGGGCGGTGTGCCACTAGACCAAGATGAAGGGTATTCTGCTCATTCTGGGAATGCTGGCTACGCCGTGTGGTACAACTTCATATGTTTTCCATTGAGGGGGGAGAACTGGACGACTCCTTTGTGGTCTAATAAGATGTAGGCACCCCCTTCGTATACTCGGTAGACGACATATGGTCCAATCCAGTTTTTAACCAACTTTCCTTTGGGGTTGGCAGCCATCACTTCTCTTCTTTTGACCATCACCAGGTCTCCGTTCTTGAATTCTCATCCTTTGACTAGCTTATCAAAAGCATGGGCCATGCGAGCTTGGTAGAGTTAGATGTTTTGTTGCGCGCGGAGGCGCTTTCCTTTGAGCTCGGCGAGCTCCTCCAGTCTTCTTTCTATATTGGTTTGTTCGCTGCTGACCAGTCCATGTTGAATGGCGACTCACAGTGAGGGGACCTCTAGCTCATTTGGCACCACAGCCTCCGACCCGTACATGAGGGAGAAAGGTGAGCAGCCAGTTGGGGTTTTATAGATGGTATGATAGGCCCAGAGTGCTTCATACATCTTTTCTTCCCAGTCCTTCTTGTTGGCCTAGTCTTCTTTTCTCTCAATTTAGCAAGTTTAAATATGTCATTTTCACCCTCTCGGGTTCCTAATTTATTATATAAATCTTCAAATATTTTTGATTTAGCTTTGCTAACTATTTTGTAATGTTGTTGCATTCCACGTCCAAGGGATAAGCGCTCCTTCCATGGTGGATAGTCGATACACCCCTTTCCTGAGCATCTCAACCACTCGCTAGGGGCCTTCCCAGTTAGGGGCTAGCTCCCCCCTGCCTCCAGTGGTCAAGAGGCTTCGACTTTTCTTAGGATGAAGTCTCCCGTGTGGAAGTGTCTATCTCAGACTTTGGCCTTGTAGTATCGAGTGAGGTGCCACTGATATTCCGTGGCTCGGATGCTTGCGATCTCCCAGATCTCGCTTGTCATATTGAGGTTTTCGAGTAGTTTCTGCTCGTTCACCTCGAGTGAGAAGTTGATAACCCAAAGAAACGAGCTGCTGACCTCCAACGAAATCACAGCGTTCATGCCGTACACCAGCTGGAAGGGGGTCTCGCAAGTGTCGGTTCTTGGAGTGGTTCGTTGTGATCATAGTACACTTGGCAATTCCTCGAGCCAACTACCCTTGGCTTTGTCGAGCCTAGTCTTGATGCCTTTAAATATAGTTTTGTTGGCATTTTTGACTAGCCCGTTGGCCTGGGGATGGGCTACCAAAGTGAAGTGGTTGCGAATATGTAGGTCGACACATTTGTTCTTAAAATAGTGAGAATCAAATTGCCGCTCATTGTCGCTCACAATTACTCGGGGGATACCAAAATGACAAATGATCGACTTCCAAACAAAACTCCATACAACTGATTCGGTGATCCTAGCGGTGGCTTCGGCTTCAATCCACTTGGTAAAGTAGTCGATGGCGACGATGATGAATTTCTTCTGGGGCTGAGCCGTAGGAAATGGCCCTAGAATGTCGATCCCCCACAGGGCAAAAGGGTACGGCTCGGTAAGGGTGACAAGCTTCGAGGCAGGCTGGTGGATTAGGTGATTAGAACGTTGGCATCGATCACACTTTTGAACATAGGCTGAGCAGTCAAGCTAGAGAGTGGGCCACCAGTAGCCTTGCCGTAGAAAGATCCTGGCAACTCATCTTCCTCCTTGGTGTGTGCCGCAGATACCTTTGTGGAATTTCTCGGTTGGCTTCATCAGTATCAAGGCATTTGAGGAGGGGACTGGAAAAAGATCTCCGATACAAGGCTCCATCCAAGATGACGAAATGCCGAACTTGATACTTCAGTCTCTGAGCTTCTCGAGGATCGTGGGGCTCCTGAGAGTATTGGAGCCAGGATATGTAGGGGGTCTGCCAGTTGCTCAGTAATCCCTGGTTAATGGTCATGAGCTCTACTTCTATGCTCGGTCATTCTAGCTCTTTAAGGAAGACCGATCGGGTAACTTCTGGGCCAAGGGAGGAGGCCAGTCGAGAGAGGGCGTCCACTTGGGAGTTTTCCTCCCAAGCTATTTGGATGACCTGAAAACTCTCAAAACGTGGGGCTATTCCTCTTACCAGTTAAAGGTATTTGATCATCGATGCTTCCCGAGCTTCATAGTCACCGTTGACTTGGCTGGCGACCAGTTGGGAGTCAGTGTGGATACTTACTCATTAGGCCCCCAGTTGTCATGCCATCTTGGCCCCCGATATGAGTGCCTCATACTCGAAGACGTTGTTGGATGCCTGGAAGTTGAACTTTAAGGCATACTGCAGTTCTGCCCCTTCTGGAGACCTGAGGAGGACACTGGCATCGCTGCCAACCGAATTGGAGGACCCATCAACAAAAAGGTCCCAGGTGGGCCCAGGCGTCGGTGGAAGGACCTCCCAGTTGGAACGGTGCTCTCTGCGATGAAGTCTGCAAGTGCCTATCCCTTGATTGCCAAATGGGGGCGATAAGAGATGTCGTACTCCGTGAGCATTATGGCCCACTTGACGAGGCGACCCACGGCTTCAGGGTGAGCAAGAATCTTCTTTAGGGGCTCATTGGTCAACACGACGATGGAGTACCCTTGGAAGTAAGGCCAGAGGCGCTTGGCTGAGGTCACCAATGTTAGCACAAGTTTCTCGATTGCAGGGTACCTTCTTTTGACCTCGTTGAGCATCTTTCTGGTGTAGTATACCGGCCTCTGCACTCCTGCATTGTCTCAGACCAGGACTGAACTTACTGTTGAAGGAGTGGATGAACGGTAAAGGTACAATGCTTCACCCAGGATCAGTTTGACAGCATCGGGGGCGAAACTAGGAACTCCTTCAACTCTGCAAAAGTTTTTTGACATTCCTTGTCCCAAGTGAACGTAGCAGATGCCAATTTGGGCACGAAAGCAGGAGCTCCTCCCTTACCACCAGCTGGCAACTCGCCTGATGTCAAGATTCTACTTCATCAGTGTCAAGCATGTCAATCAGGGACAGAATGCTCAGGCAGACACCCTCGCTAAACTGGCAAGTTCTTTAGCGATCCCACCAGACACAAGCCTGAACATAATAGTTATCAACCGTCGGCAAGTCCTCAGTGTGACAGAGGTCTTGGCCTACGAACAAGAAGATGAAGTAGTGGCTGTGGAACAGGTTCAACAGCCCGATTGGTGAGAACATCGCCTACGCTGGTTCCAGCACCAGTAGCTCCCGAAAGAAAAATAACAAAGAATGAAGCTCCTGAGGGTCAAAGACTCTTACGAGATGAGGAACGGAACTCTGTTCCGAATAATGGTAGATGCCTGAAGAAAAGTCTTACTACGCTGTTTGTCTTCAGCAGAAGTTGGGCAGGTGATGTGAGAAATCCATGCGGGTTCAACTGGAGCACACCAAGCTAGCCCCAAAATGAAAATCGAGATAAAGAAATTGGGCTGCTATTGGCCCACTATGTTCGATGATTGCTGCAAGTTTGCAAAGGCTTGCCAAAAATGTCAAGAGCATGCCAACGTGTCGAGAAGACCGCCAGTGCCTCTACATCCGACCATACCAAGCTGGCCGTTCGCTCAATGGGGCACGGACGTGGTAGGGCCACTACCGGCATCTTCATCAGGATGCAAATATATTCTGGCAGCTATAGATTACTTCTCCAGATGGACAGAAGCAGTAGCACTAAGAGAAGTGACGGGAGAATTGGTTGCAAGATTCTTCTGACAGAATATAATATTTCGGTTCGGGGTTCCCAGCCGAATGATCTCTGACAATGGCAACCATTTCAGAAACCAGAAGGTTTATCGGCTAGCTAATAAATACAAGATTGACTGCAGGACATCGTCCCCTACAACCCTCAAGCCAATGGACTTGCGGAAGCCTTTAACAAAATGCTATGCACACTACTGGCGAAGACTGTCAAGTCCAGCAAGAAGGACTAGGAAGAAAAGATGTACGAAGCACTCTGGGCTTATTGTACCGTCTATAAAACTCCAACCGACTGCTCACCTTTCTCCCTCGTGTATGGGTCAGAAGATGTGGTGCCGATTGAACTAGAGGTTCCCTCACTATGAGTCGCCATTCAACACGAGCTAGCCAGCAGCGAACAAGCCAACACAGAAAGAAGACTGGAGGAGCTCGCCGAGCTCAAAGGAAAGTGTCTGCGCACGCAACAAAACATCCAACTCTCCCAAGCTCACATGGCCCGTGCTTTTGATAAGCTGGTCAAAGAACGAGAATTCAAGAAAGGAGATCTAGTGATGGTCAAAAGAAGAGAAGTAATGGCCTCCAACCCCAAAGGGAAGTTGGTTGAAAACTAGGTTGGACTGTATATTGTCTGCCGGGTATATGAAGGGGGTGCTTACATCCTAGTAGACCACAAAGGAGTCATCTAGTTCTTCCCCCTCAATGGAAAGCATATGAAGCTGTACCACACGGTGCAGTCGGCATTCCCTGAATGATAGGAATATCCTTCACCTTGGTCTAGTGGCACTCTGCCCTGGCTGAGCTACCTTTTCCTGGGTCTAGTGGCATTCCGCCCTGACCGAGTTACCCTTTTCATTTGTCTAGTGGCACTCTGCCCTGATCGAGCTACCATTTTCCTTAGTCTAGTGGCACTCCGCCCTGATCGAGCTACCTTCTACCTTGGTCTAGCGGCACCCCGCCCTGACCAAGCTACCATTTACCTTGGTCTAGTGGCACTCCACCCTGATCGGGCAACCCTTTTCCTTGGTCTAGTGGCACTCCACCCTGGCCGAGCTACCCTTTTCCTTGGTCTAGTGGCACTCCGCCCTGACCGAGCTACCCTTTACCTTGGTCCAGTGGCACTCCGCCCTGATCGAGCTACCTTCTACCTTGGTCTAGCGGCACTCTGCCCTGACCAAGCTACCCTTTACCTTGGTCTAGTGGCACTCCGCCCTGACCGGGTTACCGTTTTCCTTGGTCTAGCGGCACTCCGCCCTAGCTGACCTACCCTTTTCCTTGGTCTAGTGGCACTCCACCCTGACCGAGCTACCCTTTTCCTTGGTCCAGTGGCACTCCGCCCTGATCGAGCTACCTTCTACCTTGGTCTAGTGACACTCCGCCCTGATCGAGCTACCGACACCTTGGTCTAGCAGCACTCCGCCCCGTGAAAAAAATCTCAAAAAATGTGGAAAAGTCTATAAAGATCATAAGGACCATATGTGGCCCCTGGTGGCACAAGAAACTGCAAATAAACCTTTTTCTAAATAGAAAATCATGGTATAACCCTTGCAAGAAGGAAAAATTGCAAGTAAACCCTCGCTTGAGGGAAAACCACAGAGATCTCTCCCTTACTAAGGGCATGGGTCATAAGGGCAAGAAAGGACCTTTAACACTTTAATCAAGGATATTCGGACTTGTCCGATGTAAATTAACACTGACTCTGACCGGTGGGAAAAAGTCCAGTACACGAACCCTAATTATCTGATAAATCTAAAAACGCAGAATTAATGAATATGTCCAAAATAAATAACAATACGCATATTTATCCATCGAAATGGGTGTCAAAAATTCCACGTGTAAACAGACTGACAGGTCCGATGGAACTTTTCCTGCCTTTTATTTTACTGCTAAAGTTACTAATGTCCTTATAAAGGCCCCAACGCCCTTTCTTCACCCGTGCAGGGGGGGAGGGGAAGAAGCCGAAGCACCAAATCTCAAAGTCGGAACTCGGCTTCCTTCAACAATTTCGATGGCGGCAGTTACTTATGGCCCTCTTGTCATCAACAACCACGCCCGATTTGGTTATCTGGCCACCCCAATTGTATTTGGGGACTTTCCTGCCATGATCGGGTCTCCCTTTTTCTTGGGGGTGGTCCCCTCGAGCCAGGCGGTGCTCGCTGCGCCCGCTGCACCTGTAGCGCTCGCCGCAACCGAGGAGGGCATCAAGCCCCGCCCTGCCCAAGGTCAAATGTTCTCGGTCCATGTGGTGTCGATCGACGCCGTCCCCGCCAAATGGGGGCAGCACCGCCACCGCCGCCAAAGCAGGAGGCCGGTAGCGGTAACCTCCAGATCTGGCAAAACTATAATGATTAGTGATCTCCACGTCCGGCTTAACGGCGGCGAGCCAATAGTGCCACAGGTCAATCGTGTCCCGGCTATACCAACTTCGAACCGCTTTTTGCTCCTCCGTAAGGTGCGAGAGGACAGACCGAACTTGAAGAAGAAGTCCAGGCCTGCTAGTGAGGGTAAGGTAGTTGAACAGCTATTCGACAGGCTAACATGCCAGCACGAGTCTTAGTCTTCGACAGGCTGACAGAGACCGTACCGACACGGTCTTCTATCTTCGACAGATTGGGGGCACCTGCCCGCCTTGGACTCCAGCCACCAAAAATGCAGAGGGTGGTACAAATGACGAAAGCAAGTGGCAACATGAAGATTTACACTTGCTACGTCTCCGGCAGAGAGCCCATGAAACCAATGGGCAACCTTGTCAACCTAAATGAACCTGTTGGGCCAAATGATCAAAATCTGGCCATGGATGCGGTATACCTCAACACTAGGAATGCCGCCAGAAGAAATTTTCAAGCCCAGTTCAGTGGCCAGGCGAGAACTTCCTCCCAAGGTCAACACCAAGGGCCCATTCAGGAGCAACTACAGAACTAAGGGGAGAATGCACCTCAGGAAGGGGTAGACCCCGATGAGGTCATAAGCATCCACGGGGAAGGGACAGCTCACCCCGGCGTTGCATATTTAAACCCGATGTTTGAACCACCGACAAAGGCCGCCTTCCAGGCTATGTCCGACAATGCCAAGTTTGTAACCATGCAACGTTGGCATACAGAGATGACTAATCTCATGCTAGAAATGAACCGATAGATGGACGCAAATGCCCAAAGACCTCAGACGCCGATGCACAACCAAGATTTCCGACGAGAGCAACGATTGGCTAATCTTGTCATTGCTAATCGACAAGTTGTTCCTCCTCATAGCATCTACGCCGAAGCAGGGGCCGAGCAACTTCGAGCCCCGCCCAATGCTCAATCCTCTCAGACCCTGGGTGCTGAAGAGGCGCTATCACCCAATGGCGCATGATAGAGAAAAATGTCGAAGATAAGTTCGCCCAGCGCGGCGAGGGCGTTGCCACTGCCGACTTATATAGTGTGCCATACCCCATCCATCACCAGTTCAAGAAACTCCCACCGGACTGCCCAAATGCACCAAAGCTACAGAAGTTTAATGGGTAGGGGTCGCCGCATGAGCACTTGGCTTACTATGTAACGGCCATGGGTGACCTCACCCTCGAGGAGTCTTATCTCCTTCGATATTTCGCGATTTCTCTCACTAGTAGTGCCTTTCAATGGTACTCGAGATGTATTTTGTACACCAATGAACTGACCAAACCACAAGAGCAATGCACAAACAGTAATTCAACTAAACTAACCAACACGATGATCACAGGAGGAGAAATGTCACCTCCCTCTCGGAATACACATACTCTTCACAATGCGACATCTTAGATCTAGAAGACACACATGAACGGAAACCTATCAACAATTACAGAAAACATCCTAAGCCAGTAATAGACGACTTAAGTGGACTTGTTCTGGATAATTGCAAGTAATTTCAATCCCTTATACAAATCCCCAACACAGCTCTGATACCAACTGTAACGACCCAGAGATCCGGACACCGATATATCGATAAAATCGATATACCGATGGCAGGAACTGGGGACGCCACCCAAGAGACTGATGAGGCCCCTGAAGGGTTAGTGAGGTTGTGTGGACATGTAAAATTGCACGTCCATATGTCCCGACCAATCCAGCATCAACGACAACTTCCACTGAAGAGGCTGCGGAGAACACGTCTCAATCCGGACCCTCTGAATACACACACACACTATCGTGAAGCCACCTCCGGAGTCACGACAGCGAAAATAAACCAACCCCCAGGGAGCTCACAACTCGTGGGCCCCGAAGAGAACCAAGCAGACCGTTGATCGGGCTCAAAACGGGCTCAAGTCTACCTCCAACGGCACGCTCAATGCCCCTTCAACGATGCGCCTAGCGCCCCTTCGCCGGCACGCCTGCCTGGCTCCTTCGCCGGCACGCCGCCTGGCTCCTTCGCCGACACACCCAGTTTGGGTGTCTTCACCGGTACAATCCCTGCGTACACCCTTCACCGGCACTCCATAAGGTAGTCTTCAATGGCGCACTCCCAACGGGCCCCTCCCCGGCACGCCGACAAAGCCTCCCACGGTGCACTATCAAGTGCCCTTCAACGACACGCTTCTTCAGCACTTCGACGGCACGCCCATGCGTCCCGTTCGTCGGCACACCCTAAGTGCCTCTCAACGGCACGGTCTACTTCTTCAGCGGCACGCTCTCCCCACGACCCGTCCGGTAGGGAGGATCTCACTCCACTCTCCTACAAATTCTTGGTGCGCAGTGGGATGGCTAACGTGTCAACACGAGAGTGGGGCACGCAAGCTACTCCTCTGTCAACGGGGACGAGGGGAAGTCATGTCCCCATTTAATGCCCCACGTTCCCACCTCTGTCACTCCGCGCTCGAAGGCTCCTACTGTTGGGTTTTAAAAGCCTCTTTTCCACTGGCTAACAACAGAGGACATGAGAAGAAGCGAAGAACAATAGAGAAGAAAAAGAGAGAAGAGATGAAGGGAGAGCAACGCACATCGACGACGAGACCAGCGAGAAGAGAAGAAGAAGAAGAAGAAGAAAAAGAGACTTTCCCCTTCGGTAGCCACCAGAGAGCAAGAGAGCAAGAGAGTAAGCGGGAGGGGGAGAGAAATGTAGTAGTGGAAGGGGAAGAGCAGGGAGCCATCACCCCTATTCAACCCCCCCATTTCCTTTCTTTGTTTTCGTTCCTTGCTTTTCCCCTCTTCTTCTTGCACCCAATGTATTTGGTTTCCCATTTACCATGAATAAACCCTTTCTCTTCTGTTCTTCTTATACTCCCGTCATTGGGGTCGTTCCCGGTTGGATTGGTTTCCCCTCTGTGTTCTTCCACCATCCCTCTCCTTCTCTCCTAGCGATTTCGGTCCTATTTGAGGGATTTCTGACCTTCACCCCCACCCATTCGTCATGGAGGAGGGTCCCTTCTCCTTCTCTAAGAACCCAAACCCCAACACCACCGTTGGCCTTTGTCCCTCAAACCACCTTAAACTCTCAGTCCTAGGGCGTTCCCTCCTCCAACAAAAGCCCCCTGGCTATCTAAACCAAACCCTTAGGCCTCACGGCCCTCCCCCTCACACTAGCCTTGAACCACCCTCAGATGCCTTCACCGGTACACCAACCCCTTTGTTGGCCAGTACACTCCTAGCCTGGCACAGCATCTCTGGCCGGCACACTAACCCCTACACCCCTTCAATGGCACAGTCCTTGGCTGACACGCCCCTAGCCAGCCCTAGAGAGGCATTCCTTCCATTGGTTTCCTCGGGTTTTTCAATGTTTTACTAAGGGTGTTGCCATCTTCAGACGCCCACCTCTACTTGTTGGGTTCCGCCACTTCATGTGGGTGCGTTCCTCGTATCTCCCTTACGTCCCAAGTCAAGGGGAGATGCAATCTTTCGATTCAGAAATTGACACAGTAGACACTGGCCATCTTCTCATCATTGGGGGTGATTCCTTCAAGTATGACCGCAGAGACAACGTCAGGCAGGATCATCCCAAAGACAAGCACTTGATGTCCTTTCTCAGGTAGTTTAATCTTCAAGGGAAGAGAGATCTATTCCTTATCCGTAAGGCTGAACAGGCACTGCTCGTTGAGAGGGATAGCTTGATAGACTTCGTGGTACGAGGAAGACCCATCTACCTACCTGGTGAACCCAGAAAATGGAGTGCTGTGCTCGGACTCTATGGGTTAGCTCTAGAGGATGGGCTGCTGACCAAGGCCCTGAATTTATACCCGCTTGATGGAATGAAATCGCGGGTCGCGTTGACCAAGAGAAGCCAACACTTGGCTTATTCGTAGCCCTGTTGAAGTGGGGATATCGAGGAGAATCGTTCCTGCTAGATTGCTTAGCAGTTCGATTCAAGCACCAATTTTTTGTAGGGTGGTTTGCCGAGCTGAAGGCCACCGATGCCCATGCATTCAGACCTAGAGCAGTGGAGTTTACTGACTATGTTCTGCAGCGTCATGCTCCCATCCTGGTCAAGGCTGGTGTATATCATAGCGTATACGCATCGAGGTACTGCTACCTTATTTCCAATGATTTATGCTGTGGCATGATCGAGGTATTCTGCCTAGAGTACAACACTTTCTATACCTCGGAGGGAGAGACCTCATTAGACCTCTAGAGTCTCTCACAACTTAGTGGCCTGCCAATTGACGGTGAGTCGTATGAAGAAGTTTGCTGGCTAGATTGGCTGAAGAATCAGACAGACAGTGAGGGTCGGTATGATGGGCTTTGCCTACCGCTATCTGATGAAGGCATATCGCACACTTTACCGCTTGTCGCATGATACCAGAGAAGCACGCAAGCCCGGGGAAAAGAGGAATGTGCGGATGGGCACTTAGCTCCAATATGTCTTTAGTGGGGAGCAAAAATATGAAGACTTTCCCACGGTAACCCTGACTACTATGAAGTGGAAGAAGAGAGTTCAGTGACAGGCTGCCTTCCCATCTACATTGAAAGAAGGGCAGCAGGGAGGCCCGAACCCTGCTGGTGTTGATGCAGTTACTCACTGTGCTGCACATCTGACCTACTAGATTTGTTCCTTCGCTCTCCCGCAAGGAGACGAGAGCGTGATCAGAGCTGAGGCCATCTATCCCACTTGTCTGATGGCTTGGGGCATGAAGCTTTCTCTCTGCCCAATGACTTTATGCCTAATTTATAAGATGCTGGGAGACTTGCACCGATCCCGTCTCCCCAGGAATTTGCGGACGGTTGGTCCATTACATTTCTTCAATGCCTGGGTCTGCACATTGTTCCCAGAAGCTACTCCTCGGGGGTTACAACCATCATGGCTTGTTCCAAGGATGATAGAGTTTGCTAGCACTGAACCGACACAGATAGTGGAGCAACTTTTTGCCATTCGGGGAAAGCTGACCAAGGTTACCATTGATGCGCTTGGAGTTCTACACTTCTGGAGCTTGGTAGCCCACTCCAGCCCACTAGTGAACAAAATGCGGGGATGTCGTCTACACGAGACAGAGGAGTATGTTCATCCCATTTTCGGTGCCTGATGTACAAGGCCAATTCTGGAGCCAGAGTTGGTTGATTGGGCACTGGCGATCAGACTGAGCATCCTAGTCTTCTGGAAGAGTGGCATTTTGTGGTTGGAGCCGTATTATCCATTCCGATTCAGTCAGAATTTTGGCTATGATCAGCATATTCCTCCTCCTTCCACCCCGATTGCACTGTCGAATAGGGCTCGAGCCGACCAGGTAGCAAATGACGAGGCTCGTGCATGGTGGGATTACTTTCACTGTCGAGAGGAGGCTTCGTTTAGGGTCCCGCCTCCCGCACATTTCCCCTTTGTCACTCCACAATATATCAAATGGTGGAATGCACGAACGGGATTTTACAAAAACTACCGCCAAGAATGTTGGGCTATTGCAGAACGTAAATTCCTAGACTCTCAGCCAGAGCCAGCTTTAGATATCGATCCTCCTTATCTGAACAAGCTGAAATCCTGGACTAATACAGAGGTAATGGCCTATTTAGAGGCTCATAAAGTTGTGAAGCGTCACTCGCCTAGGGCGGAACCGAAGTGCCCGAGATTAGCAAAGATGACTTCATGAAGACACTTCAGGGGCTATGCCATGTAAACGGCGTGACTGGCGCGATCGAGCGCACCCTCGGCCGCGACGAAGCGGCCATGGGCCTCGCCGGTATAGGCCAGATAGCTCACCTTGGCGGCGAAAGCCGTGCAATCGGAGCGCTGGGCCTGGTCGAGCCCGGCCGCCTTGATCGGGCTGGGCTGGCCGCACTGAGCATGCTGGGCCAGAGCGTGGCTCCAGATCCCGCTCGCGCCGACGTCCTTGCTTCCACGATAGCTGTAGTCATAGAGCGACCCCAGCGGCGTATCCCACCCGCGGCAGCGCACATCCCAAGCTCTAGCGCCCCGCGTCTGCACAGCAGGGCTGTCATTGTTGCGCACCGCCTGGCAGACCGCACCGCTCTGGCGGCTCTGACCCAGAGGAAACTGATCAGGGGCATGCGGCGCCGCGACGGCGGGCGCAGCGACGGTCAGGGCCGCCGCCAGCGCCATGCCCCTGGCGAGCCCTCTGAAGGCGGCGCTGGTCAGGGGCATTTCTGGCCTCCGTTCGGGTCGCAGCTCGGACGGCGCCAGATCTCCTCGTTGCCACTGCCGGTGATGGTGGTGTCGTCGGTGGGGCCGATATCCTCGTTGGCGATCTGCACCCCTTCGACCAGTTTGCTGATGCTGATCGTGTAGATGGCCACCGGCAGGGGTACGCACGATCCGGCGACGCCGATGGTGCATCCGTTGACACGATAGAGATTGCTGCGGGTGGTGATGTTCAGGGCGATGACGGACGAGATCGCCGCGTCCTGGCGGGTCAAGGCGACCCCTTGCGCGTCGCGCAGATTGATTGAGACGTCGATCAGCTTGGGCGTCAGCGCGCCCGCCGAAACCGGCGCTCCGCTGATGACCCCGAACGAGAGCACCGTCGAGGCATGGTTCTGGTTGTTGAGGATGATGCCGGTCTGTTGCCCGATCGGCCCTGTGTTCTGCTGCGCGATGATCCCGTCCGCGTTCATCGACAAGGTGTTGGCCGAGACGAAGATGTGGTTGACCGTCGCGCCCAGCGCCTGGACGCCGACAGGAATCCCGCGGGTGATGTTGATCGCGCTGGTCGGCGCATCGACCCCGCCCGGCGAGATCGCCTGGAAGAAGCTGGCGTCCCCGATCAGGATGTCCTGATAGGCGTTGAGCGCGATCGCGTTCAGCCCGGTCTGGCTCGACAGGCCGGCGTTCGCCTGGCCGGCGCCCAGGGCCGCGCCGTCGCCCTTCAGATAGATCGAGCCCGGCGTCCAGCCGTCGGTGTAGTTCGCGTCGCCGATGGTCAGGTCGCCGGTTCCGGCTTGCACCGGCTTGACCTCGCCCAGCACCGTAACCGTGTGAGACGGACCAGTCAGGATCGACAGGCTCTTGATCTTGCTGGCGTCGAGGGCGATGTCGCCGACCTGCACATCCCCCTGCTGGGCGGTCGTGACCCCGGCATAGATCGCCAGAGAGTCGGCGGTGATGCGGCTCAGGTCATTTTTACTATCGATGATCATGCCCGATTGGGTGAAACCGCCGCTGGGCGCGTCGCCGACCTGCAACGAACCCGCGCGGCTCTCGATGGACAGGGTGGGCGTCGCGCAGGTCGGGGCGCAGGCTTGGGTCGCAGTCAAGGCGCCGCTGATAGAGAGCGCCGTCCCGCGGATGGTGATGTCGCCGGCCTGCAGTTGGTTGACGCTGACACCGCTCTGGGCGTCGAGCAGGGCCGCGCCGTCGATGGTCGAGGTCCCGCTCATGGCGATGGCGCCGGCGGCGGTGACCGACAGCGCCGGGGCCTGGATGCTGCTCGAACCGCCCTGGCTGACGCCCGCCGCATCGACGATGGTCAGGCCTTGGCCGCCGGCGCGGATCGAGCCGGCCAACGACAACGCAACCCCGTCGTCCAGGCTCACGGCGCCGGTCGTATCGCTGAAACCGCCAAAGGCGCCCACCGCATTGGCGCTGTCTGTGAAGCCGGCCCCACCGACCGAAGATCCCGTCAGGGTCCCGGCCCTGATCATTCCGGCCGACTGGTCGATCGCCCCCGCCGAAACCAGGGTCAGGGTGTTGGCGCCCGCGTTCACATCTCCGGCCAGGGTCAAGCCGCCGGTAATGGTGGTCAGGCTGACTCCGCCTCCAGTATTGCTGAGTCCGCCAGCGCTCAGGGCCTCGACGTCCACCAGACTGACCGTCCCGGCCCCGCTGTTGTTGAAGCCCTGGAAGACGCTCACCAGATTGGCGCCGCCGAAGCTGGCGCCGCCAGCCGAAGAGCCCGTCAGGGTCCCCGCCGTGATGGTCGCCCCATTGCCGGCGATGGCTCCGGTCGAGGTGAGGGTCAGGGTGTTGGCCCCGACGTCGATGGCGCCCGACAGGTTGAGGGTCGCCGCGACGTCCCTCAGGCTCACCGATCCGCCGGTGTCGGCATAGGACCCGAAGGTGGTGATCGCATTGGCGGCGTTTGTGAAGCTGGCGCCGCCCACCGACGAGCCCGTCAGGGTCCCCGCCGTGATCGTCGCCCCGTCGCCCGCTATGGCTCCTGCCGAGTTGATGGCCAGGGTGCTCGAGCCGGCGTTGACGGCGCCCGTGAGGGTCAGGCCGCCGGTCGTGGTGGTCAGGTTGATCGCGCCGCCGGTGTTGCTGAGCCCGCCCGCGCTAAGGGCCTGGGCGTCGATGAAACTGACCGCCCCGGCGCCGCTGTTGGAGAAGACTCCGAACATCCCGACCAGATTGGCGCCGCCGAAGCTGGCGCCGCCGATTGAAGAACCGGTCAGCGTGCCCGCCGTTATCGTCGCGCTGTCGCCCGCGATGGTCCCCGCCGAGGTGAGCGTGAGGATGTTGGCGCCGACATCGATCGCCCCGGCCAGGTTCAGCGTCGCCGCACCGTCCTTCAGGCTCACCGAACCGCCGGTGTCGGTGTAGCCGCCGAAAGTCGTGATCGCGTTGCCGCTGTTGACGAAGCTCGCGCCGCCAGCGGACGACCCGGCCAAGGTCCCAGCCGTAATGATCGCGGGGTTGCCGGCGATCGTCCCTGCCGAGGTCAGGGTCAGGATGTTGGCCCCGACGTTGATCGCACCCGTCAAGTTCAGGATCGCAACGCTATCCTGCAAGCTGACCGAGCCGCCCGTGTCGGTATAGCTGCCAAAGGTCGTAACGGCGTTGGCGCTGTTGACGAAGCTGGCGCCGCCAGAGGACGACCCGGCCAGCGTCCCAGCCGTAATGGTCGCGGGATTGCCGGCGATCGTCCCTGCCGAGGTCAGGGTCAGGGTGTGGGTCCCGACGTTGATCGCCCCGGCCAGGTTCAGCGTCGCGGCCCCGTCCTGCAGGCTGACTGAGCCGCCGGTGTCGGTGTAGCCACCGAAAGTCGTGATCGCGTTGGCGCTGTTGACAAAGCTCGCGCCGCCAGACGACGAACCCGTCAGAGTCCCCGCTGTGATCACGGCGCCGTTGCCGGCGATGTTTCCCGCCGCGGTCAGGGTCAAGGTGTTCGCGCCTATATCGATGGCGCCGGCCAAGGTCAGCGTCGCCGCCCCGTCCTGCAGGCTCACAGATCCGCCGGTGTCGGTATAGCCGCCGAAGGTCGTGATCGCGTTGGCGCTGTTGGCGAAACTGGCCCCGCCCACTGACGAACCGGTCAACACCCCCGCCGTGATCGTCGCCGCGTCGCCGGCGATCGTCCCTGCAGATGTGAGCGTCAGGGTATGGGTCCCGACATCGATGGCGCCGGTGAGGGTCAGGGTCGCCAAGCTGTCCTGCAGGGTCACTGAACCGCCGGCATCGGCATAGCCGCCGAAAGTCGTGATCGCGTTGGCGCTGTTGACGAAGCTGGCTCCGCCTGAGGACGAGCCGGTCAACGTCCCGGCCGTGATCGTGGCCGCGTTCCCCGCGATGGTCCCCGCGGAGGTCAGGGACAGGGTGTTGGCCCCGACATTGATGGCGCCCGTCAGGTTCAACGTCGCGGCCCCGTCCTGCAGGCTCACTGAGCCGCCGGTATCGGTATAGCCGCCGAAAGTCGTGATCGCGTTGGCGCTGTTGACGAAGCTGGCTCCGCCTGAGGACGAGCCGGTCAATGTCCCGGCCGTGATCGTGGCCGCGTTCCCGGCGATGGTCCCCGCCGAGGTCAGGGTCAGGGCCCGGGATCCGACATTGATGGCGCCGGTCAGGTTGAGGGTCGCCACGCTGTCCTGCAGGCTCACGGCGCCGCCGGTGTCCGTGTAACCGCCGAAGGTCGTGATCGCATTGGCGGCGTTGACGAAGCTCCCCCCGCCCACGGACGAACCGGTCAGCGTCCCCGCCGTGATCGTGGCCGCGTTCCCCGCGATGCTCCCCGCGGAGGTCAGGGTCAGGGTGTTGGCCCCGACGTCGATGGCGCCGGTCAGGTTCAAGGTCGCCGCGCCATCCTTCAGGCTCACCGAACCGCCGGTATCGGTATAGTCGCCGAAAGTGGTGATCGCGTTGCCGGTGTTGACGAAGCTGGCCCCGCCTGAAGACGAGCCGGTCAGCGTCCCCGCGGTGATCGTCGCTCCGTTCCCCGCGATAGAGCCCGCCGAGGTCAGGGTCAGGGTGCTGGTTCCGAGGTTGATGGCGCCCGTCAGGTTCAGGGTCGCCAAGCTGTCCTGCAGGCTCACCCCGCCGCTGGTATCGGTATAGCCGCCGAAGGTCGTGATCGCGTTGGCGCTGTTGACGAAACTGGCCCCGCCAGAGGACGACCCGGCCAGCGTCCCAGCCGTAATGGTCGCGGGGTTGCCGGCGATCGTGCCCGCCGAGGTCAGGGTCAGGACGTGGGTCCCGACATCGATCGCCCCGGCCAGGTTCAGGGTTGCGGCGCCGTCCTGCAGGCTCACCGAACCGCCGGTGTCGGTGTAGCCGCCGAAAGTCGTAACGGCGTTGGCGCTGTTGACGAAGCTGGCGCCGCCAGCGGACGACCCGGCCAAGGTCCCAGCCGTAATGCAAACTAGGTTCATATTGAATTTCAGATGACACTCCCCCTCAATGTATGCATGCAGTCTCAGTCTTTTTGGAATTTTTGATTTTCAATGGATGTAACTAATTCTAAGAGCAACTATATGTCTGACCAGACCAATATGTACAAAGACTCCCCCTAACTAATTGCATTTGTATGCTATATGCAGCATGACTTAAGGTACCTGACGGAGGTAAGTCCTCAATGCATGGTGAAGGCTTTCAGATAGACATAATCTACCCTTCCACCAACACTATTTTATATACCATTTAGTCAATTTATGATATGCAATGCAATGCAACTTGATAAAAAGTGCAACCTCCCCCTCAACATGACATCTAAACTAATGCATATGTTTCAAACTAGGCGAGACCAATCAAGCTATATGTAGGGACACCACATTAAATGAGCATAGAATCAAAAGCAACTCAATTTTCAATTCAGAATAGAATCATGAGGTCTACACAGCCTAAGTTATCTTCTCAAGATAGTGAACCTATCATTGTGGAGAGGCTTGGTGAAAATATCTACAATTTGATTTTCAGAATCTACAAATATCAATTCAAAGTTTCTTTTATTGACCTCATCACGCAAGAAGTGGTGTCTGATCTCAATATGTTTGGTCCTAGAGTGCTGAATTAGATTTTTAGCCAAATTTATGGCACTAGTGTTATCACACAAAATTGGGACACATCCAAGATCAACAAGATAATCTCAGAGTTGGTGTTTTATCCATAGTACCTGTGTACCACAACTCCCAGCAGTGACATACTTGGCCTTTGTTGTAGAGAGAGCCACCAAGTGTTGCTTCTTGGATGCCCAAGAAACTAAACACCCACCCAATCACCATTGGTACTTTTTCTATCCAATTTACGGCCAGCATAATCAGCATCAGAATAGGAAACCAATGTTAAAGAACAAGATGCTGGGTACCAAATTCCCAAGTCTTGAGTCCCAGCAAGGTATCTAAAGATACGCTTGACAGCACTCAGGTGAGATTCTCTAGGATTAGACTGAAATCTTGCACACAGACACAAACTAAATTGGATATCAGGTCTAGATGCTGTAAGATAGAGGAGTGAGCCAATCATATGTTATGTCCCTTGGGTGCAACCAGATCTAGAAGGGTGGGTTGAATAGATCCTTCCGAAAACTATAGCCTAATTTAAAATCTTAGCTGAATAAAATGAGAATCACTATAATATAATTCTAATAGAGCACTTTACATAATGCACAGTGGATCTGATAGCAAAAGCTCAAAATAGAACGAAAGAAGACAGTGCACAGACTGTTGAGGTTGACACCCCCAAGTGGTGAGGTCGACACTCCTTCAGAGCAACGTCAGAACTAATGGAGATCTATTGCACTAGTCTACAGGAATCTTACGAGACTCCAAAAAGATGAGTGAACTGGCTACCTGTATGTGTGAAGTCAATGCCAGAGTGTGTGTTGACAAAGGTAACGCCCCCGGACCAGTAGACTCCCTAGTGCTTGTGTGCAAGGTTGCAGCAGGTAGTTGAGGAAATACAAATGTGGCATGAGGGGCAAGCGTTGTGCATGCAAGACAGACAGTGTGCAGATCAGAAGGCTAGAGTGTGCGATGGAAATCAGTTAGATTGGAATACGTTGGAGCTCATGCGAAGTTATGAATGGGGGTAGAGGATATGGAGCGAGCACACAAATCACAACCCATTGCACAAGGATTTTTAAGGTGGTTCGGTTGCAACCTCGCAACCTACGTCCACCCCTCACCGAACCTGGTGAGGCTTCACCACATGCTGCAAAGCAGCACCACATGGGGACGATGCCCCAGTTACATATGCAAACAAGGAAAAAGGAGAAAAAGAAAGAAAATTGCAAGTGCAGTGGAAAAGATAGAACAATAAAATAAACACCAGCTATGGCTTCAGATAGAGATCTGGAAGCTGGTGGCTACAGCTTCAAATTCAGATCCGAAGATCTTTCTCTTCAAGCTCAGATATCTACAGGGCTGCTCTTCTCTCAAGGCTAATCTCACTTCTTTCTCTTCTCTCTTACAACACCAGGCTGGGTCATCCTTAGTGCTGGGCTACTTTCACTCCCTTCTTTACAGATATTCTTCGTTGATGCTCAAGGGAGTGGCTCTCTCCTAAGGCAGCAGTAGCAAAACAACAGCTTCTCCAATAGAAGCTTCAAGACTATAAATAGAAGAACCAGGGGAGATGGGCTGGCTGCTCTCAAGTCTCTCTTCCTCTTAAGGTAGTTCACTCTTTCTTTTTCTTCTTGAAAAGCTCTCTCTGAAATTCCTATCTCAACAACGCCAGCAGCTTCAGCCTTCTCTCTTGAACGTAGGAGCTAATATTTATAGCAGACAACAGAGCATCGTCCTTGCATTCTTTTTCCATTTAAGATTCCGATCAGCCAATTAATTATTGGTCCACGTGGAGACGGAATATTCTGTTGGTTATCTAAAATCTTACAGAAATCATCCACGTGTGACGAAAGTTTCTCGCGCACGTGATTCATCTGGGTTCATCATGAACTCAGAATAACTTTAAGGTCCACAGTGTAATTCTTCTTAAGTACCCTCTATTGACACTCAGGCAATCACAATTAATCCTTAAGAACCCCTTTTAATCACACTTGTCATACCAGAGAAAGTCGCTCCCTTAATCGTGTTGGAAGGTGAGTGAGAAGTGTCGAGGCATAAGCTTCACCAGGTCGAGGCAGAAGGTAGCAACATATGTCTTGAATGCAGATGCGTCTGATCAGTAGCTTGCTGCTTCGACCTGCCGTGGTGTCATCTCCAATTTCCCCTTATGGTGCTTCGACCTTGTTGTCTTCAGTTTGCTGGTTCCGAGTTGAGTGCATCTGATGCGGGATGAAATGCGACTCGAGACTAATTTGGAGGTGAACCTGAAACTCTAGGCAAGCTCACGACTAGTCCCTAGCAAGAGGAGCATGTGGATCTGCGCGATTGAGAAATCGATAATGAGTCAGGGTGGTCAACACTCCTTCGTGCCCGGGATGGGTCACGCTCTCACTCTCACAACGGTGATAAATATTTATTGAGCTAGATATACTATCACTCACTAGTAGCAGCAAATAAACACATACGAAGTAAGCAAATGCTGAGTGAGATAGAGACGACACCTCCATGCTCTGGGCATGGGGAAGACAACCCTAGCCAAGATCCGTACTCCCGATATAACAATTATTAGTAATTTATAGAAAATATACCCACTCCACATAGGGAGGTAATAAGCTAACCAACGACGCCGGGAGCACCTATCTTGGGTTGACGGGCAGCAAGGTGGCGGGGTTCCGGGGCAGTTGTGGGCTGCGGCTCCGGATCTGAAATTTGTTGGCCGATAGGACAGAGAACAAAGGCGTCCAAAGGGATGTCGACCTCTGGGAACCTTATGAAGGTGGTGATTTATTGGGACGATAGCGGAGGGTCCCTGGTCGACCCCCAGGAGTGGCGGTCGCTGGATCTACACTAGCATAATTCCTGAGGATTTAATTTATGACCTCCTTCTGCTGGCCTGTCTCGGGACAAAACTACGCGCTCTGGCAAAAACTGTCACCACGCCCTGACCCGGTGTTGGATCAGGACGAAACTAGCTCCGTTGCGAAGGGCACTTAGAGAGCTTCGACATATGTGATTTTAAGATCCGTCCAATAGTCATATTTTATTTTTAAATGAAAACCTCTGCAACTCTATAGTTATTTCTGGCTCGGGTTACAGAACAGGCAGGACAAAGTGAGATCTCTCTGAGAACAAATTTTGACCAAAAAGAAGTTGGCAGATCTAGACTTTGGAAATTTTATGGGTGAGATGGGACAAAGTGAGGATCATGCAAAAATATTTTTGTAATTTTTTGAGATGGTTTAATGGGTGGGAAAATTCATGGAACAGGTTGCTATCTCACAGATCTAAAGAAAGGCAGACTGTAATGGGTGGTAAGAATTAACTGGCAAGAGAAGCAAACGACGTCTGATCGACGTGAAAATTACACTGGAAGAAGGGGGAAACATGGGGAACAAACTCTCAAAACTTCAGCTCGATCAGATGGCTGGATCTAGAGATACAACCTCTTCTTTAAGCTTCTGTTCTGCAGGTCACAGTTCTGGACAGTAGGATATAGAACGGGTTGTGGCGGCTTGTTGGCGGCTCCGATGGCTGCGGTGGCGGCGACGGTGGCTGAGAATCACACTCAGAGGAGAAGATAGGACCTAGAATCACACCAAGATTTAGGGCATCTCACCGAGAAATCACAACAATCTCTATTACAAGAAGGAAGAGAGGGAAGAGAGAGGGGCGCCCTTGGGCTCTTGGAAAATTTCTAACTTTTTCTTCAATAATTCTATGCAAATAATGAAAATACATGAGTTTTATAGCCCTAGCTAAATGACCATTACTACCCTTTTCTGAGTGTCTTATTTATACGGGAGATGCTCAGCTAGCGTCGAAGGAGGGTCAACCAGACGGAAATGAAATCGCCCCGAATCTTCCCTGCCGTTCTCTCCCTCTGTCACGTCCCTGATGACCTTGCCGGATATAGAGCCTGCAGGAGGTTGGCAGCACTGTGCCGTTCGAGGCTTGCGAGGACTTGGAAATCCTTGGATCTTCAGGCATTGCGCGCCAAGTGATGCGAACAAGGACCTTTGGTTGCTGGGAATGCCCCTTGGTCATTGTCTAATTCGTTTCTTCTCTTCTGGTTTTCTCCCGTTCTTGCCGCTAGATGAGGGTCTTAGCACGCCAGGAAGAGTTGCCACTGGATGGGGCCTTAGCATGCCAAGAAGAGTTGCCGCCGGCCCGACGGGATGAAGCGACCGTATCGAGTGGCATGGACGAAGCGGCCGTATCGAGTGGCATGGGGCACCGGATCGGGTAGCTGGGGTGCGGCTGGATTGACGACCATGGGTGCCGCCGGATCAATGCGGTCAAATGTCGGGTGAAGGAGGTAGCATCCGGGTGAAACGAAGGTCCCATCGCACGGGGGCCTACTATCTTATCAACTGCTAGGGCCGCCAGATGGGGAATGTGCCACTTCCAGATGAGATGGTCCCTGCTGGATGGGTGGTTGCTGCCGTATCAATTGCCCTGTCGGATGAGAGGGAATGAGGCTGCCAGATCATTGGTCCATCATGAGAACCATCACGTCAGACGGCTTGGAGGCACTACTGGTTAGACAGAGCAGGAGGGACCCTACTGCTGGTCGGATGGCCCACCGGGTAATGAAGAGAGGGAGCCGCCGATTGAGTGGAAATGTTGCTCCATCCGAACTCTGAATGCTCTCAACCGCAGGCTTGTTGAGATGCTTTAGGTATCGCCATGCCTGTAGCCCCTGCTTGGACAAGGAAGCACCCCACGCCAGCGTCCCCGGAGAGGAGATAGCTGCCACACCAAGATCACCAAGCACGGGAGGCCCAGGGAGCAGCGGCCATGAGGTGAATGCGTGGTTCAAGCAGTGAGAGAGGAAGGTGTGAGCAGGAGGTGATATAGCGGAGTGATTTGGGAAGGCCATCCGACGGGGGGGATGTGGGAGCGGTCGATCCGGTGGGAAGGCATGGACGGGAGGTGCTGATCCAGTGGCCCTAGGAGGGGAGATCGGAGGGTGATCCGGCGATGCGAGTATGGCTTGGGATGGGTGTGATATATGGTGGATAATGTGGGCGATTCGACGGAGTGATTCGGGAAGGCCATCCTGCGGGGCAATGTGGAGGGGTGACACGGTATGAAGCTCGGGATGGGGTGATCCGGTGGAGGGATATGGGACTCATCCGTCAGTTTTCTCCTCTTCTTCTATTCTATTTTTTTATTCTATCCCCTGCTTTTTATTCCATTCTATTTTCTTCTTTCTTTCCCTTTTTATTTCTTCTTCTTTCTTTATTCTTTCCTTCTTCTTCTTTTTGACGTCCGGGTCTCCACGCTCCAGATCACATCTTCGAGGACGTGAAGACCTCGCTCGATTTTGTGTTCAATTCGCCCCTTGGAGCTTAAATTCATGACGACACGACGTCGTGCGCAAAATGGGGTCCTGCCATCATCAGATTTAAAATTCGATCATTGTGACCTCTGACTTTGTCTCTTCTCGCTCCTCTTCCGCCGAAGACTTTCTGCAAACGCAAAAATTTGGGTGTCCACATGCGTCACTTCTGGGGGACGCTCTACCATTAGCACAAAATATATTTAGATCAGAATTCATGTGGTAAACATGACAAAATTTTACTGCTGGATGTCAAACTAAATCAATAATCATATCATATAATGAAATAGAGTATGTAATACACTACAAGAGAGATCAGAAATAAGGACATAATTTTGGGACGAAAATACATTCCATCTTAGATCTTTATTAACATGAAAATTTTCATGAATATTTGAGACAGAATCAAATTTCACCTCAAATTTAGGACGGAATAAAAATTTGTCCCTAATCTGTCCCAAACTAAGGGCAAATTTAGGATGAAATTTCATTCCATTTCAAATATTTATTAATATTATTTATTAAAAAATAAATTAATCTTTGAGATGTAAATAAAACATCCTAAATTTGTCCCTAATTTGAGGTGGATTAGGGACGGATTGCCATTTTGTCCCAAATTTGAAACATAAATAAAAATATCTTAATCCCCTCTTCGTCCTCTTCCCTTTGGCCTCCTCCCTTCTCCCTTCCCTCCTTGGCTCCTCTTTGTTTCTTGCTTGCCCCCTGGCCTCCCTTCGGTTACCACCCCCTTGTTTTGCTGCCACCCCTTTGGCCTCCCTTCCGTCCCCTCTGGCCCTCTTGCCTCCACCTTTGGCCCAACCCCCCGGTTGTGTCTGCCTCTGCCCTCCTTCCTTTGGCCTCCTCGTCCCACCCTCTTGCTCCCATCTGTTCCCCTTGCTTAGCTCGTGCCTGCGATGGCACCCTTTCCAGTCCCTTGCCCTCCCCTAGGTTGCCCCCCCTTGAGCTATTCTACTTCCTTTCGTGGTCGTCGACCCTCTTGCCTCCCCTGCTCTCTCTCCCGTCATCGCCCCCTTGCAGCCATCAGCGATGGCACTCCCTTTCATTGCTGCTGCTGCCCCCCATTGTCTGCCTATCGCTGCTAGCGGGCTCCCCGTCTGCCAGCCATGCTAGTGCCTCTGGCGGCCTTGTTCTCCACATTCTGCGTTAGCGGGGCCATCCTTGGTGGCATTTCCTCCTGGCCTGCAGATGGCTCCTTCGTCTTCAGTCGCGGTGATGGGGGCATCTCTCGTCCTTCACATTTTCCAGCTCGCCAGCATGGCTTCAATGTGTCTGTTACATTTTTCTGAGTCATGGCACGTAATTTTCATTTTTTATTTGAGTCATATCATTGTAATTTTCCTTTAATTTTAGTCCAGTCCCTAAGTTAGGCTGTCATTTACCTAAGTTATGTGTCATTAGGTTGATTAAGTTAGTTAATGGGCCCAATTCAATGGGCTAGGCCCAGGGGCACCCCCTTCCCCCTTGGCTATTTGTCATTAGTCTAAGAGCCAGGGACTTGTTGTAAATTGTGGGATCCCTATAAATAGGACCACACTCTCTTCATTTTTAGCTAATGAAGAATGAATATTGAGTTCTAGAAAATCACATTTCTTTGGTGAGAAGCCATAGAGTGGAGTGAGAAACTCCAACCCCGCTTTCTCTCTCTCTCTCTCTCTAAGGGGGGCACCCCCTCTCTCTCTCTTCCCCCTCCCCCAAATTCAAATTTCTTCTCTCTCCTCCTCCTCACCCTCCACATCAGCCCTAACCCTGCCACCTAAGCTACCACCTCAGCCACCTTTCCCTTCCCTAGGTGCATTCATTACCCCTCCACCACTCCCCACCAAATCAACTCCCTCCCTAGGAGAATCTTGGCCTTCCCAACACAATCCTCCCTCTTCCCAACACAATCCTCCCCCATCCCCACACAATCCTCTAGCTCCCAACAGAGGTTTGAATAGTTTTGCCTCCCTTTCTCCTCCCCCAAACCCTAGACCACCCCAAATAGGGAAACCACCATCCCTCTCCCTCTCCCTACTAATCCTAAATTTGCAGCTCACTCTCTCACAACCTGCTAGACCACCTTTCAGCCCACATTCTCCCCCTCCCTCACCTTGGTTTTCCCCCACCCAGACCCCCTAAGAGACAAGGGTTGCCTCCACACCCATCCACCCCCTTTCCCCTCCCATTTACCTGATTTCCCACCTCTCATCTTCAACCTGCACTTCCTAGTTTGCAGGCAGTAGAGTACCAGCAACTTGCAGAGGCTGCCACGGCATCATCTTGAAGCTTCAGGAGGCGTATCATATACCGTCGAAAGCGTCTCCCGGTCCTCTTCGCAACGGAGGTGGTCTCATCCCTGTCTGAGTTCATGGCTGCCCAGAGGAGCTGTCATCGCCGCACTGCATCACTTCTTCTTGACAGTCATCCAGAGGTGAGTTGCAGAGGCTCCCATGGCCAAACTCCTGAAGTTCTGGAAGCAGGCCTTGGCTGAGAGCTTCTACGATGGGTCTAGTTCTTGCACCAAGAAGCGGCACCCCATTCTGCATCTGGAGCAGAGAGTTCTCAATTTTCTCCCCCGGGTGCACTGTTCTGTTCCCTCTGGGACTGAACAGACACCCGATCACTGTTCTAATCCTCGCCATCTGCTCTGACCTCCTTTGGCATCGCCGTGGGTCTCCGTTCGAAGAGGAGTCATCCAAGAATCCAACGGTTCTGACCTCTCCTGAATCAGAGTTCAGGAGCGTCCGTGGTAGCCTCGTCTTCCTACTACTATCGTGCAGAAGCTGTCAAAACCAGAAAGCAGAGGCCCGGTTCACGACTCTGCCCCAACCATCGCTGCCAACCAGAAATTCCCCAAGACGCCCGCCCGGATCTCCATCCTTGAGTTGATTAAGAGATCCACGTCCCATCAAGAAGCTTTAATGGAATATCTCTAGAAGGTCATGGTGAATGAGGACCTCCCTATGGAGAAGATCTCGGCGGTACTGATGTCGACAGACATGCAACCAGCTATCACCTTTCACGACCATGAGCTTGCCCCTAAGGAGGCTCGAAAATCTACACTGTGTGTTTCAATAAAAATCAATGTAGTGCCCGTGGATCCATGCTTGGTGGACATGAGTGCATCTATAAACATGATCTCCATGAGCACCCTCCAGTTATGTGGGATTGACATGGAATAGATAAGGCCTTTATCGATCACAGTCACAGCTTACGACAACAGTAAAAGGCCGCCAAAGGGGATGATTACTTTAAACATAGAGTTGGGCCCTGCGTCACTCTCCACGGAATTCCATATCCTTGATATAGATCCCACATTCGAGGCCATACTAGGCCGCCCCTACATTGAAGCCATAAATGTCGTGCCATCCACCAACCACCAATGCTTGAAGTTTCTGTACAATGGATGGATTATCAAAGTGATCAATACGCCCATACTTCATATGGTAGATGCTATAATCACCTATCTGCCCTTTGTCTGGCTATTCCACAGGCCTATTCTTTCACTACTAGATATGTGTGACCCTCGTCGGGCCCCGTTAATACAAGAAAAGCCTCCCGCTTCATCAATGCCATGTTTCCCTTTCTGCTCTAAAGAATGGGAGATTATGACGAATATCGGCTACAAACAAGGCAAAGGCTTGGGGGCACAATTATAAGGAAGGTTGAGACCACCGAAGAAGACAAGGGCAATCCTACGGGTTGGCATGGGTTTTGAAGGGCCATTTGAAGCAAATGGAAAACCTCTTACATGGACCCTATACTCTCATTTCAAGAAGGGGCCCGTCATTCAGATGGGGGATTACCCACAAGAAACACATGGGGAGTGACAGGTTGTATATTCGGCTGAAAAATGGTTAAGGGCCACCAAGAGAGGCAAGGTCGATGACCCAAACTGCGAATGGAATAAATGGTTCAACATACCTGATATTTCCCTCACACTGCAATAGATGTTCTCACCTCTGCAACTAGAAGGGCCGCCTCCGATCTTCGAAGTGCCAGGGGATACCACCACTATTGCCAGAATCTCGAACCATCCTCATCAAGAGGACTTTGTAATCGACGGATCGACGTCCATCATCAACTTTGTCATCGATAGCTCATTAGTCATCGTCTTCTCTATTCACTCATCTCCACCTTTGCTACTTTCCTCTTCCTGGGCCAGACGATTGTCTGATGATCTTCCCAGGTCCCCTTCTTTCCTTACCTTCCTGTGCGGGCTTTTCAACCCACGTGAAATGTTCAATCATGATTTGCTCTATAAGCCTCCCAACCCCCTAGCTATAATCCCTTTTCCCCATCCTCCAATTTCTTTTCATTATTTTGTCATTAAAAATCAAAGTAAAAAAAACATCAATTTCTAAACTCCTCAACAGCACGTTTTCATTGATGAAACATCCTACATCTCTCAGGAGTGTCCCAACTTACGAGCCATTCATCCAATGTCCCTTGAGCAACCTTCTTTACCCCTCCTCTGAGGGGTCATTCCCTGTACATTCCTCAGGGTCTTCTTCTTCTGTAGGGTAAGTCGGTCAAGTTAGGAATAATGGGTCAAGGATAGTACCCAAAAGAAAATCTAAGGGTATGCAAATCCCTCGTCGATGCCTCCTAGACCTAGCCAATAAGTGCCAAGCATGCCTGGAGATTCCTCAACTACTAGAAAATCTTATCCAACTGTCAGAGTTAGAATGTGAGGAGGATTGTATAATTGATGAACGGCATGGAGTTTATGAGATAACAGATGAAGAATGCCCTATTGAAAAAGGGGATGAAGAATATGAGGACGCGACTGACACCTATACTAGTGGGATGAGGAGATTTGACGAACCGTCAGCCGCTATAGAAGAGTCAACCAAAGAAATAAACTTGGGAACTGAGGAAGACCCTAGGATCATCCTCATAAGTGATAATTTGCCATCATTAGAAGAAGAGGCATTAATCGAGATTCTCAAGGAATACAAGGACACGTTCGCATGGAGCTATGAAGATATGCCGGGATTGGATCCCACCCTGGTCGAACACCGCTTAACTCTAAAACCAGGGTCTGTCTCGGTAAAGTAAAGGTCACCTCCTCGTACCCCTCATCACTGATCGACAATCCAAAAATTTGGAGTAGGGACCACAAGTCAAGTGTAGTCTCTTCCTCTGCTATTGCCACTGTGTTCCACCGGTGGTTGAAATGCTCCAGCAGCCCCTATAACAGCCCGGTGTAGCACGGGTACGTGTACAAAGCGGCGGTCACTACGTACCTGATCCCAGCTCGATCTAGCAACACCCGGTAGTGCTGAACGATCCCCATCAGCCACTCAGTAGCACCCTGGTAGTAGTAGTGTGACAGGATCACCGCCCAACGACCGTACCAGCTAATGACGGCCTACCGCATAACTCCATCTAGGATGCTGTGGTCGTCGTAGCCCTCTCCAGCATACTGCAAGCCAGCGGGCTCCAGCATCGACCCAGCGGTCCCCTCTGTCTCTATGCGGTGGTGACCGTGCAAGTCCCAGGAAGCAAGGCCTAGTGGCCCAACCCTGACTCCAGACCGCTCTGCCAGGCCGAAGAACCCCAGGCACTCAATACTAGGAAACTGCCATTGCCTCCAGTAGTCTTCCGAGAAGCTCGGATAGCTGTAAAAGGCTACACCGTGCAGGTTGTCCCTGCCAATCAACATAGCCTACTCAAGTCGGCGACGGGCCCCTAGAATCTCTGAGTCACCCTCCTCCATGCCAGGAGGGACATAGCTCCTGATAAACTCAAACAAGTGATGATCTAGGGGGAACTCCAATGGGTAGCCTCCGCTCCAGTCATAGCTATACAAACCGTCTGCCTCTAGAATCCTCATCACCTCTACGGTCCCAACTCTGGCTGCCCTCTCACAAATCGGACCCTCAGCCACTGTCGTATGGCTCCAGTCTAGCTACTCTACACCAACCACAGTGATCACTAGCGTGCCCAGAGGGGGCATCTGTCGATCAGTCCGCCGCACCCAGTGATCCTCCTCCCGAGCCACGCACCTCGGGACTCGCCCATTTCTACCAATGCTTGCCATAGCTGCAAGATAGGGTACACAAAAAGGGTCAGAACACCAGCAAATCAACATGTATAACATAGCAAAGTAAAGGCACATGAAGTGTCAAAATACAACTACAATAGCCCGAAACAGGGGTCTCACGGGCCGTACGCCCTCGTCTCTGCCACCAACACATGCCCTGTGGGGGGCATTTGTTGTACCCGGACTATTTTCCAGCAAAAGGATAAGAAATAAGGGCTCAGGCATTTCCCTGAACACCTCCCAGGCATGGGCTACCTTGCCCTTTCTACAACCCTGTGGGTCCCTATAAGGGCCCTGACCAGCTTGCCGTGACACATGGCGACACAAGCAACTGTCCGGGGTCCACCCCGGTCACTCGTATACGGGTTTTGCCCGTATCCTGCATCGCCGCCCGGGCCAACCCGAGCGCGCCTTGACGTTAAGCCACGCCACGTGGCACCCAGTGAAAGGGCCGAGGTCCCACCTCGAGACACTTCCCTAAACCCTCCAAGGTCAAAGGAAGACCTAACATAGTCAACCACAGGCTTTGGAGGCCTATCGCACGCGTATATGGCTCGCACGGATGTGTTCGACATTCTGTCAAACACCTTGTGGGCATGTGTATTCCAGCCCGTCTACACCAATCCATGGGCTACCCCATGGTTCCAGACCCTTAATTGGGTCCCACAATGACCCCCCCAGCAAGTCAGGGCCAACCTCGACACTCAAACACATGGCAACAAGCCACTTAACTCTAGCTCTCGGGCCAGCCCAAGGCTACCCTGCCAACCCGCCGTGCAACGCAGCATGCAGCTCGGGGCATAACTCACGTCCCCAAGACGCCTCTCCTTAGCTCTCACGAGCTCCCCTCTTCAACCCAAGGCCCATCTTGGGGCCCCTCGGCCATCTACCTAAGTCGTTCGACAATCCGTGGTGTGTCGGACATTTACCCGAACACCTTGCAAGCGACTACAATAACTCAAAGAACAACGGCCCCCAGGGGCCCGTCCCAGCCCCCTCGAAGCTTAGTGTCCCTCAAAGGACACCCCCAGTAGATAGGAGAAGACCCCCGAGGGCCATCCCTCGGGGTTACGACTAGCCCAAGGGCCAGTTAGCCCCAGGGGTGGTCGCGCGACCCAGGGAGGGCGAACTCCCTGGGGGTCGCGCCCTCCCTCCCGCCCGGTGGCCCCGTGGCCCCGTGGCCCCACTCAGTCCCAGTTCGTTCAATTCGCAGTCCTATGGTGTAGGATTAATTTTCGCATAAGTCGTGATTTATTTTAGGGCTGATGTATTCCCCCCCCCTCTAGATCGCCATTCCACATCCAACAGATGCCAGGCCTTTAGAATGGATATTACTGCTATGGGGAGTTCACGAATCATGGGAGACATCCACTTCAATGTCAAATAGCACCTAGGGCCAGGGAGAAGCTGAGGTAGGGGAAGAAAAGGGGAAGCAAAAGAGGGAAGAAGGGGAGGAGAAATGTAAGGACTTGAAGGAAATTTAATGAGCATAAAATTAATTGCATTTGGCTTACCTCCCTTGAAGAGCTAGAGATCAGGTGCCTAGGAATTGTGGTCAGCCTTTGTAGCATCCTATGCTGCTTTCTAGCCAGCTTTGGCCCGTTGTAGGCACCCTCACCCATTGTGCTTGTTTCAAGAGGTTTCTTCATGGTGATTTGGGTGATGTTCCTAAGATTTTCAAGGCCTAAAAGGAGGGTGTTGTAAGGGTTATGAGTTTAGAATGCCCCCTACTTATAGAGCCTAGATTCCTAGTCCTCTCCCACCAAGATTGAGATAGGATAGCCCCAAATCGGGTTAAGATAAGTCTTAGCATGGATTAGGACTCCTTACTCACAGATTGGGACTCTTCAATAGAGTCCCAGTCGGAGTTAATAGGGTTTCTATATTTGTGGTCTATCGAGCGATCGCAATACTTGTCGGTGGTGATTACAGGGCTATTTTTGCCTCCTTCTATACACTTCATTTCTCTCACAAGTTTAATGGTCTCGGTGAGGGCGTCCCACGAGTTAAATGGTCCACAGGGAACCATCTAATTTTATTGTGCTGTTAAATGTGGACTGTCTCTGTCCTTCTCTCAGCTATCTGCTAGTTGTCCTTTAGCAGTCTATCATAAGGCAGCCAAGAGTTGGTAGCAGCCTTGTCCGTCACCGCCTCTCTCTCTACTGCCCTTCATGTTAGTTTTTTCTCAAGTCACTTTCTACTTAAGTCGCTCTCTCTCTCTCTCACTCTTCCATGTCAGTCGTAGGAGTCGTTGTTAGGTTGGGTTAGTTAGTGTCGAGCATACACGCATTCATCTTTCTAAAGTCGAAAAGGGTCAAGTCATTGTATTATATCGAAAGGCATGTGTCTCCTACAGTCCATCAAGCTAGTCCCTCTCCTGGACCCCCGCTGTCACCGGTACTCTCATGTCTCTTCACCGGTGGGAAAATGGCTGAGCTCCCCTCTTCGCACTGTCATCGACGTCGCTACTCATCCTCATTCCTCTGACGGCCAGAGTAGCTAGTGAAATAGCCTCTGTACACAATATTGTGCGTAACACTCTGGCTCCCGTTGCGCTCTGGCCTCCTGCTCAGTAGTCGTATAGACTCCTTCAGTGCACGCACCTCTCCTCTTAACTCCATCGCCTCTATGCGAGCGTGCTCTACCTCGGCCCAACAATGGTCCATTGCTGCTGCCTCTGCACGGTAGCGCTCTGCCTCTGCACGGTAGTGCTCTGCCTCGTCACGGGAGTGCTTTGCCTCCACCTAAGATCACTCTGTCTCCTCCCTCTGACGAGTGGCCTCACTTAGCGCTGTTCCTAGCTCTCTCGTCTGCACATACAGTTAACATGGTTAGCCATTCATAGTCACAATTCAAAGGGGAAGTACAATGGTTTGCTTACCCTCTAGGCGAGAGTGGCCTCAGCCTCCTCAGCTCGTGCCGCTGTCCGCGCGATGTCTACGTCTCGCTTGGCCCGATCTGCTGGTGGCTGGGAGGAAGAGGATGGTGCATCCGGTCCCTGGCACTGTACTCCCTCAGCACGCTGCAAACAGGGGCAAGTCAGTCTCATAAGCATAGCATGGCATTTTGGTCCAAGGTTGAATGAAGCTTACCAGGAGGTCCAAGGAGCGTTGGAGCTCATCCCGCTGTTGGACCGTCGAGTGGAGAAACCCCTGGAGCTCTACGATCTGTCCCTGGGGATCGAGCTGCATGCAGAAAGTTAATCATTAGTGCATTGTAATCATGAGCATGATTAGAGAGCGTAAGTTTAAGAGTCGTACAAGTCGTCGTGTGCCACGGAAGACCTGGTCCCCGTAACATGGGGCGTAAGCGGTCAAATAGGCCTCATTGCTAGCAGCTCGGGCTCGTACCACTCGCCCTCGCCTGGTCCAGTCCTGGATCTGGTTTGCTACCCAAGTAACCCAGTCAATCTCCACTACAAGCCCGCGTGAGTGTCAATCCTGCACGGTTATCAAACCTGCCCCTAGTGTCTTTGTAAGAGAATGAGGGTTGCCCTTGGACCTAGGGAGGCGTCCACAACTGGCAGAAATATCTATGCAGTGTGGAGTTTTGCCACTAGGGAATGTGTTGCTTCAAGCACATTTTTCAAATATGCTGCGGCAAGTCAAATATGCTCCGGCAAGTCGTCCATTACTTGGACTGCTTCAGGGGTATCATTGGCTCATTTAGACCAACCGAAGTCGTCTTCTGGCGGGACTCGAGGAGCCATGTCTCCCTTGTAGAAGACGATGGGCTTATCCCTATTAGCCTTCTTCTTGCTTCTGAGTTGCCATTTGTAAGTAATGACAAATGTTGTGAGTGGCTCAACCTTGTGCTCCTCTTATGCATAGGGGAGTTGTATGTAGTCTGGCTGCAGGCATATGCTCTTGTCAATGGCTCGGCTATTAATATTAGCCTCAAAGTCAATCTTACGCCTCTCAGGGTGATCTGGAGTTGACTTGGAGCTAAGGTGTAGCGGATGAAGCTTGGACTTTTCCTCGTCAACGAAGAAGAGATCATCTTCATCTTCCTCTGAGAGCTAGCCATTGCTTTTGCTTTTGATCACGGGGTATGGATCGATTCCCCTGAAATAAAGTGTAGCATCGGCAAGATTACATTCTTCTGGAGTAAATGGAGATAAGTCTGCAAAGACCATGTACTGTTCTCCATCCTTCACATATTTGATGCACTGGTGGAGAGTTGATGGGATGACCCGATTTTCATGTAACCAGGGTCTGGCCAATAGTACCTTGTAGGAAGTGTTGGTGTCGATGATGTAGAATGTCACCTTAGAGGTGAAGTCATCGAGTACCAGATTCACATCTACTCGACCGAGGATGTCCTTGGTGTCTTGATTGAAGTCGGATATCTTGACCGCTTGAACCTTATGGAGGTATGGGGTCAGATATAGGGTCTTGAAGGTTTTCAGTGGCATGATGTTGACAACAGCACTGACGTCCACTAGGATCCAGTTCACCTCATGCCCATTGATTTTTCCCCTTACATAGAGAGGGCGGTTGTGACACGGAGGAGAGAGCAACATATCCTTTTCATAAAGGAAATAGTGGCTGCGAAGGCTTCGTATGTAGATGCCTTTATTTCAGCTGCATGTGCTTCATAGACTTCTGATTCTTGGAGTATTTTGATAAGAGTTTCTCTTAGCTCTTTACTCCAATCTATGGCTTTCGAAATGGTGATGCTGGCGGGAAATCGCTTCATCTTGTGGCAGACTTTCCAGTTGGCTCGAGCACGAGCATCCTCCAGTGAAGGTAGTATATCTGGCTGAGGATTGTGCGAACTGTCGCACTGCTCCCCATCGGGGAGCCGCACTGCCTTTCCATTTCCACTGGAATCAGATTGACTCTGATAGCTTACGGGCTCCTAGAATAAAGGCCTCATGGACAGTTCTTCTGGAGATGACTGGCGGACTGGGTCATCCTTACCGGACGCACCGGCTGGTTCTTCGGAAGTGGCCAAAATCGAAACAGGGACTGGAGTGCTGGCAATGACTTCCTCCATGCTGGAGGGATCGAAGATGCTGGGCCGCTTCCGAATTTCTATCTCCAAAATTGGAGTAGGTTCCTTCTCTCGAAAGAGGATGATTCGCTCTGGGTCGAAGGTGGGAGGGTGAGGAGGCAACTCAAGAATCCTCCCGCGGCCTCTACTGTGTCCTCGACCACGACCCTGGCTGCGACTTGTATTTTCTAGAGTGGGTTGTAGCCCGAGCGGGGTGGTGGTCCCATGTCTGGTCTTGGAGGCCACTGGGTCACCTCGCCGAGAGGCATTGATGTTATTAGGGGGTGGAATCGCCACCATGTTGCAGGTGCAGGCTCGAAGCATTTCTTCCAGCTACTATGTTGTGATGTCCTTGTCTTTATAGAACAAGGAGAGTTCTTCTGGGATGAGGAGCCTTTTGCCATTATTGATCTTCTAGATCAACTCCTAGACCCAGCTTCTAAGACGAGCTCGCTTTTGCATCTCTTCCCATGGGATGTAACTATTGAGTGGGAGAGCACTATAGGGACGAGGAGGAATATAGTCCTCTAGGTCATCAATAAGCCACTGTAGCCTTTGTATAGGCGTTAGCTCAGTTGGAAACTGTAAGGCGGCTACTTGCTCAGCTTGCTTCTTGAGCCATCTTTTGAGATTCTTCCTTCTATTCCTCTCGGTCAAGGAGCATGTCTGACTCCTCAGAACAAGGTGCCGAAGGCCATATCAGCGGAAGACCCGAGTAACCCAGCATGGGTATGTCTTCTTGACGGATAGGTCCATTGGCGACCAAATAACTGCCCAGCCAGGGCAAAAGTACCCCGGGTAGTAACCCACTCCCTGAGAATGTGACAAGTATAAATGAAGTCAGCCCGGTAGCACAAATCACAGTTTCGAAGGCCATGTCAGTGAAAAACCCGAGTGTCTGAACTAAGGACACGGGTAACGTCGAAGTTGGCTGTTCTGCAGCTTGAAGGCATTCCCGATACTTCTCATGTAGGTCCCGTAGAGCCACGATGAGATGAAAGTTCAAGCTGACTCCCGAAGTCAGTTCGAGATCCGCAGATCGAGATCGGCCGAACAAATGCAACAAGGGGTTAATCCGGCGTGCCCTTTACTCGACACGCTCTCCTGCCACCGGTGCCTTCCAAATCTGACGCGCAAATAATATATTAGCGGCCCTTAACCGGTGCGCTCACCCCCCACGTCGGGTGAGGCCACGCCGGTTAAGCTATAAAAAGAGGGCTTTCATTTAAAAAAAAAGATTGGGAAAGAAGAAACCCTACCTAAAGAGAGAAACCCTGTGAGAAGCCGTCGTCTCATCCAGAGCCACTCGAACGGTGAAGAGAAAACATATCTCCTCAGGTGCTCTATTTTTCATCTGAGAAATAGTAGGTAGGTTTCGTGGAGAGTCGATATCTCCTGCTCCCCTGTCTTCAAATTCTCTACAATTGGCCATGTACAGGGCGATGATATGAGCCCACCGCTGTCTGTTTGATGCTTGATTTCCCTTTCTCATATATATGAATCGTTATCCTCCGTATTTGCTCTTATTGGCACTGTATGAAGGGTGGCCGGCTCTGGAGCGACAACGCTCGGCCGTGTCGATGTGAATGTTATTTTGAGCATCTATTCTATAACATGATCATGCTTCTTCACCTTGTATGAAAGCGTGTGTGCCTGTCTGAGCTTCCCCTCTCTCTCGCTGCATTCCTCTTCGTCCAGTCCGGGTCTTACCATCCGGATTTACGCGTTAGCATAAAACATGCTCTGGGTTGCCCCAAAGGGCTACATTAAAACCATCCCCTCCCCAGGATACCTTCAATCGACCATGCCGCATCCTCTGCTCATTAATGGATTTAACCCCTTCATCGCTTCCCCTTCTCAATACCATGAGGTGGGTGGAATGTGATCCCCCCTGCACTTCAAGCATTGTGTGTCTAGACCCCTCTCATACACGCATGCTCGTCAGTTGCTCGGGTATATGTTTGACACAGTAGTTCTAAAATTGTTGCCCTCTCTTCCTTCGGGCTTAGTAACCTCTATGTTTCCCCAATGACCCGCTTGCGATGATCAACTAGATCCTATGTGCTTGGCCTTGCTGGTTTGCTGGTGATCAAGTAGGTTATCATGCTCTTCTGTACCCTGAAAATGGAGTGGGAGATGGTCCATTAGAATGACCTACCTCCCCCCCCCCTTCCTGTCATAAGGGTGATATCTGGGTGCTATTAAACGCTATCTATATGATGATGTCAATCTGCTAACTGGGGAGGAGGACATTCCCCATCAACGCTCCTACTGTTAATTTCTCTTTGAATCACCAAAAGGGCATAGGGTGCTTGTCCTCTTATGACATGGAGCCCTACAAGTCATCAAAGGTGAATATAGATGGATCCCTTAATCCGACATTTAATCAAACCCACATTCCTTAGGGGAATTGTGGTGGCCATGGGCCGTGTGACCCCTCGTAGGCTAGCCCTCGGGGTCTCCTCCCACCTCGGCTATCCCGTTGAATAATTGCAGACCCATGGAGTGTCGGTACCCCTCGCAGGCTAGCCCTCGGGGTTTCCATCCGTTCGGGTCCGCCAGTCGTTGTCTTGACCTCCCGGCATTTAGGAGCTTACCCCAGTTCTGTGGCTATGTCTCCACTTCTCCCCCGTGACCCTCTGGATATGGGGAGATGCTGCCTAATTTTTCTTTGACTAATTTAACTAAGTCCACTGCAATTCAACTTGTAGTGACTGTGGATGCACTTAGAATTAAGAGTAGCCTATGCTTGAGTACGAACCTCGCACAAGTCTTGATCTGTCATGTTTGTAGGGCAACTGGAGCCTGAATTTACTCAGTGATCAACCCTAATTAACATCAAAAGAGAACCAAGTTGCAATCATGCCTCGTGGTTTCTCGTTGCACGCATTGCACATGCACATCTCTGTTGCATTGTCGCATGAGCATTCCCTGTTGCTTTATTTATATATATATATCACCTTCATATCCCCATGTGATTTACCTGTTACACTTCCTTATTCTGCTGCATACCACCACGTCTCTCTTTATATCCTTTTCCCTTCACTGCACATTCATATCCTAGTTTCATTTGTTGCATATTCCTGTCATACTCCCTATTGCATATACCATTCGATGTCCTGCCATTTGTTCTGCATTCTAGCATATCAGCGTTCTATATTCTTTTGCATATAGGGCATTCGCATTCATTGTTCACATCAGTTGCATGTGTATTTGTCATGAATCTTCATCTGTCATAGTCTTCATCTGTCAGTTGCATGTCCATTGTTATCCACATCAGTTAGCCTTCTTGCTTACACTTCCTACATCCATCATTTGCACATCATTCTGTTCACATCAATAGTGATTTTCGTTTGTTCTGTTCTCCACCCAGTATTTGCATTTGCATCATCCTGTGGGTTTTTTTTTTTTGTTTCTTTAGCATTCATATTGCATACAGGGCATTGGCATCGGCTTGGGAGACCTCCTCTCCCTACACTTTTTAGGAGCCTTACTCCTCTCTTGGTTAAGGAAGGACCCTCCATTGAGCATTCCGTCTCTTTAGACCGAGAATTCCTAAACTAAGACGGCGCACCCGTGGATTCCCTCACGGACGCTTGGGCAGGTTGTACCTTTTGAAGCCCCCGGGTGTAGTTGGCCTATGTGTGGTAAGAATTAACCTAGTTGGCACTGGAGAAAATCACATTTGAACTAGGTCCAAGACCTTGAGTGATCACATCAACTTTGTAAAAAATCATTTAATTCACCAAGGCTCAAACAAAAGAAATCAAGGGTAACCATTCCAACTTGTTTGCTATCTTTGTAAATTGCTTTGATTGCACATTGAATTGCTTGCATAATGGATTACCTTGATAAGAAAGCCAACATGTTTAATCCAATTTATATTAATTGGGGTGATCAACCTAGCACATCTTATTCCCCTCAATTTCATAATGCTCACCACAATCACTCTAAGGGACCAGGTCCTCATTCCTATAGTCTTGCCCGACCCATGGGTAATGTCCAATCCCATGGTCCCTCAAATTCATTCCGTGCCACTATCTCCCTGGGACCGTCTCCTCTCGACGATGAGAAGGTCTCCCGGATTCTTCATGCATTAGATCATCTCACCCCTCAACAAATCCAGGCCCTTAAGGCCGCTGTTGAGGGCGCACCTCATTCTTCTCATCCTCCATCTACTCCCATTCGGGTGGCCCATCACCCACCACCCTCGGGTGTTCATGCTCCCATTCGGGTGGCCCATCACCCATCTCCTCCTCCTTCCACACATACCCCTCTTCGGGTGGCCCATCACTCGCCTCCTTCTATTCCTCCTCTACCACGGCCCCAGGGCCCATTTATTCCTTGCAACCCAGTCCGCCCAGGTTCTTCTATGGGTCAGCCCATTAACCCTCCTCCACAGCCTTCTTATGTGGCCCCTCCTTCAAGGCCATGCCAACCCTCTACTCTTCAAGTTACACCCCTCCAACAAGCTCTTCTTGACAAAGTCGCTTCGTTGGAAGAACAATTAAAGAGGGTTACGAGCACGCGGCCCATTCCTCCTCCTCCTTCTTCAATTAATCCCCTTTACGCCGATCTGAGTGACATTACAAAGATGGAGAAAGATTGGAAGGATAGGAGAGATGACTACAGCATCGACGGCTCAAGCAAGCAAGAGCGGACGGATTTCAATGCTCAAGTGGACACCATCCGTCCTCCACCCATCCACCCCATTTATTCATATGGCCCTCTGCCTCCGTACACGCATACATATTTACACTCACAAAATCATCCGCAATACCATTACAATTCACCACCCATTGTTACGCCTCCACAACAACGTCCACTTGAGCGTGACAATGAAAAGTTGGCAACTGAAGAATTCAAGATGGCACGTGATGATGAAGTTCTGAGAGCACCCCTTCCGAGTTTTCTTCGATTTTCTCTCCCGCCACTACCACCAGATGAACCCCCTACTCGGGACGAAGCCACTATCCCCAATCCAACCCCCACCTTTGAGACTTATTGGTGTTATGATGATGAATTGATACTCCAATTACCCGCATCAGTGCACCAAGACATGTCTTCTATCCCAAACACCGCTCGCCCTATTCGGCATTTCCTCCGTGCCAACCTTCTACCTTCACACCTCCATCAACTATACCATCAGCCTCCAGAACACCAGCCTTCGTCGAGCCTTCCACTAAACCTTCATCAACTTCACCATTAGCCTCCACAATGCCAACCTCCGCCGAGCCTTCCACTAAACCTCCACCCATTATACCATTAGTCTCCACGCCATCAGCCTCCACCGAACTCACCCCTAAACCCGCTCCAGCTAACCTTCCATTACCGCCACCTCAGCCCTCCACTATACCCTTAACCCATAACCCAGCTACCCCTACTCCACCACTTACCCAAACCCATGGCAGATCTCGAGCAGGGTCCACTCCTTTTTGCACTCGAGCCAACCCTGTCCGCTTCCGAGCAAGGAGAAAAGCTCGACGTGTTTCCTCCAACATCTTCCAATACACCTTCCAATATACCACCATTTATGGAGCCTTCCGCCTCCGCTTCACTTTTTGCTTCCACTCAGAATGGGTGTATTTCTTTAAGCGTATGTGCTAAAGGTAATCAACAGCCGGGCAAGAAAGATTTGGCTATAGCTATGCTGTTCAAGATGCAAGAGTTCATTTTCTAGATGTCGATCCGCATTTCGGTGCCAAGCATGGTTAAGGAGGCCAAGTCCCCACTGCTACTCACTGGAAGAGAAACTCAAGCACTGATACCGTATAAGTCTATGCCCCAGGGCTGGGCAAGACACCCCTTGTTACAACTTTCCAATCTTGAACCCATTCTTTCATACAAGGGGCGAATGCCCATTTTGTTCAACACTCTTTATATGCCACAACCCCTGGGCAACATGATGCTTCCCGTCCCAACTTGCCAACTCCCTCATATTATTGTTCTTCACCCTCCAAGGGAGTTGGCATTTATTGTTGAAGTTTTGTCATGGGCATTAATTTTTGGGCCGTCTGACCACACACTTTCGTTACTGTGGAGGTGCGGGCATTCTTCTGTTAGGGGGCCTTCCACTATCCTGTCCACCTTCTATTCTACTTCGTCCATACTCCCATCTATCGGCGATTGTTCTTCATGGGCCACTCCGTGGGTGAGAAGGAGGATCTCATCCTCTCATTCCATACATTCTTTGCACTTATCACATTTCATCCATCCATCACATCCATTGCATTGCATTCGCATGCATTTACATTTCTTCTTTCCCAGGTTCCCAGGCCCGCATCTTCCCCACCTTGTGGAACCTCTAGATCCTCCGCATTTCCCATCTCATTCACCTCTACCTTTGGGATCTCCGGGTCCCCTAACACTGGTCAGGCACCGCGCCCCCTCTAGTTTCCTTCCAGGGCATCACGCCCTTTCTGATTCTATTCCTTCGGAACCTCCGGACCTCTCTTCTTGGGCATCGCGTCCCTTCACACATCCACTTCCAGATCTTCCGAAGTGTTCTCTTCTTCCAGGGCATCGTGCCCTTTTTCATCTTCTCCCTCCGGAACCTCCAGATCTCCCAGGGCACTACGTCCCTTCTCAGATTATTCCTCTGGAACCCTCAGATTTCTTATCTCTCCTCCCAGGGCATCATGTCCCTGTCCATCCTATTCTTCCAGATCTTCCAACTTTTCTCTCCTCCTAGGGCATTGTGCCCTTTTATACCTTCCTCCTCCGGAACTTTCAGACTTCCTTCCAGGGCATCACGCCCTTTTCTATCTTCCTCCTCTGGAACCTCCAGACATCCTTTTCGGGCATCACGCCCATTCTTTCCCATCTTTCATCTGATTTCTCAAGGGCATCGCATCCTTCGTTCTCTTCTTCCTCTTCCATCATCTTTTCTCATACTTCTTCCCAGGGCATCGCGTCCCTCAGCATTTTCCCCTCTGGAACCTCCGGATGATTCTTCCCATCATGATTCCCTTCCTCTACTTCCAGACCCTCCGGATCCACCGCTCTCCATCTACCAATTTCTTCTTTTAATCCCATCTGATCTTGAGTCTGACCTGACTCTTTCCGCATCTACTGTGGTGGGCATCTGCCCTTTCTCCCACTGCGTCTGAGGCTTCAGTCCTCACTTCTCCTCTTGATTTTTCGCTTCTTCTACAGACCATTCCTTGTGATCAGGGTCTTCACACCTTAGCGAGGGAGTTCTAGCCCTCACCCCTCTTCCTTTTTTCCTTATTTGTCTGAGTCTGGTTTTAATACCACTCTTTCGTGTTAAGCCACTTCGAACCTTGACTTCCAATCCCTTTCCTGCCATTGAGGACACATCCCACAAGGATCAACATCACCTCCGACGACAGTTGATGCTTCAAAAGAGCACAAGGTAACATATTGTCGTAAGTACACATTTTCATGATGTCATTGCTCATTGCTTCACGCATGGTTTTCAAAATGAAGTGCTTCTTAACATGATTAAGAATGGTAGTCAATGTCTTTATCTTAGGTTTTTATCCTTACTAAATCTCAGAGAAAGAGTCTTTAGGCTTGCTTTTGCAGTACCTCTGGTTATTAAGAACCCCACGCTAGGAGTTCAACGTTCACTCCCCGCTTGTTAAGGGCAACCCTTAGCTGGGCATTCCACACACCTCACGGTGTCATTAGTCGACCTCCTTTGGGTGAAACATCGTTGCTGCTTTGGCCATACCATGGGTATACATAAAAACCTTTTTCTCTTCCTTGCTCGGCCAAGTGCAGGGGCAAGAGGTTGATGGATGGGAAATGGATGAATATGTGTGCATGAATGTATGAATGTGTGGATGAATGCTAACTTACTAACAACGGACCCTAGAGAGGTACAAGAGAGTGAGGGAGAGAGAGACAGGATGCCTTAGAGTGGAAAGGATGCAAAAAGACTAAAATAAGTGTGGCTGGGAGTTGAACGGTCGTATGAGTGGCCGTTCCAAGATCTACACGGCCTGCAACTGGGCCACTGAAAGCAACTTAGCCAGAACTCAAAGAAGGAACCTAAACGGTCCAACATGGCCCATTCAAAGGAATGAAATGATCCCTTTTAGACCGTGGAAGTGTAGAACGGTCTCTCAATGACCGCTCAGGAACAAGGACTCAAAGTGTGTAGAAGGCCTCTGCACGGTCGCCATAGGATCGTCCCTTGAGCAACGCTGTCTATCGATAGACCATGTACATTCACGCCCTGAGAGTCTGAACGGGACTCTCTTGGAGAGTCCTAACCCGAGGGTGAGAGTTTCAAACCAACCTAAACTCTATCCTAACCCAATCTAGAATTATCTTAACTCAATCCAAGTGGGTTTAGGCCTTTAATCAAGCTCTATAAATAAGAGAGGATCCCAAATTCATTCTTCACACCTCAACCTCCTCTCAAACCTTCAAATCCTTCCCAATCTTCCTCTGATCAACATGAAGAGGGCCTTTGAAGGGAGTTCAATGGAGGGGGCAGTCTATGAAGGGCCGAAGTCGTCTAGGAAAGAGTGTAAAGTGCTACAGCGACTGACTACAATCCCTCGGCACTTGAGCTCCAGCCCGTTGAGGGAGGTAAGCTTGTATATATTTATTCAATTCAATTCATTCAATTGCTTACATGTCCTTCCCTTTTTTTTTCTTCCTTTCTTTTCTTCTCCACCTTAGCTTCTCCCCGGCCCTAGGCGCTACTCCACCTTGAAGTGGATGGCTCCCATGATCCGTGAGCTACCCCTATCGGTGATATCCGTCCTCAAGTCCTGGCACCTACACCCTCTCCTAGTGTTAGGCAAAAACTACCCCAAGCTTTCCTTAGATTGGCACAGCATCTCAGCCCTGGTAGAGATCTGGCACCCTCAGACCCATACCTTTATTGTTCCATCATTTGAGACCACTATCCTGCTAGAAGAGGTAGTGACCTACTTGCCCTTCCCTAGGTCTAAGGTGGGTGAGGAGGACTTGATCTGCCATACTGTTGCCCCTATAGATCCTGTCTTCATCTGAGGGGAGTTTATACCCAATAGCAAGGACATCCGCACCATTGTAGGCCCACACCAGATCCACTTGCTACCCCTTAGCCAGTGGGTGATAGCTCATTGTAAAAATAGACGTGGGTGGGATGAGGCCATAACTAAGGCCACTTCCATCTGCTTGTGTGGGGCTATTCTTTTCCCCTCTGTCGACCATGTCATAGATATCTCCATCCTTAGCACCATCAGTGGTTTGTGGTAGGGTCTTTACATCTCCCAGGTGGGCCTTGCCTATTTATATGAGGGTCTCAACTCTGCAGCTCTAGGGGGCCCACTGTTTGGTTCTATGATCCTCTTAGAGTGCTGGACGGGTGTTAGGATGAAGTTCACCTATAGGGAGGACATTTCTTCAGTCACCCAGATCTTTGGGAGCCATCCCCTTTTCTTCATAGGTGGCACGTTCAGATTTTCTCCGCAGGTCGAGTGCAGGATAGCAGACAGGAAGACGAGGGATGAGTGGCATCTCTACATCAACACCTTGCCCTTGGATCGATTCGTGATTCGCCATGTTTTCCTCTGTGACACTACTGTCAGGCTTCCTAGTAGGCCTGGTTTGGACTTGAGGCTCGTGAGCGACACCACCTTGGCGATGTACAACCCGCACTGGTGCTTCCTATAGGTCAGACTACCCCAGACTATACTCCCAGTGCTACCCCACCTTCCCGCACTATAGGCGAGGAGGTTTGGGACAGAGGAGGACAAGCAGGCAGTCAGGAGCGCCCTGATCATGTGGGAGGTTAGTAGGGTACGCACCCTACCGGTGGAGGTAGCAGAGGTTCCAGAGGACCGTTAGTCCTATGTGAGAAGGCTAAGGGAGATTAGGCCTCGTGGGGATGCCCAGCTGAGGCTTAAGTGATTTTGCTTTTTGTTTGATCGATGAGGTAGAGATGTTTATGGATTTGACATGGTTGATTATGAATGAAAGAATGGTATGATTTGATGGAATAAAATTCAGGATCGCCCTTAGGGGATGCTGTTTCATCAAGTCCCACCAGAGTGCAGAGCTCCTTTGGCTTAGCACTGCTGTAACCCATCCCACCGACGTATAAAACCAGTGGCCCGGATCTTACATCTGAAGCCATGAACGAAAAGACCCTTACTTTAGCACTAACCCCATGTCAATGAATAGACCGCGTCGGTCTCCGACTCCCTATCGGCACCGATGAACAAACCAGCAGCCCAGACCTTCCATCTGAAGCCATGAACGAAAAGACCTTTGCTTTGGCACTAGCCTCGTGTCAATGAATAAACCGCGTCAGTCTCCAACTCCCTGTCGGCACCGATGAACAAACCAGTGGCCCAGACCTTACGTCTGAAGCCATGAATGAAAAGACCCTTGCTTTGGCACTAACCCCGTGTCAATGAATAAACCACGTCGGTCCCCGACTCCCTCTCGGCACCGATGAATAAGCCAATGGCCTGGACCTTACGTCTGAAGCCATGAACAAAAGACCTTTGCTTTTGCATTAACCCTGTGCCAATGAATAAACCACCCTAACATTACAATCTCCAGTCCCACCGGTGAATTAACCTTTAGCTCAGACCTTCCGTCTAAGTCGATGAATAAAAAGAAATCTCCTTTGCTTTGGCTCGGACCTTCCGTCCAAGTCGATGAACAAAAAGAACTCCTTTGCTTCAGCTCGGACCTTCCGTCCAAGTCGATGAACAAAAAGAACCCCCTTGCTTCGGCTCAGACCTTCCGTCCAAGTCGATGAACAAAAAGAACTCATTTGCTTCGGCTCGGACCTTTCGTCCAAGTCCATGATCAAAAGAACTCCTCACTGGCTCTGGCTCAAACCTTCCATCCTAGTCGATGAACAAAAAGAATCTTGGTCCACGTGTGCATGCGATGGAGTGATTCCCTCATCCCTTCGTTGAAGGAGTGAGCGCTCTCTTGCGAATAAGCATCGGACCAGCATTTCACTATCTCGGAAAGGTAGATAGCTTCTCAAAGAAATCTACACTCACGGGCCCCGTGCACTCGTCCCTCGCTTGCGCCACCCGCGAGTGGGGGGCATTTATGGACGTCAAAAAATGACGATGATGATCATGCGGCACCCGCATCTACGCATTCAAGTGCAAGTCAAAAATGGGAAGTCCTAACAAACTCATATCTCGCCCGATCAGGACGAGAACTCGCCTGGTGGTCTGCTATCTGATAAGGAAGCCCCTAGGTAGAAGACATGGCCTCGACTCCGAGAAGAAACCCCAATCGACACACCTTAAACCGATGCGCCCCCCTTTACTTGGCATACCCGGCACTCCACCCATTCACCTCTACTTTTACTTTAATCCAGCGCGCTCCCTTGGTTGCCCAAATACGACGCGATCCACCTTTGCCCAAGCACCAAAACGGCGCCACACTTGCTTGTCAACTAAAATGGCACGCTTCTCTTTGAAGGACCCATCGTGCCCCCATTTTCAAAAGCTTTTCATTCAAATGCTAAAATGACGCTACCCCATTTGCACACTAAACTAGCGCACTCCCTGTTGAAGGGCCCTTGTTCTTTCAAACGTTTAATACGGCGTGGCCCATTTGCAACCTATTCTGGCCTGCTCAAAGCGCCCAACAAGTTATTTTTTGCAATGTTTAACCCGGCGGGCTCCTCATTGTGAACAACCTTAATACGGCGCGCCCCCTTTTGAAGGCCAATATTTCTTTTCCTTAAAACGGCGCGCCAATTGCAAGGGGGTTTAACCCTATCCCATCTGTCGATCGATGCTCTGTTTGGCATAAATGTGATGTACAGAGAACATTCAATGCCCGATGCTCTGCCTCTGCCTTCGTTCGACAGCACAGAAGCGGCAACGGTGAAGTAGCCCCCGGTAAACCTGTGAGCATCTCATCCTCGGACGGACAGTGGCGTGCGGAAAGAACCAGCATCATCCAGCGCAGCAAGTCAACTCCAAACTTCATTGCGGATGAGGTGGAAGCGGCAGGAATGTGTGGACGCACTTCTTATCAAAAAAATATTTAGATGTTCATTCGTTTCAATTATTTATTAGGTTTATTAAGTGCATGGGCGTGCCAGTCACCGAAGTGATGATTTATTCAAGCTTCGTGGAAGCCCATGGTACACTCTATCTGACTTCGTCAGGTGATTGTGTGGTTCGGGTCGGGACCAAATCCCATCGTGCTATAAAGGTCACGACGTCATTTACATCCCCCATCTAGTGTGCACAGCTACCTGGTAAGAAGACATTTCAATTTCAACCGGTACTACGGCTTGGGCCCCATATAGAGGGAGAATGGGGAACAACCGGTGGGAGTCTTGTAGACTGTTCGGTATGTTCAGAGAACTTCGTGTATCTTTTCTCCCCAATCCCTTTTGCGGCTGCCAACGATCTTGGCCAAGAGCTTGCAAAAGGTCTTGTTGAATGTTTCGGCCAATCCATTAGCTTGGGAATTGTAAACCGTTGACGTTTTCCAATCAATATAAAACTTTGATGCCAACTGGTAAATGATCCTGTTTTTGAATGGAGTGCCATTATCTGGCATGATTCGACAAGGGGTGTCGAATCGGTATATAACGTAATGCTTGACAAATTGAGCAACTGCCTCCCCCGTGACTTCCCGCAAAGGGATGACTTCAACCCACCGGAAGAAGTAATCAGTTGCGGCTAGGATATACTTATAGCCTTTTGTGGATAGTGGGAAGGGTCTCACTATATCCATTCCCCACTTTACGAAATGCCATGTAGGAGACGTGGGGTGTAATGGGTTAGGAGGCCTTCTTGGTACCGGGCCAAAGGCATGGCATTGGTGGCACGTGCGGCCGTAGTGGTTACAATCCGCGTACATAGGGGGCCAATAAAAGCCATTGAGCTATGTATTAATTTTCATCTTGTACCCAGCTTGATGAGCGTTGCAAAGCCCCGAATGGACCTCGCGCATAATTACTTTGGCCTCTTTTGGTGAGAGACAGCGGAGGAGAACGGAGTTGTCCTTTTCATGGTCAAGCCTATAAAGTTGGTCTCCTATCAATTGATAGGATGCCGCCCTTCGCAACAGCTGGATCCTATGAGCCCGATCTGTGGGGAGGCAACCACTTTTTATATCGATAACTGAGTGATGCCAATCTTGTTTTTCTTCTTTGGTGGGGTCGTTTTCTTCAATTACAAGTATCTCCGAGGTGAAGGGATTGACCTCTTTGTCTAGGACACTCGGCATGAACTTCCTGTGCCTGACAGTTTTGTCCAGCTCACCCTCAGGTGGAAGTTTTATGGCGGACGCCAACTTGACCAAGGCGTCGGCCTGAGAATGTCTACCTCTAGGAACATGACATATTTCAAATAGGTAGAATTTTTCTTTGAGCCCCATCACCATAGCATGGTAAGGAACTAACTCCTCCTTTCGGACGTCATAGTCGCCTAGGACTTGTCGTACAACAAGTTGCGAGTCCCTTAAACTTTGATGCATTTGACATCCATTATGAGGACTAATTAGAGTCTGACAATTAGTGTTTCATATTCTGCCTCATTGTTTGTTAGGGGCTTCATAAGAGCACAGGAATTATATAGGATCCTGCCTTGAGGAGTCACAAAGACAATACCCACTCCTGACGCGAGGCTTGTTGTACCATCGGATTTCTTGATTGTTTGGGAAGCTCCATCAAAATAGAGCTCCCAACATGGAATGTCAATTGAGAGGGCATCTTCTTCTTTCCATGATGGGGGACCCCCAACCTGGCCCACTAGTTCTAATTGGGGCAGGAGTGTTTCTTCATCAAGTAACCCAACATTAAGCAGAGTCCGCCGAGACTGGATGTGTCGCCAGAAATTCCGCCATTCCTTGTCCTTTGATCGTCTTCTGCGGGATGAAAGTTATGTCAAACTCCCTGAGGAGTAATGCTCATTTTCCAAGTCTCCCTGACAGCACAGGCCGTTTAAGGAGGAACTTGAGTGGGGCATACTTTGAAATTAACTCCATCGATGGGATAAGAGATAATGTCTTAACCTTTTGACGGCGAACACCAGCGCAAGGCACACTTTCTCCATTGGGGAATAGTGGTGTTCGGGACCAACGAGCTTTCTACTAAGGTAGTATAATGGTTGCTCTCTGCCCTCTTCATTTATTTATGTCAACAAAGCTCCCAAAGAAGCGTCCATGGCAGCAATGTTGAGTATTAATGGCTTTCCTTTGATTGGTGCTCCCAATACCGGGGGAGTGAGGAGATATTCTTTAATTTGTTCAAATGTATCCTAGCACTCCTGGTCCCATATGAAATGACCTCCCAAAGAGGTTGGATATGAAACACTTGATGTAGGCAAGCCTCTCCTGGAGGGATCTTAATTCTGTTATATTCCTGGGAGGTGGCAACTCTCGGATTGTCTTGATCTTATCGAGGTCTATTTCAATTCCCTGATATCTGATAATGAAGGGAGCAGTTTTCTCTTTCCTGCAGAAGGTGAAAAAAAAGAAATGCTCATTAACACCCCCTCATAATAGCACCCAAATGCATGGATCCATTTTTATTTTTCATTCCCATGCCCTTGATGGATATTGCACATCTTCCTTTTTTCTTTTAGCGTCATCTTCTTTTTCCAGTGCATGAAATGTGACCCATGCCCTTTCATTTTTTCTTCATTATTTAATTGAAGGAAGGAGGGAAAGGAAAAAATGAAGTGGTCATTAACACCCCCCTCATAATAGCACCCAAATGTATGGATCCATGTCCTTATTTTTCCATCCCATGTCCTTACATATATTGCACATCTTCTTCTTTTCTTGTCTTCTTCTTTTTTCCAGCATAGGCATAGTTGTTAAGGCCACCTTAGGCGACCCGAGGGTTCATGAGAGCCTAAGCACTTGGCCAATAAGGTGCCCACCTAGGCATTACATAGGCGACACCTTGGCAGCTCTTTAAAACCCAATAATTTATATATCCCTAATATACAAAGTAAGAATAAAATACATGAAAAATTACAAATTTTTTTTTTAAAAGTTGAGGGGGGGGAGGGGAAGAGGGTCAAGGGGCAGAGAGAGAGAGAAGGGGGAGAGAGAGACACAAAGACAGAGAGAGGAGGGCAGTGAGGAGACACATAGATTATGTGCGTAGGCTAGGCAGCTCAAGGCACCTATGTAGGGTGCCTTGGCCTGCCTAGCTTTCCTAGACGGGGTGCCTTGCTTGCCTAGGCGGGCCCCTTGCTTGCCATTATGAGTCTAAAAGGTTGGTTGACACCTTGGCCTCATAAAGATGCATGGTTGCCTAGACGTCGCCCAAGCGACCTCCCTGACAACCATGAGCATGGGGAATGTAGCTCATGCCCTTTCATTTTTTCTCTTGGTTGTTGAATCGAACGAGATGGTCACATTGCCTTGAGTACAAGTATGCTATTACTTTAAAATTTGAATAATTTGTTATTTGTATATTTATTCATTGAATAGTTTACGTTACCGCAGAGGACCTCCTCCCCCATCTTTCAGTATCAGATAGCATGAGTCTCTCTCACCCTTTTGACAAGGATGAGTTAAAGAATGCTGTCTTTTCCCTCACATGGGACAACTTTTGGATCGGATGACTTCCCACTTCTGTTCTATTAGCCTTGCTGGAATATCATTAAGGGAGACATGCTTCGAGCGATTTGGGAGGTCCAGGAAGACAAGACTCACTTGAGAGGGATCACAAGACTCTGCTTATCCTCATCCCTAAGAAGCTAGGATCTAAGAGCTAGAGGGACTATACACCTATTAGCCTGCTAAATGGGACCTATAAAACAATCACTAAACTATTGGCTTTGAGGCTTGATGGTGTCTTGAACAAAGTGGTTCGTGGCTACCAAGGGGCCTTCATGAGAGGGCATACCATTCAAAAGATTTTTCTTGTTGCACCTGAATGTTAATATGCTTTGAGGAAACAAAAGAGGAAAGAGTTAGTGCTCAAGCTCGGCTTTGAAAAAGCCTATGACTGGGCTAGCTGGTAGTGTATGTTTGATGTCCTTAGAAAGATGGGTTTTGACGATCAGTGGCTCAGTTGGGTCAAGGCATGTCTCCAATCATCCACATTAGTGGCCCTTATCAATGGGAAATGGTCAACTTGCTTTCATAGTGGCAGGGGACTATGGCAAGGGGGCCATATGTTTTGGTGGCACACATTTTGAGCAAGATGTGGATGAGAGCTGAGTCACGTGGTTTGGTTACAGAATTCCAGGTTGCACCTCGGGGACAGTACATCTCCCACATTCAATATGCTGATGACACTATCCTTACTGGCAGAGGGGGAGGAGCAACTAAATACATTAGACTGATGTTGGAGATTCTTCAGGAAGTAGTGGCCTTAAGGTCAACTTTCACAAGAGCCAAGTTTTGGGAGTGAATATGGAGCAAAGAGCCGTCAGAAGAGCTATAGTTATCCTAGGCTGCCAAGTGGGCGAATTCCCGTCACATACTTGAGACTTCTTTTGATTCCTACTACCCTAAGGTGCAGGGATTCAAGGATGGCAGGCGGTTTCGGTATCGGTTTCGGCCAGCGTACCGATTTCGGTTTCAGTTTCAGTTTCGGCCGAAACCAGTTCAAAACAGTCAGAAAAGGTCAAAATTGGGTAGAGCAGGTCTGGTTTCGGCCGAAACCGGACGGTTTCGGTCGGTTTCCATTAACTCATTATTGTAAGAGAAAAAAGAGGATAAGTGTAATATCTCTTGTTTATTGCATATCTGATGAATGATCTGCTTTCTCTCTCTAGCCTTTTCTACAGTGAGAGGCTCTGGGTTTTCTGGGATGTCTGTCCTGGCCCAACCGCATCCCGTTGGGGAGTGGCAGCCCTCCCCGGCCTTCACCGGCCTTCCTGATTCAGGTAGGGACTGTGGGAGTTGGCGGCCATGGTGGAGGTGTGGTGGCAGAGAGGGGCTCCAGGGGTCCGGAAGTGGGGATGAGGCAGGGAGGGGTTCTGTTGGGGCCTGCTGACGGTAGTAGCGGCCTCCCGGCGTGCTTTGGTTGTGGCCAGAGGAGCCACATCCGGCGATCTGCAGAGGTCAGGCTCTGGGATCGGGTGTGTTGCAGGGTGACCCACGAAGAGCCCGCACTATCGCAGATGTCATCTGGGGTCCCCTGCCTCCATCTGGTCAACAAAGCAAGCGGTGGATTGATGTAGGGGAGCTCCCGACGGACCTCCTGCAAGGGCATCTAGCATGGCTGGGAGATGTCTCTGTATCTCCCTTGTGGACGGTGGATGCGGCGGAGGTCCGGCAGAGGTTGATGGAGGTTACTGGGGGTGATTGGGAGGTCTCTCGGGTGACTAGCTCCTCTTTCATGGCAGTGACGCAGGAGGAGGCTGCTGTGGATCGGATGACTGAGGCTGGCCTCCTGGCGGCGGGCGGCGCAATCCTCCGCCTTCAACGGTGGTCGCCGTTGAGGGATACCTTCCCTAACTCGCCGGGGAGATGGTTCCAAGTGGTTATTGAGGGGATCCCCATCTTCCTCTATGATGACGGAGGCGTGACCTTCATTATCAATGGCTTTGGGTGGGTGGAGCCTTACTCCCTGGGTTTCTCTCCAGTGGGCTCCAAAACAGCGGTTGTTGCCACCCTTCAAGTGGCGTCTCCTTCGGCTATCCCGGCGGTGGCGACTATGAACCTCACCTGCGCTGTCGTGGTCCTACGGCTCAAGGTGAAGCAGGAGCTTCAAGGGCCGCCGTCTCTGCTAGGGCACCAATTCCCTATTCCGGAGGTAGGAGACGTACGGATGGGAGTGGCGAACGTGGGGGTTTCAAAGTTGAACCGCCTCAGTCTGCCTACCGAGCTGGCTCGGGAGGGTGTCCGAGCTGTGGTCCCATCGGGTCAGAGAGAGCCGGCCAGTTTACCAGTAGGTAGAAGAGCGGGTCGGGGGTCAGGGCCCGGCCAAGGGACCCCTGACTTACCCGCACCCATTCGGTCGGCGCATATTGGGTCAGCGGGACCCGTGAAGGGTCATCCTCCCCGCCCGAACCTTGTTTCCTCGCTGCAATCTTACCAGCTGCCTCTCCAACAGTTCAGCCTTCCTCGTCGGTGCATGCTTCACTCTCGCCAGCACCTGCTTCACTCTCGACAGCGGCCGATGGTTCCCCCCACCAGACAAGCATCTCTCCCCTTGCTCTGTCATGGCATGAGAACAACCCAGGGGCTGTTCAGGCTCGAGAAGGCTCAAGGAAGGGGAAGTAGGTCATTCTGACGCCCCTCTTGTATGAGATGGAGCCTGCCAGGGGGGTTTTGGAGGACTTGGCTACTCTTTTCCAGCCAAATCCTCTGCCTCGGAGTCTGGAGGATGTCTCTCCTGTAAGTTGTTGGAACTGCTGGAGGAGGTCACGAGTTTGAAGGTTAATTTCAATAAGAGCATACTTGTAGGGGTGAATATAAAGGATGGGCCTCTCCAAAGGGCAACCTACATGGTGGGTGTACGATTGGAGAGTTTCCTATTTCCTGCTTGGGTCTCCCTCTTAGTCTGGGCCGTCAACACTATGTTGACTGGCTTCCTATTATTCAAGGGTACAAGTCCAGATTGGTTGGGTGAAAGGCTAGAGTATTATCTTATGGAGATAGATTAGTTCTATGCAAATTAGTGTTGGATAGTTTCCCTATCTATTTTCTTTCCGTGTTCCGAATTCCGAAGATAGTGACGAAAAAGATTGAATCTATTCAGAGCAGGTTCTTCTAGCATGACAGGGGAGGGTGTAATGCCCCAGATTTTTCGGATATTTTTCGGATCTGGATCCGTGGGTTTCGGATCACTTTCGGAAGTCCCGGAGAGGGTTTTGCGATTTACGCGTGTTTTTTCCTGACGAGCCTTTGGAACCCTATATAAGATGAACCGTTGCATTCTCCGACTCCTAGATGTGGATAGAAATTTTTGTAGGGATCCATTTGGACCAAATCCGATTGCATGAGAAGGAATTCATAGCTGGATAATGACTGCATAGTTCTTTATAAGTGGATGAGATCAGACACTCACCTGAAGTAGATAGGCTCCACATTGCTTTATCCATGTCTTGACTTAAGGATATATGCCAGATTGCATCTCTGATGGCTGGAGGGAGCATTCTGTCAATTATAGAAACCTCTTCTTGAGAGGGGTGCATAATCATGTCCTTAACAGTGATCATCAGGTTCGGTATGTTAGAGCTAGGTATATAAGATGCCAGAGGCTGGTTGCCAATCCAGATATCTGACCAAAAGTTAGAAGAACTTCCATTCCCAACTATCATTCTTTTATGAACCATAATTAGGTTCTTTGCCTGTGACCAGCTCCTTTTGGCATGCCCTTTCATTTCCTTGAAATCAACCTCAGAAACGTGTCTCCCTCTGATATATTTACCTCTGAAGAAATCTGCCCATGCAGAATTTGAATGCATTGTCTTCCACAACATTTTCACTCTGAAAGCCAATTCCATCTGCCTGGGAGATAGAATTCCAAGTCCACCACAGTGTACTGGTTTGCATATGTCCTTCCATGATTTCCAATGCTGTTTATTTCCTTCCTTGGATGACCCCCAGAAAAAGTTGGCAAATGATCGGTCTAAAAATTTATGGACTCCAGAGTGCAGAGGAGAAGAGGCTAAAGAATAAAGAGGAATGGAAGTGAGGATATGTTTAAGAAGGATGAGTCTGGCTCCCTGAGATAAGTACCTGGCATACCATCCATCAATGCGCTTCTGGATAGAACATATAATTCCAGCAAAATGAACTTTCTTAGACCTGCCACAGACCAAAGGAAAACCCAGGTATTTGTGAGGAAATGAATGATTAGTGAAACCTATGATGTCCTGAATCTTCTTTATCATTGAAGCTTTGGTGTTAGGATGTGCAAAGAATCCACTCGTTCCAACATTGACTAATTGATCGGATGCTCTTTCATAAGTTCTCAGAATACCCATCAATTTTCTAATAGGTGCAGCTGTGGCCTTGCTGAAAACCTGTGTGTCATCAGCAAATAATAGATGAGAAATATTGGGGCATCTCTTGGGACCTGCAAACCAATCCACTTGACCCTCAATCTGAGCTTTACAGATGGACCTGTTTAGTGCTTCCACTGCTATAATGAAAAGAGCTGGTGCCATTAGATCACCTTGGCGGACACCCCTGGAAGACTTAAAAAACCCTGCAGAATCACCATTCCAACAAATAGAGAACCAGCAGTTTCCAATCATGGCTTTTAGTAGATCCACAAAATGATCACTGAATTTGAGCTTGGACAGAATAGCATGAAGAAAGTCCCACTCAAGTTGGTCATAGGCCTCGGCCATGTCCAATTTAAATATAACATTTCCTCCTCTAGTTTTCCTGCCTAGCTCATGAACCAGTTCCTGAGCAAGAGCTATATTCTCCGCTATGAGTCTCTCTTTCACAAAAGCTATTTACTCTAAAGAAATAATATTATAGAGAATGGGAACAAGTCTGTTACTAATTATTTGGGACATTACCTTGTAAATAAAATTACACAGACTTATAGGCCAGAACTCAGAAATATCTTTTGCATTACTCATTTTGGGGATAAAAGCTATAAGTGTTGCTGTTAAAAATTTGGGTAGCATTTTCCGAGATAGAATGAATTCCTGAATGGTAGAGACCACCACACCAGTAGTGATATTCCATGTTTTTTGAAAGAAAGCCCCTGAATATCCGTCCGGGCCTGGAGCATTGTCTGGGGACAGTTGGAAAATAGCTTCCTTGATTTCAAGCTCAGATGGAATGGCACACAGTCTGTCATTTTTAGTGGATGAAACAAGCTGAGGAATATTATCAAGGAAATTGTCATCAATATGATGATATTGAGATGAGAATGCTTTTTGGAAGTGTGCTGCTATAATAGTCTTCATCTCCTCATGATCCGAAGTAAGAAGTCCTGCTGCATTCCTAAGGTGTGGAATCAAGTTCATTTTCCTATTTGCAATAGTTTTCATATAAAAAAAATTGGTATTCCTGTCACCTTCAGCAAGCCACTTACTCTGGACTTCTGTCTCCAAAAAACTTCTTCCTGGAGTAGTCTGTTAGCCAAGTCAGATTTAGCAGTCTCAAGCATTTCATAGTTAGCCTGATTTGGATCTTATTTAAATTCTCGTGATATTATTTATTACAATTCTTCATATTCTTACTTGATTCAACATGCATTATTATACTGTATGAACTTGTAATTAATTGAAAGATTGTTAGAGCTTGAGATATAAATCCTACTAAGCGATTCGCTCATAAAGTTGATTCCTAACATTTCAGGAAATTTAGATAGCGACATCCACATGAATGGGAATGAGAATGAGTGAAGAGTGCTAGAGTCATCAATTATCTTTCGCCAACTAGTCATGTCCTTTGTTTTTTAAGTCCCCACAACACTCCATTTTCGGGGTTCACCAGGCAGATAGATGGGCCTTCCGCGCACTACAAAGTCTATCAAGCTATCCCTCGCAACTAACAGTGCCTACTCAGCCCTCCAGACAAGAAACAAATCTCTCTTCCCTTGAAGATTGAACCATCGGAGGAAGGACACTAAGTGCTTATCCTTGGGATGAACTCGCCTGATGTCATCTCTGTGGTCATACTTGAAAGAATCGCCCCTAATAATAAGAAGGTAGCCAGTGTCTACTGTGTCAGTTTCTGAGTTAGAAGACTCTGCAATTATGGCCAGCTGCTCATGGCACCGGTCCAAGGTGTTGACATTCTCCCATGTCACCACGGCATGGGAAGAAGAAGAAGAAGAGTCAGAGGCCATATTATCTACACAAAAGCAAACCAAAGAAGGTAAACAAAGTTAGAGAATAGTTGCTGAAAATGAAGCTTTTGACAAAATTTCGGCAGAGTCTCCCTACCCCGGGAGCTTGCCAGAAGAAAGCGGGAACACGTCCATCGAGTGACGGTCCCTAAAAGAGGCCATAGGTATCACACCGAGGCCAAAACAATGCACCCAAGGGAATAGCTCTGAGGATGAGCCTACTAGGAGCCTCCCAGGGTCTGGAAAGGGGGGTTTGAATCCATGAATGGAGTCGATGGGGTTCTCTCTCACTAGCTCTCACTACCGCCGCCGCCGCTACCCCTTACTCGCTCAATGCCACCAGAGAAACGGAGGAGAGGAGAGAGAATGATCCGATTGCAAATGAAATGGGGTGAAGAAAAAACAAAAGGAAAAAGGGTTTTATAGGTTAGCCCCCCTTGGGTTAATCCGGCGCGCTAAATAGCATGCCGTTTTAACCCTCATCGTTCAAAAGGGCGCATCGGATATGGCCGTGCCAGATTAGCATCTAGTTTGGCCGCGCTAGTTTAACCACCACACCGTTTTAAGACTATTATGGGTCCGTGCCGACCAGACAAAGAATCTGACGAGTCTGAGTGCATCCACTAGCCCCGCCTTGCTCGTTCCTCGCTCACAGCTTCCACGGCTAGGGGGCATTTTGTTGGCACTCAAAATATGTTCGACGGCAATCACGCCTAAACATGAAGAATGATGCTGCCCGCTAAAGAACAAAAGCTGAAGAAAGTCAATACACAATGGTCTTCTCGAACTGCTAGAGCCTCAGGTCATCTGACATGAGCACTAGAGGCTTCACCGTAGGAGGATCGGAAGAATCCACAACAAGCTGATAGTGTTGTTCGGCCTGCCCAATGAACCGGCATCGACTCGATCGTGCCGCATAAACAACATCTATCATCTGACGAAGGGCGAGGATGTACCCGGTGGTCTGCCACCTGATGAGAAGCCCTCCTGAGGTGTAGAATGTCTCTGGTCCCTTAGAACAAGATGCTGAAGGCCTTGTTAGCGGAAGATCCGAGTAACCCAACATGGGTACATCTTCTCAACTGTTGCGTCCATTAGCAACCAAATGACCACCCAGCCAAGGCGAAAACACCCCAGGGGAGTGACCCATTCCCCGAGAAAGCTACAAATGTAAGAAAAGTCACACCAGTAGCACAAACCAAGGTGTCGAAAGTTGTGTGTCAGCGAAAAACCTGCGTGTCCAAACCAAAGGTGCACACGGTTCTGGAACTGGCTACTGGGCAGCCCGACGGCTTTACCAACACTTCTCGTAGTGATTTTCTGAAGCCGCGATGAGGTGAAGGATTATGAAAACTCCCGGAGCTAGTCTGAGGCCTATAGTCGACCCGCGCTGAGCAAACGCGCGGAATGAAGCTTTACCTGGCGCGCTCCCTTACCCGGCGAGCTCTATCTTCCAGCTCCCCTTTGCCCAGTGATGGAAATCAAAACGGCCAAAGATCGTGGAAGCTGCTGGTCTGGACATTAAGGCGCTACCTACAGGTAGCGCCGACCGAAATTTTCAGGGATCAAAAATCTGTAGGGTTTTACAGTTCGGCCGACCGACCAGACATTTCAGTCGACCAAACCCTTCAAGGTAGCAAATGTTGACTTTTTGTTTCTTCAACGTGGGAAGCCCATCTCTTTGGATTTTTTAATCCCAAAGCCACCAAAGATGCCATGATTTGTGGATCTGGTTCTTGGCTTGTCCCTTGACCATCCTAGGTCTTATAAAAATAACTCTTTGGCTAAGAAACCCTAATCAACTCAAGGAAGATCAAGGAGGCTATATCAAGGGGAGAAAAGGCTGCTACTGTAGCTCCGTGAACAGTGCTTTTCCCAGGAACTCTTCATCTAACTCAGAGTTTTTGACGATCAATCTGAAGCTAATCGACCCAAATCAAGTGGAGATTCAAGCTTCATCCAAAATCTGCATCACCTACTCAGGGGGAGCTTAAATCAGAGTTTTTATTTGGTGTTTCTTCTTCCAAATTCTTGAGCTTCAAGTGTTTGTTCTTTGTAATCTTCAAACATCCATGTGTGTGTGGATGATCGACTCAGATCTATGGTTGTGTGTGTTGTCTTGTTCAGATCCGTGTGTGTATGTGGATCTCCTTAAATCTACTTATGTCTGTGTGGATCTATCTAGATCTGAGTGTTCATGTGTGTAGTGTACTGCATCCATTGTAGCATGTGCATCCGTCGTTGATCCGGTTGGATTGTGTTAGAGACTTGGTCTCCGTGCGTGTATTGGAGCTCGTCTCTGTGTGTGTGTTGGAGCTCATCTACGTGTGTCTATTGGAGGTTATCTCCGTGTTGGGGATTTATCCCCGTGCTGGTTTCCAGCAGTGAAGCCTCAATAGGTTTTGGTGAGGGGTGGACGTAGTTTATCTTTGATGCATCCAAACCACCTTAAAAATTCCTGTGCCTTGTGGTTTGAGCAGTGTGGTTTGGTCCATCTCTTCTACCTCCATTCTGTGTGATTGTATGTATATATTGTCTCCTCCATATTGTATCCTTCGTATCTAGTATAATTAGTTATCATATGTGACAGATCTTGATAGATCAAATCAGAGATTTAACAGATCTGAATTCTTGTATTGCTGGTTTATCACATCTGTTTTGAATCGGGTAAAATTTTCTTAAAATTTATAGTCACCCAATTCACCACCCTGTTGGATGTCATTGATCGCGGGACTTCAGGAGGGGCTCCCGGGGTGGAGATGAATTGCTAGTCTGGATCGGCACCATTCAGATCTGCAGAATAGCAAGCAAGAGTGGCACGTGAGATGGCGGCTTCCGATCATTTTCTGGTGATGGGGCTGGATCGCAGTCGAAGGGCCGACGGGATTTCTAAACCTCAGATCTGTCCCACAGTCCTGTGATTGGGCAGATCTGCGTGACCTGGCAAAAACACTTGTTGTGCTCAGATCCGGAGGTGGATTAGAACGAAACTAGTGCCATTGCAAAGTACACTTGTAGAGCTACAACATACATGAAAGTCACAACCATCCAAAGACCTGATTCTCCAAGGGAAACTCTGCACCACTGTGATTGTCCTTGCCTGGAGTGTAAGATAGACAGTGATCTGCCAGAAGATGGGGGTTGACTGGGGGGTAAATGGTGGATCTGGAAAGGGATTAATATGGGTGAAAGAGGGGAAAGTGAGGGACGTTCACAAGAAGTTTGGTGCCCATCTGAGAAGGTTTAGAGGATGGAAAAACTAGTTATGTAGGGTTTTATCCCTCAGATCTGCATGCTGATAGACTATGTGGGGTGGAGAGACAAAGGTGGAAGGGGGGCAAACAATGGTGGATCAGCGTAAAAATTGAACTGGGATGATGGGCGGATGTGGGAAAGAGGCTGTCAAAGTTTCAGGTCAATCAGATGGTGGGATTTAGAGAACCAACCTTTCTTTTCACGCTCTATCTAGATTCTCGGAGTTCTGGATAGCAGGCCAAAGAATGGGTTGTGGCGGCTCGATGGTGGCACAGATGGCGGTAGCGACGGTAGTGGCTGAATGTAGCATCCAGAGCAGGAGATAGAGATGGAGATAGCTCCCAAAGAATAGGGTTTTACCCCTAGATCTACTGCTGCAAGAAGGAGGAAGGAGGAGGAAGGGAGAGAGGGGAGGGTGCCCTTGGCCAAATCTTGCTTCAGTTGATTTTTCTATGCATAAAATTATTACAAGAGAGTTTTTATATGTAAACCCTGGACCTCAGTTGGAGTGGACTCTATTGTAGTTGTTTATTTCTGTTATTATATCTGTTGTCCTGTTTTATTTCCTATTGCTATGTACACCACACCTATCCTTTAACCCTTCCGAGTCTTCGGGCTCTTGGGTGGCCGGCCGAGGTTCGAGTCGCGCCGGTTCCTTTCCAGTACTCAGATCTCGGGTCGTTACAAGGTAGCTATTTGGTCGCTAATGGACCTATCCAGCAAGAAGACATACCCGTGTCGGGTCACTCGGGTCTTCGGGTCACTCGGGTCTTCCACTGACATGACCTTCGGCACCTTGTTCTGAGGGGCCAAAGACGTTCCTTCACCTCAGGAGAGTTTCATATCAGGTGACGGACCACTAGGTACTTTCTCGTCCTGATCGGAAGGCGAATGGGGTTTGTTCGGCATGACCGAGTTGATGCTGATTTGTTGGGCAGGCCAAACGGCACTGTCGGTTTGTTGTAGATTCCTTCCGACCATCTTGAGGTGGAGTCCCTTACGCTCTTGTCAGATGACCCGAGGTTTCAACAATTTGAGAGGACCCTTGTGGATTACTTTTTCTTTGGCTTTTGCACTTTGGCAGGCCGCATTCTTTTTGTTGCTTAGGCATGGTTGTCATTGATCATATTTCGGGTGCCAACAAATGCCCCCCAGCCGCGAGTGTCGCAAGTGAGGAACGAGCAACGCGGGGCCAATGGATGTACCCTAACTAAGCATATTATTCGTCTGATCGGCACAGACCATTGATCTGGTGTAGTCGAGATGCCGTTAGAGCGACATGACCCCATAACGGTGTTAAAACGGCACGAAGATGGCTCCTTGGCCTTAAAACGGCGCGACTGTGACAATTTGCTTAAAATGGCTCGACCTAGCGTGTCGTGTTAAAATGGCGCACCCTTGCATCTGTTAATCCGACGTGGCCTTGCATCTGTAAATCCGGTGTGGCCTTGCATTTTTTAATCAGGCATAGCCTTTAGCTGGTTAATCCGACGCGGTCGTAATACGACACGCCAACTGGACAACCGACGCAGGAGGGTGCTAAAACGACGCGCCCCACCGCCGTGTCGGTTTAGCGAGTTCGACCCCCCTTGTTATAAAATCCCTTCTTTTCTCTCTCTTCCTCACTTCTATTCATTTGCAACCCTAAGCCTTCTCTTATCCTTTCCTCTGCTCACGGCGCCAACCGCCCTTCCCCTATGCTTCGCGACAACGGCTGCGATGGTGGGAATCGGTGAGGGCCAGCTCTGTTCTACTTAATTCAGGGGATCCAAAACCCCTTCTTTCCAGGCCCCGAGATGCTCTTAGTAGGCTGACCCTCGGAGCTACACCCTCGAGTGTCCTATTTTGGCCTCGGTGTGACACCCACGGTCTATTTTAGGGACCGTCTCTTAATAGACGTGTTTCTGCTTCCTTCTGGCATGTTCTTGGGCTAGGGAGACTCTGCCGTAATTTTGTCAAAATTTTATTCTCAATAACCCTTTTCTGACTTTGTTTACTTTCTTTTGTGTCTCTTCTGATGTAGATACCATGGCATCTGGTTCTTCTTCTTCTTCCCGTGCTGTGGTAACATGGGGAAATGTTGACTCCTTGGACAAAGGCCACGATCAGCTGGCCAGAGTTGCGGAGTCATCTGATTCAGACACCGACACAGTGGACACCAGCCATTTGCAAATCATCGGGAGTGACTCTTTTAAGTATGATTGCCACAACAGTTACAGAATAGACTACCCCAAAGACAAGCATCTGATGTCTTTTCTGAGGCGGTTCAACCTTCAGAGGAAGCAGGATCTGTTTTACGTTCGGAATGCTGAGCAGGCGCTACTTGCCGAACACGATAGTTTGACGGACTTCATTATGCGGGGAAGACCCATCTATTTGTCGGGTGAGCCTAGGAAGTGGAGTGCGGTGCTTGGACTCCAGGAACTAACTCCATAGGATGGACTGTTGACCAGAGCCCCTGAATTTATCTCGGCCCGATGGAATGAAGCCGCAGGCCGTGTTGACCGGGAGAAGCCATCCTTCGGTTTATTCTTAGCCCTACTGAAGTGGGGGTGTAGAGAAGAACCGTTCTTGTTGGATTGCCTAGCAGTGCGCTTTAAGCATCAGATTTCTGTGGGGTGGTTTACTGACTTGAAGGCCACCGACGCCCACGCGTTCAGAGCTGGAGCAGTGGAGTTCACTGATTATGTTTTACAGAATTATGCTCTGATCTTAATCAAAGTCGACGTATACCACAATGTATATGCATCAAGGTACCGCTACCCTATTTCCAAGGGTCTATGCTGCGGCATGATTGAGGTGCTTTGCTCGAAGTACAACACCTTTTACACCTCGAAAGGAGAGACATCACTGGACCTTTAGAGTCTCTCTCAATTAAGTGGCCTCCCGATTGATGGAGAGTCGTATGAAGAGGTCTATTGGCTGGACTGGCTGAAAGATTAGACAGATGGCGAAGGCCAATATTTGACCGATTATGCTTATCGTTACTTGATAAAGGCGTATCATACTCTTTGCCGCTCTTCGTACGATACCCGAGAAGCACGCAAGCCTGGGGAGAAGAGGAGCGTGAGGATGGGCACTTGGCTTCAGTATTTCTTCAAAGGGGAGCAGAAGTATGAAGATTTTCTCTCAGTAGCGCTGACTCTTGTTAAGAGAAAGAAGAGGGTCCAGCGACAGGCTGCTTTCCCACCCACACTGAGAGAAGGACAACAAGGAGGCCCCAATCCTACCGGTGTTGACACAGTCACTCATTGTGCTGCGTATTTGACTTACTAGATTTGCTCCTTCGCTCTCCTGTAGGGTGATGAGATCGTGATCAGGGTTGAAGCCATTTACACTGCCTGCCTGATGGCTTGGGGCAGGAAGCTTTCACTCTGCCCAGTTGCTTTGTGTTTGATATATAAAATGCTAGGGGACTTGCATCGCTCTCGTCTCCCAAAGAATCTGCAAACGGTTGACCCGTTACACTTTTTCAACATCTGGGTTTGCACTCTGTTCCCAGAAGCTACTCCTCGGGCGCTCCAATCAGCATAGCTCGTGCTGAGGATGATAGAATTCACCAGTGCTGAGCCGACTCAGACAACGGATCAACTTTTTGCTATTCGGGAGAAGCTGTCCAAGATTCCCATGGACGCACCCGAAGTTTTACATTTCTGGAGCTTAGCGGCCCACTCAAACCCATTGGTGAACAAGATGCGAGACTTCCGCCTTCATGATACAGAAGAATTTGTGCACCCTATTTTCTGGTGCTAAATGCACACGGCCGATTCTGGAGTCGGAGTTAGTTGATTGGGCGCTAGCAATAAGACCGAGCGTCCTGGTTTTTCACAAGAGCGGCATATTATGGCTAGAACCTTACAACCCATTCTGATTCAATCAGAATTTTGGTTACGACCAACATATCCCTCTGCCTTCCACCTAATTTGCATTGCCGAACCGAGCTCGAGTTGGCCAAATAGCTACCGACGAGGCCCGTGTCTGGTGAGACTACTTGCATCGTCGAGAGGTAGCTTCGTTTAGGGTCTCGACTCCTGCATGCTTCCCCCATGTAACTTCAAAGACATCCGATGGTGGAATGCATGGACAGGCTTCTATAGAAATTTTCGTCTGGAGTGTTGGTGTAGCGGCCCGGGATTCGAGTACCAGAAAGGAACCGGCGCGACTCGAACCTCGACCCGCCGCCCACGAGCTGGAGGGTTCGAAATGGCCAAAAGGATAGGTGTGGTGTACACAGAAATAGGAAATAAAGTAGGACAACAGATATAATAACAGAAATAAATAACTAACTACAACAGAGTCCAGTCCAATAGAAAGTACAGTCTAAAATAGTAAAACGTACCACATGCCAAGTGAACACTCGGCCCGACGAGCTGGCAGCTAAGGACCTTAACACAACGCCCTCGAACCTCTAGAACGAACCACCGCACCTGAAAAGTGGGGATGAGTCTCCAAACAGAGACTCAGTAGGGGTCCCGCGGAACCCCCAACCGAGAAAAATAACGGCGAAAAGGAAAGCAGCACTAGCTAAACAACCACAGCAGGAACAACGAACCGGTGACTGGTCAAAACTCGGCACTGCAGCTACTCCTACTGGCAACAGAAAGAGAATAATCTCGATTTCACAATCAGGAACCAAACCACTCTAACACCAGACCTACCGAGGAAACACTCATGGCAACCCTGCCGCGGATACCTGCCTACACAGGCACGACCAACCAGGACCGCACAGTCCCACACTGGCCCGGTGAGGCCTCAATAATCCCTACCAAGCATCTCTGGCCACCACCTCGGGAAAACACGCTGGAACGGTCCAGAAGCCATGTCTCGCAGACGAGAAGCGGAATTCGAAAACAGAAGAGTCACAACTCACATGATAGGAGTACCTGCCCACTAGAAGCACAGCCAGACGCGTCCCCTGACGACTTACACCACACTGCAGTGCCTCCTTACTCGCCCCAGGCGAAAACTGAGACACACACACAAGTAACACTGACAAGGGTCTAGTCGGGTCATGTCGTCAGCACGCGTCTGAAGTCCCCGACCACGTGTGCACACACTGACTGACTGCGCTATGTCAGACCCTCTAGTTGGTTCTTCCTCCCGGCCTGGACTTGAGCTGCCACAGTAGGAGGCCCACGGCAACCAGCTATGGACACCTAAATTTTCGCGTTGGCAGCAAGCTGCCAGCGGAAGAAAAAAAAGAAGAAGCAAAACAAGAGGCTCCGACGGCTGAATTCTAACTCTGGTGATGGTGGGGCCGCATCCTACACACGGCATCGTGCCATCATGAACCTACGTTCTAAGAGATAAATTGATATAAAATTGAGCGAGGTCCCGTCATCCTCGAAGATGTAGCCCGGAGCGTGGAGGCCCAGGCATCAAAGAAAGAAAATAAAAGAAAATAAAAAATGTCCACAAAATGAATGTTTGCATGGTGCTCATTTTAAGGTTGATTTCAAGTCTACTTAGCCTCTTTTGATCATACTCGGTAGATCATGACTTGTGATGAAATTGGGCCGTAAATGTGTGAGAATCCTTGTTCAAAAATCACGACACATGAATGATAATTCCCATAAGTTTTGTTATCATCAAAATCACTCGGAGCTGCTCAATAGGTGCCTCTCAACGGCACACTAGTGGCAGCCCTCCAATGGCACACTAGTTCGTGCCCTCCAGTGGCACACCTTTGGTGCCTCTCCAACGGCACACTAGTAGTAGCCCCTCCAGTGGCGCACTTCCTGAGCCCCTCCAGCGGCACACTTCTTGAGCCCCTCTAGCGGCACACCTTTTAAACCCCTTCCAGCGGCATGCTGCAGAGACCCTCCAGCGGTGTAGTGTCATATCTTCTTCACCCGGTGACACATTACAGCCTTTGGACTGGTGCCACCGGTAATAAACTCAGTGGTCACTTCCTGTGGCCCTTGGCGCGCAGTGAATTCACGTCAAACTAGCTAGGACCTTGCCGCGGTGTCAACACTCAGTTCAAACATGCAAGTAATCCCTGCCAGGAGAAAAGACCGGGGGTCAATCTCTAATTATCTCCCATTGCCAGCGAACGTCAACGCCATCGGAGGTATAAAAACCCCCCTCGCTTCGGTGAAGAACACAGAACGCCATAGATAGGGAGATGACTCAACAACAATAGAGAAAAGGGGCAGAAGAGAAGAATGGTTGCTCTGGCGTTTGGGAAGCTCTAGTAGCTCCGGTAAAGGAGAAGCCAAAGAAAGAGAGAGAGAGTAAGCTACAGAGGGAAAAGAGAGGGAGAGTTCCTGAATGTAGCCGGAGGGAATGGAAGAGGGAAGGGAGCTGTCACCCCTCCTTAGCCCGTCCCACTCCTTGGATCTTCTTCCTCACTGTTTCCATGCTTCCCCTTCCCCTTCGTCTGGTTGCATTGCATTGTATTCGACCCCTTGGTCATGGTCCATGCCACTCTGTTCTCTGTGAATGAAGATACTATTTTCTTCTTATTGTCTTGGTCATTCTCCACTCTACATTGCATTTCATGGCTTGACTTCTCCTTCCCCTTGGTTTTCTTGCAACTGAGATTGCCTGCTCTCTAAAACATTGCAGAGCCTGTCCAATTCAATGGATAGTGCCACCAGCTTAGTGGCGTGAAGTTGGTCTCCCCCCAATAGTCTCTATAATGGTGTCATCCTCCGTGAGTTTTATTCCCAAACTCCCCACTTGGTCTAGCATGGGAAGCCCCTCTTGAGCACTGCCTGCCTCATCCCTTGAGCAGATTGCACCTGTCCTTTTCACTCAACACTTTGGATCTACCCACTGACCCAGATGTTCCCTAGCCTACCCCTCCCCCAGAGCCATCGACACACATACTAGTCCTTCGCCCGATGCACTTCCGTCACTTTCAACCAGCACATACAGACTAGCCCCCATTCGGTGCACCCTAGGCTTGGCCCAACCGGCACACTTCGCCCTCTCCCTCATCGACATGCCCTTATGCCAGCCTAGCGCACTCTTAGCTCCTCCTGCCTGACACACCTGCTGGCCCATCCAGCCCGGTGTGCCCTTCAGCCCCCTCGGGGCCCTGCACACTCCAGTGCCTTTGCCTGACACACCCCCGGCGTGCTTCACCCGGCACACCCTCCAGCCCGCACAACCCGGCACGTCTTCAGCTTACTCCTGCTCGGCCCACTCCGCTTGGTTTCCCACCGGCACACCCCCCCTAACCAGTCTCTTCCCGATGCACCCACAGCCGGTCCCAGCTCGGTATTTTTCCTACTTGCTGACCTCCCAGATTCTTCAAAGATTTCTTAAAGGTGTCATTGCCCTAGCACACACCTCGACTTGCTGGGTCACGCCACTCCTTGTGGGCATGTTCCCCTTTACCCCCCTTAGCGTCTGGGTCAAGGGGAGATGCTGTCGAATTTTTGTCAAGAATGACAACACATTAAAAGACAAAATGAAGCAACAAATAAATGGAACGAATAACAATAAAAATGCTTCAACTCAAGCAGGAGAACTGTGGCGGACTCGAAGGACTGAACTGAATATTACAAATCACACAATGAAGGGAAGGGAAATTGGCTAGCTAAGAGGCTTCCCTCCATGCATTTCACTAATAAAATAGTACCATCCTGTACACTTCACCATACATATAAGTGTAAAATTGAAAAAAAAAGCATGCATGAGTCCTCCTGATGTGATCTCGTAAGCATCTTAAACACTTGAAGTTTGGCTCAACTATTATAAATTGAATTGTCATATTTCGTGACATGAGCAGGACTGCCACCACTGTCACATTCAACAAAAGCTCCCCACGAGCGATGGCTCAGGGAATTTGTTTGGTACAAGCAATATGTAAAGCATTAATGCCAACAATGCATATGAAAAAAAAGTCAGCCTGTCATGGTATATATACACACACACACACATGTTATGTGAATACGATGCACATTGAGTTCTCTTCTCCTCTAGCTCGAAGTAAATTAGTTGAAACTGAAAATAGGCAGATTACACGGCCAAGTTTGACCAAAGGTGGTTTGGAACTTGAAAATATAAAAAAATAAAGTCATAGCTATTCACACTCGAGCCAATCTAGTGTTCTAACTTCTAACATTTGCTGGATCTTTCCATGGTGAGGAGGGCAAAAAGATCTGCCCCCTTGAGACAACCTCCAACCCGTTGTTTTCTGCCACGTGGAGGCTTATCAATCTCAAGAAAGATAAGAACATGCCCGAGCCAACTCCCCAGCCTCTTCTTCTTCTTCTTCTTCTTCCTCCTCTCCCCACACACCCAGACACACACACACACGAAGAAGAAAAATCTATAAGAAGGCGGCAAGTTCCTCAACCAGGAGAGAGAGAGAGAGAGAGAGAGAGAGAGACTTCTACGTCTTGTCGCAGCCTCAAACAGTTGTAGAAGGCAAACTACAGACCTTCATGCCCATGGCCCTAGCTTCCTCCCAGCAAAGCTTCCTCACCAGCAGCACCCCGCTCACATGCGTCCATAGGCACCACAGGAGGTTGAAGCCGGCGCCGCAGCTGCTCGGCGGCTGCCGGGCCTCCATGGGGAAGAACACAGAGCCCTCTAGGTGAGGAGACAAAGCAGGGGGTAGCTGAGCTGACCCATATCTCATGCAAGATTACGTGTTGCGGCTTTTGCCTGGTCTGATGGGTCATGATCTGGTTGAACAGAGCAGTGGAGGTGAAGCTGGCGATGGTGGCCGTGGCGGCTGGGGTGCTCGCGCTGGGGTCCGTAGGCGACGCCATGGCGGCCAAGTCCGGCGGCAGGGTTGGGGGGCAGGCCTTCCGCTCCTCGGCGCCCAGATACTCCGGGCCCGGGATCAACAATTCCACAGTCCGGATCTGCATCGACTTCCGGGATTTGAATAAGGCATGCCCGAAGGATGACTTCCCTGTCCCAATCACTGAGACAATGGTTGACATGACCATCGGTTATGAAGCCTTGTCCTTCGTGAACGGGTCATCGGGCTATAATCAAATCCGTATGGCCATCAAAGATAAAGACCATACGGCTTTCCGATCCCCCAAGAGAATCTTTAATTACAAAAAGATGTCGTTTAGGTTAAAGAATGCCGGTGTAACCTACCAAAGGACGATGACCAAGATCTTCAACGAGATGCTACATAATCTTGTCGAATGCTACGTCGATGATCTAGTCGTCAAGACTAAAGGTCGAGAAGATCATTTGGATGACTTACATCAAGTCTTTGAAAGGCTTCGATAGTATCAGCTTAAAATGAATTCAATGAAATGTGCATTCAATGTCTCCGGTGACAATTTCACGGCTTCATCGTCAAATACTGAGGGATAGAGATCGAACTTGACAAAATCAAGGCCATAAGAGGATTGCCTCTGCCTAAGAACTTGACAGAGCTCAGATCTCTACAAGAAAAACTCGCCTATCTTAGGCGGTTCATTTCTAGCCTCTCCGAAAGATGTTTGCCTTTTAGAAAGCTGATGAAGAAAGGGGCACCTTTCATATGGGATGAAGATTGTCAGAGAGCCTTTGAACAAATCAAGGAATATCTGTTGTCTCCTCCTATCCTAGGAGCACTGGTTAAAGGAAAGCCCCTTATCTTTTACATTGCTGCCATGGATGCCTCATTGGGGACGCTTCTAACCCAGATCAATGAAGAGGGTAAGGAGTAGCCACTGTACTATCTCAGCCGAAAGTTGATCAGGCCTGCGCATAGATACACGCCTATGGAAAAGGTGTGCTTAGCTTTAGTATTTGTTGTCAAGAAACTAAGACACTATCCTCTAACTCACCGAGTGGAGCTCATCTAAAAATATGATCCACTCAAATTTCTTCTCAGCCAGCCTATCCTCTCCAAAAGGCTCAAGAATCCCCAACCCTTACGGGGCCTCATCAGCCTCTTGGGTGGCGTCCCCAGTTCCTGGTGTCGGTATATCGATGTTATCGATATATTGATATCCGGAGCTCTGGGTCGTTACATACGTGATGTTCTATTAGAAAGAGGGTTGATCAAGGATAATCAATCTATTGCTGCCAATGAGCAACTAGGTATGTTCTTGTATGCCATGGGCCATGGTGTGGCAACAGGAGCATTGTGTGAGCACTTCCAACATTCATTACAAACTATAAGTTTTTATGTTAATACTGTGACGAGGGCACTTGTGGAACTTAGACACACTTACATTCAACTCCCTACAACAGGTGATGAGGTCCACCCGTTGATACGACACCAGAACAAATTCTACCCATTCTTCAAGTTAGTTTACTTGAATTGGGATCAATGGTTATTCATGAAACAAATTTTCCAATTACAAAAGCACTTGATAATGAATGTATAGGATGCACTCGGGGCAATTGATGGTACCCACATACCCACGAATGTACTGCGATTAAAGCAACCACGCTATCGGAATCGCAAATAACAAGTCACACAAAATGTCATGGTAGCTGTCTCATTTGATTTTCAATTCCAATACCTTTTTGTGGGGTGGGAAGGATCAACTAGTGACCAAAAGATATTGAGGCACACAATAGAGCATGGTGGATTTAGGGTCCCTCTAGGTGAGTTCATTCCTTGGACTTCTAGTAAAGTTTTCGACATTATCTATTCATTCTACAACCCCAATGAGTTGCTTCCATGTAGGAAAATACTATATGGTTGATATGGGCTACGCAAATACTGGGAGTTTCATTGCACCGTTTCGGAATGAGTGATATCATATAGCCCAGTACCAAGGCCATGGTAACACAATATATCATAGTTTACGAGACAAGTTTAATCATCGCCATGCCCAATTAAGGAATGCAGTTGAACGAGCATTTGGGATTTTGAAAATGTAGTTTGTAACTATAAAGAAATGGAACATGTATTCTTTCCAAACTTAAATACTCATGATAGTTACCTGATGTGTGGTCCACAACTTCATTCGTCGAGAACATGGTGAAGATTTTTACTTTTTGCATGCTTTGAATGACCATAATGACGCAGGGAATGTAGATGTTGATCCTACTACACCTGTGGCATCTTGTGACATCCACGAGAGAGGGGTGCTAAGGGACAATATTGCTACTCAATTATGGCTCCATAACTAAGAATTTGTTGATAATTTTTAGACACTAGCTGACTATGTTCAGAACATGGTGATGTTTATGTTTGTATTGAACCTGCCCTTTTGATTTAGTGCTATTGCTACTCTCAAATTTTAAATGCTTGATGTATTAATGTATTGTAATGTATTGATACGGTAAGTTTGCAATGTATAGGATTTAGTGTTTTAAAGTAATTATGCATGCCCGACAAATATATTTACAGGTTTGTTATGCATCAACTGTAGTGTGTTTCAACATGTTTGTTGCCCCCATTCACTTGTGTGAACGGCAGGGGCAATTGATGGTGGTGGAGGTCATAGTCGAGCAACCCCACCTCACTTATGCATGTTGTCTTTATATGGGTTTTATGGATGATGGCGGCATCATGTCATGATCCACATGGAGTATGGGCAATGATGATTTGGAGACAATGACATAATTGTTCAATGGTTGGATGTCCGATTGTGACAAGCCCATTTGAATGGATGATAATAATTCATTCCTCCCTAAGCCCAAACTATTTCTTCGCCTTCCTTTTGCACTACACTACATCATGATTAATTATAAAATTTAGGTACATGATATTGTCTGATTTATTCCTCTTCTTTTGATATAAGAATGAGTGTGTTAACTTTTCAGATTTGTCCCTCATTTTCAGTTGCAAGGTATCACAATTTCATATCAACTCAAGTATGAGAATTTTTAAGATTTATTCCTCATCTTTCATATGAACCGAGGTACGTGGATCAACTCTCGTGTGTTTCATCATTTGTTCCTTTCATTCTATTTCATTTAGTTCTACCTCACTTGACAAATGGAATGCAATACCAAATTACTAATGTGAACATTGGAGCTCTACTTATCAGCAATATGATCTTTGGTTATATTATTCAACCAAGATGAGTTGGTACTTTATTTAAGTTACTTTTCTCTATCACCATACTTTAGATCATAAATACGTAGGTCTTATAGATCTTGTTACCCAAGTAAGGTTGCATTGGAATGGTTATATACTATGCCACTAGAGGAGGCAGAGAGCTTCAAGATTGTTAAAGAAAAGTTCATTCAGAGATTCCAAGACCGGGTGGGCCCGAAATATTCTTTTCCTGATTTAGTGGCCGAGAAGATGAAGGCTGATGATGACTTTGCAACTTATGTAGATAGATGGAGGCAGGTGGCCTCCCGTGTGCACAGATAGATTCCAGAAGAAGAGAAAGTAAAGTTGTTGATTTCAAATGCTACACCCACATTTCGGAACATATTGGCTATGAATGATATTTCTAACAAGCGCCAGTTGTACAGTAGGGCCTAGTTTATCCAGACACAATTTAAGGAGTCCCCTATCCACTCCTTGTTCGAGGCCCAAAAGTCAGAACCCCTTAGAAAATCTCATGGTCCAGTCACTGAAGGAGTCCAAACCAATGAGCAGGTGCAAGCTGTTAACCAGTCCGCCCCACCATGCTTCCAGCAACCTCCCCGCAACCCCTAGTTTGCTGCTCCCCCAGCTGCCCAACCATCCTTCTCCACTTCTCTACAGCCTCAACAGCCACCACCACCTCCTCTATAGCCGCAATAGCCGCCACAGTACCACAATGTTCCGCCACTGAATGGTTATGCACCTGCTCGACCGGGTCCTAAGAGAGCCCATTACCCTCCACTTCCTGAAACCCTTCTCGACATTTTCTCAGCTCTCATGTACACTAGTGACCTTCAGCGCCCCCCAGAACACCCCAATTGGAATCTGACCATCGATCAGTCCAGATATTACATATATCATCAGCAGCCTGGTCACACTATTGAAAGGTGCTATCAGTTCTGTGATTTAGTGTATGATTTACATGAAGGACAAAGAATTAATTTTGCACAAATGCATAAATTGATCGAAGACATCAGAGAAAGGAGAAGACAGGCGTCGAGGCCATAGCAGTCAGCACCGCAGTATCAATAACCCCAGCAAGTACAACCCCAACAGCAGTAGCAGCAGCATGCACCAGAACTCGGGATTCACCAAAATCCCATGCCGAACCACCCGCCCGCTCCACAGCAGTACCCGCCAACACCGACCCAGGTGAATATTGTTCACCGCCCAGCTCCCAACACTGGGTGGTCCTATGACGATGAGACTCTCGTACATCTGTTGGCCTGCCACCATACATACACCAACTCCCCTTTGCCTTCTACCCCTGCTATCATTCGGCCCACCATTCTAACCTCTGCTCCACCCACCATTCCCTCCGGATCCCCCATAATACCCACTGCTTTGCCCACCATCCCACCAATCCTTGCACCTTCGCCCGTTGCATCCTCCACTGTCACCCCTTCACCTAACCTCTCACCTGCCATCCTCCCACCAAGGCCCATTAGACCAGCTTCCACCATCATCACTCCCACTTCTATTCCCTCCACTCATCCCGTTGGGCCAATCAGGAGTCTATCTAGTGCCGTGCCGGCACAGAACCTTGCCCTCCGGAGCGGGTGATTATTCCAAAGAAATTATCCTTCTACTGGTGCACCAGCACCCCACCCTCCAATTCCTTCCCCGACAATTGAAGCAGAAGAAGCCGACCCCCTGCCTGGCACAAGATATGATTTGTTGCAGCACTTGGACCGGATGCAAGCCAACATTTCGGTCTTGGAGTTGATTAAGCGCTCCACGGTACACCAAGAAGCTTTAAGGGCTTTTCTACAGAAGGTGATGGTTAGCGAGGACATGGCCGTAGACAGCTTGCCATCGGCATTAGCCACAATCATGAAAGGGCCGTCGATTTCTTTTTCAGAACCAGAACTAGCACCTCCTGAGGCACGCTAGATGCCACTATGCATTTCAATCACACTAAATAAAGTGGCCATCGACGCAGCTCTAGTGGACACGGGAGCCTCTATAAATGTTTATCCCTTGAGCACCCTGCGTGCATGCAACATTTCTGAAGACATGCTAAGGCCAACTCCAACGACCATCGTCGCTTATGATAACTCCAGGAGAGCATGCCACGGAGTGGTGACCATTAAGGTGAAGTTAGGGCCTCTTACTATGGCCGTGAAATTTTATGTATTGGACATAGATCCAATGTTTAAGGCTATTCTAGGCCATTTGTGGATTGATAGTCTTCATGTTGTACCTTCGACCACTCACCAATGCCTCAAATTCTCACTTCAGGGGCGGGTGGTCAAGGTGAAAAGTATATCCACAGTACAAACTGCCAGCCCCGAACTCTAGTTAAGCCAGCATCTGGTATGGGTTTCTACCCTAGGGTACCATGCCTCCCAGCATCTCACTCAGGCGCTCAGTCCCGAGCTCCAGCCAAGCCAGCCTCCCGCACGGGTCTCTTCACCTGGGGGCAAGGCTCCCCAACACTCCATTCGGGCCTCTTGACCCAAACCTCTAAAGAGCCATCGTTCGACCCAGGTTTTCAACACCTGGCTCGAGCCCCTCTAGCACCCAGATTGGGTACACTACCACAAGATCTCTCAAGGTCGGTTCTCAGCTCAGACTCTCTACGTCGGGCCTCTCAGCCCCATCACAGGACACTATCCCCTACTCCTCTGTGGCATTGACTCTCAGCATAAGTCCTCCTATATGGGACGCAGTGACCCTGACATTAGGTGTGGGGCCTCCTCCCCAATCTCTTGTCTCCCCAACGTTGGGTACAGACTCACAGCCTTGGGTCGCCGGCACTCTGGCAGCTCCAGCTATATCGGTTCCCGATGCAAGGGCGTCATCTTGAGCATCAGCAACACTTTTATCAACTCGGGTGAAGGCTTACACCCGAGCTACCCAGCAGCCGATCTCCACCACAGACTTCATGCCTTGGGGGCTGATCCCAGTGTTTCTGGATGACGGTCTTGTGCCACAGCTGCTACAGGTCGGGTCTTCTCGGTCTACCACCTCAGAGCAGGGTCTTCCTCGGCTCCCCAGAAGAAGCGTCGCCACAGTTGCAAGGGTAAGTGATTTGTCATCGTGACCAGCAACTCTGACAAGACCATCCTTATCGGTGATCTACAGATCCACCTCGATGGGGGTGAACTGATCATACCCCAGGAGCGGATCATCTCCACGGTCCCCACTGCTAATCGCTTTAGCCGCCTATGACAAACATGAGAGGACAAAGTGGAACTCAGAAAGGTAGACACCCAGACAGCAGCTCGAAGGCACCCGCGCCACCTAATGTACAAACTCCCAAGTCTCACCGGAAGGGCAGCGACAAGGGAGAACAGCAACCTGCCTTGAGAAGGATCTGGGTGACCATAGAGGAAGCTCAAGCCGTTAGGAGGGCACATCTCCAGAATCCCCTTCGGGCGCTCCAATGCAGTGTCAAGCTAGACACACCCGATGCCACAATGATGTCACCTGACGGCACTAAGTCAGCCAATGCCTGTCGCTCGCGAAGGCAGAGGCAAAGACAGGCTCGGCCCAGGCCTTACCAACATCTAGCCCTGAGTTCTCCTCAGCGTGATACCGCAATGGAGACTCCCCTGCAACGTACCTCCATCTTCGATAGGCTGGGGGCACCTATCCGCCCTAAGAAACAATCTCAGAAGAAGCGGACGGTCCAGCTCCTTAATGATGCAGTCTAGGTGTTTGCGTGTTACGCCACCAGACACCAGCCTAAGACCCAGTCCGACAATCTGGACCAGCCCATATCTCAGCTCAGGAGGCCTCACCACCCGACTCATCCACTGGCTCCAGTCGGTCACGTCGACACTTCTGCTGGGCCTCAGACATCAGCACGAGTGGAGGAAGTTCCCGTCGAGGACCGTGCTGCCCCTGTCAACGAGGAGCCGATCAATAATGCTCCCCCAGCTAATGAGGTCCAAGAGGTGACTCTCGAGACTCTTATGAAGGAAAACCAGTGCTTGAAGGCCCTCCTACAAGACCTCCTTCAGGAACGTGACCTCAACCCTCAGCCGCCCACCAAGCCTTCAGCTGAAGCTCCAGTCCCGCCAGGAGGGCAGAATGATGCCCATGCCTCAACCGCGGCTGCCTGAACTCTAACAGTAATTGGGTTCGGCACGCCCCTGGCCGAAGCCCAACCACAGCCTCCCAACATGCTGTTGCCAGAGTGCCTTATGGCACAGCGTCAAATGATCGAGCGGTTCGTCGAGACCAAGCTCGTCCAGTTCGATGAAGGGGTCACAGCTATAGATCTCTATAGCGTCCCCTACCCACTACACCACCAATAGAAGAAGCTCCCTCTAGAGTACACCAAGCTGTCGAAGCTGTAAAAGTTCGATGGATAGGGGTCTCCGCATGAACATTTAGCCTATTACATTATGGCCATGGGCAAGTTCGCGTTGGATGAATCATATCTCCTTTGCTATTTTGCCACTTCACTGACAGGGACAGCCTTTCAGTGGTATTCCTGCCTGAAGCCCAACTCAGTCATCGATTGGGCAGACCTCCAGAAGAAATGGGCGATGTCCCTATCCCGTCCCCTATAGAGGGAGCTGCCTTATATATATTTATGTTATGCTTGCTAATGAATGCCTGCATGCCTGAATAAAGAAATAAATAATAATAACAAAAAATTACACTTAATTTCGGCTATCGTAGCCTGCTTCCCCAGTTCCGGCTCGTAGAGCCCAATCTTGGCCCCCACGGCCTGCCACCCGCCCTTGCGGCTTGCTAATCTCCCAACTTTGGCTCTCATAGCCCGCTTCCCCGATTTCAGCCTTCACGGCCTACTTCCGCAACATTGATTCTGGCCCTTGCGGCCCACTTTCTTGGGTTCAGATTTCACAGCCATTACTCCCGACACATTAAAGAACAAAAAGACTCCTTCCACTCTAGATCAGACCATTTGGTCGGCTGGAGAATTAAAAGATCCTTTCACTCTAGTTCGGACCTTTCATCTAGCTAGAGAATAAAAAGGCTCTTGCTTTGACACTCACCCCGTGTCCACGAATAAACCACGTCAGCTCCCGACAGCCCATCGGCGTTGATGAATAAAGTTATGACTTCTTTCACTCTAGTTCGGACCGTCCGTCTGACTAGAGAACTAAAAGACTCTCTCCACTTTGGTTTGGACCTTTCATCCAACCAAAGAATTAAAAGAACCCCTCATGTAGCTGGGACCCCTGACGCATTGAAGAATGAAATACCCTTTCACCCCAGCCCGAGCCTGCCATTCGGGTGATGAATCAACCCCCTTTCCTTGCGTTGACACCAGCCCATGTCAACGACTTAACTACCTCTCCGTCCCTTCGAGTGACGAATATCCCTTCTGATTTGGACCACCCGTCTGGATCATTGAATGAATAAACTCTTCTCTCCGTCCATTCGGGCAACGAATATCCCTTCTGAAGGAAGAAACTCTTCTTTCCGTCCCTTCGGGTGACGAATAGCCCTTTTTGATTTGGACCTTTCGTCCAGATCATTCAATGAGCAAAACTCTTCCCTCTGTCCCTTCGGGTGACGAACATCCCCTTTTGATTTGGACCTTCTGCCCAGGTCATTTAAGGAACAAACTCTTCTCTCCGTCTCTTCAGGTGACGAACATTCCCTTTTGATTTGGACCTTCCGTCCAGATCTTTCAAGGAATAAACTCTTCCCTCCGTCCCTTCGGGTGACGAACATTCCCTTTTGAGTTGGAACTTTCGTCCAGATCATTTAAGCACCAAACCCTTATCCCCGTCCCTCCGGACGACGAATACCTCTTTTGAATCAACGAACTCTTCTCTCCATCCCTTCGGGCGACGAATGCCACTTTTGAATTAGCAAACTCTTCCCTCCGTCCCTTCGTGTGACAAACACTACTTTTGAATCAACAAACTCTTCTCTCCATCCCTTTGGGTGACGAATACCTCTTTCGAATCAACGAACTCTCCTCTCCATCCCTTCAGGTGATGAATGCCTCTTTTGAATCAATAAACTCTTCTCTCCGTCCCTTCGGGTGACGAATAACCTGTTTAATCCGGATCCCCCTGTCCTGGTCATTTGAGTAACAAACTCTTCTCTCCGTCCCCTCGGGCGATGAGCACTTCCCTTGAATCAACAAACCCTTCTCTCCGCCCTCGTGGCTCGCCTTCCCCAACTTCGGCTTTCATAGCCCTCTCCCCAACGTCTGTCGACTTCACAGTCGACCTCCCCAACTTTGACTTCTATAGCCCGCTTCCCAACGTTCTTCGACTTTTCTAGCCTGTTTTCTGGGTTCCGGCCCATGCAGCTCGATTTCTAGACCTCAATAATCAACCTCTGCGCTGACAGCTATTTAATTATCAGCCCCTAAGCCAACAGCTATTCAATCATCGGCATCCCAGCTAACAACTTTCTAATTATCGATTTCTAAGCTGACATCTTTTCAACCATCGGCTCCTAAGTCGACAACTTTTTAATCATCGACATCCCATCTGAGAGCTTCCCAATTATCGGTTCCTAAGCTGACAACTTTGCAACCATCGGCTCCTAAGCTGACAGCTTTTCAACCATCGGCTCCTAAGTCGACAGCTTTCAAATCATTGACGTCTAACCCGACAGCTTCCCAATCATCGAAATTTAAGCCGAGAGCTTTCCAACCATTGGCTCCCGTGCCAACAACTTTTCAATCATCGGCTTCTAAGCCGGCAGCTTTCTAAGCATTAGCATCCTAGCTGACAGCTATCCAATTATTGGCATCCACGTCACGAGAAATTTTCTGCTGGAAACGCTGAAGGCGCACTTCATTGGATTTATCTTCAGCTCGTAGTGCTGGAGCCTCTGGAAGATGATTCTGAGGTCGCTCAGATCATCTCCCCTCCTCTTCGTCTTGACGACCAAATCATCAATGTAGCATTCGACCTTGCTATATAGTAGCTTGTCGAATATCTTGGTCATCGCCTGCTGGTATGTGGTGCCAATGTTCTTAAGGTCAAAGGGCATCCTTTTGTAATGGAATATACCTTTGGGTGACTTGAAGGCTATATGGATCCAGTCGTGCTTGACTTTCCAGATTTGGTTGTAGCTGGACGATCCGTCCATAAAAGATAGGGCCTCATTGCCAGTGGTCGCATCAATCATCACTTCGGTGATGGACACCGGGAAGTCATCTTTTGGGCAAGCTTTATTCAGGTCGCAGAAGTCCACGCAAATCCTGATCTGTCCATTCTTCTTCTTCACTGGTACGATGTTGGCTAACCAAGTGGTGTATTGATTTTCCTCCACGAAGTCGACATCTATGAGCTTGTCGACTTCTTTACAAATTTGATTTATCAGCTCCGGCCTCATGCAGCGAGGGGACTGCTTTACCAGCTCCATATTGGGATCAATGTCCAGAATATGTTGAGTAACTTTGGGGCTAAGACCGGACATCTCCTTGTAGTTCCAGGCAAAGCAGTCTCGGAACTCCTGCAGTAGCTTCACATATTGCTCCCTCTCTTGTGGGGGTATAAGGGCACTCAGAAAGGTTGGCCTGGGATTACTTTTCGTGCCAAGGTTGATTTCAACAAGCTCGTCGATGGTAGCCTGGCCAACATCCTCAATTTCTGGCGGCGCTGGCCGCACGTCGACAAAGTCTTGATCTTCGCCATCCTTGGCTTCGAGGGTGCCATATGCCCCTTCTTGTTCTGCGTCGGTGGGTGCAGAGGCCGTGTTTACTTCACATCCACCTGAGGTTGCAGTCGACGGGCACGAGGGGCTCCTTGGCGCGGAGAGGCATAGGGCTGCTCTGGGTTCCTCTAGGTAATCATCATAGATAGCTCCAGCGAGGGTCGAAGCAGTCGCACCCTCAGGAGCCTAGTGCTGGATTGATATCGTGTGGACTCCTCTTCCGGGGCCGCCTGTCGCATGGGGACGCGGCGGGGCCACCACATAATCCCCCATTCTGAGCTCGTCCCTGTCAATCAGGTCCTGAGTAATGTCTTTGAAGATGTAACAGTCTTCGATAGCGTGGCCCAGTATCTAGTGGTAAGGGCAGAACAGTGGGTCGCCACTTCTTTCGGTATCTTGGGGCCTCTTAGACTTTGGGAGGGAGACCTTGCCATAGTGGCAGGCCCAGTCAAAGATCCCTTGAGTCTTTTCCCTTAGGACGGAGTAAGGTTTCTGCAACTTCTCTTGTAGCGTAAGGCCCTGCCCGACTGGCCGCTCGATTGAGGAGCTCGCCATATTCCTTGCTTCCCTCCTTGACTGGGCAGAGGTATCAGGCCTGACGTCTTGAGACCAAGATGCACCTTCACCCTGCAGGTAGAGGAAACCTTGAATCAGATTGGCCACAAGCGTCGTCAGTTTGGCCAATCGCGCCTTCAGCATCTCGATCTCCCATTGTTGCCCATGATATAGGGCAAACATGATGGGGTCGTATTGGGGAGGGCCTAAAGCATGCCCCGTACCACCGCTCCTTGCTTCGTTGACGGGCGGGGGTGAGGGTGCCCCGATGTTGTGGTCCCTTGAGGTTGACCCTTTAGAAGAGGGGGAGGCTTTCCCCGCGCGCCTGTGATGGAGAGGGTTCCAGAGGAACACTTCCTCCTCTTGCACTTCTTCAGTCGAAGGCATCGGATGCTTATTGCGGTGGGCTTCCCGTAGATATGCAGCTTTGGTGGAATCATCACCGGATGGAGCCGAGATTGATATAACGTCAGCTCCGTAATAATCTTCTATTGAGAAGCCTAAACAGAGGTGCTTGGTGATTTGCAGCAGCCTCCGATCCAGATTTGGCAGGTTCCACATTCTTTCAAACATTTCCTTCCGACTGGAGGGCTGGTAAAGGGGGATCCTTTGCTTTCTGACCACTCCAACCGCACGGTCAGTGATGTGAGGGAGCCCCAAGATTGGGACGTGTGGGTCATGTAGTTTATCAGGGAGCCTACAATCATCATCCCCTCTAGCTGGCTTTTCCCCGACCACATAGAAGATAGTGGGCTGTAGCTTGAACTAACTTTTAAAGCAATAGGTTTATGTTTCTTCTCACTATCCTCAACTCTGTTCTGGTTCAACTCATAAGTCATTAGTGAACCAATAAGCTTATCGACAATGGTGGTGGTTAGATTCCTTGATTCTTCCACCACTGTGGCCTTGGTGTGCCAAATCAGAGTTAATGACCTCAAAATTTTTCTAACCAGCTCATATTGACTATATGATTTTCCTAAGCACTTTAGGCTATTAGTGAGCTGAGTCAACCTAGCATACATCTTAGATATGTTTTCATCAGATTTCATTTTAAATGCCTCATATTCGAAAATTAGCATATTAACTTTTATTTCTCTTACCTGCGATGTTCCTTCATAAATTACCCGTAATCGATCCCACATCTCCTTTGCTGTGGAGCAAGAGGAGACCCTAGAGAATTCTGTTTGGTGCAAGGCACATTGCATGGTGTTCATCGCACTCCGATTGAGGTTCGATCTTGTATTCTGCTCTCGAGCCCAACTATCTTCATCTTCAGGGAGCTAGAAGGGACCTTGACTCACTACCTTCCAAATCTCGTGATCCTGAGCTCTTAAGAACACCTGCATACAATTTTTCCATTATGCATAATTAGTGTCATTAAAGAACGGAGGCTTGTTGACAGAATGACATTTAGCTATGTATCCTCTATTTTTCATTTCACTAGATCTCTCTGGGATGTTAAGCCCTTACTGGAGAGTTAGGCTCTGATACCACGTGTTGGATATGCGAGATGGAAGATCTAGAGGGGGGGTGAATAGATCCTCCCCTAAAACTAGCTATAATGTAGTAAAATAAAATGTAAAATAAGAACTACTACAATTAAACTCCTAATTCAAGCTTAGACAAGTAGGCATGAAATCAACAACCAAGATCAGTACGAGGCGGAGGGTCGACCCAAAGATCTCCTCATGCAAGGGGCAGCATTTCGGATAGGCTTGACCTATCATTCCGGCTATGTCTTTTGATATACCCCTTGGTTGTTGACAATTGCAAACTTATACGAGCTATTCTAACAATGTAGTTTGTGTTAGAATTATAGCGAACATCCTATGCCAATCAGATACGGTCCTAGGCATGCATCTAAGCGAAGTTGCGAGCAAATGCAACACTCACACACAATAGAGACAAGCAATTTTAAGGTGGTTCTGCCAGACACCATGTCTGCCTACATCCACCCCTCATTGAAACCAGTGAGGCATCCTACCGCTAGCAAACTGCTTGAATGACCTCAGATCTGAGCACACCAGCTCGATCTGAACACACCACTGATTGCACAGCTTAACAACCTCAAATCCAAACTCACCAGATCGATCTAATAGTTCTGCTGACAAATAGCTTGAATAACAACACATGAACTAGATCAAAACAAAATTACAACAAGTTCGAAAGAAAATGGAAAACACAGATCGAGTGAAGAGTTCTCTTGATGGTCAACAACTCACTCTGTAGATGGAGTTCTCTTGAAGCTGATGAACTCTTCTAGAATTAGATTAGCAACTTGCACGGTCTAGATCTCCCTCAGGCATTCTCCCTGGAGAATATTTCACCTCATCTCTCTTTGGAACACTCTCAATATCATCAACTCTGTCTCAGCATCTCCTCTCTTCATGAAAGAAAAACGAGCTTGCATTTATAGAATGGATATATTCAAATCTGTAGATCATTCCTTATTGGTCCACATGTCAGGAGAACTTTAAGAGTATGCCACGTGGTCTAGGGAGAAGTGCCAGATCACCTTGGATCACATGCCAAGATATTTGACTTCGAAACTGTGACTGGCTTGAGTCTTCCACGGGCTTGTTTCATCGCAGTCTATTATTCACCCTTAGTCATCTCTTATTCCCCCTTAGCCATCTATTATTCACCCTTAGCTATCTATTTGTCAGCCTTAGCATCATAGAACCGTCGCCTTTCACTTGAGTTACTATAGATGGCTTTGAGAGTTATTTGATGTAGTTGAAAATAATTTGTCACCTTAAGAGTGACTTTATTTCACTCCTGAATCACAGATGATTTCTCTCTTGTGAATCTACTACAGATTAGCTCCACTCATTTCCATTTCTTCTCTTCTTGTGCTAGAACGAGCTTCACGATACTCCTTCATTGTTTCTGCTATAACCCTTCAGTTAGATTTCCTTCGAACAGAATGATGATATAATTTTTTTGATCTTGAATGTGTTTATCTTGAGTCACATGACTCAGGTCAAGTTCACTGCACATCACAGCAATATACCATTCAATTAGCCTAGTCCCAAAGCCAAATCATGGGAAAACACAAGTCCTCAGCCCCTAGGCTGCACATCGGACACTCGATTCCACAAACATAGAACACAAAACACGAGGGATCATCAAAACCCTCGAACCGCATAGGCATGCAAACTGAGGTAAGATGATACCTCCAAGCATCCAAAACCAGAGTCTTGATCCTTACATGATAGCCGAGACACTCACGACGTCACGTGTCAACTACTGGGTCACAACCAGGTTGACCAGAAACCATAATGACTCTCAAAATGCACAAAACACTACTCGGTGCAATGGCACTTTCAGACACCCTATGACATAGTCACAACCCTCATAGGACATCCAAGACATCCACGGACAATGGGCTAACCTAGGGGTCGAAGCCAAACCAACCGAAAACCAAACCAACATAAAAGAATACTCTAGGTAGGTGGTGGTCTTACCCATGGCCGCTAAACCAAATTGACGGTCATCCAAAGGGCCACTACCCTCAACACAGAGCAATTGACGAATGACGGTCAACCTCATGGCCGCCAAACCAACCTAATGGTCACCTAAGGGTCGCCAAACTAAATGGTGGTTAGTCACATGGCCGTTACCAATGAATCAACTTAGCCATCTAATAGTCTTCCTAGAACCATTAATCGGGAATGGCGGTCACCCTAGGGCCACCAAAGATCCCATGTGGTCGGTAGCTAGACCGCTAGCCAGAACTGACTTAAAATCGATTAACTGACTTAAACGTCGAATAGTGGTCACCCAAGGGCCACTGAACCAACCTTGCGGCGAGTCGCGAGACTGCTAAACCAAACCGACAAGGGGACTCCACCTAACGGTCTCCAGAGGGCCACTAAACATAAATAACAGTCACTGGTAGCACCGCTAAACGGTTCTGACGGGAAAATCACGGGACTACCCAAAACTCGATCTTTCCAAGGCCCAATCGCGTCTAAACGACGAGGAAACATTCCTAACATCAATATCCACCTTCCACAAGCTGAAAGGGGTCAAACCATGCACAAAACTGTAAGAAACAGGCGATTCCCATGAATCCACCCAAAACGGCTCACATGGACAGTCGGGCTCATACCCGTCTCGATTCTCAATCAAATACAGTAAAACTAGCGGGAATGAAATCCCAACATGCCAGGCATTCGAATGAGACTATTTACACTAAAAATCGTCGCCTAGAATGGCGAACATGGCTCACACCCCCCGAACGTGCATTTCACCCAAACAAGGTAAAACCAGCTCAAGCTCACATCATTCAGCTCCAAACCACGGGAACACATGAAAAGAGTAGGGCATCTATCCCCCTACCTCCACCAAAGATTTCGTAAGCTGAAATAGTCAATCCTCACCAAAAACCACCACATGAGCAACCCACGCCGGCTTTGAATCCACCGAGGGATCGCGCCAATGCCACGCTCTAGTCCTCACACCATCACACTCCATGATACCTCCATAATGTCACCACCTCGTCCACCTCTGCCATGGTCATATGCCCTAGGGGAGAGGAGAAGAGAGGAGAGAGAATGATGGGAGAGTGTGAGAAACGTGAGTGAGGAGAGAGGAGAGAGGGTGAGGGTTAAAAAGAAAAGAAAAATAGGAAATTATACAAATTTCCTAAAATCTACTTTTTGACTCGATATTCCATAAAATCAAAAGAATATGGAAAAATAGCCTCCGCGATCCTCGGAAAGAGCACAATACACCAGCGGCATCTCGGAGCCTCAAAACTCAACGGTTCACTATCCACAGGATTCCACAACTTATAAAGGAGAAAAATTCACGTGGATCGTAAAACATCATTTGGGACTCACAAAAGTGCTCCGAAAGTTCTCTGATTCCGATTCGAAGGATCCAGGTTATTACAATTTAGCTCAGCGATGTCATGCTCTTCTCAAGTGCCCGAAATTTGTGGCAATGAAGATTGTACTAGAGGAAGACGTGGAGCAAGACGGGGTGTGGAGTAATGACAGATTAGGTTTTTATGAAATCATGGATGAAAAAGACCCGGTTGATCTTGAGGACAGTGATGCCTCCCACAATCACATACCTCGTCATTTCCTCGCATTCACAAACATCCAATTCACGCCAACACACATTCATGCACATTCATCCACCATACCATATTTGCATTTCAAAAATTCTTATTATAATAATTTTAATATAGTAGCAATAAAATTTGAAAATCTTTAGAGACAAATTAGAGATGGAGTTTCATTTCCATCGGTAATCAAATTTCATCTCGCGCCAAAGTAGACGACATTGCAACGGAATAGGAAGGTAATTGTGACTGACATTCTCCATCGCAAAAACACAAAAACCCTAATATCTTTCGAAGAATAATCCATTCTCTCACTCATTCACACACTCCTCTCTCTCTCTCTCTCTCTCTCTCTCTCTCTGGTTGTGACCGTCAGCATTAAGTGCCCCACCGTTCCTTTAATTTGCAGTGTCTACCACGCCGCATATCTTGTTTGCCGTCCCCGCAGTCGTGTCCATCGTCGTAGCCCCTGTCGTGTCCGCCCTCCCAGCTCGCCACATCACTCATTGTAAGACCCCAGATTTTCGGATCTGGCTTCGTGGGTCGGAGATCGTGTCCGAGTGGACTTCAGACCTTTTATAGTGATTTTCTGGAACTGTTGTCAGTGTGTTTTTGGATTGTTCCGGGTCTGTGGTGGCGCGTGGAGCTTTTCAATATTTTTTGGGATTTTTTTGGAGGCGGGTTCTATTTTTCACGATTTTTTCAGTGTTCATGTAATTTTCTAAAAGGATTAAGAAGAAGAAAGAAAATAAATATAAAATAACACTATTATACCTAATATAATAACCCTAAACCCTTTCCCCCTTGTGAATGGCAGCACGACGAGGACAAACCCGGAGGCGTGGTGTGGTGGACCGGAGGCGGTGGCGGCAGTGTTCATGGAAACCAGCTATCGGGACGTCGTCCGTTTGAGGTTTGGATGAGGTCCAAAGCTCGGTTTGAGGTAGGGGGATGGATCCCCACTCTTCCCATGCGTTTTCCCATCGATTCCATGCTTGGAGAGGCTAAGAGGGGTGTTCTTCTCATGTTCAGGGGTTAAGCATGCCAGGGGCTGAGCGTTGGTTTTGGCCGATTAAGGCCTTGGTTAATGGATTGGGTTGTGGCATCTGATTGAGGATTGTTCGGGGTTGATTCCCCTTTTGTTCCCCTCTGTTTCTACCTATTGAATGCGCCATGGATTGAACTCACGGGAGTTCAGCATTTTTCTCGTAATGCAGTAGAGGGTGGCCACCCTTGTGGCCGCCTGCGCCCTGGACTGGGCGGCCATGCACCTAGACGCCCAAGCCACTGGACAGCTAGTGGTCTGGTCGCCCAGGCTACTGGGCGGCCAGAACCCTATTCGCCCTCCCCCATTCTCCCACTAAGAGCCCTGGATTGGGCGGCCAAGGACGTGGCCGCCCAGCCCCCTGGGTGACCCAAGAGGTGGCTGCCCAGGCCAGGGTGGGTGGCCACAAGTTGGGTAGCGTGTGACCAAAGGTTTGGCCGCCCAGACCCCTGGGCAGCCAGCACCCTGGCCTTCTACCCCCATTCAGCCCAGGGTGTGTCGTGTCCCATGGTCGTGTGATCTGAGGCATCCGTTTCAGTGGTGGCCCTGCGGATGGTGTGTCTATGTGGTTTTGTGTGTTCTTTAGGTTCTTGATAATGGTGTGGGCCACCACAGTCTGTTGGTTGGGAGTGGATTGTCCCCCCTTGCATCGGGCTACTTGTGTTGACTATCCCCACGAGAGTCCAGTGACTGCGGAAGGTCTGTTCCCATGTGAGGGCTATGATCACGGCAAGGTGCTTTGGTAAGAGAGTGGACCATGGTCCTAGCATTCTGTCTCATGCTTGGTTAGCCTCCCATGGACCGACAGTCATGGTTTGACTGTCAGGTTGGTGGTGCTTTGTTCTCACGCTAGTGAGCCACCTCGTGGTGGTGCGGTGTGGGCCAGTGGTGCTCCGGTGGTTTCCATAGTTGTGGTTGGTTCCTGGTGACCCTACCCACTTGACGTAGCTGACCTACGCACGTATGCATGCCGACCCACTAGGGAGTGGTAGAGGTTTGTCCCGTGTAGTGATTTTTAGGTTGGTTACCTAAGGGCCCCATGCCTTTGCAGCCAGAGCCCGGCTGGGGGGAAAACAAGTTAGAGGATAGACCTAGAGCAGATGGTCTATGTGTGTACACGTGGTCGGGGGCAACGGACCCGCACTGACGAGCGTGACCCTGGCTAGTCCTTGTTCTATGGTACACATGTAGCAACCCTAATTAATTATAGGAATAAAATTTTTATAATAAATTAAACAAATAAATGGTAAAGGCCCAACCCACACATTACAGAAATGGTTGGGGAGCTATGAGTCACCTGGTGCAGATGCCACTTCCTAATAGTTAGGGAAACAATCTTGTGGTCAACTTTGATGCTGTGACTCTTGGGGAGGATATGGATGTTGAATTTGTTCATCTTGTTTGTGCTACACCAAAAGGCTGTGGATTACTGCTGCTGATTTGATTGCAGGAATTATTTAGTGGTGTTGTAATTGGTGGATGTTCACTTAGGTATACGAGTTTGGTTGTGGATGTTCTCACAAGTCCCAAATTTTGCACACGTTCTTTTTTAGCTTCCCACCCATGGCATTCATTGACTTTTGTATAATTTGCCTCAGAACTGCCCAATGTTTGGGAACCGTTTTAATCTGCGCAAGGTTTTCTTTTCTTTTGCCGAAGCAGAGGAGGAAATCTTTTTTTCAGTGCTCTGACATTGTTCCCTTAATTGCATTGTCATGTTATCATTTTACCTATTATTGAACTAAGATTGTATCTCATCTATGAACAGAGATTGGGCCTTCCACATGGAATGACAATGGATTGGCAAAGTGCACCCCCCAGCCCTAGTTCATATATTGTCAAGAAGATATTGCGCTTGGAAATTCCAGTGGATACATATCCAAATGTATTTTTCTTCTTTTACTCTGATAAAAACATTGGCCAGCTTTTGTTCTTGTGTTAAACTTGCTTGTTATGGCACAGTTTAATTTTGTTGGACGCCTCCTTGGCCCCCGGGGTAATTCACTGAAACGGGTGGAGGCCTCTACAGGCTGTCGTGTATATATCCGGGGAAAAGGCTCCATAAAAGATCTAGGCAAGGTATATCAATGTTTGTGGAATTTACACAATCTATGAAATGTTTTTTTATTTATGGTACAACCTTTTCTTTTGAAAGTTATGGGATTTAAGTCTGATTCTGAACACAGGTTCCATTCAAGCATTACCTTGCTTATTGGTGGGCAGAAATGCTTCTTTCATATATGTAATCTCTCAATGAGTACAAATGGTTACAATTACTTCAAGTCATTTAGACCAAATAATTATGCCATGATGCGGTAGTTTGTTTATTCTTTCTGATAAGTGTTAGTCTGTTTATTCTTGTTGCTAGTTTTATATAAAATCTCTTGGCAACTTGTTGCAACCTGCCTTTTTAATGCCCATCAATGGTAAATTATGGATTATTTTTTAATTTAAAAGCATTTTTTAGGATTCTGAGTTTCTTTCAGGTCAGTCAATCACGTAAGTTTTTGCCATTGATACAGCCTTAGTTAGAGTGAATGAGCCAACAACCCTGCACTGTCTTTAGGTCGGTTTCCTGCCTGATATCAACCCTCAATTTGGTGATCTGAGTTCTTAACTAAAGCTAAATTTGGAACTACAAACAGGCCTAAAACTCATAATATCATCGGCATGTGATAAAAAAATATTGGTTTTGGAATATAGTCTCTGTGACCAATGAGTGATGTTCAAAGCATGGAAGGCAGAATGGGATTGGATTGGCCAATCCAATCAGTTTTGAGCCAAACCGAGGCGATCCGACCCCCCGACCCCAATTCTTACTGGGGATCAGGTGGATCAGCTTGAGGTCGGTTCACGGTGACCGTCGCCACCTGTTCAGGGTGACCGTCGCCACCTGCCGCCGACATCCGTTTGCCACCGCTGGCCACCACCACCTCCTCCTTCGTCACCGGTCACCTCCTCTTTCACCACCGGCACCAGCCACCTCCTCCACCAGCTGCCATCTCCTCCTTCGCCATTGGCAACCAGCCACCACCTCCTCGTTTTGTTCCAGGGCTCCACCTGCAAGGCTACAAAAGGAGGGAAGGAAAAGAAGCCTCAAGGCTCGAGATACAGAAAGGTAAAGATGTAAATTGTTGTGGTTTAATCACATATTGGAAGTCTTTCCTCCATACATGTGGGGGATTCCCTCAACTCAATGTCTAGGTTTTGAGTTGAGTTTGGGCCTTAACATGATATCAGAGCAAGCCGGCTTGGGATCTCTTCTCTCTCTCCACCGCAGCATCTTGAAGCCCCTTCCGCACACACCATGGCCCTTTCCCAACAATGCAGCCTATTCTGGACAGGAAACCTAAAGCCAGAACCTTCTCTCATCTGCAGCAACTCCCATATCAGAAATCCATGGGAGTCTCTCTCTTACACATGTGGGGGATTAATGCCTAGGTTTTGGGTTGAGTTTGGGCCTTAGCATGGTATCGTTATACCACTCCTCGACAAACTCACTAACCCTTCAGGGGCCTCATCAGCCTCTTGGGTGGCGTCCCCAATCCTTGGCGACGGTAATTCGATATTATCGAGTTATCGGTACCCTGAACTCTGGGATGTTACATCTATGATGCCTTTGAAGCTGAAGATGATGATGAAGGTCTCATCAATTTACAACCCTCCCCCCGAAGATAGAAGATGGCGGCCGGCCACCGTTGATGAGTTGGTCGAAGTGAATCTTGGCACAGAAGATGAATCTAGGCGAATCTTCCTTAGCGCCCTCCTTCTCCCAGAAGAAAGGGAGCGATACATAAAGCTGCTCTAGGAGTTCTAAGATTATTTTGCTTAGAACTATAAAGAGATGCCAGGCCTCAACCCTAAAGTTACTCAACATATATTGACTATCGACCCCAAAGTCGAACCAGTCAAGTAGTCACCTCGACGAATGAGGCTAGAACTGATAAGTCAGATTTGCAAAGAGGTCAACAAGCTTATAGACATCAGCTATGTAGCAAAAAATCAATACACTACATTATTGGCCAAAATTGTGCCCGTCAAGAAGAAGAATGGTCAGATCAGAATATGTATGGACTTTTGGGACCTAAACAAAGCATGTCCGAAAGATAATTTCCCAATGCCTATCACTGAAGTCATGATCGATGCCACTACTAACCATGAGGCGATCATTCATGGACGGGTCGTCCGGATACAACCAGATATGGATAGCTGAGCATGAAAGAATTCATACGACTTTTTGATCACCCAAGGGGACATTCCACTACAAGAGAATGCCTTTCGGCCTCAAAAATGCTGGCGCCACTTACCAGAGGGCGATGACAAAGAAATTCAATAAGTTGCTCTATAATAAAGTCGAATGCTATATTGATGCTTGGTCGTCAAAACTAGGAAAAGAGAAGACCACCTGAGTGATCTGAGGATTATATTCGAAAGGCTTCAGTAATATGAGTTGAAGATGAATCTGATGAAATGCACCTTTGACATTTCTAGTGAAAAATTCTTGGGCTTCATTATCCGATATCGGGGAATTGAAATAGACCCCTCCAAGATAAGAACAATTCAAGAGCTGCCTCCTCTGGAGAATTTGATGAAACTGCGATCATTACAAGGCCGATTAACCTATATCCATAGATTCATCTCGAATCTGCTCAGGCGATGTTAGCCATTCCATAAGTTGATGATGAAAGATACACCATTCTACTGGAACCAAGGATGCCAAAGGGCTTTTAACCAACTGAAGGCATATTTGAAGACCCCGCCAGCCTGGGGGGGACCTATTAAAGGGCGGCCATTGTTTCTTTACATAGTCGCCACTAAATATTCAATGGGGGCAATACTGGTCCAGAATAACAATGAGGGGAAGGAGCATGCTCTTTACTATCTCAGTCGAAGATTGGTCGGGTCGGAAAGTAAATATACCTCGATCGAGAAAGCCTGCCTCCCATTAGTCTTTGTGGTCAAGAAGATGAGACACTATATGCTATCACAAGAAATACAACTGATATCAAGGGCTAATCTAGTCAAATACATACTTTTCTAGCCGGCATTAAAAGGGAAACTGGGTAAATGGGCCATCATTTTGATAGAATATGATATTATATATGTGCCACAAAAGGACATTAAAGGCCAGACCATTACGGATTTCTTTGCAGTGCACCCGATGCCTGAAGATTCCCCTCTAATCATGGAGCTCCCAAAAGATGAAACACTAGAAGTGGATCAAGTCCATCAGGCCACATGGCAATTGTACTTTGACGGGGCATCCAGAACTGAAACTTCTTAATCAGGACAGACAAGGATAAGAGTCAAAGTAGGTATCGTCCTCAAGTCCCTAGAGAGAGAAGTGTTGCATACATCATGCTTGATCAATAAGCCTTGCACTAACAACGAGACAGAATATGAAGCCCTGATTATTGGTCTTCAGATTGCCCTCCATTGGGAGATTCAAATGCTGCAAGTGTTTAGCAATTCAATGTTAATTGTCAAACATATACAGGGGCAGTTTGATGTCCGAAAGCCCAAGTTACTCCCTTATTGCGCCAAGGCGAAATAGCTCATGGGGCGATTCTATTTCATCGAGGTGAGCCATGTCAACCATAGCCAAAATGCTCAGGCAGATGCACTAGCGAAGCTAGCAATCTCGCTAGTAGTCCAGCCTGATGAATCCCTTAATATAACAGTGATGTGGGTTTATGTGTTCTGCGGGCGTGTCATTTTAGTTTCGACAATTGTCACGTAATTATATTTCAATTGGGATGTGCCTCTAAGACACAACATGTGTGCGTAGACATACGGGCGTCATGTTTATAAGGACGTGTGCGCGTGGTAGGTGTTTAGGCAGCTAACGTAAGTTTGATTTCATGGGTGAAGGTGTATCAGATGACGTGGGGTTTGGGTGTAGGACATTTCCCCACCGACTGCAAGCGACTGATGTTTATTTACATCAGACATAATTCCAACACTTGTCTCTATTATCAAAGGAAGAGAGTCAAGGACCCTGTGAGTCGCGACGTCGGGAGGGCTTGACCCATGCTATAGCGGCGGAGCAACAGTAACACAACAGGGATGAGTGGAAGAAGGGAGATCGGTCTCACTGTGGGCGTTGGAGGGAATGCAAACTCCTAGTTTTTGGAAGTGAGACATTGGCTCGGGAAGTGAGGCGGCGGACACTGGCTCGACATAGAGTTGACATGTTCTGCCTCTGGTGTGGAGCTGTTGGTGCTGGCTCGGCTGGGAGCAGATAGTTGTTGGCTCATGTGTTGAGTTGTTGACACTGGCTCGGTTAGGTGCAAGGAGGTACTGGCTTAGGTGTGGAATTGTTGACATTGGCTCGATTAGGAGTAGGTAGGTACTGGCTCAGGTGTGGGGTCCATTTTGTTGGCCGGGTAGGTACTGAGCGGTGAGGCATACGACAGTCCGACGACGGTGTTGAGACTGGCAGCTGGTGAAGATGAGAGTCAATTTCCTAACTGGACTTCATTGATACATATCGTGAAAGACTTTATATGAGGCGTTGAGAGCCTGATTACAAGTTGTGCTTAAGCCACGAGATGATTCCATCATTTATGTCGGTCCCCGAGTCTTAGTGTTGTTACACGGGTATTTTTGCCTTTGTACATAATCTTAGTTGAAGGGCGCCATTTGGGAGATGATTGCGTAGCTTATACTCGGCTTGTGTTTGCCAATCATCGAACCGAGAACGACTCCTGCGTCAGAGAGCTTGAACGCCCATACATCCGGCGCTGAAGTGCGCTTGCAAGTTCCTTCACGATTGTATGTTGTGTTGTTGAGTGTCGTTAGAAATTTCGTATATCCATATGTTCTGCCTATTTTTCAGGGACTCGGGTGGAGCAGTTGGGGACGGACAGTTTGTACGGAGTAGTGGGCTTCGTTAAGGCTGTAGTAGTTAGGCGCCGTTGGAACTGGGGAAGTCGGGCGCCCGTTAAGACTCAAGTGGTCGGGTGTCATGGACACCGTTGTGACTGGAGTAGTTGAATACCGTTGTGACTGGAGTAGTTGGATACCGTTGTGACAGGAGTAGTTGGATACTGTTGTGACTGGAGTTGTCGGGTGTCGTGGGCACCGTTGCGATTGCAGTAGTTGGGTGCCATAGGCACCATTGTGACTGGAGTGGTCGGGTGTTGTGGGCACTATTGTGACTGGAGCGGTCGGGTGCCATTGAGGTTGAAGCCGTCGGGCACCGTGAAGGCCGAAGTAGTTGGGTGTCATGGGCATCGTTGTGACTGGAGGGCACTGTTAAGACTGAAGCCGTCGAGTGTCGTTAAAGTCGGAGTGGTCGAGTGTCGTGGGTACTATTGTGACTGGAGTGGTCGGGCGACGTTGAGACTGAGGTCGTCGGGCGTCGTTAAGATCGGGGGATTAGAAGGCACCGTTATGACTGGAGCAATCGGGCACCATTTGAGGGTTGTTTGACGAAGACGAACCTAGTCGACTCGACAACCATCGGACAATTGTCAGGGCCTGAACGTGGTCTTTTACAATGACGCGTTCTTAGATGAATGCGGTTGTCTGTGTGAAGTGTGTTCTTTAAGGCAGAAGTGACTTTGGGCCCATTCGACCGCGGTGAGCTCCGTTCCGGCTGCAGACGGCGGCGGGGCGACGACGCGACGACGTGGGTGATGGCGAGGCGATCGCGTGGACGTGCGGCGAGCGTGGGAAGCGCGGGAAGGCGAGGTTTTCAACGGCGTTCTTCGTGGGATCGAGCTCGGATTGGCGTCTCTTCGCGAACCGGAGGTAGGGTGACGATCCCTAGCTCATCGCCTTTCCCTTTCTGTAGTTTATAGGCTGAGGCGAGGCCGAGAAGGGGTTCTTTTCTGTCGAGAAGGGTTGAGCATGCATCGGGGAGAGTTCGCTTGATCCATCGTTTTAAGCCGCGATTCCACATTTTGGGGGCATAGAATCATGCTAGGGGACTTGGGAGTTCTTTTCCCCTCGTCTCCCCTTTTGTGGGGCTCGATTTGGGGCCGAAACGGGCGATTCCGGTGAGGTTCGTCATTTTTGCACCGGTGAGCCATGTGCGGTCGCACCAGGGACCGCATATCCCTTGAGCGGTCCTGTCCTGGCCGCCCATCGGCTAGGCGTGCTGCGAGTTAGGCTCGGCGCGCAGCGGGGTTGAGCGGTCTATCGTGGGACCGCATGTCCCTTCGTGCGGTCCCATGTTGACCGTCCATCTCCCGGGGTTTTTACCGTTGTCTGTGACCGTTATGCAATTTTTGGGGTGTGCGGCTAGGGACTGGCCGTATATCCCCTCGTGCGGCTGGGGTCTAGCCGCACATCACTTGGAGCCGTTGGGAGATCGTGCGGCCCGAGTTGGACTGCACCTGCCTTGTGCGGTAAGGTCCTAGCCGCCCTTCCCTTGTGTGGCTAGATCCCAACCACACTTGTTTCCCTACCGTTACGCAGTGTTTGGGGTGAGCGACTGAGGTCTGACCGCATATCCCATGAGCGGCCATTGGCTGACCGTTTATCCTCGTGCATGAGCGGCCCAGGTGGGACCGCCCATGCCCTTGAGCAGTGGGGTCTTAACCGCCCTTTTCCCGTGTGGCCAATGATGGACCATTCATCGTCTGAGGCCTAGCTAGTGGTTTTTCGTGCCGATTCGAGTCCCGGATGAGTGGACCTCGATCCACGAGCTGACCCGCGGTCTGACTGATGCTGGGCATCATGTGGGGACCAAGTGTCGGGCGCCGTGAGGGGTCCCGGGATGTGGCATTTCAGGCATACGTCACCACGAGTCGGTGTTGTACGAGGAGCGATCCTTGTACTCGTTTACTTTCGGAGTCGGTTCCCGTGACTTGAGAGTCTACCTTCCAGTGACCTGTCCACTAGTCGTAGCTTCCTACACACGCGGGGGTGGACCCACCTGGGAGTGGTGGAGAGCTTGACCTGAGTTAGATGATTTTTAGGCTGGTCTCCGTGGGCCCCTTGCCTTTGCCACCAGAGTCCGGTGGGGGGGAAAACCAGCTAGAGGACCCGACCTAGAGCAGATGGTCTGTGTGTGCACACGTAGTTGGGGGCTTAAGACACGCGCTGACGAGCGTGACCCCAGCTAGTCCTTATTTTGTGGTACTTATTGCGTGTCTGAGTCTCACGCCCGGGACGTTGTAACTAGACACTTGTGACGCGGTATAAGACGTTAGGGGACGCATCCGGTTGTTCTTCTAGTGGGTGGTGCTCTTGTCTCCTGGCAGGTACGAACTCGCATTTTATCGGACCGGAGTCGGTTTAGGCAGGTACGGTTAGTTTAGACAGCTTTTTCGTTTATTTATTACAGCTTGTCGGTTCTACCGCACTCCTGCTAGGTAGGGATACTTTCTTATTTTTTTGCCTTATTTTTCGTGCGAGGTGGGGGTCCGCGAGATCCCTACTGAGCCTATGAAATGAGGATCATCTCCTGCGTGTTTTCATCGTGTTTCAGGTGAGACCGGGCCTTCGGGTGGCACGGCAGGTGTACAGTGCAGTTCCAGTAGCCGAGATTAGTTGTCAGAGCCAGGGTATGTCCCGCGTACTTGTACATTTCCTTAAGTTGACTATACTTTTATTTGGGCATGAGATGTACTGGACCTTGTATCAGTTTAGTTATTTATTTAATTTCTACATTATTATTTAGTTGTTTATTGTGATATCTCTGTAGTTACTTTAGCTTCTTACACACCTTCACACTATTTCTTTTTCCCTTCCGAATCTTCGGGCTCGTGGGAGGCGGGCCGAGGTTCGAGTCGCATCGGTTCCTTTCCGATACTCAGATCCCGAGTCACCACAGACGGTCCACTCAGGACTGCCCCTCAGCCTAGCAGTCTATCACTGGACCGCAAGGCCGCCTAGCTATCTATCGCTAGACCGCGAGGCTCAGCCTAACGGTGAAACCCAAGACCGCAAGCGATCGAGCCACGGTAAGGCCTAGCGATCTATCGCCAGACCGCTTGGGAAGCCAAACGGTCCTCCCTGGGCTGCAAGGCAATGATAAACGGTCATGCCCTTGACCGTTTGCCGACACGTGACTCCCAATGATCGGAAACACGCGCCCTGAGGGTGCAACGGCCAAAAACGGCTAGCGGTCTATCGCACGACCGCCTCACCTAGCCTTGCGGTCCATCGACAGACCGCAAGGCCTGCCAACAATACAGTGCCACCAAGCGGTCTCTTGGAGACCGCCTGGGGAGCCATGCGATCACTGGAAGGGCTGCAAGGCTCTCCCGAGCGTGAAATGGCGGGAAACGCCCAAAAATCCCGATCCACGCCCCGATCTTCGCCCGATGATGGGGAAACAAGGGAGAATCCATCCCCAACCCACCTAGCATGCATCTATGCCCTTAAATTGGTCAAAAACTCCACAGAATGTGGGATCCGGCGCTCAACCCCAAATCATGGATTTTAACCTACCCGGCTCAAAAACACCCCTCTCGACCTCTCCTCGGCCTACAAATCATGGGGAAGGCAGTAAAGAGCGTAGGGATCTATCCCCCTACCTTAGAGAAGGCTAAAACCCATCGGATCGTCGCCGATCTTGAAATCAAGCTTTAACACCCACGAGCTCCACGCCCCTCGCCGCGAGAACAACGCCGCCGTGCAATAAATTTTATATCACCAACACCTATATGAAAAGAAAAATGGTTAGAAGTTCCTTCCAAAGTAAGAATATTGCAACTACCAGCAAACCTCTAGAGCTACTCCACATGGATCTATTTAGACCAATGATAACAACAAGTCTTGGAGGGAAGAACTACGGTTTAGTAATAGTGGATGACTATTCAAGATTCACATGGGTTTCATGTAATGCCCCGTGTTTTTCGGATCTTTTTCGTGGGTCTCAGATTGTTTGAGTGGGTTCCAGACTTTAATTTTGGTGTTTTCGGACCCTCAAATGGTGCTTGTGTGGGTTATTTTGGGTCCATGGCGATGAGTTGAGCAGTCTTGCCTTTTTCTGGAATTTTTTGGGCATCAGGATTTACTTTATGAGAATTTCAAGAGTTAATGCATTTTTAAAAATAAATAATTAAATAATAATATTAATAATAAAAATTTAAAACCTTTTTTTAACCCCTACCTCCCTCCGTTCTCTCCCTCACTCTCTCCCTCTCCCATTTCTTGCCCTTCTCTCCCACCCCTCTCGGCGGCTAACGGACGGCGACGGTGGGCGGAGCTGGGTGACGACATTGCAGGCGAGTGGCTAGGGGTGTACGTGATAGACCAGAGGCGGTGGCATGTGGCTTGCGGGAAGGGGGTTTGAACCGCGTGGTGTAGGTGGTTTCGCATTAATTTTCGCGACGAATTCTTCGCGAGAGGTAGGGGATGGATCCCCACTCTTTGTATTTCCATTCCTGTGATCTGTAGGCTGAGATAAGGCCGAGAGGGGTGTGCTTTAAGTCGGGTTTGGGAATTTCATGCTTTAGGGTTTAAGAGTCAGATCTAATGTTTTCTGAGGTTTTTGGATGTTTGTTGGGCATCATATGTTGCTAGAGGGGTAGGGGATGAGTTTCCCCTTGTTTTTCCCATCACCTGGGGGTGATTGGGGCGTGGAATGGCCTTTTTTGCAGAGTTCATTATTTTCGACCTCGGAAGGAGGTGGCGATCATACCAGAGACCCCCTCCTTCCTTGGGGGCTTCAAGCGGTCAGCTAGGGACCGCCACTTGGCCCTGTATGTCAGTTCCAAGTAGCGATCTCGCGATTGACCGCCACCTAATGGTGGCAGTTAGGCCAAGACCGCCACCTGGCAAGGTCGATGCACCCTCAGGGGGCGTGTTGATGCACTCTCGTTGAGCCCCCTGAGAATGCAGTCGGGTCCCTAACTGCATTCTTCAAGTCACAGTTTGGGAGATGACTACGTTCTGCCAGATATCCCTGGCAGGTAGCGGTCCTGTGGAGACCGCTACCTGATGGTAGCGATCCAGAGTGGACCGCCACCTGAGGTGATGGTCTAGGGAAGACTGTCACTTGGTTTCCACTTTGACTTGGTTTCAATCATGTCATTTTAGCCTCCGGTTGAGTCAGCTTTCAAGCCCTTTGTTGGCCTTTGGCTCGATGGATGCCTCGAGCATCCCGTGGGAGTTGTGTGTGTGCCAAGGGGTCCCAGAGGAGCGGTTTTACCTTAGCTAGCTTGCCCGTGTGACTTAACAGTTGCGAGACCCTGTGTGTATGTCCCGGGCTTTTGAGTCACCATGAGTTGGGGTGGTGCGGAAGGTCGTTCCCACGCCTTGTCGGTGTTTCTGGTGGCATTTTTTGTTGGCTAGTGAGTCTATAGCTCCAGTGACCCATTCCACTAGTCGTAGCTTTCTTGTGCACACGTATGCGGACTCACTTGGGAGTGGTGGAGAGCGTGACCCGGAGAGAGGGTTTTTAGGCCGGTTACGGTAGGGCCCCTGATCTTTACAGCTTGAGTCCGAGCTGGGGGGAAAAACTAGATAGAGGGCCTGACCTAGAGTGCATGGTCTGTTTGTACACATGTGATTGGGGACGTCGGACCCACGCTGATGAGCGCGACCCCAACTAGTCCTTGTTTGTGATTACTTGATTCGTGTCTCAATTTTCGGCTGACGTGAGTAGGGAGACACTTGCGGCGCGGTATAAGTCATCCGTGGACACATCTGGCCTTACTTCTAGTGGGTGGTGCCTCTATCCTCTGACAGGTAGTTGATGTGCACAAACACTAGTTGTTGAACAATAATGCCATGCTCAATTTTAAAATATTTAACCGCACTCACTCACTAAAAAGATTTTAAATCAAAATAGAGTGATGAATACGTGTCAATCCCACGGGGAGGAATATTTTCATTTTTAAGAAACCTTGTTGCTTATCTAAAACAAGTGAAACTTGGGAGTTCAAATGGACATGTCTGCAAGATCTTTCTGACTTGGACAAAATAATAAATCAGCAAATCCATGCATTTTATCTCTTACCCGGTCATGAGTTTGCTTACATTTTTCTTCAAATTGTCCTTCCAGCTTCCAGATTTCGGGTGGCAGCCAATGAGAAAGCAGAAGCAGAAAAGATTCTGCAGATAAAGCGAGCCGAAGGGGATGCAGAATCCAAGTATTTGGCAGGTTTGGGTGTAGCCCGGCAGCGCCAGGCGATTGTTGATGGACTGAGGGACAGTGTGCTCAACTTCTCACTAAATGTACCGGGGACGACAGCCAAGGATGTCATGGACATGGTTCTGCTGACCCAATACTTTGACACAATGAGGGAGATCGGTGCCTCATCGAAGGCATCTTCTGTGTTTATCCCTCATGGACCTGGTACTGTGAAGGACATAGCTGCGCAGATAAGGGATGGCCTCCTTCAGGCTAACACTCAGCAGAAGGGCAATTGAATGTGTGCCTTAACATGGCATATGAACGTCAACTTTCTCCTCGGGTGACAGATAAACATTAAACAAACTGGAGGGATGTAGATACTCTGAATGCATATATAAGCAGTTGAGTTGGTAAAAGCATTACCTGATGGTTCTGTTGCTCCTTTACTGGCGAAGTTCCATATGGAGTTTGTTGATAATTCCTTTAGCTTGTCTTTCTACTTAACCTGTATGTATTGGTGAATGTTTGCTGCAACCATAGATTCAACACAGAATGCCCCTGTTACTCTTAGAGACTTTGGTAGCCGTCTTGTACCATTTTTTTTTCTGTGACGTGTGAGCAGTTGCTCCAATGGGTCTTTTTTTTTTTCTTTTTTTCTTTCTTTTGGGATGTAAGCGGAGAAAATATTCAGAATTTATATTCGCTTTCTGTTTGATGTAAATAGATGCACATGGTAAGTTTATGTCTTGGGGAGGCAATGGGATATGACTGCGGAGTTCCAAAGCCTCCTATGTACACTTAACCCTTTTTTGTCTTCTGATGTTGCTAGTGGTCATTTCTCCAATATAAAATTGTTGGTTGAAGAAATAGCTCGTCCCTTCTCATCGTGTGCATCTCTTTTCTCGTAAAAAGGATGCCCTCGTCATGGCTTCATTCATCTTTCTTCTTCTTCTTCCCCCTCTCTCATTTTTTATCTTTTACATTTCTTTCCCTTTACCCCCCTCTTCTACCCAACGTGGACCATCGCCACAAACAAGTTTCTTCCTTATTCCTTTCAACAGTTTCTACTCATTTATTAAGTAATGCTCGGTGCACACCGGAGTATGCAGTTCGTCCTAGTCAACCTGCACACCATTCCCTCGTTGACCCACGTGTGTCTGGTATGGGGTGACGTGGCAACTATGTGCGACACGGGACTGGCTTCGATAGGACATGACTTCTCGTGATTGTAGGCGGAGCGGAGGGGATGGATGGGCGCTGTTAATCGAAGTGGGGAGACAATTCCCTATTTGTCCTGCCACACAGATTTGAGGAGGGAAAGGGGCGGAAAAGGCCATTTCAATCCCTAAAAAAAAAGAGGCGAGAGTGTCGTTGTTGTTCTCCCGTTCTCATCCATTCTCCCTCTGTCAAGTGCTCTACTCTCATTCAACTCTGCTCGGCGACGAGTGATCTCCACCCGCTCAGTCTAGTGTTGGTGGCCTTGTCATGCAGAAGAAGGCACACCAACTCCCATTCTCGTTCCTGAGGTCGTCAGCCCCAATTTTCGTCACTGACGATGGGAGGCCTTTGTAATATTTCGGATCTTTTAGATCCTTATTTTCGAGTTCCGGATCTGTCTTCTCGGCGCGTCCGACTCCGTTGTGTCCAAATGTGCGTATCGGACATTTTTCGTGTTCGGATCGGCGCGATCCGGAGCTGTTTCAGAGGTCCGGAGGCGTTTCGTGACTTTTTTCACATATTTTTTTGATTCCTGACCTGATTTTCGACAAATCTTGCGGAACTCCGCTGCGGGCGAACCGAGTCGTTCACTCGGGCATGAGTGGTACCGTTGCGATCGGTGCATTCTGAGGATCGCGAAAACATAATTTTCTATTTTTTGGTATTTTTCTGAAAAATCAGATTTTCCTATTTAAACCCTTTACCCTCTCTCCCCTCTCATTTCTCACTCTCTCCCTCTCTCTCTTCTCTCACACTCGTGAACGGGAGGAAAGTGACATGGCCCGGATCTATTTGCAGCTGTTGCGTAAAAGGGGCATGGATTTCACCCGGCGGCGGCAAACGGATATCCTGCGGCGCATTCGCCGGCGTATGATGATCCATGGTGTTGCGACGCTGGAGGAGTATGCGCGGATCGTGGCGGAAGAAGCCGAGGAGATGGACCTGTTCGAGGAGCTCCGCCTATCGGTTGCCGGATTCTTTCTCGATGCTACTGTGGAGCATGCGCTGCTGAATGACGTATTGCCCGGGCTGCTGGAGCGTCATCCGCCGGCCGTGCCGTTGCGCGTCTGGATACCCTGCTGCTGCCGCGGGCAGGAAGCGTATGCGACGGCTATCTTCCTTTCCGAATACCTGCACGAACAGAAAAAGGAGCTGAAAGTACAGATCTTCGCAACGGACCTCAACAAAACCGCCGCCGAACGATCACGGTCAGGAATATATGATGCAAGCGAGCTATCCGGATTAGGCAGCCGAAAGCGCAAACGATATTTCATCAAATCGCCGCATGGCTACCAGGTCGCGAGGCATATCCGCGAGATGTGCATCTTTGCAACGCAAAACCTCTTCAAGGACCCGCCATTTTCGCATGTCGATATCATCTTCGGGTTTTCCGCTTTGCGTGGGCTGAACCCGGAATCGCTGGACGGCGTATTCCGCATCTTTCATTATGCGCTGCGCCAGGGTGGCTGTATCTTGTCCGACGAGCTCGATCCCACGGAGAGCTTACCGCGGCTGTTCCAGCGGGTGAGAAGCAATCCGAGCCTATACATCAGGCAGGAAAGAGCCGCGGAGGCGGATGTCTTGTACCCGCTGGTCGCCGTGCGGCCTGTGGAGCGGGAAGCCGACAATATGCTTTTATCGGGCTATGTGCCGGCCGCACTGCTGGTGGACGACCAGCTGCGGGTCGTTCGCTTCTATGGGAATACGGAGCCGTACCTGCGTTTTTCGCGGGACAGGTTGAACCTGTACCTGCTGTGGATGGTGCGGGACGAGCTGGTTTTTGAACTGGAAGAGCTCATCGGGCGATCGGATGAGGAGGGAGGGACCGTGGTGAAGGACGACATCCAGCTTGGCGCCGGCGCCGCCCGGCAACTTTCCATAGAGGTTACGCCGCTCAGGCCGCATGGTGAAAAGTGGAAACTGATCATCATCCGGGAAATGACGGCAGCGGATCGGGGCGGGGACGACGATAAAAATTCCGGGAGGATACTGGCGCAAAAAGAACGGCGCATCCAGACGCTGGAGAAAGAGGCCGGCGAACTCCGCAGGTTGCTGCTGGCCGCCGGCGAGGATGCCACCCGGATCCAGCAAACCTTGCAGCGGGCCAACGAGGAGATGATGGCCTCCAATGAGGAGCTGCAAAGCGTGAACGAGCAGCTGCAGAGCGTGAATCAACAATTGCTTTCGCTCAACGTCGAGCTCAATACGGTGAATGAAGATCTGAGTATGCGTAACCGGGACCTGGAGCTTTCCCTGGAATACACCCACGCCGTGGTGAGTTCGCTGCGCCAGCCCATGGTGGTATTGCAGGACGACCTGCGGATCAGGCTTGCCAACGAGCTCTTTGCCGCTTTTTTTGGCGCCGCCGTTGCGGATCTACAGGGGCAGTCGTTATATACGGTGGGCCATAGCATCCTGGACCGCGATGAGCTACGCAAAGCTTTGCGGCTCGTGCTGTCGAAGAAGATCCCGTCCACGGAGCTGGAATTGCGGGTGGAGCTGGCAGATCTCGGGGAACGCATATTGGCAATCGACATTGCGAGGATGCCCAAGTTGCAACATTTCCGGCCCGGGCTGGTCTTATCGTTGGAAGACGTAACGGAAAGAAAGGCGACGGAGAAGTTCAAAGACGAGTTCATCGGGATCGCCAGTCATGAACTGAAGACGCCGGCTACAAGTATCCTGGCCTATTCGCAATTGCTGTATGAAGAGCTGGCGGCCGCACGGGACAAACACCCGGCGGAACTGGCCATGAAGCTCAGCGGCCAGGTGGCGCGGTTAACGCGGTTGACGAAGGATCTGCTGGATGTCACGCGGATCAGCCAGGCTCAGGTGATCCTTAAAAAAGAGCCGATCGATCTGATGAAGCTCATTACGGAGACGGTGGAGGAGCTGAGGATAACGACGGATATCCGGCTCACGATTGCCGAACATCCCTCGTTGCCGCTGGTGCCGGGTGACCGGGACAATGATACACAGTTGCCAATCATCAAAACCAGTGTTGCCAATCATCTGTTGCCAATCATCAAGACTACTATTGCCAGTCATTAAACCATTTACCAATCATCAAAATCAATCAGCACAAGTCTACTGCTGGTCAAATCCGAGGAGTCCCAATAATCTCCTCAGGCTACTGCCTCATAGACCAGAGGAGTCCCAAAAATAGTGCATTTGGGAATATATGTCTGGACCCTCAGATCCATCCTCTCAATGATCTGAATTTCCTCAAAGTCAAACTCAAGAGATGCCCATGTTATGTTATCCATTTTGAGACTACTGTGTTATCTATCAGTAATACACTAGTATTTGCATGCAATGTGCTTGCATGCTTGAATGTTACTTAGTTTCACTATTTCCTTGTCTTAGTTAAGCATGTAGGTCATATCTTCGTTCTTATCTTACCATCATGACTTCTTTATATCAGTGTGATCCTACAATGCAGGTCTCTTTTTCCTAATGACAAAAGGGGGAGAATGGAATGCAATTGATTTGCTGGCAGATTTTGTTAATATGTCATCCTACTGCCTCAATGGCCTTGAATGTGTGGATGGCCTTGAATGTGTGAACTTATGGTCTTGAATGCATGTGAACTTGTGGCTTTGATTGAATGAACATGTTATGCTATTTTCACATGGTTTTTGGATGAATGTGAACATGAGGTGTTAAATGAATAAACCTGCCCTGCTGTAGGTGTGTGTGCAAATCACTTGAGATGTGTTTTTGAATGAAATGTTCCATGGATTAAATGCACAGGTTGAGGGGGAGTGATTAAATGCACAGGTTGTGGGGGAGAGTACGAATGTTGGAATTCAAACATGAGCTTATGCTTTAATAGCAATAAAGTTTTGTCATCATAAAAAAGGGGAGATTAATCAGGCACCCTAATCATTATATATTTATACCTCAGACAAAAAGCCTGAAAAGATAGACAGGAATAATCAATTTTTTATGAAGTGATTGCCCAGGAGAGCGTGTGCCCTGTCCCTACATGAAATAGAACGCGATCTAGGGAGTTAAAACCATTCTGGATGATTAAGTGGTTAAAACACATTTGATCCAATCAAACACGAGTTTGTATCTAACACACATTAGAGTAGGTGATTAGGTTACCTATAGACCTTAACCAAGGCTTAAGAACCCAAACAAACGAAGGATTAGAACTGAACAGCACATGAAGGTGAACCTAGCAGAGGTGTCGAACCCTTAATAAAGGGGGGAAGTCCCCTTTGCAAACTGGGTTCTTCTATTTGCCGACGGGCGCTCTCAATTGTCAACCCCTTTTGGAGGGGGGATCGACCCCGTTGCAAAAGCTTTAGTCGACCAATGGAATGGAGTCGACTCAAGAGATTTTGAGTCGACACATCTGCATGAACCAACAGTTGGCAAAAAACATATATCACAGGTGTTGTCGACCCCTTTAGATAAAAAGGACAGTTCAGACCAATTTCAATCAATAAGAAGAAACTCCTTTGATTTAATTTCTTGATCACTTACCTTAGTTGATTCTTTGAAGACTTGGAACCCCTTTTTCACCTGTCAAATTTTAAGCACCAAAAACCATAGTGATCAACAGATATGAGAGTAATAACATTCCATGTCCTTAATGGAATTGAGGGAACTTAGTGACCATTTTACATGCAAATGACTACTTGAATCGAATCTCATCCCTTCAAAAACTAAACACAAATATTCATTAGAATTTAGCCTAGAAAGCTACTCATGCATCAATAAAGCCTTGTTATCATCAAAATCACCAAGGGGCACAACAACATGCAACACACACAATTTAAATTAATGCGGCATTCGTTTATCAAAGTGTGCATGGTCTAAGAATCATTCGGGGAGCGGCTCCACAATCGACATGCAAACAAGCAGGCAGGGATTCAATTGTATATTCATGTAAGATGGCAACTAGTACAGGGAGGAGTGATGTCTCACAAATAGTGAAAGTCTCTAGCTAGACTTGATCCGGCCTTCAACGAATCACCATTGTATATAGCAGGAAATCATGGCAAACAAGCACACATGGGTTGAAGTATGTATAAAATGTTTCAGAGGAATGTTATGCAAGTCTCAACATATGCAAAAGATGAAAATGATGTGCAGGAATGCTGATGGCTCCCTCTATTTTCATTTGTTTTTATGTGTGGACAAAGCTTTGATCTTATTCTATTTGTATGGCAATTATTCCTTCGTTAGATAAAATTACTAGTGGCTACAATCTTAGTAAGATCAATAGTAATTTTCAGAATATTGCTGATGTTTTAAGGGATGCTCTGAGTCGTTCTGATACGTCTCCTAATTCCATGTTAGCTCAGCTCGATATGAACAGTAATGACATTATCAATGGGGGTGATGGTTATTTTGAAAACCTCTTCATTGATGGCGTAGATGTTCACGAAGTTGTTGGTCTCCCCGGCCCTAAGGGGGATAAAGGCGACCCCGGAACTGGTGATGTAGTTGGGCCTAGTGGTGGTGTGGTAAATAATGAGGTGGCTCTCTATAATAGCACAACCGGTAAAGGTATCAAAGGTAGTGGAATACTATCGAGCGCTTTAGCCACTCTCACTGATAGTCAAACCTTAACTAATAAGACACTAACTGCACCGATCCTGACGTTAGAGCAGGGTACATCAGTCGCTCCGACAGCGGAGGGGCGTATCGCTTGGGATACTGACGACAACACACTCAAAGTTGGGGACGGCACGGGGACCCAGACGTTCTTGCCGGATAGAAACCCACGTCTCATCAACGTCAGGGACTACGGCGTCAAGGGTGACGGTACGCTTGAGACGATGTCGAATATCGAAGCTGCGCGCGATGCGCTAGTTGCGCTCGGGGGAGGCAAGCTCTATTTCCCGGCAGGCACGTACCTGCTTCAGGAAGGTAGTTCGGCGAATGTCGCAATCGAGATCACGACCGACAACATCCATATCTGTGGCGACGGTCCCGGTGCGACGATCCTCAAGCTCGATGACGGCCAAGACAGCATGGTCATCAGTATCAATGCGGCCTCGGGCGATATCTCGGGGAGCATTCGCGGGGTCGAGATCGACGGCAATGGTGCCAATCAGTCGATTGACGTACACGGCATCCGGCTCGACAGCATCGACGGATACGAGATCAGCGACTTCTACATCCATAACACCGCGCATTACGGTATCGGCTGTCAGGACGGCACGATCCGCAACCTGCGCATCCATGACGGCACGATTGAGGATGTCGAGGGCGACGGTATCGACTTCAAGAACCGCGACCACGACAATGCTGAAATCTACATCAGCGATGTCACGATCCGGCGTTGGGGCAGCGGGACGACAGTGCAAGCAGGGATTGACTGCCGTGGGCCGATACACATTACGCGCGTGGCAATCTCCGAGCCAGCCGGAGCCACCTGCATCGGCGTGCGCTTCCGCGCTGGCGAGTTGGTAGACGCCAATGGGTACGGTGCCCACGGTTCCAGCCTCTCACAGTTCACGATTGATATGGGGTCGCAGGCAAGTGCGTCGGCGGTGTTCATCAACGCCCGCGACGTGGTCGTTGTCAACGGCCACGCTGCCGGTGGACAGCGGGGCATCCTCATCCAAGAAGTCCGTGCGAAGGTTTCTGACGTCACCGTGACGGGGTCGGCGGAGACCGCCTTCTTCGCCGACGAGAACACCATCGGCGGGACTTATCAGGCCGACTATGCGACGCTCGTGAACTGCACGGCGGTCAGCAATACCGACAATGGCTTTCGGATCGAGGCAGACAACGTTTCTCTAGTGGGCTGCACATCGACCGGCAACGACGATGGCGTCGTCATTACCTCCGACGCAGACGGTACGCGTATCCTCGGCGGCTATTTCGCTGGCAACACCACCTCGCAGATCAGCGACAGTGGCACGAACACACAACGGATTGGTGCAGCCGGGCTCGCCAGTCTTTTCGGGCAGAACATCATCACCCCCGGTGTCGGTACAGCGCAGGTTTCGATCAACGACGACAGCGTCTACGATTTCGGCAATCTGTCGCCCTCCTCCTCGACCACCCTGCTGCTGGTCTCCAATTCGAACGGCGACTACGGCTTCTATCGCATCCGCACCACGTCCTCCCCGCTTTGTGTCGCGACGAATATGGGCCTATTCACCAACTCAGCAGTGAGCACCGCTGATGTCTCGGGCACGACAGGAGCCGATGCAAAGTTCACTGTTTCGGCGACCAATGGACACCTTAAGATTGAAAATCGACTTGGAGCGGCCATCACGTTCGCCGTCCTGGTGATCCGGGGCAGCTAGTCAGAGCGTCTCCACGTCCAATTTTGGATTGTCAAACATCGTTCCAACTGTCGACAGTACACACCGGACGAGACAAACTAAGGTAACTACCGGACTAATCATGGCCGAATATTGGGCGCTGTTCATGTTTATGCTATTTTATTTCCATTGATTTCGCTTCAAAGGAATAATGACTAAAGGTTTAAGCTATAAGATATAATCCCATATGCCGAAAATCACATATGTGAATAAAAAGGTATTTTATTTAAAAGTGAAGGGTATTCTGGGTATTACCCGTTGAAATAGGTAAAGTTGGCAGTATTGCATATAATAGCTCAACCCTATTTCTACAAAAGTCCCACATAATTTTTAAGCCAGAGCTCCTTCCCGCAATCACGAGTCCTACGCTCATGCTATTCCAAACCGTAAGCTCACCCCCCTCAGTCTTTCCATCTATACTTCTCCTACTTGTTCTCCACTCTTCATCTTCTTCTCTTCACCGTCTCTATCATGTCATCTTCGATTGTCAATAGCAATGGGAAGAGGAAGGTGATGGATGAGCCGCAGCCGAAGGAGCCTATATCAGCAGGAGCTGCAGAGATTCCACAAAAGGAGAAGAGATCAAAGTTGGCACATGATCACGGTATCGATTCTGGTCTGCCTAAAGAGACATCTGCTAAAGGGAAAGAGAAGGCTATGAGAACTCCTTCCAAGCGGCAGCAGGCATCTGCCCCGGAAGCCACTCTCGGTAAATCTGAAGAAGAAACTACTCCTGCCAGGTCGTCAATGCAAGTAGAGTTAGTCTTTGAAGGTGGCAAAATTATGCTTCCACGGTACGTGGACTTTCATGACCAGCAAATGATTTCAATATATCCTGAAATGGTGGACTTATTTAGGTTTCAAAAGTGGAAGAAATTTCTGGAGAATCATAGGGTCTATTATCCCAAACTAGTTGCAGAATTTTACAATAATCTGAAATATGATCCAAAACTATCCAAAATTTGGACACATGTTAAGGGAACAAAGGTTGAAATTTCTAGAAAATCTCTTCATAAAATCTTCAGAATTCCAGAAGATGGGGAAGTAGATGGAGTTTTTGGATACAACCTGCATGAAGCCTACTCCCTTATCATAGAATTGCCTTGTGATCCCAAAGAGAAGATGCAAGCTAAACTGACTAAGTTTAATGCGTATAAGTTTCCCCCACTAAGGAGATTAATGCATCACATTCTTACAACTATGATCACCCCACAAATTGGAGGAAGAGGAAGATTAACCGAGTCGTGGAGATTTATACTATTCTGTTTGTTCAAATGGATCAGAGTATGTTTGCCTGAATTAATGATTCAAATTATGGGTACATGCAAAGAGTCAAGGAGAAGTTTACCCTATGCAGCCCATTTGACTGCAATTTTTAAGAAAAATCATATTTCTTTAGAGAATGAAGTGTCTAAGGAGAACCCTAGAGTAAATATCTATAATATGGATTTCATCTCCAAGTTCATGAAACTAAAATCATCTTTGGCTGTTCAAGAAAGGGAACCATATGTGCCTGAACTACAGCAGCAACCAGAGGTACAAGGTATCTTTACTAAACAATCTCAACAACAACAAATTGAAAGTCAGACTAAACATCCTCAGTTGGAAGAACATGGTCAGGGAGAGGAATTGCCACTAGACGTTGAGCAGGTAGTGGCAGCAGTGACAGAACAAGATGTTCAAGTAGTTTTCGAGCACCAAGAAGAAGTTGGTGTAGAAATGGGAGTGGATACATGAGAAGAACATGAACAGCTATTAGATGATGATCAGTTCTTAGAACAATTGGACCAACATATTGATGCTCTAATTGAAAACATAGTTCAACAGTAGCAGCAACATATATCTGATAATCTAGATGAATAAAGAGTTGAAGAGCAGAGGGTCGAAGAAATACACGAAGAGCAGCATGCAGAAGAGGTTCTGGAAGAGCAACCTCAGGCAATCCAAGAAGAAGAGGTTGTAGTTCCACAAGTGTCTCCGGGCCCTACTCCCTTTTATGGACCTTATCCACAAGTGCATCTAGGTCCTACTCTACTCTTTGGACCTCATCAGGGGGAAATGACTGCCTTTGGAATACAGCCCCCTTCATCTCCTGAAGAACACTTTATTCCTCAAGAGTTTCCAGAATCTAGTTCTGCTGGGCCACGCTCAGATCCATAGATTGCTAAAATGTTTACAGTTCTTACAAACCTCCTAATGAATCAGAATAGAGTAATGAATGCACAGTTCTTACATCTACATTTTGCTATCCAAAAATTAGATGCTAGAACGCTTCATTTGGAACAACATATAGAGAGTCATTGTTTACCTATTTATATTCTCCCCATTTTATGCATTTTATTATTATTATTTATTATTATTTATCATTATTATATTTTTTATGCATTTTATCCAAGTTTCCTTGAATTTCATTCGTTTCCCCCTTTTTGGTATTTTTTTTGTACTTTATTGTGGAAGAGTGGGCCGCTAAAAGGCCAGGGAAAGGTGTGCCGGCGAAGCCTGGATAGGCACTGGGGGGGTGTACTGGCGAAGGGTGTTGAAGGGTGCACAGGGGAAGGCTTGGGTTGGGTGTGCCGGTGAAAGCATTGAAGGTGCATTGACGAAGGCTCAATGAGTGTACCGGCGAAGGATGCTGGGAAGATCGTGTCTGTTTCCTGGGGACTAGACCCAAAGGGCACCAAAGGTAGTGCACACCCGCTCCGTAGGGTGGAAGTGGATGGAGAACAGGAAGGAATAGACTCGGATGGTGTGATTTCTGGCGGTGGAGGGATAGCGGCAATGACAGGCACAAGCGTAGGCAAAGGCATAGGTGGATGTGAGGGTAAAGGCGAAGGTGAAAGCATAACTTGCTCAGGCTCAGACGAGGAGGGTGACGGCAGAGGAAACCAGGAAGAAGATGAAGGTGGCGGAGATGGAGACGCTGAAGACATAATAGGGGATTTTGGGAGAGGAGGTGGTGAAGGCGGTGGTGATGGGTTAGGTAATAGAGATGGTGACGGAGGCAGTGATGAGGGCAATGGGGGTAAAGGAGATGGCGTCGGAGATGGAGAGGATGAAGAAGAAGGTCACAGCATCCACCATCGACGTATCGACATGACATGTCGGGCGGCAATGGGAGTGTAAGTGGTTGTGACAGGAGCGGAAGAAGAAGGGGAGACACTAGTCTGAGCAGAGCCTTGGGTAGGTGGAGGTGATGGAGCTGGGGTAGGAGATGGCAAAGATGATGGGATAAATGCAGATGGAGCGGGCAATGGGGTAGGCGATGGCCTAGGTGAGGGAACGGGTGATGGAGTAGGCGACGGAGTGGGTGCAACACTAATCAAAGAATCACAAGGGTGCCCCTAGCCTTGTAATGACGGAGATGACTTCCTGGGTGGCGCTTGCTACTACTGCTTGCTGCGGAGATAAAAAGTAACCTTATGGATGGCGGGCCATGGCGAGCCAATCAATCCTTTCCTTAGCTTCCAAATCATAAACATACTCCCAGAATTTAGAGTAATCCTCGACCAAATGCCCTTACTGATGATGATATTCATAAAACTGGAGCTGATTTCTGACCACGGGTCAACAAGACACAATCGGAAGAACTTGCAACGTGTAGGTGGCCATCAAAGCCCTGAAAATATCTATGAAAGACTCTAACAACAGAGGATAATAAGCATGCTTCGGGCAAGGTGAGTGCCGAGGGGTATGGGATGGCAATGGAGAAGGTTGCGGAGAGGAAGCAATGGTTGCAAAGGCAAGGGTGCATGGCGGCTAGCAAAGGGATCAAAAGAAGACACATGAGGAGTGGGATGAGGGGGTACGTAGTGGATGGTATCCACCTGCTCAGGATTTGGTGTACCCTTGATGGAAGGTGGAGACACATGAGGGTATGAAGAAGCGGAGGGCTGACCATGGATGACGGATGGCTGACTTGTAGAAGGTTGGTATGTGGAGGTGGAAGGCTGACTCATCAAGGGTGAATAAGGGATATATTTAGGTGACTGGCTCATGGAGGGTGGATAGGAGGTGGAGGGCTGACTCGTGGAAGAGGCAGATGTGGAGGCCGGCTGACTCATGGGAGATGGAGCGAAAGGCTGACTCTTGAAAGATTGACTCATGGGAGATAGTGGATAAGAGGTAGATGGGGATGGCAAGGTGTATGTGGAATGTGGAGGGGATTCGGAATCAAGGGAATTGTGAGTTGTTGGCGAATGAAGCGGGCTCGGCTATACAATTGTTGCCAAGAGGTGATATCATTCAAAGTCAAGATAAAGCGATACTTGGGCGTTGCATTAGAAATAAGTATTTTGATCTGCTACTACTCTGGAATGTGCCCCAGGACTTGCGCAGTCAAGTGAAGCTAGCGGTCGGCGAAGGCAGAGAACTCCTCATCGGGCTTCATCTTTTCGTGGACCAGATCCACAACAGAAAACCTAGGCCCAACCTGGTCTTGATAGTGCTGAATAAACCTTTCTTGGAGAGCTTGAAAATTCACAATCTGATCCTATGGTAAGGAAAAGAACCAATAAGAGAGACTTTGTGTCTCTGGTTTCAGGTGACTTGGTGTCACTGGGGTTCCCTCCGGTGTGGAGGAAGAGAGACTTGGGTCTCTGGTCTGCTAGTGACGAGGTGTCACTAGTGTTCCCTCCAGGTAGGAGGAAGAGAGGAGTCTGTTCCTCTGGTCAAGCTGTGAGACAGCGGTTGTTGGCAAGCTGTGTTGCCCAGTAGTTGAAGCTATGAATCAGCAGTGAAGCCACACTCAGATTTGAGTGTGGGTTGGATGTAGGTCTGAAGGACCGAACCACCTAAAAATCTTCTTGTCCTTTATGGTCTGCTACTTGATGTAACTCGATAGATGTTTGTTTAGGGCGATCTGCTTCTATCAATCTTGCTAGAAGCTGTTGTGCACATTAAGTGCCTGTCTCTTTTCCCGAGTCAATCTATCTGTTCAGACGCTGCATGATTAGTTCATCCTCTTTGCTCGTTAAGTCTTAAATTGGGGAAGTTTTTTAAAGGATTTTTATAGGTATTCATTCACCCCCCCTCTAAATACATTGTATTGTATTCAACACCCACAAGCCTCAAGTCGAGCCCAAGCCTCCTGGGAAGCCTGAGGGTGGTACCATGGAGGAAAGACGGGTGCATCACGAACTGGTCCAGTGGCAGAGTGTTGATGTAGAGATGCCACTCATCCTTGGTCTTCTTGTCCGCTGTCTGGCACTCAACCTGCCGAGGGAACCTGAAGGTGCCGCCAATGAAGAAGAGTGGATGGCTCCCAAAGATGCAGCTAACAGAAGAGATGTCCTCCCTGGGTGTGAACTTCAGCGTAACCCCCATCTGGCACTTAAGTAGAATCATGGAGTCAAAGAGTGGACCTCCTAAGGCTACTGAACTAAGTCCCTTGTACAGGTAGGAAAGGATGGCCAGTGAAATGGATAACCCTCACTACAACCCACTAATGATGCTCAGGTTGGGTATATCTAGGACATGGTTGGTAGTAGGAAAGAGTATGACCCCATATAGGCAGATAGAAATGGCTTTGGCTATTGCCTCATCCTACCCACACTTGTTCTTACAATGGGCTATGATCCATTGGCTCAAAGATAGCAGATGGATGTGGTGTAGACCAACTACGGTGTGGATGTCCTTAGTGCTAAGAAGAAACTCCCCTAGGCTGAGGGTAGGATCTATGGGTGCAACCGTATGGTAAACTAAGTCTTCCTCACCAACTTTAGATCTAGAAAGGGATAGATAAGTCTCTACCTCTTCTAGCAAGATGGTGGCCTCAAAGGAGGGGAAGATGAAGGTATGTGTCTGGGGATGCCATAGCTCTACTAAGGCCGTGATGTTGTGCCAATCTAATGAAAGTTTGGGATAGTTTTTGTCTAAAACTAAGAGAGGGTGTAAGTGCCAGGATCTAAGAATGGATGTCACTGATATAGGGAGCTCACAGATCATGGGAGATATCCACTTCAAGGTGGAGTAGCACCTTGAGCCGGGGAGAAGCTGAGGGAAGGGAGAAAGAAAACAAAAGAGAGGAAGAAAGGAAGAAATATAAGCATTTTGAGAAAAATTGAATGAAATAAAAGAAGTTGCTTTGACTTACCTCTCTCAAGGAGCTAGAGCTTAGATGCCTAGGGATGGTAGTCAGCCTTTGCAGCACACCGTGCTCCTTCCTATTCAATTTTGGCCCGTGATAGGTGACCTCACCCATGGATCTTGGTTCAAGGGCCCTCTTCATGGTGATTTAGGAGAGCTTAGCAAAGTTTTCAAAGCCTAAAAGAGGCGTCTTGTGTGAGATTCGAGTTTAGTATGTCCTCCTACTTATAGGACCCAAATTCTTGGCCTAATCCCACTAGGATTGAGGTAGGATAGTCCCAAATTAGGTTAGGATAGACTTTAGCATGGATTAGGACTCGTTACCCATGATTTGGGACTCTCCAAGAGAGTCCCAATCGGAGCTTCCAGAGTTTCCTAAGCTGCGATCGATCGAGTGACCGCACAAGGATAATAGCGGTCTTCAAAGGACTGTTTCTCCTCCTTCTACACACTTCACCGATCTGGCGATCTGGACGGTCTTGTGGAGGCCATTTCTCAATCTAAACGGTCAATGGAGAACCGTCTTTGAAATATATGTGTTCCAAGAGGAACCGTTTACGTCCTTCCTTGAGCTCGTGGCTAGTTCACCTTCAGCGGTCTACTATGGGACCATCGCGCCCAGGAGCGGCCATCTGGATGACCGTCTCTTTCTCTACTGCCTTTGTATTTTTTATTATTTCTTTGAGTCATTCTACTCAAATCTCCTCGTCTCTCTCTCTCTTACTCTCCCGGGTTAGTCTAAGATTCGTTGTCGGTCGGTCAGTGTCGACATGCACACATTTACAAAATAAAAATAGGTCATATCATAACATCCATGACAAAAGTACATGAGTCACATGGTACATTAGGTCGGTCCCTCTCCTGAACCTCCACTGTAACCCATGCCCTCATGCCTCTTCGACAGCGGGGCCATGGCGGAACTCCCCTCCTCATAGTGTCATCGACGACGCTCCTCCTCCTTGTTCCTCCGACGGGCGAAGGAGCTGGTGAAGTAGCTATGAAATGCACCACTATGTGTGATGCTCTGGCTCACGCTGTGCTCTGGCAGTCTGCTAAACAGTCGCACGGACTCCTTCAGTGCCCGTACCTCTCCTCTCAGCTCTGTCGCCTCTTTGCGGGCCTGCTCAGCCTCGGCCCGATGAAGCTCCACTCTGGCTGCCCTGGCACAGAATCACTCTAGCTCTGCACGAAGGAGCGCCAGCTCCGTCCCATCCGCACAAGAGCGCTCTGCCTCCTCTCTCTGCCGAGTGAGCTCCCTCAATGCCTCTGCTAGCTTGGCCATCTGCATATACACACACCATGATCAAGCTAGGTGCATTTATAATCACAGTCATAGGGGAAGTGCGGTGGATTACTTACCCTCTTGACGAGTGCGGGCTCGGCCTCCTCGGCTCGTACCACTATCTGGGCAAACTCTGCATCCCACTCGACCCGATCTGAGGGTGGCTGGGAGGAAGAAGAAGGTGCATCAGCTCCCTGACGTTGGACTCCCTTAGCACACTGCAAATAGGGGCATTGATGTGACATGATAGTGGGGGTGGACAGCAAGTACACAATGGGTCCTCGGACCTATCACACAAGCACACACAACCAGCAAATCCTCGGTAGAGGCCGAACCCACCGTTGCTCACACACGAACCCGGGTGACTCGGTGATGCCGAGTAGAGGTGATGGATCAGATCCCTAGCTGGTAGAGTGCCAGCAGGGCTAAGGTGGCCCTCCCAAGGGTACGTAGCCCACGATTCAGGGGGCTGGCCGGGTGCCAATTGGGGCACTAGGTCCCTCTCTCACACACCCACGGTGACCACTCGGGAGTGGAGTACTCCGGGGTCGGGCGCTCCCTCACTTGCTCAACGGAGCAACGTCGCGGATATTAAGTGAACAAGATTTAGCTATGGAGCAAGGTTTAGAGCTCACCTAGTTGGTTTGAAGAAATCAACTCCGCTCGAAGACGTGGGCAAGCGGGGAAGTGTGGGTTCCCCGCACACTGCGCCGATGCCGCTTCCCCTATTAACAATACATGCACTACTCCCCGCGCAGGGGGGTTGGACTAGGGGAGGGGAACTTGAGACTACAAAAAAATACTACCTCTACGCATGGAGGGGCGTTAAGCCGGCCAGGCGGGGTGGGGGAAGAAGATCACTAGATTGCCGAAGAAGTCACTCGGCCAATTCTGCCAGCTTTAGGAACAAACTGACCAGCAGTCGATGTTGTCGCCACCACGGGCCGTAACAAAATCGGATGATGCCGAAACCAGTGCTCAGACGTCGCTGTCTGGTACAGGAAGTCTCCAGAATTTTTGGGGAACCATATGGAGTCATCGCTGGTCATGGCTGTCACTGGGATAGGGTGGCTCTGCTTTGATAGGGACTGTTCTCTAGGCGCAGCAGCTAGAAGATGACGCCGCCATGAGCGCTCCTGGAGTCAGAACGGTGCAGGACCAAAGCAGATGTGTCCGTCTATGAGTCTTCTTAAACCTCCAACCAGGAAGGTCACCAGAGGAGGTCAGAGTAGGAGGTTGAGGGGGAACAATGGCGGGGTATAAGTGCTGGTTCTGAGCAGACTGACCTGCGCACCCGGGCGAGAAAATTCAAAATGGGCAGCGCCGGACTCCGAATGAGGTTCCGCTGGCTGTGCTGGACAGAAGATAGGTGGAGGGATGTCCCAGCCAAGCGGTGCACCAAGGGGAGCAGAGATGTGGTCTCTGGCGCTTCTGTAAGCTGTCTCTGGTTGCAGGCCAGACTGGTTTTGCACAGTTTGTGGAGAACGACTCTCAGGAAGGCGGCGCCGTCACAATCACTCCCGTTGTCGGAATGGTGTGGGATCAAAATAGACACGTCCGTGGATGAATCCTCTTCGTTCTCCAACCAGGAAGGCCACCAGGAGAGGTCGGGGCAGAGAGATAGGGGACGTAGAGTGAAGGGGTGTCTGCTCTGCTACTGACTTGACTGACCTGCGCACCCGGGGAGCTGGGGTGTGGAAGTAGCAGCTTCTGCAGCAGGGCTCTGGTCTTCCCACGGATGCCTGATGCGCGCTCTCACGAGAATGGACCTCCAGGATAGCCCCGAGCTCGGATGAATATGAAACCACCTCTCAGTCGAAGCTGACTTGAAGATCTTTCCGTCGGTGTATGGTACGTTTCCAGTGGATGCCAAATGACCTCGGGACAGCCTCTGCAAAATGGGATTCTGCTGCAGTCTGTGATCTGGGTGTGCAGGAAGGTGATAGGTGTAGTGGGGGGTGAAGGGATTGTGAAGGGGTGAGGGCTAATGGCTGTGGGAGGTGGAGGGGAGGCTGCTAGGGTGATGGAGGGGTGCAGGGGATGGCTGGGACGAATAGAGCTAGCACAAACGTGTAGAGGAGAGATTCCTTACCACTCAGGACTACAAAACTGCAAAAAAAGAAAAAAAAGAAAATCATTTAAAATGTTTAAATGCTGGCTACTGTCACAGTACCAAACAACCAAAGAAGAAACTGCAGACATAATCAAAGCTATGTTGTATGCCAGTGAGACACAAAGCCCCGATTGTGTGCAATTAGCTCACCCACTATGAGAATCTTTCAATAAAGAAGCTAATATGCGCTGGCTCTGAATAAGCTTTTTCTTATTGTCATTTTCATCCATTATATCTGTCCGTAATTTGCAAAACTGGGCTGCCTTGTTTTGAATTTTAATTCCCAACACGTTTGCCCTCTGTAATAATTTTCAATGCCCCAATTAGAAATAAAATCTGTGCATGTCTTAATTCCCAATTTGTGAAGTTGTGGATCTGCCACTGTACCACCAGACCCTGCTGTCTGATTCACACAAAAACCGCACAAGATCCCACTACACCACTGTTACCCAGTGACCCGGCCATCATCATGTCACGGGGTCGAATCCAAGATCCACCAGCCACCTATGTGCTACCTGGCTCCCCAACTGAGCTCACTGCACTACTTGATCAGGGACCCCCTAACCACCACATCACACATTTGAAATCCGGATGCACCATCCACCAAGGCACATGTGCCAACTGACAACATTGCCATTTGCAGAGCCAGTGAGTCCAGTTGCAGTCCACCGTGTTATTTATGGAAGCTGGCAAATCTGGGAAGTCTGGCCCATTCAAATTCAGGAGCAACGCCTGCCTCCAAGAGTCCTTTGACAACAGAATCTGATATGCTTCCATAACAGCGTGTTGATCATCAGGAATGGGTGTAACTTCCATAGGGCAAATTTTTTGACTGCCAGAGCATGCTGCCGGCATCAATAGACTTGGCATGCAGCCTGCTTCTTGCACCGAGAATCCACTCCTCTTAAACAAGCCACAATCTGTGAAGCCAATTATGAGATTGCCTCATGCCAAGCCACTTCCTTGGAACAGATGATTGTGCCTCCGCCTTCCTTATTTGCTGCCTGCCCTAAATTATTGTCCTCAGATTTTGGCGAATGACTACTGCCTGATTTATTTCCAGTTCCTTGACCTGCTGGTACTACATTATCTTGGGATCAGTTCTTGCAACTGTCAACCTAGAATTCACAGAATGCATGATTATGGAACAGTCCCATGTGGAGGATCTTTTTTTTGAAGGTGATATTGGATTGCACTGCCAATTTTATTTCTAAACAGAGGTGATACAGTCAGGGAAGAGGAGAGAGGGTTCTCTTACATTAAGAAAAGAAAATAACTAAATGGCAACTCAAATCTTAACAATTCTTCCACAAACAAATTACACAGGTGCCTACTCCACACTAATAAAAGAGACAGCACTCGAGGCCCAGATGTTTTCCAGGTAAAGTCTACTTACTCCGAAAAGGACTTCATTGTGCTGCTTCCAAACACTCCAACATATGGCATGAGGCACAGTAGAAATAATCTTCTTCCTGGCTTTATTATGAGTTCTTGCCTTCAGGCGACAAAAATAATCCCGCAGTTCCTCCAAAGTAGAAAAATCGCATTGAAAATGAAACACCCTTCTCAAGGTCTGCCACACCTTATGATTTACAGCACATTGAATTATGAAATGCTCAATATTTTCCTGCCCATCTGAACAAAGCACACAACTGTTTCACACTTCGGGTCCCATTTTGTTCTGTAAATTCTAGTAGCAACCCTTTTCTGAAATAATAGCCACACAAATGCCTTAATTTTCATAGGTGCTTTAACCTTCCAAACTTCTTTGTACTTCGGATAAAGACCAGGAGAATGACTGTCAATGTAATAATATAAATTTATCACTGAGAACCCTTTTCTTCCTTTGTCCAATACTAGAGTATCTTCCTTTGAGAAATAGAGACCCCATTGAGAACTTGAAGAAGCAGCACACACTCCTCATGTTTAAAACCCCATCACAAATGAAGAGACCATTGAGTTATGCCTTCTTGACACTGAAAATCTTTGACTTCGACTCTCTTTTTTTTAAAATGGATACTATCACATCATATATAAAACAGTGAAGAATGTACAGGTAAGAAGGGAGTGGTCCCAAAAAACTCCCCTACACAAAAGAAAATAAACAAAACTCCCTACTCTTGAAGTAGGGGTAAAATAAGAGAATTACAACTTATGGAAAGGCTTGCAACTGAATTAAGGGAGTGTACTTACAGCCTTTGGCCTTAAAGGGGTGCTCTACCCTAGTTAATTGGTGATATAAAGACCTCTCAATCAAAGGCCATCCAAATCCAACCCTTGGAAATTCCCTGATCATGAGCAGCAGCCAGCAGGATTGCGGCAGCCTCAAATCTCAGCAACCTCTGCAACAATAGTTGCAACTATTTAGTTTGCAACCTAGTATGTCAGATATGCATCACCACCATCACACAATGCTCATGCAGTCACAAAAAAAATTGCTGCACAGCAGCCCAATTGCAACAGCAGCATAACAAACAGCACAACAATAACAGCAGCTGCAATGGCAGCACCACAACAATTGCTGCAACAGCAGCACAAGCACACTAACAGCAGCATAATGGCAACCAGATCTGCTGCAACAGCAGCAAACAAAATTGTTCAGCACCAACAACAACACAATTGCAGCAACAACCTAAATGCTTCCTTGTTTGCAATCAACCTAAGTCTTTGGCAAACCCAGCTCCCAATGATGCAGTATTCCCTGCACAGAAAATGGTAGCCGCAGGCCGGGTCTACCCCCCATATGAGAAAATGGTAGCAGCAGCCCGGGTCTACCCCCATGTGGGGGTTTTGGATAGGTTCCACTCCTATATGGGGGTTTTGGACCACACCCCCATATGGGATTTTGGACCGGGTCCACTCCCCCACATGGGGTTTTGGACCGGGTCCACCCCCCACATAGGGTTTTAGGTCGAGTCCACTAAGGGGGGTTTGGACCAGGTCCATCCCCCATATGGGGTTTTGGTCCAGTTCCACCCTCCCCACATGGGGTTTAGCCCGGAGCCATTTTTTCTATGGGGTTTTGGCCCGAGAACAACTCCTTAACTTGGGTATTTAGTTCGGGTCAAGCCGCAAATCCCCAATTTTGCCTCGGATGAAGGGTGTAACCTCCAGGATTCTCTCGGGACTCTATAAATACCCCAGCGAGGCCCTCATTTGAAGGGGACGGACAGAGAGAGGAGAACACAAAGCGTAGCGGAAGGAACAGAGCTTGTGTTTGGTGTTTGTGCTTTGTTCGAATGCCCATCTTTTGGGTTTGATTGTCATGCTTGTGTTGTGGTTGTTTTACGAGGGTATGACATAAATCTCTCACTTAGCCCATTTGCATCGCAACCCCTTTTGTGAACTATGTAACATATATGGGCGAATGAGAATATCTCTGTCTATAGAGAAGCCTTAAAGTCTGGTGATTATGTAAACACCCTGGGTGTGACTAGGACACTTGTATAAGCCCTAATTGCCTATGAGCAAAAGGGTCATGTACAATAAAAAAAAAACTTGTCGACAAGTCTGTACTTATGAAATGTTCTCACAATATCTTGTATACTTTACAACACTTTATGAAATATATTTATGGCCATGTGAGCATTAGTTTATAAAATTTTGTGAATGTTTGAGTCATGAGACACCATGCCTTGCATCATGCGAAGATAATTATGGAGGTTCGAAACTAAATAAGCCGCGTGGAGGTCAAATGACCAACACATAGCAGCCTTGAACCTTGAGGTTATGTATCTGGGGATCCACCTCAATCCCCGTTAACTGCATTGGTTGAGTCCGTAGTCCCTCCTGAAACATTCCTGGCACCCGACATTGACTTGCACGACTTGGCATCTAGGGCAATGCCTTTAGTATCACAACTAACTGTGTAAACCGAGGATTTTCTTTGGCAGTTAATCAAGGGTATTCCGGCTCGTAACGATGTAAATAAACACCGATTGCTGTCGGTGGAGAATTGTCCAGTACCTGAGCCTTAATCATCTGATAGACTCAATTCATGGAATAAATTACGCATGATTAATAAACAAACATTTTTGTTCTTATGTGTTGAACACCGGTTGTCTTTTTTTTCTTATTCCCTTCCCCCTTATTAACTTCTGTTAAATTCCGTGAGTTAGACAAGAGCCCACCGGTTCTTCTCTTCATATGCAATTCTTTCCTTTTGTTTACTTCTACCTGTTGTTTGTTTCTGTTTCTCTAATAATTGAGCATATTAGTGACAAAAGTTGGCTAGTATGCCTATTGGTTCTCATATTTCTGTTGCCTTTGCAGACATTTGTGATTGATCTTCAAGGCAAGATGACTGGCATCAGCCTTTATGGTGTTGTTACAGATATCCATCGAGATGTTGATTCTGTACTGCTCGAGCTCGCCGTCGAGCCGGATTGCGGTCCCGGTGCCTGCAGTCGCGTGAAAACCGAGCATCAGGCTGGCGGGAAAGGGCCAGGGCTGTGAGGAGTGGTAGCGCGGGGCGATGGCCTCCACGCCGGTTTCCTCGCGTACTTCCCTGATCACCGCGTCCTCCAGCGACTCCCCGGTTTCGACGAAACCGGCGATGGTGGAATAGCGTCCCGGGGGCCAGGTGGGTTGACGGCCCAGCAGCGCCCGGTCGCCATCGGTCACCAGCACGATGATCGCCGGATCGATGCGCGGAAAGATCTCATGCTGTTCCGTGCTGCCGGTGCATACCAGGGCATGGCCTGAGCGGGCCGGAACCGTGGCGGCCCCGCAGCTGCCACAGAAGTGATTGCGCTGGCGCCAGAGTGACAAGCCGCGGGCGTAGGCGAGCACTGCGGCCTCATCGGCGGGGAGATCCCCGGCCAGGGGCCGCAATTCCGACAGGCCGGTCCCGGGGGGTAGCGCCAGCTCCGCGTCGGGTGCGAAGTCGAGCAGCACGCACCAGGCATCCTGGTACCAGCCCAGGAGCACCTGCTGCCGGGGTTCGGCCAGCCGGACCAGGGGGTGGGTGGCCTCCACGAAGGCGATGGCGGGTGACGTCAGTTGCACCAGGTGCCGGCCGCCGCTGGACACGAGGTAACGGGTGCCCGGTTCCTGGCTGGCCTGCTGCAGTGCGTTGTGTGTTTCGCGCACTTCCGAACGCCGGTCGATGAACGGACCGGAAAAGAAGTTCGGCGTGTCGGGTGGCAGCGGCATGCTGCTTGAATCTTAGCAGCGCTGGTCAGTCTTCAGCTGTGTGACCGGCTGCAATGCGGGCAGGGCTGCGCGAACAGGCTCACGCGCTCCGAAACCCACAGCGCCCCGCAGTCGTTGCAGCGTTGCGAGGTGATTTCCTGACTGCTGGTGAGGGCGGTCACCAGGCACACCGCATGCTCAAAGCTGATGTGCGGCTCGGGCACCAGCCGGCGGTAGCCTTCAAAGGCCTTGCACAGCAGTTCCCCGCGCAGGATGCCTGGCAGGTGGCGCGGGTCGGCGGGCGGCGTGCGGGGTGGCAGGACCCCCAGCAGCGCGTACAGGCTTGCCAGTACCGCGGCTTCTTCCTGCATCCGGGGCGTGCGCAGGAAAAACAATGCCTGGCGCGGTGAGCGGCCCCGGGGTCGGGCCGGCGTCGCCAGCTCGCGCACACCGTAGGCGCGGTTGAGTTTGCGGATGCGGTCATCGGTGAGCCCGGTCCAGGCGCGGATGGTCTGGGTGCGGGCACCGTGACGGATGAAGCGCAGCGCCAGGTCCAGGCGCATGCGATCCCGGCTGTAGCGGTCGTCGGAAATTCTCATGGGAAGGCGGTGGATGGGCAGGCGGTGGAAACGTGAGAATGACAAAACCGGTATTTGTGATAAAAATAACAAAAACCAAAAATCCGGGACAGCCAGGGCACCACGCAATTACCGATGTGAATGGGGAGAAATTCATGAACGCGAGGATTTCAGGGGATTTCTGGAGCGAGGCCGGAGCGGGTTGGGGCACCCCAGACTGGCTCGGCGCCCATACGCTTGAAACACTGTATGAGTGCAATGAGCGTTTTCTGGGGTTGCTGCAGGCCCAGGCAGCGCAATCCAGTGGGTTTTTCGAGGGTGAGATTGCAGCGCTGCTGCGGGAGCTCGATCCGGCCTCCAAGGCACGTGCGGCGCGGACCGTGGTGCTGCTGGCGGACCCGGGTTTCGGGGACGCCGGACGCTGGCAGCGCGCCCTGGCGGGCACGATGCCGGACCAGGAGTACGGTGCGGTCTGCGGGGTGGCTCCCGAGGGGGCGGTGGAGAGTCTGCGGGTGATCCTGACCTGCGCGGGCCATCTGGTGCACAGCGATGCCGCGGCGGCCCGGCTGTTCATGGCCATGGCACCAGGCTGCATCGAGGCTTTTGCCGGCTGTACGGTGACCCGCGTGGCGGCCCTGGCGGCAACGCACTGGTTCTGGCTACGGCCGCGCTGGCCTGCCCGCACCACCTACTGGATGGAGTTGCTGCAATCCGCCCGGATGGGAACCGCTGCTGCCCAGGCTCACCTGACGGTGCGCGGCCTGATGTTGCTTGCGGGCGAGGTCAGGCCCTAGTCCCGCCCTGAAGGTGAGTTTTTCGGCGATTTTCGAGGTGGACTTGCGCCTGTAGTGATGTCGGTATATTTTCACACTATTTTTATATTTTTTTTACAGGAGAATAAGATCGAACCGGTTCGGATGATTTTTTAACATTTGATCAGACCGAGTCTAATCGGACCGATTCTGAGACCGATTCACGATTGAACTGATCCGACAGATCAGTCCAGTCCTCTCATGATATCTCATCTCTACCTTCTTTCACGGTATCTTGATTGCCCTTTTGCAGTTTCCTCACTGTTTTATCACAGACTAATCCTCCGTGAATCTGTTTGAATAAGTGTTCAATGTTGTGGTTTCTCTATTTTGTCACAGGAAAACAGCCTGAGGTTATTCATTTTAAAGCTATTTTTAATTTGAATTACTTTTAACTTCTATTTTTTTATATCCATCTGTCGTGGACACACTATTTGTTCATTTGTCAAAGTATACGTGAAGAAAAGAAATTACAAAAATAAATGTGAAATCGATAATTGATGACTTGCGTAAACACGTACTAAACACTCTTGAAATATGTTTTTTTATATTTTTTTGTTTACAAATATTTAACATACCATGCAGCCTTGCTGGCCCCCCTAAAGAAAAGCCCTGCTCACTTCCTTTCAAGGACCAATGCCCTCCATGACGAAGGAGAACATAAGAACCAGTTTTCCCCTCTACTACCCTCTCCATTATCCGGGGGCGCCGGAGCACTGGGAGATCCCTTCCATCGCGAGGATGATGCCCTTGTCAGATAACCAAGTAGACAATGCCGAGGAAGTCAATTAAAGGAGAGATTAAACAACTACATGATGAGTCACTTATTACAATGCAGACAAATTCTAAGCACCAGGAGAAAAAAAATGGAAATTTATTTGAGTAAAATGGGGATTTTGGCTTCGAAAGACATCAATATATTTGAAACTTCTCCTTTGTCTTCTCAAAAACCTCTTCAGCAATGATAGCGCCTGTTCCATCGGCTCTCTTGATCTCCAAGTGGGCTTTCTGGTAGTAACCTGTACCCCTTAAGGCATCAGCAATAAAATCATCAAACCCGATCGCGATTGCTGCCTCAGCTTTGGCTCCATAGACCAGCCTCTGCACCATATGAAAAGAAGATGGGCTATAACAATCTCTCCAGGATAGAGATCTATCGTATACAAGGAAAAGGTTTACCACCTTGATTCGTGACAGGTGGATTGCCCCAAAGCACATTGGACAAGGCTCACAGGAAGCATATATTTCACAATCGGAGAGCTCAATTTGCCCCAGCTTCTTACATGCCTTGACATGAAAACAGAATTAGGTTGAGTTGTTGCATTCAGGAAAATCAATGTTCCAAAATACAAATCGATGGGTACAGCATTTGTCTGTCCAACCATCTTTATGTATTCCATCTGTCACTATAATGTTTATTCAGTAAAACATGAATTGCCATGTGGCGACAGACGGTGAACATATAAATATGTCAACTAACAATTCCCAGCATTGAACTATTTGCTTGATTTTGAAAAGTTGGAGCAACAAATCACCTCAAGCACATAACACCAGCAGTTGAATTAAGTAGACAAGAGTGCTATACATTGTGGGCTGTCTGGTGAGAAAGAAATGACAGAATCTTCGGAAAGGAGACATTGGCTCCTGAAACGGTCGAGGAATTTGTTGGGGATAGAGTCAAAGAATGGGCAAAATTGCTTGGAAATGTAGATACACACACTTCGTCTTCTTTGGCAGTGTCGGGGGGCTAGTGTGTGACACCTCCTTGATGTGGCCTTGTTTACAGGGATGTTTTGTAAGCAGAATAGCACATTGATCAGCAAGCAGATTGATCATACTTGTAAATCCCTCTTTCCATTTTAATATATTCAGTGGTACCATCCACTTTTTTTTTAAAAAAAAAGGAGTGCTACACATTTTACCTTGATGCAAAACTTGTTACCTTAAATAAATAGGACCAATAAATCTCACATACATCACCAGTTAATTCTGGGGAGGGCAGAGCACCAGATAACCCGACCCTCAGAATTCAACCCGGAGCTGTTTCGCTAGCAGTCTCTCTTCACTGAGGCATGCATTGTCGCCAATTGACTCTCGGGACTACCTATCTGTTACATTTCCGTTGCCCAATTGCATGCAACTTCACCTATTACTTCTTTCCATCATATCCAACTGCTGCACAAGACCCCAGTTCCCTCCTCTCATTGAACCTGAACCTCTTCTCTCCATCTGCAACTCAATACTTACCTAATGCAGGCCAGGGTGGCGCCTTCGGGCGCGATGTCGCGGTCGTGGAAGGTGAAGAACGGCGCGTCGACCAAACGGAACAGGTCAAACGCCACCTCGGCCTTGAGCTCGGCCTGGGCCATCGGATCGCTGAAGCGCAGATCGACCGCTATCGTCTCTATACCATCGCCCAGTATTGCGACGAACTGGTAGATGACGGCCTGGGCGGTCAGGAACCGCGTTTCACCTTCAACGGTCAGCTGGCATCGCGTGCGGACGCTTTCCAAGTGCTGCAGGACTTGGCTGCGGTGTTCCGTGGTATCGCGTTCTACATGAGCGGTTCGATCTACGCCAGTGCGGATATGCCGCGTGACGTGTCGTACACCTACACCGCTGCGAATGTGATCGACGGTCTGTTCACCTACAGCGGCACGGCGTGGAAAGCGCGCCATACCGTCGCCCAGGTGTCGTGGAGCAACCCTGACAACTACGGCATCCAAGAGGTCGAGCCGGTCATTTATCAACCGGGCGTCGCTCGCTATGGCATCCAAGAAACCAGCGTCATCGCACTGGGCTGTACGTCGCGCGGTCAGGCGCAGCGCGTGGGCAACCACATCCTTGTCAGCGAAAACCTGGAAACCGAAACCGTTGCGTTCACGGTGGCGCTCGACGGCGTTATCTGCGCGCCTGGTGACGTTGTGCAGATCGCCGATCCCAACCGTGCGGGCCGTCGCATGGGTGGCCGTATCAAGTCGCACGTGGGCAACACGATCATTCTGGACAAGGCCCCGGAGGAATTCTCCGTAGGCGACATGCTCTATCTGCAGATGCCCACCGCGAACGGTCGGTCAGAAGGTCGGACCATCAACAGCATTTCCGGAAACACCGTGACGGTCGCCTTGGCTTTCAGCGGCCAGGCGCTGCCGCAATCCGTTTGGGCCATCCGTTCCGAAGACCTTGCGCTGCAGACTTTCTCCATCGTCAGCGTTACCGAGAATGACGATGGTAACTATGAAATCGTTGGTCTGAAGTATGTTCCGGAGAAGTACGACTACATCGATAGCGGAACGAAGATCGTTCTCCCGCCGATCAGCGTCGTGCCGCCTTCGGTGCAGCCGCCGCCGACTGATGTCGTCATCACCAGCAGCTACGTCGTGGAGCAGGGTATCGCGAACAACGTCGCTACCATCAGCTGGACGCGCGCGGAGAGCGCGATTCGCTACCATGTCATGTGGCAGCGTGACGATCTGCCCTGGGTGAAGATCAGCAACGTCAACACGACCAGCACGCAGATTCGTGGCATCTATGCTGGCGATTATCTGGTTCGCGTTGTCGCGGAAGGTCCGACCGGCGCAATGTCGATCCCGGCGCAGTCGGCGTTGACCACGCTGCAGGGTAAGACCACGCCGCCGCCCGAACTGACTTCGCTTACCGCAGCTGGTGTCGTGTTCGGCATCAACCTGGCGTGGGGATTCCCGACCGGCGCTCTCGATACGCAGCGTACTGAAATCTGGTATTCCGCAAGCAACAATCGCGATACCGCCGTGAAGCTGGGCGACTTCGCCTATCCGCAGAACAGTCACAGCATGATCGGCCTCGCTGCCGGCGTGACGTTCTTCTTTTGGGGTCGCCTTGTCGATAAGAGCGGCAACATCGGCGGCTGGTATCCGAACAGCCCGACCGCTGGTGTCATGGGTCAATCCAGCAGCGACGCATCGGAAATTCTGGACTACCTCAACGGTCAGATCACCAAGACGCAGTTGGGCAGCGAATTGCTGTCCGTTGTCGATCTGGTCGATCCGTACATGGCGGGCGATACGTTGTCGTTTGCCGGTGACGATCAGCGCTTCGCCGGCGTGTGGACTTACGTCGATGCGCAGCAGGACGGCGACAACGCCAACGCGAAGATGATCACCACCGTAGCGGCACAAACGAATGAACAGCTTGCGTTGTATCAGGAGCAGATCGACGCATCCGTCACCGCGTCGAGCGCGGCAGTTACCGTGGCGACGCAGGCCCAGGCCAGCGTGGGCGATCTGTCCGCCGTAGTGGCGACCAATACCAGCGCCATCGTGGATGTCAACGGTAAGGTCACAGCGACGTACACCGTGCGAGCGCAGATCAATGCTGGTGGACAGATTTACATGTCCGGCATGGGCCTGGGCGTCGAGCAGCAGCCGGATGGCAGCTACCAGTCGCAGGTGCTGTTCCTGGCTGATCGTTTCGCGGTGATGGCAACGGATCTGCAATCGACCAAAGCACCATATTGCTCTAGCCAATCCATGCCAAGGATAACATCATAATCTGCCAGCTGCAAGGCATATAATCTCGCCGGCAATTGCCGGTCACTAACCACGACAGGTGAGTCTTCGAGACACAATGGGGTCATCATATAATCCCCGGACGGCAATTCCACAATCAAGTCACACGCTATCTCAATCATGGGCTCCTCAATACATGCAATGAATGCCTCGGAAATAAAAGAGTGAGAAGCACCAGAATCAAATAGAGCACGGGCTGCACAACCAAAAACAGTAACCGTACCTTCGACGAGGTTGGAAGCCACGGCCTCTGCTCGTGAAATGTGGGTAACCTTGCCTTTCATCTTCCGACCTGCAGCTGCCGAAGATTGATAAGAAGACCCTGCCGAAGCTTGGGGAAAAGCTTGCTGAGACGGCTGCGATGGTGGTAGTGGAGGCCTAAACTGGGACTGAGACGACTGAGGAGGAGCTGCAGAAGCAAACTGCACCGGAACTGCTCGCATCGGACAGTCTCTCACAACATGACCTGGCTGGTCACATCGGAAGCACACCACTGGTAGCGAACATGGCTTGCCTGGGTGGCTACCACCACATCGTGCACATCCCTTATATTGGCTTCTTGTATAGATCTGGCGCTGTTGAGAAGAAGGAGCCGACTGCTGAGGAGTTTCAGACGAAGCCTGCCGATCAAATCTCTTTCTGGATCTTCTCTTACTCTTGTACTGCTTGTAATGAGATTTGCCAGAAGAAACAGCAGGAGGAACAGCACTGCTAACCGCAGGAGTGACAGAAGGAAGTCCTGGAATAGATGGCAAATACCCCGCAGGAGATTGAGCCGTCGGCTGAACCGACACTGCCTGGAGAGGAACTGCAGATCTCACCAAATCTAGTTCCAATGCTGCTGCTGCTTGATAAACCTCCGTCATGGTAGTCATCCGAGCAACAATAAGCGGCTGCCTAAGCTCCGCACGGAGACCACGCAGAAACTGCTCTGTCTTCAAAGCTTCGCTTGCCAGAATATGGGGTGCATAACGACCCAATTCCATGAACTTGTTCCGATACTCAAGCACCGACATTCCTCCTTGGACAAGTTGCAGGAACTGATGCATTCTTTCCAAACACGACAGTAATTAACTTGACAGGAATGACAGGAATTTATCAGGACAGGAATTCAACAGGAAGAACAATAATCATGCATTATTTCTGTTTCAATCAGATTTCATACTTTTATGAAGGCATGTACGTGAATAGTTAAATTCATGAAAGTAACGCCTTGATGCAAGGCGTTTTATTTTAAATTAACGACCTGAGAACAGGTCGTTTCTTGATAGTAACGCCTTGATGCAGGGCGCTTTCTTTTTAAAGTAACGACCTAATGACAGGTCGTTTCTTGATAGTAACGCCTTGATGCTGGGCGCTTTCTTTTTAAAGTAACGACCTAATGACAGGTCGTTTCTTGATAGTAACGCCTTGGGGTGAGGCGTGTCTTTCAAAACAGTAACAGAAACAACGTAACAAAACACCTAAGATGCATGCATGGTTTATCTTCTTTAAATTTAACTTGGGCTACGTAACTTGAGAACACCTACCTTTTTAATGGTATTGAGAAGGATGTCAAACTGTATTCACCGAATAGGAGGAGATGAATGGCTTTGTCTGCAAAAGGATGAAGATCCTGCAGTAGCAACAGCACAGGAGGAAGAACAACCGCAGCAGGCAGAGGACAAAAGATCAAAAACTCCTGCGTGGGTTGATCAGCAAGGTTCTTCAGCCTCGTACAGGAAGAAGAAGACATAAGAAGTAAGAAGATAATAGGAAAAGGAAGAAAGAATGTATACTCACGTAGCTTGGTTGGGAATAGATGATTAAAGGGTTTCTAGGGTTAGGAAGAGAGTATTTATAGGCTTTAGGAGTCCTTATTAGGGTAGAGTTCAAGTAGAGGAAGTCTTCCCGTATTAATCGGTTTCCCTCATTGTTATTTACCATGTTAAGACTTTCTGTTCGAAGGAAACACTGCTGTCGTTCCGTTTTACGATTCTCAGAAAAGTCACGCCTTGTCTAGGGGCGTGAGCAAAGGAATTAACGCCTTCCTCAGGGGCGTCTCATTCTTTAGTAGCGCCTTGACCAGGGGCGTTACTTATTAGTTTATTCCAAATAGGACTCTTGGCCTTTATCTCTCCGTCTTATCGGGATTGGAAGCATGGCACGTTGCACGGTGGGACAAAAATACTTCATGGAACATTAGTTAGGTAGCCAAGATGTAATCATGCATAAAAATTATTTAACATGGTGTGTAAGCATGAATTCAACCAACATGGGGCCTTTTTAAGATAAAACAGTTTAAGCATGATCGCCTCGACATCACAAACGGTCATTTGGGAGACCGTACAATCCAACTAGGCGGTCACATGGTTCTCCACTTGAACACACAGAGACGGCCATGACTTGACCATTTATAAGATATAAACGGTCAATCGATAGACCGTTAACTAACCATCGATTTCAAAAAAAAAAAGAAAATTAGCCCTTCATCTTCCCCATTTGCCCACGCACGCATCGAACGGAAGCCCATAGCCGCGAGCCTTCCCCCATCTCCCTAGCGACCATGCCACCATGAGCCCCCCCTTTTTCTCGCCCTCATACTCGGATGAGGCTCAAGAAGCAAGTGCTAGGAAGATTCGGGCATCGAATAGCCCGAAAAGAGGTCCGTGAGCCACCGCCGGTGAACCCTCCACCGGAGGAGGCGCCGCCGTCGAACCCACTAGAAGAGGAGGTAGCGCCACCATCCATGGCCAAGGGAGAGATGCCCTCTATGGCCGTTGGAGTGCCAAAGGAGACGAGAGCGCCACTGGAAGGTGAAGCGGCAGCGACGGTGCCCGAGAAGCCGGCCAAGGGCACCTCGTCATCCTAGGTAGGCCACGATCAAGCCTCCCCCCCTTTTCAAATTTTAATTGATGCATTTGGTTTGGACGGGCAAAGAGGCGTCATACCAACCCCTAAGGATGATTGTAAGGGCCCCTAGGGCGATTCCCAAAGGATGGGTGATGGGTGAATGCCATCCGTCGTAGTGGGAAAGAATTGTCCTTCACAGGGACCATTAGGGTGGCTAAGCGGTCCACCTGCGACCGCTAGATACGAACCAACTTAGGAGGGTAGAAATGGTCTAAACTAGATCACCAGAGAACAAAAATGGCCTCCAAACGACCGTAACGTAAGAACCTCCCTACACAGGATGAGACGGTCCGCACTGGGCCACTGGGGAACAAAACGGTCTCCAACAGACTGCCAATTTGATAAAAACTGCCAAAGAATGACTGTTTAAATTCAGATTAGTGAAGAGGTTTATTAGAAAACAAAAGTGGCATGATGGGGACCATTGGGGATTTTAAAATGGTAAATAGAGGACCGTTAGAGCAATAGAAATGGCCCTATGATGGCTGCCATATTTACAGGCTATATTTTTTTTCTTATACATTATGCAATGCATGATTTATGAAAATGAATGACTGGATGCAGGGAAAACACCGGACACGGATCTCATGGGTCTAACTCTGGGCAGTGTACCTGGTGCTACTGGACTTCCAGAGGGAGCGACTGGCCGCCATGGGGTTTGTAGAGTTCCTGGGCATGGCGGTGGTAAGGCTGGACAACTCCCTTCTCTACGCATTGTACGACTGGTGGGACCCAGTTTGCCTAGCATTCCTATTCCCATGGGGTCATATGATCGCTACACTAGAGGATGTGGCACGCATCATCAGGCTGCAGGTACACAGTGCGTCGGTGAGCGGGAGGACTTTGACGGACTACCGGGAGATGGCCTGGAGACTGCTAGGTCTGGAGCTATAGATGCCAGAGCGCCACTCCTCGACTCTACTGAGGGTGATGTTGCAGGAGAGCCTGGGCTTGAGAGGAGCTGGGATCACAGTTGGGGAGCTTCCAGAATAGCATCTGGGGCGGTTGATGGACCAGGTGCGGGAGTAGGTAGTAGCGGAGCCAGGACCTGAGGCGGACATAGTCCTATGGTGGTTCCTGATGCTATTTTTCGGGAGGCTCCTGCCTTCAACGGCACACTGAAAAGGCCTTTAACGGCACGCCTACAAGCTGCCTTCAGCGGCACGCCCTCTATTGCCCTTCAACGGCACACCCCATGTGCCTTCACCGGCACACTCACAGACTCACTTCAAAGAAAGCCCAGCGAAGGCTTCAACGGCACGCCCAAAGTCCTTCAACGGCACGCCCAGCGGAGCTTCCCCGGCACACCCCAGCGAGGCTTCAGCGGCACGCCCCAGGGCAGCCCTTCAACGGCACACCCCCTGCTCTCCCAGCGAAGGCTTCAGCGGCACACTCTAAAGCTTCAACGGCACAGTCACTTGACCGTCCGACACGGAAGATCTGGCCTCTAATCAAGGTGTACACCTAATGTCAACGGCATAAATGCCACTAGTCTATTCACTTAATTCAGAATCTGAAAATCAAAGTGAAACTTAAACTGTTGTAACCCTTGAACCAAAACATCATTGAGTGTAAAATTATTTATCCTCAATACATTTTCAGTTTGCCTTCCTATGGAATTCACTATTTAATTCTGAAGGGTATTATTTTGACTTGATCTATTAATGCTATGAGTATTTAGATTCATTGCTATAAAAGAGGTCTTTAACTCTTTTTCATTAGTCAACCACATTACTCTACCTTTTATCACTGTTAAACCTGAATTCGGTCAAGCTTGTATGGTGCTGAATCTTATACTTTAATAGTTGTTTATAACCATACTCATATACTGAATCACCGCATCATCTGTTGGCTAGTGACCCCTTACAAACACTGCTCTTATGTCACCCTTCCCTGTGATCATGTCAAAAGGGGGAGAGTCGTTTCATCCATCCACCTTTTTTCTTGAAGGGGGAGAGTAATTCAGGGGGAGTTTGCATAGGGGAAGGACATTCTTGCACACGTCAGGCTCCTTCAATATTTTTTTCTCTTTTTGATCATGTCAAAGGGGGAGAAATTATTTGTTGCCATCATCAAAAAGGGGGAGAATGTTGTGTCCCCTGGGCACAAGTATATATATGTTGTTTAGTTTTGATGCTAGCAACATAGTTTGTTTTGTTTTGATGATAGCAACTGAATCTTATGCTGTGTGCATGCCTTATATATATATAATACTTTGTCTTGTTGGCTGCAAGGTTGACGCTGCCAGAAGACAGTGTCTACGCCTCAAAGAACCCTCATCAAGCTGAGGCCTGAGTCCATGCTGAAGGCTCAAGCGTGGACGCAGCAATGGAGCATCTGAAGCTGCTGAAGCGTCAACGCTGCTGAACTGCAGCGTGGATGCAACAGAGTAATACAAACCGTGACGAAAACTTCATGTCCAGGCCAAGGCTGAGTCCACGCTGCAGGCTCCAGGGTGAACGCAGCTGTTGAAGTATCAAGAAGACATCAAAGCGTCCATACTGTAGCACTGCAGCGTAGACGCAGCAGAACCTTCTAGCCTGCCTTCACGACAAAGGTTGACCTTGCAAGACAAAGGTCGATGCTGAGTGTGTGTGTAAGTTCAAGAGTCCACGCTGCTGCCTCCTGCATGGATGCGGCTGAACTATGTCCAAGAAACTTAATCAGGGAAAGGCAGTGTCAACGCCACCTTCAGGAGCGTGGACGCTGTAGTTGAAGACTGTAGCAGCTGAAGCCTCCAAGCCTTAACGCTCCACGTCAAAGGTTGACCTTGCAAGACAAAGGTCGAGGGTTCAGGCATAAAGGTCGATGCTAAGTATGTATACAAGTTCAAGAGTCCACGGTGCTGGCTCAAGTGTGGACGCAGCAGTTAAGCATCAACAGAAGTAGCATTAGCATCTACGCATCAAAGCACAGGGTTGCCGCTGCTGGTGAAGATGACAATGCGTCAACGCCTCCTTCCTGTGCATGGACGCTACAGAACAAGCAAGCAGCTGTTACACAGGGACTTCTGCAGACTCAAGTGTACAAAAGTCCTCTAGTGCGTCCATACCTTTGGGTAGGTGAGTGGACGCAGCAGAAGACATTCTGGAAGGCTTTACACAAGAAACCCTTCTAGTGCGTCCACGCCTTTGGGTAGGTGAGTGGACGTAGTAGAAGACATTCTGGAAGGCTTTAACGCAGTAGAAGACATTCTGGAAGGCTTTAAACAAGAAACCCTTCTAGTGCGTCCACGCCTTTGGGTAGCTAAGTGGATGCAGCAGAAGAGACGTTGGAAGACTTATACAAGAAACCCTTCTAGTGCGTCCACGCCTTTGGGTAGCTGAGTGGACACAGCAGAAGAGACGTTGGAAGACTTATAGAAGAAACCCTTTACCTCTTCACGTCTTGGCACTGCAAGTGAAGGATGCGTCAACGCCGTGGTTCTACAGGGTTGACGCCGCCAATGATTAAACCTTCAGATTCCTTCACGTGACCCCCATTCATTTGTTCGTCCAATAGTAGATCAGCAAAAAGTGACTCCCTATTTTTACATCCCTTCTGGAAGCTCCGGGACATGTGCAATCATTGGGTGGGACCCACTGATAGCACGTGTAAACCTGGTGTAGGAATATCCGATCACGCACGATGCATGAGGAAGTTCGTGGTGATGATAACACATAGAGGTGCTGGTTCCGGACCAGCTAGGGTCTTGTCCCATCTCCCTCTCTTGGTATCACCAAGTCACCAAGTGGACGCGTGTAAACGTGGTGTTGACGTCGTTGCGCTTACTGCTTGCTTGTTAGATTGTGTTGCGAAGCACGTCCCAGGATCATTCTGCACTAGACCTTAGTGGTTTCACATCACGGACCAGATACTGATGGAGATCCGCGAGGAGCCATTCCTCAGGTGGCCTCCTCGGATGAAGTCTGATCTGAACACGAGGAGCAAGAAGAAGTACTGCCTCTACCATCGCGACCATGGCCATGACACCGCCGATTGCATCAACCTCAGGGACGCCATCGAGGGCCTTGTCCGGAGGGGACTCCTCGACAAGTTCCTTGCCAAGGCGGCAGAATGGCGGTAGAAGACGCCCCCACCAATCGACAACCGGTCCAATGGGAAAGAGATCATGATGATCTCCAGAGGACCGGCCGCTGGGGGAGATAGCGCGAGCAGGAGGCGACAGTACGCGACGGTGGTCCACACCACGGGCCAAGGTGACGACACTTCACACGGGGATTCCGCCCCAGGCCATCTAGGAGACCCCATTATCTTCTCTGATGACGACCTAGATGGTGTAACCACGCCCCACGCCGATACTTTGGTGGTCTCAGCCACCATTAATCAATGCACTGTGAGTCGTATCCTAGTAGACAATGGAAGCGGACCCGATGTTATTGCCTACGACTGCCTTGTTCTTATGGGTGTGGATATGACTCAACTAACACTATTGAATACGCCGCTATACGGGTTCTCAAGAATGACCATCAGCCCAGAGGGACACATCTCACTCCCATTCACATTTGGGACCGCGCCAAGAGAGGTAACCTTCCTCACCGACTTTACTATAGTTCGTGCGATGACAGGATATAATGCCATCATCGGCCAGGGGATCCTCGGCACGCTCCGAGGTGTTCCCTCCTCGTATCACCAAAAGCTCAAATTCTCCACCCCCCGAGGGATAGGGGAGGTCCGAGGAGACCAACGAGAGTCTAGGAGGTGCTACCTCATCTCCACGCGCGATCGACATCTCGAAGAAGCATCGCCTGAGAAGAAGGCTAGGATCCCAGATTCGGACCCGAGCACGAGCGCTCCGGCGGAGGACTTATACCTCATCCAGGTGGGGGAAGATCCGGACAGAACACTAAGGATTGGCGCAAACCAATCCAAGCACGACAGGCAAGCCTACACAAGGTTCCTCACCGCCAATCAGGACATATTCGCTTGGTCTGAAGATGAGCTCCCTGGAATCCCACCAGAGGTTATCACACACCAACTAAGGTTGGACCCCACTTGCTGCCCGGTCCATCAGCGCCAAAGGCATTGCAACCCCAAGTGACAGGCCATCATTAGGGAACAGGTGAACGAGAAGCTACGCTCAGGGTTGCTCAGGCCAACTCAATACCTGGACTGGGTAGCCAACATGGTCCTGGTTCTCAAGAGCAATGGGAGGTGGCGAATGTGCATCGACTATACCGACCTCAACAAAGCTACCCCCAAGGACAGCTTCCCTATGCCTAGCTAGTCGAGGCAACGATCAGGCATGAGATGCTGAGCTTCTTGGATTGCTACTCCAGGTATCACCAGATCAGCATGCACCAGCCCGATCAAGACAAGACCGCGTTCGTCACCGACCACGGCCTTTACTACTATGCTCGAATGTCGTTTGGGTTGAAGAACGTGGGGGCAACTTACCAACGCCTCGTCAACCATATGTTCGACTCGCAGATTGGCCGAAACATAGAGGTATACATCGACGACATGCTCGTCAAGAGCCTCTAAGCCACCGAGCACTTGGATGACCTGGCCGAGACCTTCGCTACACTCAAAAGGTATAACATGAAGCTAAACCCAGCCAAGTGTGCATTCGGGGTACGATCAAGGAAGTTCCTGGGCTTCCTCGTCACCCACCGAGGAATTGAGGCCAACCCTAACCAGATCCAAGCGGTGCTGGAGATGCAGTGGCCAGGCTGAGTGAGGGACGTGTAGTGCCTCACTGGTCGCGTTGCCACCCTGGCTCGGTTCCTATCCCGAGCCGCCGAACGGTGCCATCCCTTCTTTCGGTTGATTAAGCAAGCCAACCAAGCGCTGGAGAAGAAGGGGCATGTAATGTCCCAGATTTTTTTAAATATTTTTTTTAGATTATTTTCGTGGGTCCCGGTATATAACAATTTCTTCTATAAAACCAAACACAATTATAAATGAATTTTGATTTCAAAACTCGAGTAAAGATCCAAACTCACGGGTCTTATAGATCAAGTTTTGGACTTCTTCACATGACTCGATCGAATGGCAAATTCTGGCATGGAAAGGGCAATACTAGAGATGATTGAAGCCCCTGAGTATAATGTGCTGGCAATTCATGCATCATAATTTGCCCTCTCCAGATGAGGACATCAATGAGTTGTCGTGTTCTCTCCCTCGGAAAGGAGACTGTCATGTGATCATGCCATGGTCTCCATCCTGGGTACCATAGTGAGCGTTCGGCTTGACTGGTAGTAGCCTCCTCTACTTCGATGTCGAAGAGGGAAAATATAGCCATCATGTGGATCACATTAGCTGAATAATGAACCACATTGGCCGTCTTGGCTGGTCGGGTCCAGGTATGTGGTTACGGAGGATCGACGAGATCACTTTTCATTTTGATGAGGCCATCTCTAATCAACTTCTACGCCTGGGTCTTAAAGATGTAGCAGTCTTCAAGCGAATGGCCCAACATGCGATGGTACGGATAATAGTTGGGCTCATTAGACTTTTGGGTGTCAGCTGGCTTACTAGCTTCCGGCAACTCGATGATCTTCTGGGCTAAACAAAGATCGAAGAGCATTTTCATGTGCTCTTTTTGAAGGAGAATGGCGTCTTCAACCGCTCTGCAAAGGAAAGAGTAGCTGGTTTGTCTTCTGGCTTCTTGTCAGAACTGCTTGACTCGGTGTCCTTGCCGGCTTTAGTAGTGGGGGTGAACTTGACAGTATTCACCTCCTTGCCGATCTGGCATTCCTGTGTTGATTTCACCTTGGCCGAGGTGTAACTCGGGTTGCAGCAAAGAACATTTTTATTTCAGTGACTGCCAAGTTGAGCAGGTTGAAGCCCTTGATGTTGGTGCCGAGTATTTTTTTGCTACCCTTGGTCACCAAGCCTTTACGACATATGATGATGACATCTTCCTGGGCTAGAGGGTTAAAACCTCATGCTGAGGTCTCACCATCTTTTAATGAAATTAAGAGTAGTTTCGCCCTTCTTCTGCCAGAGAGAGCAGAGCTTTGCTAGAGAGATCTTGCGCTTAACCATCTAGAAGCGGTCAAGGAATTTCTTCTAGAGATCAGCCCAATCAATCACTGAGTTGGGCTTTAGGTGGGAATACCATTAGAAGGTAGTTTCCGTAAGTGAAGTGGCGAAGTAGCAGAGGAGATAGGACTCGTCCAATGCCAACTCACCCATGGTCATAATATAATAGGCCAGGTGTTCATGCGGAGATCCTTGCCTATCGAATTTCTATAACTTCGGGGGTTTGGAGTACTTTGGGGTGAATTTTTTTAACTGCTGATGTGATGGGTACAATACATTGTAAAGATCTATAATGGCAACCCCTTCCTCGTACTAGGTGAACATCGCTTCGACGATCCGCTCAATCATTTGCCATTGCGCCATGAGATTTCTCGACATTGGTGTGTTTGATTTAAAAATGGGCTTCTACTGGTGGTGTGCCAAACCCTACTACTATCAGGGCTCTGGCTATCATTGCTAAAGTGTTGGCACTATTATGCCTGGCTGGTAACCTCTGCGCCTCAGCCGGGGGCCTAGCGGGATGCTGAGGGTACAAATCCCATTCCTAAATAAAGTCTTACAGGAGGGTCTTCAAGTGTTGATTTCCCCTCAGAAGAGACTTGAGGGTCGCATCTTGAATCTCATCAGCTGGCGCATTGTTGCTAGCTGGATCCTCATTTACAAGAGTGCCACGGTCCTCAGCTGGCACTTCTTTAGGGTATTTTGGTGCCTGCGGCCCAATAGAAGTGTTGACATGGCTTGCCGGCACCGAAGGTTGAGCTTATGAGCAAGGCCTCCTGAGCTAGGACAATGGCTGGTTCAGGTCATCAAACTGCGTCTCAGGTTGTTGACTAGTGGCATAGCATGCGAACACTCAAATGGTGTCATTGATGAACTGTGCTTCTTCTTGGGATGTTTTTCAGAGTGGACTGGTGCCCCCAACCTATCAAAGACTAAGACCCTCTGGGGTGGATCCTCCACCATGTGACTAGTAGCTATCCGAGAAGAACTTGGAACTACTTGCAGGCAGAGCACGGTATGAGCCTCTCTCCACTTCTACCCTTCTAGGCGAGGTCTGGCTAACTGGACATTGTTAGACTGGGCTAATGATGACTCAGTAGCATCTCTAGCAATGTGGCGCTCAGGCGCATGTAGGGGCTTCTTGGCACACGCCCTTTGGATGGCTTGAGCTTCCTCTGGAGTGACCCATATTCTTCTCAGGTAGAGTTGTTGCTCTCCCTTGTCACTGCTACTTCGGTTAGACTTAGGGACCTTGGTGTTGGACTGGGGTAGCTGCCTCCAACGTGCTACCAAAGTACCAGTTCCTTTCAATTCCACTTTATCCTCCCATGTTTGCTGCAGGTGAATGAAGTGGTTAGAAGTAGGGACTGTTGGCATGTTCCGGTCATCATGGATGATTGGCACACCTCCATCGAGCCAGATCTTGAGATTGCCGATAAGAATGGCTTTGCCAGAGTTGCAAGTTGTGGCAGCGGGTCACCTGCTTTTGTAGCTACCACGATGTTTCTTCTATGGAGCCGAGGAGGACTCAGCTCCTAGGTGGTAGACCGAGAAGACTCGGCCTATTATTGTCAGAGTCATGGCACTTTCAGTGAATATGGCTGGAATCGGTCCCCGAGGCACAGTGCCCGTATTAAGAGACTAAATCTGGGCAATTGTTGGCACCTAAAATATGGTATTGTGAACAAGGAGCGTTGTTAGCCTGGGCGAAGGTAGAAGCAAAAGAGAATCCTTCAAAATAGTGATAGAAGTGTTGAGGCGGTGTTGAATGAGCCACATCAGATCAGCTTAAAACTACGTCCGGGAAGGATGAAGAAACCTCAAAATTGCAAGCATGCATAGCACACCTGACAATGCGCCTAAGGGAAGGAGCTGGTGTGCTCCTGCCTAACGGTGAAAGTCAAAATTTTGAGAAAAGCATGAATCAACCTAAATCGGCGTCAAATGAGCAACGTCGGATTAGCTTAAAACTACATCTGGGAAGGACGAAGAAACCCCAACATTGTAGGTGTGCAGAGCATACCTGATGATGCACCTGAGGGAAGGAATCAATGTTCTTTTGCCTAATGATGAAAGACAAAATATCTAAATGAACCGGCGCTATTAGAATTGATCGGCACGACAAAAAGAGGTGACACGGCACTGCTAGAATAGGTGTAGTGGAACCAACACACGCCTCTCATATGAACACAAGGGGGCAACGCAGATACACCCACACTAGAGCGGGCTCACGTTCCTTGCGTGGGCACAAGGGACCTACGCCTGTTCACTAAGTGATGCCCACGTCGGATCACCATCACACCCCTATAAAAAGGGAGCACATGCACACAAAAAAAGGAGAGAGAGATAAGAGATATGCGATAGAAGACACATAGAGAAGCCAGAGAGAAGTGAGCAAGGGAAGGCCAAGTTCATTGAAGGAAAGTGCAAAGAGGCATCTTGAAGAGAGGGAGAGAGGAAAAGAGAAAAAGAAAACAGAGGGAGAAGAAGGAGTTTTTAGGTGATTCCCAGTAGGTGGGTTTGATCGCTTCTTATGCCCAACTAAGGGCTACATCTTGTATCCCTTTCTTCTTGGCTATAAAAGAGGGTTTTGATGTTTTTATCTTATTCTTGGGTTTATTCAGTCCTCTGCATGTTTTGTTTCATTTCTTTCCTTTTATGTAATGAACGTCCCCCTCCCTTATCAATGATATGTCGACCATTCGTACGATCAGAGAATCTCCTCTTGAGCTTCTATCCTCAAAGTTTGCTCTAAATAGTGAGCAGGACCCCGAGGCGCAGGCCTGAAATCCCTTCTTCCCCCTTCTATCGTGAAACCAGAACTGCATGTTTTACTATCTTCTCCGCCCGTTCTAGACACCGTCCATGAAGGGACGCTAGGCCCTTATCCTCCCTCTGTACTTCATTAATGGGAAGGGAAAGATGGCCAGGGGTTCGGTTTAAGTAGCCCATATGATCATCTTCCCCTTTGCCCACATATGGTGCAATTTCCAAAAGGATCTATTGTGCTCTATTTCTCATTGTCGTGAATCGGCATGCTTGAGCAGGCGATCTGGCATAGTCTTGGCGTGTAACCCCATGGGCCACCAATCCCCTTTCCTCCCTCTTTGCAGCCCATCAATAGAAGGAAAAAAATTGCCAGGGATCTGGCTCCAACTGCCCGTGTCATCATCTTCCCCATTGGCCCTTCCCACGACGTTCCCCATCGGATTTTACGAGACTCTGTTCTCATGTCAAACGATCTAGCGCATCCCAACAACTGATCCGGCAACCTCCGTCATGCGATCTGGTGAGCTTTAGCCACGTGGTCTGGCATGCCCTGTTGCCATGAACCTGCATGGCTAGGACTTGATCCGGCAGGGCACTCCCGAAGGCTGAACCGACGTGCTCCTTTTCTGGGGTGATCTAGTGCTCCTGTTCTGGGGTAATCTGGCGCTCCCCCTTCCTGGTGGTCCGATGTGCATGCCCACCTAAGTCAGCCGGTTCACCCCTCTTTTTGGCCAATCTGGCGCCACATCCGCCCTCCTGCAGGTGATCTAGCATGTCTGCAGTTTCATCTCAGGCTCATTAAGGGTGAAATCCCATTTATTTTGTTTTGATCGCAATCTTGTGCTCCTAAGCCCCTTTTAGAGAATCTGGGCAATTTCGATCCCTTGGTAGGCTAGCCCTTAGGGATATGGCACTATGGATGACTCTGGATGTCGTCGTTCTGTGCACATTCGGTCAATTAAGGGACCACCTCGAGCTCTCCATGAATGAGCACCCATGTTTTTGATACGCACGATCTCAGCCCTATTTATAGGCCAATTCTCCCACCTAATTTTTCTATTCCACTAATCTTGTTACTATTACACCAACCTTACTACTATTACACTAACCATTACTATTACACCAACCTTGTTACTATTACACCAACTTTTCATAACATAATCAATGACCTCATTTATTCAATGATGTAAGAATGACCTCATCCATTAATTAAGATTAGATTAAAGTTAATAATTCTCTCTTAAATCGGATGCTATAGTACTATTACAGTGCCGACGTCTTCGCCTTCTCAGAATCGTGCCGTGAATCTCGTCGTTCGTGTTAACAAGTGGGATAGGGTTCATGTTTATGTATTCTATGACAGAAAAATATTCATAATTTATTTTATTTTCATCTTTCATTATTTCTTTTTACATATGAATGCATATAAAAATTTTCGAGATGCTACATCCTCCCCCACTTAAAAAAGAATTTGGTCCTCCAAATTCACATGATTCATTACAAAATAAGAGAAGTTCTAACAATACTAAACTGAAAATAATTCTGAATACTTCTTCTTAATCACATCCTCCAATTCCCAAGTGACTTCCTCTTGTCCACGACGGCTCCATTGGATTTTAACCATTGATATTGCTCTATTCCTTAGTTGATGAAATTTTCGGTCTCGTATCTTGATGGGTTTCTCTTCATAAGTTAAATCCTTTTACAGTACCAGATCATCATGTTGGATCACATATGAAGGATCATAGACATACCTCCTCAGCATTGACACATGAAAAACATCATGCACTCCTTCCAACTTTGGGGGTAAAACTAGTCTGTATGCTACTTCTCCAACTCTATCAAGGATCTCAAAAGGACCAATAAATCTCAGACTTAACTTTCCTTTGACTCCAAATCTTTGGATTCCTCGAGTAGGTGATACCTTCAAGAAGACATGGTCACCAATTTGAAATTCTAAATCTCTTCTTCTATTATCAGCATAACTCTTTTGTCGGGATTGGGTAATTTTTAGTCGGTCCCTAATCATCTGGATATTTCGAGTAGTATCTTGAATCATGTCAGGACCTACTAACTGCTTCTCGCCAATCTCATCCCAGCATATGGGTGATCTACAACTTCTACCATATAAAGCTTCAAAAGGTGCCATTTGAATACTTGATTGGTAGCTATTATTGTAGGAGAACTCAAGTAATGGTAAATGTTCATGCCAAGTTCCACCAAAAGCTATCATGCATGCCCTAAGCATGTCCTCTATGATTTGATTAGTTCTTTCTATTTGACCATCTGTCTGAGGGTGAAAAGCTGTACTAAAATTTAATCTCGTTCCAAGAGAAGATTGCAATCTCTTCCAAAAGTGAGAAGTAAATCTAGGATCTCTATCAGAAATTATAGATGAAGGAATATCATGCAATCTTACCACTTCCTTGATATATAAAGCTGCAAGTATATCTACTGTCCACTTACTTTTGATAGGTAGGAAGTGAGCAGACTTGGTTAATCGGTCCACAATTACCCAGATTGCATCAAGTCCTCCTCTAGTTTTAGGCAATCCCATAATGAAATCTACACCTATGCTTTCCCACTTCCACTCCGATATCTCCAGAGGTTTCAATTTACCAGCAGGTCTGAGATGTTCTGCCTTTACCTATTGACATGCCACTTCTCCTTTCATATTCGGCCACAAAAAATTTATTTTCAAATCTTGGTACATTTTAGTGGCTCTTGGACGAATGGTATACCTGAATTGGTGCATTTCTTCCATTACTTCTTCTTGATTTTGTCACCATCTGACACAAGTTCTTCCTTGAAATAATAATCTTCCATCATTAGTTAGTTGGAAATCGGATCTTTGGCTCAAATTCCCTGTAATTTCAACCAATAAAGGATTGTTACCTTGTTGCTCCTTTATTTCAGAGAACATATCAGGTTGTACCCTTATAGTGGCAATCAAAACTCATTTCTCCTTTAGTTCCACCTTTAAATTTAATCTAGTAAATTACTCTAGCAGTTGCCACTCATGAATCATCAAACTTGATAATAGAGCCCTTGAATTCCTACTAAGAGTATCAACCATAGTATTGCCTTTTTCAGGATGGTATTAAATAGAAAAGTCAAAATCATTCAAATATTCTAAAGATCTTCTTTGTCTCATATTGAGCGCTTTTGGAGAAAATAAATATTTTATTTTTTTGTCACAATAAAGCCCCCATGCAAGCGCTTCCATGCTCACCGACTGCCCCATTTAAGTGCAGCGTGTTCTTGCTGCTGCTATTGGTTCATGGGCTTATTTCCAACCAAGATCATTGGTTCACCGCATATGATATAGCAAACATGTAACTTGGCCTGTCTAACATACTAATGCAACCTTTTTCATCGGTTCTTAGAAATTCCTTCTCATTCCTCCTCCTAAGAAATAAGAAGACATTGTCCATTCCCCATCTTTAGAATGAAAATATCAGTTGGGATTCGTTCGTAAAGGGCCTTCTCATGGGAAGATCTTTCGATTATGAGAGGAAAGCTGTAGAGTCATTCACATCCTCTGTGGAATGACCTTTTTTTATTCTTGCAAGATTTTTCAGGAAGGAATACCAAAAAGATTTAAGTGAGCTCATTCCTCACTTTTAAGTGAGAACGACTTTAGGAGAATGGATGGTGAAGAGACTCTTAGTTCCATCCTTGGAAGCAAAAAAAATTCCAAGTCCGCGACAACGATTGGCCAATGGAAGCATCAATTTTTTTTTTTGTTCATTCAACATAACATATACCACCATATTAATAGATATGTTATTCGAAGACTTGGTTTTGTTTTCTCAGGCCTCATGGCCCTTTTGTATCGGGCACGACTCTTCATCCGGCCAATGATAGAACACTTCATCTTCATTCAACTGTGAAAGCATCATGTCACAGTCGACACAATGACACGATGAAAGGTATGAGCTGATCAGCCTGGGTGTTCAAATAGAATGAAAATTCTGCAAGTTGTAGATACGAATCATCCAAAACTTACCTCGACCTTCATTCTCGTGGAGAGGAGAAAATATTTGGATCAACTGATCCGAGCAACAGTTATTTATATATCAATCATTCTTATAACCATCTTTAAAATCTTGCACTACTGTTTGCTTTTTTTTGTTTTGTTTTTCCAGTGCCATAGCATTCACCTTCAGAAGGATATAATGCACGCAGCAAACTGTTTAAGCTCGGGGCCATCCGATCATAGCCAGTATAAGGCCTAAGATATCACCTTTCAGCAGTGCCCTCAGAAGTCTCTGTTTCTTCGGGGTATATGGTGGATACCTGGCAGGAACTTCCCCACCAAAGGTCCGGTGAAGGACGCCTTTCTTGTGGCTGAACGTGTCGAATGAAAACTTGCCATGATAAGCACCCATTCCGCTCTCCCCGACCCCTCCGAATGGTATGTCAGGATTTGCAACCTGGATGCCACAGTAGAATAGCAAAATATCAGAATAAGTAAGATGAATAAAACAAA